>OZ005651.1:250341479-251541479 GCA_963930645.1 Salticus scenicus | reverse complement strand
GAAATTCTCGATCATTTCATCTATTCAGTTAATTGGCAGGTCTTATGTGCACAGCTCGGAAATTTATATTTCTAGTTCAGGGATTTAGAAAATGTCCACTTATTCATTCTTGATGAAGGCGGTATATTGTTTTTCTCAGTGTATTACAGTTAAAAAAAAAATCGAAATTTTATTATTATTTTATATTAAAATGTTCCATGCAGTTTAGTTTTTAATTTTTCTCCTCGATTTTATAATGTTATAGTTTATCAATGTATTCTAATCATTTTTATACATTACTCTGTCGATCGATTGATAAGTTAACTTTTTAAACATACTTTTATGTTAGAATGGCAAAAATTTGCATTCGAACATAAAAATATATATTTTTTTAATTAACTTATCAGTCAATCAATAAAGTAATGCAGAAATAGGTTTAGAATACATCGATGATCTATAACAATGTGAAATTGCAGAGAAAAAAAAACAAATCCCATTAAGCGTTTTAAAAGTTTTGAAATAATAATAATAAAAATAATAATAATAATAATAATATATGTGCTTTTTTATTTTAATAGATTTTGAGAAATTTTCATATACCTAATATTTATATATTTCAATGTTTATGTATGCTTGCTTTTACAATTCTAAGACAATAATTTCCAAGAACGATTTTCGACATACACCATAATCTTAAAAGCGACAGAAAAAAAAAAGAAAGGAAAAAGAACACAAACACACATGTGTTTCTATTAAATAAAATTCAAGTTTTCTTAAAAGTTTAAAATTATTTTATAAAAATTAACAGCAGACGAGTATATAAATTTTATATTAGATTGCAAGAGCAACAAAAGAGTGTGCTATATCAGATTTGGTTTATTAGAAAAAAAAATTAAAATTATTAGAAAAAGTAATGAAAAATTATCATATAACAAAGCGGGAAAAAAAAAAACACTCTGCTTAAATTAACAATTATGATTAGGTATAACATGTTAAAATGAAATAGGTAATTAAAATTCTTAATTAGAATATCAGAAATGAACATAATTGCCTCAATTTCTGAAATATTAATACAAGTCAATTCCATAAAAATTCTTCTAATTAATTCTTTTTTTTTTGGTTAAAAAATGCTGAATCATACGTTATTGTTTTGTTAGAAAAAATTTCTTTTTTTTTTTTATTTAAGACTTAAATTTCCAGTTATTTTCTTATTCGTTCAAGTAAAGAAAGTGCAAAAATATCTTAAGGTAACACATATTTTTGAAAAAATTATAGAAGAAAATATTTTATGTGAATATTTTTCCTTCTTCTTCTTCTTCTTTGTTTTTTCCTTTCTTACAAATTAACGTTTTGTAAAGTTGAGAAAATGTATTCGAAATATTAGTCTAAGAAAAAAAAAAAGTTTTTTTTTTTTTTTTTTTTTTTTTTTTTTATGTGTTAATAAATATTTAAATGGTTTTTTTTGTATTTAATGATATTTTTTATTTATTATTAGCATTTTCTTTTTTTTTTTTTTTCAGAATCAATCTCAGACGAAAAATTTACCAAAGTTTTTCATCTAAGACATTTTGATAAATTACAAACCGTTTGTTTGTGATATTTTATAATTATTTGTGCTACTTTATTTGTAAAAAAAAATTCATTGTTAGGTATCACCCATAATTTATTACGTTTTACATAATTAATCAATATATGTCAATCATTTATAAAGTACTTAAATTTATTGATATTGTAATGAAATTATTAACCATGACTAAATGGCCACTGAATTATTTATGATTTGTAACCTAAACGTGCAATTTTTACATGTATTATCATTCCATACTCCCAGATGAAGTCACTATGATATCGAAATTCAATTTTGTGACGAACAGAAAAAAATAAAAAACATTAAAATTTTATTGAAAAATATTTTTAATAGCACATCGAACATACACCTTGGAAGATAGAAAAAAATATATATGTGCTTGCTGAAGTCCGCAAAATCAAAGTGAAAACTTGTATGTTATTATGTATTAACATAATTTCTAGAGTGTTCCTATCAAATATGAAAACAAAGAGAAATGTATTTTACTCCTTTTAAGCAGACTTATTGGAAAAGAAAAACACAATGCAGTAAAATTTAATTATTGAAAACCAGTAGCATAACACAACTGAAAATGCGTTTTCAAGCATTTACATCCATAAACCTGCAATGCATCTAAATTTTTTCTTGTGACCCTATACACAACTTACTTTTTCTTATATTTGGGATACATTCTTTTGCAATTCAGTTACAATATTGTTTGTTCAGAGGAGTGCCATTTTAAGAATTTTGTTGTATAAATAAGCCTAGTATATTTTAGTAAAGTATAAAATGAATTGACTGAGGAGAAAGAAATATACACTAAGGAACAGAAAAAAAAAGCCACACTTGTATTTTTTCTCTCTCTCTGTAACTGCCTATTTCACCGTTTAAAAAGCAAATTGTCAAACAAATTTTATTACGTCGTCCTTAAAGTACACTTTAGGATTGAGCCCAGTGTTAAAGATAAAATGCAATTGTCACGAAAATCGTAATTTTTTAAAGTGTTTCAAAAATGGCAAGGATTAAGGCAATTAACGATGCCACAAAAAGTATTAATTTTAGAATGAAAATCAAAAAATACTTTAATACGCGAGATAGAAAAATAATATTAAATATTAACGAAATAATGGTGAGATGGTTTTTAGCAAGATAGACATTTTTTGGATATTTAAACTGGAAATTTTGCTTTAGACGGTCACGTTGCTCGTCTAAGGGAGGCTTCCGCAAGTTAAAAAGCAAATGTCTATTTGTATCATGTTCAGAATTTTCAAAAGATAAAAAAAAAAAAAAAATGTTTTATCCAAACAATTTCTTGAAAATGAGTGCAGCAACAATTAAACAATCAGGTTGAAAACAAAAAAAATCATTATTAAGGAAAATAATTTAAAATAATCAAGATTTCAGTCCATTAAAAATTAATATATATATATATATATATATATATATATATATATATATATATATATATATATATATATATCAGTTAATTACTGGGCTGAACTGGTTTTCTCTGATGAGTCAAGTTTAATTTATTTCAAGCTGATGAAAAAAGATAGTAGAACTACGAAATTGTGACCGACTTAATGACAACTGAAATCTTGAAACAGTGACGCATTCTTCGTACATTATGGTACGAAGGTGCATAACTTTTTAAGTAGTCGGACAAATTTTCATGCTCAAGGGATTAATTAAATCGAAATAATACACGGTCATTATAAAAGTGGTGCCTGACTGACGCTTTTGAAAGTATCTCAGTTTTTCCGCAAACAGCATTTAAAGATGATAATGCACCTTGCTAAAGGGCGTCTGTGGTACGTTTATTTGATTCAGATTATAAAAATTACCTATCCATTCCCATCAGCGCCTATAATTCTGTAAGTAATCTTTTTTAATTTAAGTTAAATTTCACATTGAATATTGTAGAATTTCTTCTTTATCAGACCTGAAAATAGTCCTAATATCAATCCACTCGAAAATGTTTAGTATATAAAAAGGCGGGGAGAAAGGGGGGAGGATTCAAAATTTGCAGTCTACAACTCTATAAGAGCTAGAAAAAATAATTTATGATATTTGGCATAGTGAAATTTCTGAGATTTATGTTAAAACACTGCATAATACTATGCCATTGCGCAATAAAGCAGTAATTTTTATATATAGGTGGAATTAACTAAATGCGGAATACATATTTTTATAAAGTAATTGTGTAAATTTAACAAATAAATAGTTTTATTTCATATATTAAAATATAACTTGTTTATTTCATATAATAAATCATAGTAGAATATAAATTATGTATTTATTATATTACATTTAGAAAGAAAGTTTTATGTAGATTTTTATTAAGTATTTCGTAGAGCGTAAGAAAGCAAATTAATAAATCGAAAATGTACATAGGTATCATTTCATCTCTTTGATATTATTCAAACATGGCAGTTTTATTCTATTCAGCCATTAGTTTTGAAGTTGTTTCAAATGAAAAAGGTATTAATCAATTTTTCAGTAGTGTGGCTTTTTTTTTTTTTTTTTTTTTTTTTTTTTGTCCCATAGTGTATGTAGTGTGCTTAAAAATATTTCAATTCAGTAATTGTTAGAATTCATTATGATTTTAGACAAATTGTTCAAGCAGTGAAAAGACTACCGTTGTCTGTACTTGTCTATTAATAATTATGTATAATCCTTTTGAAACTTGCATATAATTCTCTGGTTGTATATGTAGTCAATAAACTACTAAACTATATAATATTTATAAAGATATAGCAGTTTTTTTGGGAAATTTGAAATATATTTTTCTACATTTATTAACTTTTCAATTATCTTCTCCTGTGTGTATTGCTTCACTTCCATACGTATTTATTTATTAATACCTAGCTGATTCAAGACTTCCTTCCTGGAGTTTGATCATTATAATGATGAATTATTACATTGTTGGGTTTGTATAAAAAGTTTCTGCAAAATTTTGAGAAATAAATATTTATTTGAGATATTGCTAGACCTAAAAAGTTATCAAAGTACATCCCCTGAACGTCGCCACCCTGTTGCAAGTGGCATTTCTACGATTCGTAGGCTCTATGATAGGCAGATTCCAGAACGTCCTAAAAGACACGCGTGCCTCTTTGACGGCACTTAGGGATTCATGCTGGTGCCGTTTGAGGGAGGATTTCACTTTTGGTAATAGAAAAATGTCTGCTGGTGCCAAGCCGGGACTATAAAGGGGTTGTGGAATCGTTGCGAAATGGGTGTTTTCGTCAGGTAGTCGGTGACCTTGAAATTGGTGTAGATGGGTGCATTGTCGTGAGGCAATTTTAATGCCAATTTTCACTGCGATCATGCGCACACTTAACCGACGATCTGAATCAAAAATTTCATGCACACGTTGCACGATGTTGTCGATTCTGTACTCCTACGACCGTCCAGCTTGGGGCTTGTCCTCCACACATTCTTGGTCATCTTTGAAGAGCTTGTGCCAACTAAAAAGCACAGTTTTTGACAGGCTTTTATCCTTGAACACTTTGCGAATCATGACAAAAGACTTCATACCCGATTTCCCCAGTCCAACATAAAATTTCTCTGAATTTTGTGCTTGGCGCTCGAGAGGTGTCCACTAAAAATACGTTCTAGCCTGAACAAACGCTCGCAGGCGACTGGCGCTTGGGACGTCTTGAAGGTCACATTTTTCATATGAGCGGTGCGAGCACGCTCTGACCTTCTGTCACTTTATGAAACAGTTGTTCTAAATACTTTTTATATCAAAACTGTACATCTTCGCACATGCAAGTTCAATTTGTTATAAAGTTTTATTTCAAATTTATAATTTACGTGTAAATAAGTATATTTCTTTTTGTGTCGGAAACAAAATAAAAAGTAGCTAACGGGTTTTGTTTAGTAAATAAACTTTATACTAGAGGTAAAATTATTTAGCAAAGACCAAATGAATTCACTCTGAAGGAAAAATGTATGTAGTACGCCCAAAGAAGTTTTCAAATGAAAAAAAATTCTTACCAAAGGCTTTTATGGGATGTTACTACATGAATCATTATGAAACATATGTCTTTCCATTGAGGTTGGTTTGTTTTTACGTCACACTAATGCTGGAAAATGGGCAATTATATTTCCAATGAGAACATCAATTAATGGTAGAATTAAAAGTATTACACGATTAACTAAAAAATTCACATTTTATTCATAATTCGACCATTATCTTAGTAACTAAAAATGTTCCAGATTAAAAAATGCAGTTGAAATATTATATTATTTGATTTTATGGAAAATTTCAATGAACAAAATTCAGAAGCTGGCAACCTTTATGCGAGAAAATCTTTTTAAAAGTATTGATTATTTCAAAAGGACCACTTTAGAATTTTAGAAATTAGGCAGAAAAGCTTTAGAACAAGCAAGACATCCAAGGAATTTGAAAATTTGAATTTGAAATTTAATTAAAGTCTTAAATTTAGCTCCCCTTAATCAAAAGTTTGAACAATCATTTTCGAACTATTTTCATTTAAAGATTCAGTTAATATATGGATCGTAACGTTTATAAAAATTGTTTCTCTTTATTTCAGATTTTAATTACACAATATTCAGCAAACACGAGAAATTTCACCCCAAGGTTGGATGTCTAAACTTAATCTGATACTATATTCGTAAATCCAATTATGTCGAGAGTTTATTTCCGTGAATGCTCTGGAAAATGTTAAAGACATTTCCCGTCATTAAATGGAATATTTTATTAGGATTTTCTCAAATATGATCCACTATGTATTTAAAATCTGTGCTCAACGATAGCTACCTGAGTCGAATATAAGACCATTAATATGTTACTAATTATAGATATATATCTATATTTAAATGCATTTATCATTATAGTTTTTAGTAAATATTATTCACTTCATTCATTAAAGTATCAATGTACGGCTAACTAAAGCAACGTTGAATTTGTTTTTGCAGTAAAAATTCATTAAGTTCAAAGGACTATGTACCATTAATTAATTTCGAAGATAGAATATAAATTCGACAAAGAAGTATGTCATTCAGTTTTCTTACAGAATGCTCAGTAGATTGAAATAAATCATTAAGTAAAAATAGTTATCTAATAAAACATAGTTGGAATTCCTAAAGACAATTTTAAATTATTGGCTACTGGACTAAAATTAATTTTCAATATGGCCGCGCTACGAGAAGATAAAGACTAACCTGGAATAATAACAATAATAAAAATAAGCTAATACATTTTGTACTGTGTTTCACAAAATAAAATTTGTACATTTTACAATGTTATGATGTAGATAAACTTTAAAAACTAATTTTGTTTCTCAGTAATAGACTAGAAAAGTACTTATAATTAAAAGAAAGGAAAAAATGCAGTTATTTTTACAGCATCTGAACATATGCAATAGAAAACTCAGAACTAAATATTTAAATGTTTTTCAAGATATTAAAAGCGCGATTACAGGTTTTTTTCTTTTTATTAAAATGATTTTATGATTTTTTTCTTGTTTTACATTCAAGATTCGTATTTTTTTTTCAGCATTATATATACAGGTAATTGCTTTTAAAATATTAATTTATAGTTTGCAGTTTTTAATAGCGGATGTTCATGGTGCCGATTATAATTTATTGAATATTAAGTATATCTGTTAATTCCTTCGTGCACAGTACTATAAATATATTCTGATGTACATAATACGTTGTTAGAAATAAAATCCTTCTTTTAAACAAGAGAAATTATTTCAATTTTAGTTGCAGATGATATATTTTTAGGAATTTGGCAAATTATATTTCACATTTTTGTAGTAAGTACCACTAAGTTTTTCTAATTGAAACGATTTTTTTTCTTTTTCTTTGTGAAAATGTTTTTAACAGTGTAGCGGTTCAGATGTAAGTTCACTCTTGCTTGTGGGCATGAAAAGAATAAATAAAAGATTTTCTTTATTGCAGTAAACTAAAATACAATATTTTAAATCTTTTTTTTACTATGAATTTATCATTCTCATATAAAGAAATATATATAACATTTTAATGACATAGAGTTATTTTGTTTTGCAGCTGCGATAAACAGATGAAGTAATTTTTCAGCTTCAAAAATATACTATCTTATTTCTTTTTCTAGACTTTTTCATCTAAAAAAGTTGTAAAAACTTAAGAGTTCTATATGTCAAGATTACGAAGCTAAACATCAATACCGTCGTTGAACCTTATAAGACCCTATGCATTTATTTTCGATATAAAGCTCATCTGATCAGCAGAAAACAGGAAAAAGTTTACCCGAGAAACGAAGAAAATAGATGTTTTATTTTCTATTTTTATTTTTTTACTCGTTAAAAAACAGTTTTGAGTCAAACTTTAATCTGACTCTTTTTACAATTCCAAATATTTCTCACAAAAAAAAAAAAAAAAAAAAAAAAAAAAAAAGTTTTAGAAAATCTGCTGTTTGTTTTTTAATTAGAAGTATCCAAAAACAAATTAATAACTTTTCTTCTAAATGTATTTTGAAGACAATACTTTAAATTTCTGGATTTGAAACATTATCTTTGAAATTAAAAAATAATTTAAAACATTTTTATTAAAGCCACCTGTGAAAAAATTTGGAACTAATTTTTCATTTGCTTGAATCAAACTTTTCAGCATAAAAAGCATATTTTATATGAATTTTTTAAATGCACCAGGAACTTTTGGCACATCCTGTATATTGTCTCATCTAGATTAAACTTTTGATACAGAATCAATAAGAAAATGTATGTTTAAAATGCTATCGAGTTAGAAAATAAGATCGAATTTCTTGTATATCGTGACTGACAGCGCATTTTTAACTTAAAAATTTCTAATTTTTAATCACTTGTAGCATTAAACTGAGATATCTTTTACAGAAATAGCAGTAAAAATTGAAGCCAAATTATCAAAATACTAGTGTTAAGATAAATAATTTTGTAAAAAAAATCCTAGAAATGGAATAAAACGTGCAATAATTGATTTTGGTATATAATATAGGTAAATTATATAGGTAATTTTAATATAGGTAAGCATGATTATTTATTTAAGAAAGAAAAGGAAAAAAAAAAAAAAAAAACTGGCTCAGCGTAGAAACTGCGTACGTTGTTACATTCATGTCTAAATATTAAGGTTGATGCAGAGTCATGATTAATAATTTAGACCCGGAAAAAATATTTCGTATTTTCCATTTTACAGTGTTTGTGTATTAAGTTATAGTTCTCCAAAAAAAAAAAAAAAAAGAGCCATTTTTGTAAGTGACAACCTAATAAATGCAGTTAGCAGCAGATATTGCAGGTGTGTTCCAGGTCAAAGTGAATTTTGCTTCCTTGATCCCAAAATCTTATACTATTAAGTGAAAAATATTTGTGTATATATATGTATATTTCACTGTTCTCGAAAACGGTAGCTCGCGAAGTCACGTGATTTAACACAAAGGTGCCCTCCGAAGGGTCATTGTGCACATCGAAGTCAGATTTTCGAATTTTTGATTAGTTTTCTTTTAATTATTAAAAATATGAAAATAAAAGTTCCCATTTCTATAATGACGCAGAATGGAGAAGCTAAGAAGAGATTTGATTGGTTTATTTGATTTTCATTGATTTGGGTGTATTTTACATTGAACTACAGCTACGTTATGAGGAATTACAAGAGATTTGATTGGTTTTTTTGATTTTCCTTGATTTGAGTGTATTTTACGTTGAGCTAGAGTTACGTTTTGAGGAATTACGAGAGATTTTATTGGTTTATTTGATTTTCATTGATTTGAGGTAGGGGTGTCCAGTGATGTTTTTTTTTTTGGTTTTAACATGCTTGACAGTGATTGCTGCGAAAACGAGTTTCGTGCGCTTTCAGGTTCATGCACAGCGAGGTAGGGGTGTCCAGTGATGTTTTTTGGTTTTAACATGCATGATAGTTATTGCCGCGGAACCGAGTTTCGTGTGTTCTGAGATTCATGCACTGCGCTTTAGGGCTGTACAGTGATTTTTTTTTTCATGTGCGTGAGGCGTACATACCTGCGTTTTAGTTATTGCCGCGAAAAAGGCTTACGTGCGTTCCCTGATTCGCCCATTCATCAAATAGTGACTTTTACTGTACGAGTAATAGCTTGTTTCCAGAATATTCGAAGAATTAACATTTCTATTTGACTGTTTTCGAGAATATTCGTTTTAATAATAGTTTTGTTGCACAGATTCGAGAAGTTCAAAAAATGTTTGATATTGTCAAGAAGATCCCATACTAAAACAGTGAAGAAAATAGTCGCCAATCGAAATATATTTATTTAAGCGTTTCAATTATGCAATTAAAAAGAAATCCTTTAAATATAGTGCTCAGCGAAGCCTGCTAGTATTAAATAACGATACAAAAGTTAATCGAGAAATTAAGGTTCTAATGACAATTTCTTCATATTGATTGCGTAAGTAAAGTGTAAATATTTGCTTCCGACATTAGAGAACTGGGAATTTTTTACAGTCTAGAGTGTTTGATAAAAATTTTCTCACATATGTATAGTCTGAACTTAAACGAATGCTCTGTATTTCGCTATCTATATTTAAATGTTTTTTTTTTTTTTTTTTTTTTTTTTTTTATGTCGCTTTATAAATTATAATTAAGATTTTGTGATTTTCAGATATTTTTCAAAGTAGACGCTTTTTTTTTGTTGTAAATCGAAATGGTTATTTATAGATTAGTTATATATTTAACTTTAATAAGTAGAGATTTATGAAAAATTTTACAATTTGCCAATAAAACGCGATTTTTCTCTTGTCATATACTATCTAAGAGAGGTAAAAACCTCCCTTAGATAGTATATTACAAAAGATGTAGGCTGATTAAAGTTAAACAACAATATTTTGATGGATAATTTTTATGTAATAATTTTATCGTTGTGGGATAAAGCTACCCTGCAATACCATTCTCTATTCAAATCAAGTTCGCTACAATTATTTTTCACCTTTGAATCTGTAGTTATTTGAATCTGCAGTATTCATCTTATTTTGTGACAATATAAATTTAAACATTTTAAAACATTCTTTATTAAACTCCTATTAAAAATTTATAAATAATGAAAATAATAATAAAAACATTAATAATAAACACTACAACAGTAACATAATAATGATAATAATAAGAAGTAGAAGAATGAAAGAATGCCATACATATTATGTCGTGTTGTTTTCCCAACCCAGAAAATGCGTGCATACAATTTCTTTGAAAGAAATTTGAGAGAAATTTAAAAGAGTGTAGATTTCTTATCATCACAATAATTTTAGCCACAAATTAAGTCCCACATCATATGCGATGACATAACTTGGTTACGTACCGAAAATTGGCAAAATATTCACAAGAAGTTTGATCTATAACTAACTTTATGTGCACTTTATGTCTTTGGCGCAGAAAGTAAAGTAGACTTATATACTGAAGTATTACTTAGTGATTTTGTTTTTTTGTTTGGTTTTACCCTAGCGACATTTTTCATTCCATGCCGATGAATTCATCCAAAAGGTGGAAATCAGAACTCCTCACAAGGAATTTAACAAGTTATGGTTGGAGTGTGTTTAATTACAGTATTGTCGACGAGGAGAGCGATAGAAACTATTTCTTTACTGACGGTTCGAAGATGGAGAGTGGGGTTGGCCGTGCCTACTTCCATTTTTACAATAACATGATTTGCCATTCTGAAAAATTTTAACTCTCTGACCACTGCAGCGTATTTGAAGCTGAGGCCACTGCTCTCCTTGAAGCCCCCAAGTTTGTTAAATCACATCAAATCAATAATGTATTTATAATCAGGGATTTTAGGTCTACTCTCATGTCCTTGGAGAGTTTTACAACCAAAAATAAAATTATTTACAAAATCAAAAACGAGTTAAAAGAGTTGAATTCTATTAAAATCGAGTTCTGCTGGATTAAAGCTCATGTGGGCTATGAGTGGAATGAGGAGGTGGATGGGATGCCACCTTGTCGAAGGATATTAATGTCATCCTACCTAAAAAGAAGAATTTTATCAGTGCAACGTTTAAAAGCCTGAAGATTAGAGACTGGCAGAAAAAATGGGACGAGTCCGATAAAGGAAGATATATTTATGAGTTGTTTCCGAAAATTGACATCCGAAGGAATTTCGGGAATTTTTATATCAATCAACTTGAATCAACCATGACTTCTTCGGTACTTGCCAGAACAGATTCTTTGGAAAGAGCTACAACTGTAGCTGCAACAACGGGGTTCAAGATGTCAACCATGTTGTCTATCACTGCTCCTTCGTCGACAGTATTAGAAAAGATTATTTCCCGAAAGATTATAAGGATGTAAGATTATATATTTTACTTACTAATTCTAAAACTAAACTTGGTTTGCTTGAAATTATAAAATTCTCTTGTAATGTTTTATATTCAACTATTTAATTTTTTGTATAACTTGGACTTTGTTATTTTCAGTGTTTTTTTTTTAGTTATTTTTATTATTCTTTTTACTTACAAGTGTTAAGTATTTTATCTTATATCAAAAATTCGATTGGCGTCTTGTATTTTTTGGGTGGGGATTTGAGGTTACATTTTTCTCGTTTTTGGTGAACACGGTGTTCGTGACCCTGACCTGGCTTTATGATTTAGTTATTAGCCTTTTTTCCCCAATCCTTTCCTTACTGTTCGGTTGTATATTCATACATTTGTTAAGTTTAGTTTAGTGTTATATTTAATATTAGTTTGTTGTATTTTCTCCTTTGGCTTTATTTTGTTTGTTTGTTTGTTTGCTTCTTGTTGGGGGGGGGGAGGTGTTCTTGGTGGGTGGTGGTGTAGTGCCGCCTGCTGCGGAGGCGACGGGGCTTTGCCCTGGTGGTTTGTGGGCGGTGAGTCTTGCGCCTCGTGCCTGCTGGGTGGGGCCGAGTCCGCTTGGTCCCTGAATCCCTCCTTGCGTGGGGCGCATGCTGGTGTTGTTGTGGTGGCTAGGGCTGGGGTGTCGGAGTCTATGGGGCTCCTGCTGGAAGGATGGTGTCGGACAACAAAATGGGCTGTTATTCGTATGCCTTCGGATGGATCGAATAAGAACTGTCTTACCCTAGCGACAAAAATTCTATGGTCATGTTCTTGATGTTTATAATGCGCCAAGTTCGTTCATAGCACATAGTAACTTGCACTTACATAGTATGAAGAATTACTGATTTCAAGTACTTTCTATTTTTAGCAAAGTTTCTTATTTTAAATAAAATCCTATATATATATATATATATATATATTTAAACGAAGAATTAGCTTATATATTATTTATTCATTGCGATATAACATTTATCCTCGATTTTTTAAATAGTGTAATCCCCTTCCATTACACATAAAACAGTATTTTACATTACCAGATCTTCCTCACACAAGTCAAAATTACATAACTATAATTTTAAGTTTTTTTATATTCATTCATTTATTTATTTATTTTTAATAACAAATATCATACATTAAAATCTCGGATGAGTTACCACGCACATCAAAGTAGAAAAATCAAATTATTATACGATTTTCAAAAGAAACAAAAATTTTTACCCAACTATCATAACTCAGCTATATTCTTCACTAACATTAATTTTATTGCAGTTATAACCTGCTGAAAACAGTGGAGAGGGTAAAGAGGAAAATCCATGAGACAGAAAATAGGGTAAATTGAATGGGGAATTCAGGATTAACTTGGGGAAAAGAAATTAATTAAAGATGTCAAAAAGAATCTTGTAAATAACATTGGATAAACTTGAATGATTTTTGACTACACGAAAAATAAATTCGCATATCAAAATGGTTAAAAGTATTTTACCAGGATATCTTCAGATTGTATTCCTTTACAAGTTGAAAAGAAATTTACAGAAAAGTCAAATTTCCTTTCTTTTACTTTTCCTTTCTTATACTTTACTTTACTTTTTTTTTTTTTTTTTTTTTTCAACGTTCAATCCAAATAATTCTCTCTAAAATTAAATTATTGAGATAACTGGTATGAGAATATTCAAGTGTTACTAATTTTTTAACGCATTTTTAAAAAGTATTCAAAAATAATATTATGAAAAAAGCAGTTAGTTGAAATAATCATGAAATCGCAGATTTCACTTGTATTTTTTCACTGTTCAAGTTGACATGAAATACGATTGAAAAATTACATATATTACAATAATATATTGCTGTAAATTAAAATGTTAAAAGGCTGCTATTTAGAGAGAGAGTATGTGTACTTCATAAAATCCAGAAATATGTTGTGTTTTTTCGCTACCAAAAATAAATTTAAAAGTAAATAAATAATAATGCAAGCTGAATGTCTTATAGGATATAAAAACTCAAAAGCTTTTGCATAACATTATTATGACGGAAATTTCAATTAAATAAATACTTATTACGTATTAAATGGATGCTATCTTATTATAACAATAACTATTATCTTGGAATATAAAAGGAGATAGTTTTAAAACTATTCCGCACCGTTATATATCTGTATGTGCGTGAAAGAAAATAACTTAATAGGTCTCTGTAATCACTATTTTTTTAATGAAGTATTAATATTAGTTAATTTATTTGTGAAAGACACAAAATAATCGCATTTTTCAAGCATATTTCAATTTTTTTTTTTAAATTCTTTTAAATACGTTAACCACAGTTGAAATGTGTTTACATTATTACATTTCTTCATTATTTTGAATATAATTTGAATATGTGACTCCCAGTGTCATATTATCATTGGCTTACTGAATAAATTAGAGAAAAAAAAATGCTGTTTATTGGTTTAGATTAAAAAGGAGCGAGCTCATTAGCAATCTATAATAATAATAACTTATATATCCGTCATTCTTACTCAAAAAAAAAAAAAAAAAAAAAAAAAAAAGAAGTTAAATCATCACCTATTTAAACATCCACAATGTCTTAGATTTTGAGAGCATTAGATAAAATAAAATTTTTAAATTTTTGTCATGAGATATTTTTTATGTTTCTCAAAAACTGGTATGTGTCATAGATATATTTCCGTTTTCGTATCACAGTTTACCTGCTTGTTAAATCGTAAAGAATATTGTAAAAGCAGCAAAAATAACGTAATATCAAAATACAGAGTTATAAGAATAAAATCACGTTGCTTAGTAGTAAAAAATTAAGGCAAATTAAAACTTATATCTAAAAAAGTCTTTTTTTAAAAATACTTTGTATCGTAAATTTGAATAATCACCATACTAAAAATGTAGATATTAACAGTTTTGCGACCGCTGACGTTGATTCACGTCATTTTGAAATCTGTAACTTCTCCAGTGGGCGTTTCTTTTGCAAATGGTACATTGCTATTTTTCTTACAAATATTCCCTATATTCATATTTGTACTATCAAAATATTATGGATGCAAATTCTTTCATCAGAAAGAATATTGCGATATTGTATATTCATATGTAATATGATAATGGATACAGAAAACCTTGTTCTGAAATAATGTAGCTTGAAAAAATAACGCCGAGAGGGAGAACATATTTTCAAGAAAAACAAAAACATGCTGTCTTGAAAGTGTTAATTTTCGCATTTTAAAGACTTAAAGAATGCAAAATATCTTATGCACAGATTTATTTTGATATTCAAATTGAAAGATTATTACACTCAAATTAAATTCAACCTTCAAACGGGGGGTGCCAGGTCAAAATCCACCTGGTGTTCTTTAACCTAATTGATCGGAGTTTTCCGTGTATTTCTTCAAAATTACGGACTAGGGCTTCTTAAAAATATCCTCACGGAAAGCATCTCTTCGATGCCTAAATTCCTAAAGTAGACAAACGGCCTTTAGTCTAATACCAACCACCACCATCACCACCAAACTTCAAACACCAAATTTCACGTTTCTTTTGAAAATTTGTTTTATTATTTTATAAATTACGTTTCATTTTTTAAATGAGGTTTAAAAATCTTAAATAATAATAATACAATCTAAGAGTGCATGAGAATAAGGATGTATGTACATGTATGATTTTAATAAATGACTGTTCGAATATTTAATCGAATATAATTGTGTTGTGTTCTATGCTAAATCTGATAAATTATTATTGCACTAAGTTTTTTTTTTTTTAAGACTGAAATTCTTTGATCGAATATATATATATATATATTAACGTAAAGAATTCAAACGCAGTATTAAAAGTGATTTTAAATCTGCATTTCACTTCCTTTTTTTTGCAAATATCAACATAAGTTGAAGTATTTGACATAAATGAAAATTGAAAATTGAATTTTGAAAGTATTTTTTTAATTTGAAATGTCTCAATGCCTGTCAGGTTGATATAATTTCTCATCTTAATGAAAAAGATTTTTTTGATCCTGACAATTTAATCTGAATCGGAGCTTTCAAAATTTATAGGGAAAAAAACAAATAAATAAAGTGTTATGTCATGTTGCTTTAAATTTTAGATTCATGAGACATTTGTTTATTAAAAACATATTTGTATATAAAATTTTAGCTTAATAACAACACATAAAAATAATACATAAAACAATTCATGTTTAATTTTTGTAATTCGTTTTATGACTCAGAAAATAGACTAGCAAACTCTACGTGGAAAAACATTACAAAAAGTGCTGTGCCATGAAGATGTTTTTTAATTGTGTTTCTTGGTTTTACTTAAAAAGTTCCGTGTTTTATAGAGCAAAATTTAAATATAAATTCCGTTTCTTACACAAGAACTTTAAAGTTTAAAAACACTGGCTATAATTTATCAGAGTTGAATTTGCAATTTAAGTGCGCTTAGAATGAAGCAGAAAGATTTTATAATGCATTTTATGTCGCAAAATGAAGTGCTTGAATAGTTTTTGATGTTTTAAGAAAATTACAAAAAAAAAAAAAAAAAACAGTAAGATAGAAAGTTTTTCTTTTTTCTTTTTTGAATTGGTGTACTTTTTTGCCACATATTTAAAAAAATTTTTGGAAGAAGTAATAAACCGTACCATAAATAAACAAAAACATTATGGTACTGTTATTCTAAAAGTGTTCTATTCATTTAAGAAATTAGGTATAATTTCTATAGTTATGTATATGCAATGTACTGAAAAAAATAACGTGTATGCTAAAGAATATTTAAAAGAAGTGAAACTTTCTGTGATGATATGTATAAAGCAAGCCTACTAATTATATGAAATAGAAAGCAATTTGTTCGACTGACTTTAATTTGCCCAGTATATTGTCTATAAAATGTATACACACCATACAGTGCACTGTAATTCAGCAAATTTTAAATGATGGAATAACACATTTCCAATGATAGAATATGACGTATCTGATTTTTTTTTTTTTTTTTTTTTTTTTTTTTTGGGGGGGGGGGGGGGGTTAAACCTCAGTTAGAGATTTGATTGTTAAGTAAAGAAACAGGAAAGAGCTAGATTTTGTTGCAGAAATAGGCATGATGCTTAAACACGTAAGATTATTCTGTAAAAGGATCAGAGTCCCGCCTACAAAAGGTTTCATTTTAAAACTGTTACAACTCCATTACGCTTTGAGATATATTTTTCAAGTAGTGAAATTAATAGAGTTGTCACTACTCCTATATTAGTAATTAAATAAATTACAAAAAAATATGTATATATATATATATATATATATATATATATATATATATATATGTATAAATTCTGTGGTTGTATCATTAACTATTAAAGTACTAACTATATAGAAATTATATTGAAATATGCCTTCAGATTTCCCGGAAAGTTTTTGCATGTGCAAATATAATTTATAAAGCTTTATTTAACTTTTATTAATTATTTCGATGTTAATATATAAGGGAACATCTCCGGTTCTGGGTACAGTTTTGATTTTTGCTTATAACTTTTGATAGAGTAAATATTATGCAAACATATGAATACCAATAGAAAGCTAGAACCCTTAGCTAACGTTTGATAAAGCAACTG
The DNA here is from genome assembly GCA_963930645.1 of Salticus scenicus. NCBI lineage: Eukaryota > Metazoa > Arthropoda > Arachnida > Araneae > Salticidae > Salticus > Salticus scenicus. Next base: position 251,524,052 of record OZ005651.1, on the reverse strand, counting down.
TATCGATTCCGTCAATCATAAAATATTATCGCCAATTTACTGAAGAGATAAATTTTAGCCAAAAAAAAAAAAAAAAAAAATGTTTGTAAGTTTGTTGGCACACCTTAAAAATCCGCTAAAAATGAAAAAAAAATTTAAAAAAAAATCACCATTAACAGTAAAATTTATTTATTTTGTAAGGATTCAGCGGCCAAAATAACAACAGAAAATAGCATTTTTCCAGTTTTATTCGTCATCTTCTTCATTCTACAAATCAGAAGTGCAATGCTTGTAAATAAAATGATTTTCATGTATATTGGCACATTTTAAATGCACCAGACGATCATACTCGTTGCATTTGATTGAATTTGCTCTTGTTCGGCATGGTAGCAGGTGCTCTGAATAAATGATGCAAAACTCGACATCATCTCCTGATTGTGAATGTTCCTATTTTTAGCGTGCTTGGTCAGCACTTTGACAGGTGGAGTTCCCTTACTTTTTCTAGGCTTCTTCTGTACGAACAAAGAAGCTGCGAGGAGGTCCATATCCTCGGGAAGTCGATTTTATGGATTTCGTATATACTAAGCAATCCTAAATGGCTTTAACTATCGGATTAAAATGCATTTCTTTTGGATCAATTTACTTTTCCAGGGTTGACACGGCTAAAAAAGCCAAAAAATGCATAAAACACTAATAAAATATGTTATGTTGTTTTAAACAACCATATTTGACAATTTGTAAGTCCAAAACACGCTTTAAATGAAAGAAACATGGGTGCCCACAACCGGTTACATGGATGTGCCCACAACCGGGAATGACAATCACTTTTATAATGACAGAAAAAAACTATTTTCATTCCAAATTTTGGCTTAATTCGATATTGCATCACAAAATATGATGAATATACTGCATGAATAGGTATTACACTCACACTTTTTAAGTAATTCACTTCGATTTATCCCACATTGAAAAATTTCAGAAATTACTTTTGTGTGTCTTTTTTTTTTTTTTTTTTTTTCAAAATTTTGTTTCGATGCTTGCACTTACTAAGCAAATGCGTCTATTTAATTCGGTGTTAGCGCAATAACTGCGTACTGTCACAATGCATGTTTGACAGTACGAAAATCCACCATATTTACTTTTTTTTTTGAAAAATATGGTAGAGTGCCTACAACTGGAGATGTTCCCCTGTATATATATATATATATATATATATATAATGTCAAAAGAAAATTAAATGAAAAAAACCGTTCACGGGTTTTGTAATGTTGACAGACCTGCAGTTAAACGCAAAATTCAAATTAAGCAATAGTTCAGTTTTAATTTTATTGATAAGTTCTCTCTGGATGTCTCTTGTCTTTTACCTGCCATCACTAGAAACAATAAAATATATTTTTAATTTGAATATTAATGCTATATATTTATAAAAATTTTGAAATATATAATTAAACATTATATTACTATTCAAACATTTTTATTAATTATTTTGAGATATTAGTACTTTACATTATATTTGTGAGATAAATTTAGCTAAAAATATTCTACTTTTATCTTTTACATGTTATTTCTAAAAACAGCAACAATAAATTTATATAATCTACTATTTATTATATCACATAATCATTTTATTTATTTTTTTTAATATTAAACAATTCAAATAGTTATTAAATTTATGTATTCATAATTATTATACTACTATTCAACTATTTTCCCTTTTCAGAAATTTATTTTATTATAACATTAATATTATTATTATTATTAATTATTTTGAGTCACATTATATTTGTATATGTAAATTTAACTAAAATAAACATGGTACTAAATATAATTTGGACTTTTAAGCACACTGGAAGGCGGTCCACTGTGCCCCATGTCCAGACAAAACAAATAATAATATTAAAATTATATATATATGTATACTATGTAGACTATAAATATGCTAATAATTTTTATGATTTAAAAACAACAATATCTTACCTTTTCTTAACAACTATCCAATACTTGTAGTCAATAGTTCAGTCCTGATAAAATTAAAAAAAACTTCAAACTTGAAAAATTACTTTGAGCAGCTCAAAACATAAAAATTGTATAAAATGCCTACCTTAGCATTTACCATGTGGTTTTTTTTGGATGTATACAAGTAGCACCAATCTATGAGTCTCAATATAAACTAAAAGAGTTAAATATTAAGAGATTTAAATAACGGTGGTCCACAGTGCCCCTAGGTCCACTGTACCCTAGTCTCCCATATATGTGCCTAAAGAATTTAAGTTTCAAAAATTAACAAATGAACTATACATGTATGAAATTATCATAGACTATGGTGCGAGAGACCCCCGCCCAATAGAAAAAATAAGTAGAATAATAAATCACTACCTGAGCGCCATACATTGGTTCGAAAGTTTGGTGGTTAATTAAAACTTATTATGAACTTTTTTTTATAATCCGACCACATGATCCCATTTTAAAAATTTGCGTTGTTCAAATACTAAAATATCTGCAATAACCCAATTTATTTTTAAAAAAACTTCTAAATCTATCAATCTTACTTTTATATCAAATTTATTATTATTATTATTATATCTTTATTCTTTTATTTATTTCTTTTATTATTTTTTTTTAACTTTTCAAATCTTATCCTTCAACCTAGAAAAACATTAATTTAATCTATACACATTTACCTAAATAATATATATATATATATATATATATATATATATAGGCACAACATATAGTATTAATTATCAAATATACCATTTATTTATCAATTGGTAAAAATACTGGGATATATATATTATTACTCAGTTTATATTTTATCAATGTAAAGAGGATGTTTGCACAAAATAAAATTGAATAGTCACTTACCCTTAAAACGGATGCGGCACTTCCCGAAATTATTATTACTAGACAACTGCGTATAGTCCATAGTTTGTATTAGCACTGTCCACACACATAAAGAGTTCAAATACGGAATTTACGAAGTCCACACTTATCAAAATTGTCATGAAAAATAATTATTACACATGAAGATCGTTGAGACCGTATACGTTATTCAAGGAAATCTACCCATATGAAGATTGTTATAAAATTATTTTCTTTCGATAATAGAATTATAACACACGAAGATCGTTGAGTGCACATACAATATTTATTTTGTTTGAAGAATCTAATTATAGCACACGAAGATTGTTAAGTGCACATACAATATTTATTTTGTTTGGAGAATCTAATTATAACACACAAATATCGTTTAGTGCACATACAATATTTATTTTGTTTGAAGAATTTTATTATAGCACACGAAGATCGTTGAGTCCACACAGATGAAAAATTTTCATAGATGAAATTTTTTTTTCGTATTATAGTTCATATAGCATATTTCATAAAATAAACTAATTCTTTGCTCCATTTCGAAGTATGAGGGATCATCCCAAAAATAGTCTCTTCGAATATATGAAGAATGTTAATATTATATTTCAAGCAGCATATTTATCAAAAGCAAATAATTATCAAATTCGACTAAGAGGAAATTTCATATTTCTTCTTCTTTTTTAACATTCTTCAAAACTGCTTAGCGAGAGATAGTCCGAGGGATTTTCTAATAATATTTTTGACTCATCAAAACATCTCCGAGAGATCTTCTAACCATATCTTCTAACCATAATTTTTTCAGACTCATTGAGAGGGGGTGAACCTTTTTATTTTTATTTTTATTTATTTATTTTTATTGGTAGCTTGCTTCACCAATAGCTAAGTATCTCATTAGAAATTTCCCTCTCTCTCGCTCTTTTCTTTGAATTTTGCTGTCCGCACCTCCAAGGACCGCACGGTGGTTTTACAGCATAGCAACCCTGGAGCATCATTTCAATTTCTTCTCTTTAGAAACATCTGCTCTCTCCGTGGGGTGGTCCAAACCTCTTGTTTCTCCCTTTTTATTGTAGTGTTAGTTTTTTTTTCTTTATGGTTTAAAAGCATCCATTTTCCCATCCAAATAAAATAACGGAAGGAAGAAAAGTTTTGTCAACAACCCATCTCTTTTATTTATACATCTAAATAATTCTTTATGTTGGTAAGTGGCTATTTGTGGTAATTTACATGATATGGGAATCAGGATATTTCCCATAGAAAGTTTTGATTGTGCTATTTGTCTTATCGCAAAGATAATTGGAATGCACAAGTCTGCAGCCTAGATGAAGTGCTGCCGGATTGTGAGAAATTTTTATTCAATATCCACCACTAAATTTTAAATGAAATCGTTGGCTAAACATTTCGACGATTTTTTATATTAAATGTCTTCGAAATGATTAAGCAACCGTTATAAATAAAATTTAGTGGTGGATCTGGAATAAAAATTTACCTCAATCTAGCAACAATGCCTAGATGAGAAACATTTGTTAAACTACTTTTTTCAAATGTTAACAGAAAAGACAATTTAAACGAGTCATGCTGTAAGAATGGAAAGGTTAACAAATGCCTTCCCCCTTCTACGTGTACAAACACGCATTGTCACAGTCGTTTCAGGAACGTAGTTAGGTGGATGAATTAAGGATAATTGTGCAGGTAAGAAACCTGAGCCCGGATAGAATGCACTCTGTAGGTGGTCATTCAAAAAGGTCTTAGATTGTATTCAATCGAATTGTGGAGAAGACTGTTGTAAGCTCTGAAAAACTAGGACGAGGTGTGAGATATGGGTTCGCATCTGGTATCTCCTATCTACTAGATTTTGAAGCAAAACCTCTCTTAGTCCTAGTCATTTCGGAAAATATAGACTTTAATCAGATTATTTATTTAGTTATATGATACCTCACGCAATGAATCTAATTATATCAGATAAATATCTCTGTCCTTTTTAATCCGTTTTTCCCCAAATATGTAATATATGTATATAACATATAGCACTCTAAAATTAAAAAATACTTTCTAATAAACCAATGCTTTTTGGTAAAAGTTATAATTATTTAATTGGGATCAGATACTTTTCAATGAATAATTCTATAGTTAGAAAAATAGATAATAATAGAAGTAAGTTTCTAATGATACAGATATCCGGAATTTTTTGTATGAGTTTTTGTATGATTTTTTGTATGGAATGTTAAGTAATTTTATTTGGAATTTTGGACATCAAAGATAATTAATTTTTCCTTCTCGCATAATTAAATATAAATGCACCCTTATATAAAGGAGTATGTAGTTATTACTTTTTTTTATTTTTTTAAAATATAATTTTGTCGATTTTATTTCCTATTTTATATTTCATGATCTTATAATCATTATTTTAATGAACTATTCTGTTGTAATCAAAAAAAAAAAAAAAAAAAAAAAAAAAACACTTATGTAATTAATATACCGTAAAAGAGATTTTTCGATGGTTCTTTCAATGATATCCTGTTCAAGAAAAATAATCGAAATCAACACATATTTAAATCTTTAAAAAATAATTACAGTCAAATGTAAATACATATAAATATATATCGATCATTTTAAAAAAGATTTCTTTTTTGTCATTAACAATAACAAATAAGTGCCGTCCTATCACAGAGAACCCTTTTCCCAAATTGCAATTATCTGATCCTATCTTCATCTTTTGCTCCATTGAGTACTCGAGAATCATTTATACACATAAATGTACGCCCTAAAGACACTCAAAAGACATCATGCCAGATGTAACACTAAAACCTTGCCACACTATAGGAAGAAACCGAACTCTCTTTGCCTAGTCAGGCGGCTATGATATCTCAGGGATTTAACGGAAGTACATCCCTTCAAGATTGAGATGATTGTGTATACTTCGGGGTTCTACTCTGTAGAGATTAGAAACATCTTTGAAATTTACGGTTGAGGAGGCTTTCACTCCCACGCTCCTAGCATCAAGTCTCATGGGGATAACATATACAAGAATCTTGCTGCGATTCGGTTACAATAGGGAATTCGAGAATTAAAAGTTTACCCGATATTCTTTACGGATCCTAATTTTTAAGATGTGTTTAGAGGCCACTGGGATAAAGCGCTGAAAATCAACTACAGATAATTTCTTTCTTTCATTTTTTTTTTTTTTTTTTTTTTTTTTTTTTTCAACTGAATAATTACCAATAAATTGTGTGAACATTTCCATTCAAAAAGTATGTGGCGAAAACGAAAAAATAATTACTTTAGCTTCGCTTTTATATTTTACGCAGATCAGTTTGAGATGATAATGGAATCTCCTTAGACAAAAGGTAGATTTAGATAGGAATAAAAATATTCTTTACTTTAATTCTGCTCTCCATGAGTTATTTTGCATGGAGTCAACATTATATCCTTAAATTTATTAATAAAAGCAACATAAATAAAACGCTAAAAGGAAATGTTAAATTAGTTTTTATGAATACTTAAAATATCAATAATAAATATTATTCTAATTTTAAATAGTTCATTTGACGTAACTAATTTTATTTTGATTTAGTTTGTAAAATTTGGTTATGTAAAATACTTTTCTGCTAAATTAGTTCGATTTATCGACCATTTTTTCCCCTTAATTTCAGCTACCTGAAAAACGCTTTATCAGTGTAAATTATTTTCCTTTATTGAGAGAACTTGGCATCTTTCGCTTCACACCGCTGAAGGTTTCTTTAAAAAGCTTTAATAGTTTCATTTAATATTTATAAGTTCAACTATATTAGGTTTTTCCAATAAAATATATATTCAAGCAATAATTCTTATGCATTTTTATATATTTTTTACACATTTGAAATCTTTAAATTGCGTTTTCTCAGTTTACATATTTTCATGAAATAGCGGTCTTCAAAATGCTTAAACTTCTACAAATATTTAAGAAAAGACTTAGATGTTTAATAGAACATTTTTAAAAGAATTAAGGATTTTTTTTTTCTTTTTTTTTGTAATATGTTTAAAAGAAAAATTTTAAAAAATAAAATTATAATAATTTTTTTTTTCCAAATTTCTACATAGTCATGCACTTTTTAATTTTTTCCTCAAAAACTAATAAATTTTAAAATTCATCCCAAATTCTTTAATGTAGGCTCTCTTAAATATCACAAATATATATATATATATATATATATATATATATTAAGTCATTTCTTAAATATCTGTAGAAGTTTAAACGTTTTGAAGAGCACGAATTCATGAAAAAATGCAAATTAAGAAAATGCATTTAAAGGTTTCAAATAAGTAATAAATATATTAAAAATCAGAGGAATTATTGTCTGTGTATATAATTCACTAATCAAACGTAATAAAGTTCAATTTATAAATATTAAATGGAACTATAAGCTTTTATATGAAGCCTTCAGTAGTGTCAAATCAAAGGTACCAAGTCCCTTTAAGTGTAACAATATTCTTTAACAACATTTCTTGCGACCATGGAAGCCTTTGCGCAGGTGCGGATTGAACGAGTGCAGTGTTAAAATAGGGGTGACTGAGAGAAAACAAGCGATAAGGGAACACCGAAAAACTGGATGTTTGCCAAATAACTATCTCTCGGGCAATTTTGCATCCCTCCAAACTTTTCGACTCGGCCTCACTGCTAGTCGTAGGAAATGTGGTCGCACTATACTTATAAGGACGTTGTTTGGTTACATTTGAAAATAATGTAATTCTTGCATTTCTTGGATGCACTATAAGTCAAATTATACCAGGTTGAAAGTATTTTAAAAATATTTCACTGCATATTAGGGCATTCTGGGAAACAATAAAGGAAACAATTTTAGATAAAATTTAATTAAATGTGTTCTATGATTCATTATTAAAATTTATTTTCTTAAAACGCGTATTAATTTCAAGTAATTTTTATGTAAATGAAAATAACTTTAAATCCTCTTGTAACAAGCTGTTTTGAAAAAAATATATAAATAAATAAATACCGAGAATCATCATATTGCCTACTAATTGAATTCATAGTTTTTGAATTAGTCACTGTGTTACAAAATCATTGGTATGCGATAAAGCATCACGTGAAGTAAAATTATAAGTAATTGTTTTTGTAAATATTGGTTATCCTTATCATAGAATTTTTGCGAGACGTATAAATCAAAACTTGTAATTAAATTTATTATTCGAGAAATGATTGATTTTTTCTCCATTGTGGATATCTGCCTGATTTTGTTAGTAGTAAGCAATTTTACTTGTCGATTTTTAAATCTGTAAAAAAGCAAAAGTTAAGGGTAATTTACAGCGGAACAATCTGTTAATAGGTTTTAACAGATAGATTTAATAGATTAACAGATCTTTTACACATGCTTCTGTTGTAAATAATTTCTTTTTAACAGCAGAATGTTTTGGCACCCCTTTTTCCAACACATTTTGCTGTAAAATCTACCATTATTTAAGTCGAATCGGTACAAATCCGCCATTTTCTCATCACTATTAATAAACAATAAATTTCTTTTTAAATTTATAGGCTTTTATTCCGTCAAAAGTGGCCATTTTAAATTAGTGTAAAGAAAAATAAAGACCGTACGAACCCTGTTTCCTTTGTATCATCCAGATAAACATTACATGTCTAAAACAACGCATTATATTTAAACTAAAAGCTCATTCTTTAGACACGATTATCATAATATGTACAGTCGGCAGCAAAATTATTGAAGCACTAGCAATAATTCCTTCTTAAAATATGGGGACCTAATACTTTTTTCTGAAGTAAATACTTGTCGATTCATGATCTTAGTCTAATACTGTTTATAAAGAAACAAGTTGATGATAAAAACAAGTCTTTCCGGCTTATTCGGAAGGGTAGGTTGATTTCTTTTTCCCTATCAAGTAGCCGTCATTATGTTTGAAATGGCGGCTACAAATTATTAATGCACTTGGTAGAAATATTGATGTAGGCTATGCACATATGGAGTTTTAAGCAAATCGGTTCATAAGTACATTTTTATGTGAATTTAAAATTTTCAAGTGGCCAGCGCTTGGAAACAAAATGGCGGGTTAAGTTGACAAATATATGAAATGTATTTGTGAGATAAGTCTACTGTACGCATATAGTTCGAATTAATTTAAAATCTCAAAAGTCATCGTGTTGAAAAATTAAGTTTTAAACACTTCGATCAAAATGGCAGAGAAAGTTGCTCATCTAAGATATCGTTGCAAATTTATTTTTTTATTTTTTTTATTTTTATTTTTTGTAGAAATTCTTTCAAAGAGGCTTAGTAAGTTGATAAAATGTTAATTTTCTGCATTACTAGTTTGTTTTAGCATTAAAATAGCCTAACTTTTCCTTAAAAACACATTAAAAAGATCCAGTAACGCAGGTAATAGATTTAGCGCCAAATTTGGCGACTTTTTCCCTATGGTGACTTTTTTGGCGACTTTTGGCGAGAAAATACTTATTATCGATATACCAAAGATGGACGCAATAACGTGATTGTTTCACGAGTTACGTGAATTTTCTAGATTTTTGTTGTTTGAATGATAAATCCAATTTTCAACTTTGATTTGAATTGATTAAGTATTTCTAAAGTTACCGTAATAACAAATTTTCAAGTGGCCACCACTTGGAAACAATACAGTGGAAAAGTTGCCCAGCAAACACATCTAAGATATTTGAAGCATAGGTTCACTGTCCAACTGTGGTTTAAATCAGTGCCGTGTTTCAAAAGTTATTATTATGGCAAATTTTCAAGTGGCAGTCTAAATGGCTGCGACTTGGAAACGAAATGGCAAAACAACTTGCCCATCGAAATCATCCAGTATATTTGTATGATAAGTTCATTGTCCAGTTTTAATTTAAATTAAATCAGTATTTCAAAAATTATCGTCATAAGAAATTTTCAGGTGGCACCACTTGTAAAAAAAAGTGAAGTGAGATGCCAAGCGAACTTATCTGAGATATTTGAATGATAAATCCACTACCCAAATTTGATGCGAATTGATTCTGTATTACTAAAGCTACCATAATGACAAATTTTCAAGTGGTCACCACTTGGAAATAAAATTGCGGATGAAATCACCAAGTGAATTTATCCTAGATATTTGAACCATAAGTTCACTATCCAACTTTTATTTGAATCAGTTTAGTATTTTAAAAGTTATCGTGATGGCATATTTTCAACTGGCAGTGTGATTTTAAGTGGCTGGAACTTACAAACAAGATGTCGGGACAAGTTGCCCAGTGAAAACATTCAAGATAATTATAAGATAATATCACTGTCCAAATTTGGTTCGATTTGGTGTACTATTTCAGAAATTATCGTGATTTTAAATTTTCAAGAGGGAGCCTGATTTCAAGTGGCCCCGCTTAACTTAAGCTATCTGCCACTCTATAAAAATGGCGGATATAGTTAATTATTAAACTTCATTGAGATCCTTACGTGGTCTGTATTTACATCAAAATTCAAACAATTTCAGAATATGCTTTTTACAATTTAAATTTGAAATTTCCAAGTGGTCTCCACTTGAAAACAAAATGGCGGAGAAACTTGGTTAACAAACTTATCTAAGATATTTATAAGATAATTTAAGACACTGTTCAAATTTGGTTCCATTTGGAGTATTATTTCGGAAGTTATCATGGTTTTGAATTTTCAAGTGGTGGCCTGATTTCAAGTGGTCCCGCTTAACTTAAGATATCTGCCACATTATTTAAAATGGCGGATAAAGTTCATTAATAAAGTTATTTGAGTCACTTGTATAACCTATGTATACATAAAAAAAAAAAAAAAAAAAAAAAAAAAATTCGGAATATGTTTTTTACAATTTGAATTTGAAATTTTCAAGTGGTCTCCACTTGAAAACAAAATGTTGGAGCAACTTGGTTAACAAATTCATCTAAGTTATTTATAAGATAAGTTTAAGACAGTGTCCAAATTTGGTTCTATTTGGAGTATTATTTCAGAAGCTATTGTGATTTTAAATTTTCAAGTGGTAGCGTGATTTCAAGTGGCCCCGCTTAACTTAAGACATCTACCACTTTATTAAAAATGACGGATAAATTTCATTAATAAATATCATTGAGACCCTTATGTGGTCTATATTTACATCAAATTACAAACAAATTCGGAATACGCTTTTCACAATTTGAATTTGAAATTTTCAAGTGGTCTCCACTTGAAAACAAAATAGCGGAGCAACTTGGTTAATAAACTCATCTAAGATACTTATATGGTATGTTAAGGCACTGTCTAAATTTGGTTCGATTTGGAGTATTATTTCGGAAGTTACAGTGATTTTAAATTTTCAAGTGGTAGCATGATTTCAAGTGGTCCCGCTTAACTTAAAATATCTGCCACTTTATTAAAAATGGAGGATAAGCTTCATTAATAAACTTCATTGAGACCCTTATGTGGGCTGTATTTACATCAAAATTCAAGCAAATCTTGCTTTAAATATGCTTTTTACAATGTCGGTTTGAAATTTTCAAGTGGCTGCCTCTTGAAAACAAAAAGTCGGAGCAACTTGGTTAACGAACTCATCCAAGATATTTATAAGATTAGTTCACTATCCAAATTTGGCTCCATTTGCAGTATTATTTCGGGAGTTATCGTGATGACAAAATTTTCATTATATATATAGAGAGAGAGATAAACGAAGTGATTGCAATAGGTCGATTTCTAAAGAAATCAACCTAATAGCGATCAAACTAATAGATATATATACATACATATGAAAAGTGTGGATGTGTGCTTCAATATTTTTTCTGTCGACTGTAGGTGCAATAAAAAATGTTGGTGTTTTAATAAAAATGTATTTTCTCCTGTTGTAGAACTCTCAACATTATGAATCAGAGATCGCTCGTTTCTTTTTATAAGACCTTTTTATATGATCTGGATAGAACTGAAATTTGCATTTCGTAAATTATGAGATTCAAAAATTATATGAGTCCTACTTAAAACATCATAAAATTTCCATCTTGGAATATGTATGTAACCTACTTTATCTGCATTACGATTATCGCTTTATTTATATAAATAAAAATAATAATAATAAATTTTGAGTTAGTCCTGTTAACTGCACATTTTTGTGGTATACTGAGTAGTTTAATAATTATATCTTAGTTTCGGTTTCGGTTTTGAAGTTTTGCTTTACGGTTATGTTTTGCATATTAAGGTATTTTAGCTCAACTCCATTGCTTTCAAGGATTTATTATCTTACAGATAAAATTAAGAATCAGTTTTATATTTTTGGAATTATGATTGTAAGAAAAAACACGTTGTGATTTAATGACATAGGTGTTAATAGTTTATTATCTTGGGAGAGATTAAGAATTAGTTTAAAATTTTTGGAACGATGATTTTAAACAAAAATAGGTTGTGATTTATTGATTGGCTTAGACTGATAGTAAGTTTATATGCAATTTATTAATAATTCAGCTATGTAGCACGAATCAAGAGATGTTATTGTTTGATTTTATATTTATTTTAACTTGATTATATTTGGTAACAAAGTGATGGAAATTTAAAATTCTTTATTTTATTTTATTTTATTTTTATTTATTTTATTTTTTTTACGAGAATTGTCATGATACAAACTTTCTACCTTTTTTGAAATATGCTTTCTAAATGCTTTTACTTTCAGTGATGAGTTTCTCTAAAAAAAAAAAAAAAAAAAAAAAAAACACTTTCAGACTTTTAGTAATCAAAATTGAAGAACCTGTGTTTAAAATTTTGGTCTAATCTAAACCATTAAAACTCGTAAAATATACTTAAAAAATATAGTAACTGTTAAAGTATGATAAATATTCATTCTTCTTCGCAAGAAAAAAAAAAAAAAGAAAAGAAAGGAAAAGAAAAGAATGAAAGAAAGAAAAAGTAAATAAACACCGATATTGGAATCCAGTGTAATGATAATTTTAGATATTGAAATTTAATAGCTCGAGAATCATTACGTAATTTTGTAACAAAAGAAAAGGGTCAAATTTTGGTCAAGGTATAATAGCGCGATGCTATGATTGACCTTTTAAGAAACTTTATAGAACATTTTTTTAACATATGATATTTATTAACACTTGACTATTAATAGAGTATTTTCTTAACTATAAAAATAATATTTTTTAGATAATTTTAAACTTTAAATAAAATCTATCAAGCAATAATGCGAATAAATTTCTGAGGTTTCTATGAAATTCAATCGGAATTTTTATATAAATTGTTCGATATAAATAGTCATCGAATTAAAAATATCAATAATTTAAAATTTTGCTGTAAAAAAATAAATAAATAATAAAAAATAAAAAAAATTATGGTATTGCATTAAAGTTCGGCGAAGTTTTCCGAAATTTTTATGAAAACTCATTGTTTTATAATCCAAAATTTGTTAAATTATTAAGATTATTTAAATGAAACATTCGTACCATTGTAAATGTGAATACTACTAATACGAAAAGTCATGAAAATATCATGAAATCAGATATCTAGTTTGTATTAAATTTGTTACTTGTTAATATATATTGAGATCCCAATTTATTTGTTTATTTCAATTTATTGTGGATTATTTTAATATGACGTGGTTTTTTTTAAACCTTCACTGAAAAATATGCGTTAAATGACCAACGTGATACAGCTTGTCAAACATACTTCTAAAAATTAGAAAAATAAGTGTATAAAACTAAAATTAGTCAATTGAGATCTTCCTTGATTAATTCAAATTTATGTTTGCCTGCATAACCAAATATTGTATACTAAACAAAATAATCTTTAACGAGCATTTCCAAAAATATATGTTTTAGACTTAAAACAATGGATAGTATTTGATTTATACAATTTAACTGCGGAATCTCGAAAACATAAAATTTAATATCTTGATAATAACAAGCAAAAATTGCTAAACACATTCACATGGTTTGAGCTAGCATATTCTGCTATAAAAACAAGAACGCAAAATCATGCGGTACGCATTGATTATTAACACTTTCCAAAAGTACGTAATTGTTGTATTGTATAGCTTTCAATACTCTTTGCCTACGTAATCACACAACGGACAGACAGTAGTTCTAAAAGGTATACAAATAAACTAATTGAAATCCTAATCTTTCCTACACATTATTACAAAGTGTTAAAAATGCTTAACACTAGAGAAAACGTAGCCCTTACATTCTAATTGCAGTCCATAATGTATTTGAAATTTTAGTGTAGCGCTGTAAATCTGAAGGCTAACAAAATCATATTCTATGCAAAATATTATTTTAGAATATTAAAAATCAATGCCAATTTCTTTATGATTTTTACAAAAGAAAGTTCTTTAAATGTAATTTATAAAAATGTCTCTCCTAAAATGCAGTTTTTGGGTGTTTCTGTACTCAAACCAAGTGCACATAACCTATTAATATCATTTAAAATAGGGAACATTCCATAGTGAATTTAAATAACATGTATAATTTTGTAAAAATTGTGAAAATATTTACGGACGCTGATCGGGCAGATACACAGAGAGACAGATGGCCAGTCGGACAGATAGGTACTTGAATTGAAATCATATTCCCACTCAAAAAATGTTAAAAAGTGTTATATCGCTTAATGTAAACTAAAATGCAATTTCAGCAAAGTTGCAATAAAAGCTTTCAATGTAACTGAATATTTTTGTGTGGCCCTGTAAATCTAATGCTAATCATACTACATTCTGTAAAAAGCATTCTTTTGTTTATATGAATAATGTGTTTAATTTTTTTTTTTCAGACATCGAATGCTTTGGAATACTTTTGGGTGCCCCTGTACACAAACCAGTGATAATATTTACTCCATTTTCTATAGCAAACATCCGATGGTGAACTTGAACAACATATTTCAATTTCATTGAAATTTGTGTAAAATAAAGAAATTAAAATACAGTTCATAAAAATACCTCTCATAGAACACAATGCTGTGGAATACTTTTAGGTGTCCCTGTACACAAGCCAGTAGAGATAATCACTCCATTTGCAATGGGGAAATTACCTATAGTGAAATTCAATATCATATATCAGTTTCAAGAAATTGCATGCATATTTACGTGAGTTAGGGCGTGGATAGACAGACGGACAGACACACAAACCGAAGTACTTAACGTTTTTAACCTTATTGGAAAGTGTTAAAAGCATTTAGAAAACAATAAAAACGATTAATATAAACAAAAATGCAATTCCAACAAATTTCTATTAATAACTATTAATGTAACAGAATATTTTTGTGCGGTCATGTAAATTTAATACTAATCATACTGTTTTCAATGGAAAGCATTTTTTGTGCGTTATCAAAAAGTGGGATTTGATATACATAAAAGGCGAATAGAATCGAAGAAACGTCGATTATATATATCATATATGACTTCTTAAAATTATTGGTGACAGTTGAATAAAAAAGTCGCGCAATCTGTACCAGGTGGCGTTGTCTACCGCTTGAACTGTTGCCAAGTTTCCGAGCCAACGCGACAGGCTTCTACTTTAGGAGGCTATGCTTAAACTTTGCACGTTGGAACTAAAAGAAATAGCATTATCATATTTACCGTTAAACGACTATTTTGAATGCGATTTAAGTAAACATTTTCTTTAATACCAATTATGGTTCGTTATGAATGAATTTTTTTATCATTATCATTTCAAACCATTAAAATATATTATTAATGGACGAATGAATCTTTAAACAACGAATAGTTCCTTTATTTATCAATAGATTTTTATTAAAATAAAACTACCGCTACAATAACAATTGTTTTTTTTTTTACTTACAAAATTATGATTATTTCTTTAAAAATAAATAAATAAATAATAAAAAAATAAAGTCTTTATGATAAATTCTTTTGTAAATTAAGCTATACTGGTATGTTTTATTTTATCGTTAGATGTAATAAAACATGCTAAATAATATGAATTTATTCACAAAATACCAAGAAGTTAACAGTGATAAATAAACGTATTAAAGCATTGTATAACTCTGTTGAAAAATTGATAAATGCAAAAACATTGCTCACTCCCTTTTTTTAGAATGCTCGTAATTTTTTGCATATTCCGCGTTATGCATTTTTTTTTCAGACCTAAATATACATCATATTTTATTAAGCTTTATGTTTTGTTTTAAACGTAATTAATACCTTTCATGACAGATTATTATTTTGCATCGATAATTTTTGAAGTTTTTCTTTGATTAAAAAAAAAAACGTTTCCTCATACTTCGCTGCCGTTAAAACATTGCATAATAGAAAGCCTCTTAAAATGTAGATTTTAATTATGGCCATCTTTTCTTTTAAGTATTCACCGGTGATTTATTATCGTAAAATATTTTGAATAAACACTGAAACACTAGAATTAGAAAAAAAAAAAAAGAATCAAAACTAACTATAATGATTTGCATTACTTAGTATATTTTAATTTGTTTAGCATTTTTATAATTAACAGACATTAAACAAAAGAATGAAAAATTACCATACATAATCACTCTTATAATTTTTTTTAGTTTTTAATGATTCTTAAATAGTCTAGCAAAGTATTATGTTTCTCAGTAATGCGAAGGTTAGAACACACGGTTGATTGTTATTTCTGCGACGTAATTAAATAATAATTACTTACCTCCAATTTTCCTAAAAACACAGGGTGTTTTTATGCTTTAAAATAATTCTTTCAGAAGATCGTTTAATCAAATTATGTTTGGAAATTTACATATTTTTGTTGGATCTTTCAAAAAAGAAACTGAAGAATAATAAATTTAATCATGAAAATAAAAAAATATAAATTTTTGTCTACAAAGGTTAGAGATGAATATTTTAATTCAAAGAATAAATACTGTATTTGATTATTCAGAATTTTTATTTTAAAATTCGATTAAATTCGATTTTGAGTTATTAAAAATGTGAAAAGCTAAGAGTTTTGAAGTTTTATATTTAAAAGTTAATATTTTTGTTCTTTTCTGGAATTTATTTAATAAAGGAGATGAAGAAATTATTTTAATTTTTAAGCATCATGTCGGTTTGACATGCATAAGGTGATGACATTTAAAATAACTAATTTTATATATTTTTAATCCATATCTAGAATTTAAGCAAATAAAGTATAAGAAAAATTCTTTTAATTTTGCGTGGTATATTCATAATTTAGTGTTAGCAAATAATACAGGTCTTAAAAAATATATTTAATTTTTGCTTTGCCCTTGACCATCTGAATTCTTACGGATAGGTAAACCCAAGTAGCACCGGAACGTTCTTTGTACGTCTAATAACGGTTACAATAGTTCAAACACCGTGTTTCGTGTCAAAAGAACGTTCCATTAGACGTTCAAAAATGGTATTATTTAGAACGTTCAAAAAAAGTGTGCATTGTACCTTCCATAAAACGTACAATTTCAGTTCTATACAAAACGTTTAAATGTAACACCGTCATAAAACGTTCTGTCTCAGTGAGATTATTACGAATAGGACAAAATGCCCAGATTCAGTTTTGATTTCGTAATATTCATTTAATGTTGGTGTTAGGATTAAAACAAACTAACTACACGAGGGTCCCAGTGGCGGATTTAAGGGGGGGGGGCTAGGGGGTCTGAAGCCCCCCCCCCCAAAAAAAAAAAAAAAAAACATTCACAATTGAATATTGCAATTGTAAGTTTTTTATTGGTCTAGAATAACACTTTGAAAAATCTTAGCCCCCCCCCAAAAGTCAAGTTTTGGATCTGCCACTGGAGGGTCCTAGGTCTGGATGGTGTGTCCTCCGTGGAAATCATTCTAAGAATGAATAACCCTTATTTATGCGAGTTTCAAAGAAAATCACGGAAAGCTCCGAAAACCCAAGTCGACGAGCGCGACCAGGAATCGAAACCAGCACTTCCCGTCTGTAAGGTTCGAGAGTAGAACCTCGCGGTCACTAATACTCATCGGGAAGTTACAGAAATGAGTTTTTTTCTTTCTTTAAGCATAATTTTAAACTTTTATTATATTTTATTTATGATTCTATTTAAGTTTGAATGTTACTGGTAAATTATCAATATTGATAATGTTTTTAAATCATTTCTCTCTTTGATTGTTCTTATTTTATTTATTTATTTTTTTAATCCAAATTTTATTTAATAAATTTTAATAAAAGAAAATTATTTAATATATATTTCAAAAATTATTTTCTTAATAGATGAACATTTTACGTAGCCATTCTCTTTTAATTAAACTGTTTAAAAGAAATCTTCTACCCATCGCACTACTTTATTCTGTAACATTCTATATAACAACGCCACTTAACCAGTTAACATGAACAAAAATTTAATAAACACTGTATATCAAAATTAAAATTTTACATATTAAATTTGTTGCAGATTTCAGTAACACATGCTGAGGTATAGCTATCTAGAAAAATTGCATAATAAAGAGTACTATATCGGCCGATATATACCCAAACTGAATTATCATAGTTTTTCATAATATATATTTCACATACTCATGTTAGTGAATTTTTAATAATAATAATAATAATAATAATAATAATAATAATAATAATAAAAATCTGAGATATTGCTTTCCTTTAAACGGGATTGAGTTGCAGCACATTAGTGCCACCTCTCAATCAATATATGCTCAAATTAGATCACCATAGTTTAACATAATATCTATCTCACATATCAAGTTTGGTGCAGTTTTATTCAATAGAAACTGAGATACTGCCCTCCGTTACATGGAGGGGGGGAGGCATTACATAATAGCTGAGCACCTATTAGGTCATATATTCCAAAAATTAATCAGGGCTAGTTTAAATAAAAGTTCGACTAAATATCAAGTTAGGTTAAATTCTGTCCACCGATTCTTCAGATGCAATTTCCACAAAATTTTATTAAGATGCGCAAACAAGTTCTAAAAATTGTCGAATCCTATCGAGGACGTCTCATGGAGTGTTAAAACCCCGAAAATTTCCATGCATCCATTGCGTTCTTTTTATGTATACAGAAAAAATAAAGTGTATGCCATTTCTGATCCTTTCACTGAATATTTTGTTCAATACTGAAATATACACTAAAACAAAATATGCTTTTCCGTTTAATTCGAGATTTTAAAATGGAAAAATAAAGTGATCTCATAAGTTTTTCAAATACTTTATAAAAATTTAAATAATTGTTTAACTCAGCTCCATTTTTCCAAAAAAAAAAAAAAAAACCTATGTTTTCTACAGCTATAAATGCTTAATAAATTCTTCTGTTTGAAATGTTGAACTTTAAACATGATTATTCCGGATGTAAAAAGGGAAGAGCAGATGAAATTGACATCTGTGGATTGCATTTATTTAATTCTCGCTGACTGTGCAAAGTCAAACAAACGCCAGCGCCAGGTCTTGGGAATGTCGAATGTCGTGTCGTTATGTGAAGCGGTAATTTTAAAACATGTAATCTGTTTTGTTCAGTTTTCGCGTTATAATGACTTGGATAAGCTTTAGAAAAGGTAAACATGTAATATTTTTAACCTGCAATATTCTCTATGTTCTATTTATTAAAGTCTTATTTTAATATCAATTAAACAATCATTTTCATATCTGCGTAAGTTCTTAAGACTAACTTTTGATACTTGAAAGCAACGTTTTATCGCAGAAAAAACTGCTACAGTTACAGAAAACCGCTTAGAAATTATGGATACATTTTATTAATTTAGTCTTCTCAAATGGAAATGGTTAAAATGACTATTTTTGTTTATTATGTTTCTGAATGAAGTAACATAAAGAGTTTAAAAGATGAGAGTAAATTTTAAGTGAATGCCCTTGCAGACTGGTCATTGTGTATTTTAAAATGCTAGTTGCAAGGGTGTTTTCTTGAAAGAAAATTAAGAAAGTTTGAAGAAAGGTTTGTAAGGTTTATGAAGAAAATTAAGGTTTGTAATTCTTTTTTTTCTTTTTAAATTCTGAAGTATTTATTTAATGTTTATATGATCATATATATAATCTAGGTTATGCAAATTGCATATTTTTAAAATAATATCCTAAGTTTCACTGACTTATAATTTTAAATATCTCTTTACTGTAATTTATTAAATAAAATATATCAACTTGTTTAACTGCATAATAAAACAAAGATTCAATTCAATTCAATTTTAATCCACATCTTTATAAAAAAACATATTCTGCTTTTAAAACAAACAAAAAAAAAGACGATATTAATAAGTAAATAAATGATATACTAAGAAATAATATATTAATTATAAATAATGTACTTACAATATTATTTATTAATAATAATAATATTTACATTTATTAATTATTTAATATGCCATGATAGCATAATCACATCAAATGAGTAAAAATTGTGTTGATTCAATTTAAAGAAATTTAAACATTTAAAGAATACCAATTACATTGCCATGTGGAATAAATTTAAATACCTGCAAACATCATTTTTGTAAACTGCTGCTGTAAACTGAAAATATGTATACACACTTGCACTGAAATTTAAAAATATGAAGTATGTTAAATATTTTAGAAAAATATTTTGATTAAAAAAATATTTATATATTTAAGTATTTGGAAATTTTTTAAATTTCTTCCTTCTAACTAATTTTTAATTTTTCGTTTCAATTTCTTATTATTATAAATTAACAATATATTCTAAACTCAATTATATATTATTTTAGCGGTGTATTGGTACATTCATTTTCGAAATTATTTTTTATGTTGAAATATTAAAACTTTCTATGAACTTAAGCATTCAAATATATTTATAAACTATCCATGGACTTACAAAGTAGTACCCAGAAATGTTTAGAATATACAGGGTGCAAAGTCGAGAGCAGGCCTTTATTTGCGCAACAATTGGTCTCAGATGTCCTCCAATAAGAAAATGTATTTACAAAAAAAAAAAAAAAAAAAAAAAGTAAGCAAAAAGTAAGTGCTCATATTTTTTAAAACATTTTGTAACTGAAACTATATATTTGTGACCAAGAGTTGCGGAGATAAAGGTATTCTCGTGACTATGCTTTGCACCCTGTATTTAAAAAAAAAAAAAAAATAGTATAAATGAATTTTTAATCTTAGTTAAAGCCAAGCAGCCGATATAAGATCACTGAAACTACATAGAACAATGAGAAGGAAATTACAAGAAATTTAAATAACATGGGGAGACTGATTGTGATTTATTGAAGCATTTAATTTTTATTTATTGATTTTTATTTTATTTAACTTCAGTCTAATCATAAATTTATACCTATATTGTAAGTTGCAATTTTAATAATTTTACCGGTGCGTAAAAACCACATGAAACTCAAATCAAAAGATACAAACAAGCAACGAGAAAATAAAAAATTAAGACATCACTTTGAACATTTTTTTTTTTTTTAAGGAAAAGCTTAGAACGGTAAAAAAAAAAATTCGTCAGGGGTGACTCGTCGTTGAGCTTTAATGTACGATTTCGTTCGTTAGCAGCTATAATAGCAAATTGCTAGCGGGCACCCTATCGTACAAGAAATTAATTGAAGTTAAAAATGAAGAATAAATTGGAATAAATTATTTAGTTCAAGAAATCAGAGAATCAAACAGAAAACAACCACGAAAAACAAACATTAATCATAGGATGACGCATTCGGAATCACAAGGATTAAAACAAGCAAAATAATTCAAGAGTTTAGTTGTACATAGCAGATGAAGAATAATGATACAACACAGCAACGGGGATATAAATTACTTTTTTTTTTTAATTCAAATAGTGTTTGAGAAAATTTAACATACTTACTATTTCTTTAATTTCAACGTATATGTATGAAAAATTCCATATTTTATGACAGTAATTCCCAAAAAGTGTCATAACAGCTCTATATCCCTTAAAAAATTCCTTAAATTTTTGCATTTTTAAAAAATTTCTTTTTTCCCCTAATCTGAAGATAATGACGTTATAGTATTAATTACGAAACTTTGAATAAACACCATAAAATGCAAGAACTCGCGACTGCTACAAACAAAGCACGGCTGCTATAAACAAAGTGGCAACGCATTCAACACACTCAACATGCTTGTTTGCAGTTCTCGCGCCTTCATTGTTCGCCTGATGAAGGGTTGTGTCTTCTTTTGACGCAAAACAGTTGGTGCGAGTTCTTGCATTTCATTGTGTTTATTCAAAGTTTTTTAATTAATACTATAACTTCATTATCTTCAGATTCGGGGGAAAAAAGAAATTTTTTAAAAATGCAAAGATTTAAGAAATTTTTTAAGGGATAAAAAGACGTTATGACACTTTTTGGGGAAAACTGTCATGGAATATAGAATTTTTCATGCATATACGTTAAAATTAAAGGAATAGCAAGTATGTTAAAATTTCTCAAACATTATTTGAATTGAAAAAAAAAAAGTAATTCATATCCCTGTTCATGTGTTGTATCATTATTCGTCATCAGCTATGTACATTTTACTTCTAAATGCCCGTACTGAGGTGATTTTTTTATAATGACGTCACATTTTTTTTTTTTTTTGACTACACTATTTTAGAACGTTTACAGTACGTTTTCTAGAACGTTCTGAAAACGTTCTAAAAACGTTTAGAACGTTCTGAGACCGTATACGTAGAACGTTCTCAGAACGTTTCTATAACACCGATGGTGATTGCTACACGTTCATTGAACGTTCTCTGAACCGTACTATTGTACGTCTTCAAGATGGACAAATAGACGTCTATAACACGTTCAAAGTGAACGTTCTTAGAACGTGTTTGCAGAACAATTTTTGAACGTTCAGAGAACGTTTCTGTGCTGCTTGGGAAGTTAATTTTTATAGATGCAAGAATTCATCAGGTTAGAATTAGAACCTGAGTCTTCTAGCAGTGTGTAAGAACACTATTGGCCTAAGTTTTCTATTCGATAAGTGATTTCCACTAATCACTCATACTAAAAGAACGCAACTTTTCATGTGTTCTGCGAATAGAAACACAATTTTGCAGATGACCTTTTTTTTTTTTTTTTTTTTTTTTCTAAATTGTTGTGAATAATTTTTACTTTAATCACACATGTGTGCAATTTACATTACTAACAATCTTGTTGAATTTGTTTTCAAATATCCATCAAAAATGTGTTCAAACTATGGTCTACATTAGAATTACTCATTGCTATCCAGCGAAATTAGGGTAGAAGTAAATAAAGAAATAAATAAAAATTTATTCGCAACACTTCGCATGCATTTGCCGAAAATAAAAATAATTCCGTTCTCATTATTGGCCCCAGGTCGGGTATAGTCCAGGTAGCTTAATTAGTAGAGCGCTGGAACGTTATGCTAAAGAACCAAAACCCATGTTCGAATTCTGGCCACGTCACTTTCTGTTTTTACCAAAATTAAATCTGTCTATTCAAAAGAAACGTGCGTATCATACGTTGAACATTTTGAACTGAACACACTTCTTAAAAGGTGAGGTGAATAAACAAGTAATTGACCATTTAATAAAATTTTTATCTTATTTTGCAATATAACCATTGAAAAATTTTTTGGAAAATTTTCTAAGTACTGACCAAACTATAAGGATTGAATCACTGTATAAGAGCTGTTTAAAAATGAGATTTTGCTAGTAAATGACCATTTCAGTTTTCTAGTATAAAAATTGCTTAAATTAAAAACTTTTGTAAAAATACATATATAAATTATATTTGAATTTAAACATCTAATATATATATTAATGTATACTAATAATAAGCACCAATCGATTTACTAATCAACACATTCCCTGTCGCCCACCCTCCTCCCTTAGGCGTGAATCCCAAACCATCAAAATTCCCTGTTGCGTAGCTCTGGTGCGTCGTTAAATTCACACACGTATACGTCTATCTCTTGAGCTAACTAATTTCTCCTTCGACGATTTTGTAAAAGAATGACTCCCCCTCCTTCCTAAGCGACTTAACATATGGTATCGAAACACACTATCAAATATGAACGCTAAGAACCTCAGCAGGCTGAAAAATTCACTGCAGAAAGCGTAAAGCGTACCATCATCAGTGCAGAATGGTGAAGTGGATCATTGCTCATACATATAGGGGAAGA
This sequence comes from Salticus scenicus, assembly GCA_963930645.1. Taxonomy (NCBI): domain Eukaryota; kingdom Metazoa; phylum Arthropoda; class Arachnida; order Araneae; family Salticidae; genus Salticus; species Salticus scenicus. The sequence goes on along the minus strand of OZ005651.1, from coordinate 251,500,201 downwards.
TAGCGAAAATTATCCTAGCGTGCAAACTGATCCACATATTGATAAAACATATAAAACACAGCACTTTACACGTTAAAATCCAAGTCAGAAGACTTAGTTTGAAAGTTTACAGTATACAAGTTAAAAAGAACATCACGACGTTTCGTCCAAGCATTGCTGCTTGTGAACATCTTGGATTTTAACGAGTAAAGTGCTGTGTTTTATATGTTTTATCAATTTGATCTATACACGTGTTAAAAACAATTGCTGATCCACATATGTTTTCTTTGAAACAGATAGAGCTATATACCACGTAACATATAAACTAGTTAGTCCAAGTCAAGAAGAAGCAATGGCGGCATTCAAACGATTACAGTGTTATGCGTTTGAATAGAATTTTTTGAGACAGTGGGTTTTACAAAATCTGTCATAAGTTAAGCCCTAATTTGCTATTTATTTAGGTACACAGTCTTTCATGTACAGAAATATGGTTTACTTAAAATATGTTTTTAGCTGTATATTACACTTACTAATTTTTCTATGCTTCTGGGCGTATTCCAGTAATATGACCTAAAATGGATGGCCATGTTGTCGCGTAAAATGTGATCTATTATGTGAATTGTTTTGGATCCATTATGTGGATCGTTATGAATCCATTATTTTGATCTGATGTGTCGGAAATAGGCATTATTTAATTTATTTTTGATTTTATTGTGTGTCCATTATTAAATCTATTATTTTTGGATCATAATTTTCAAGTATTCAGTTTTCTTGTTTATTTATTTATTTTTTTAAGTTATTTGAAACACCTTTTCTTCTTTCTTTTTTTAAATTTCATAAAATAAATTATGTATGCTATTTGATTGTAAAACTTATTTTATTTCATTATGCCTTGTCATAATTACTTTTATATGCTTCATTTTGCAGATAAAAAACAATTTACAATTATTTTATACGAAGGACTATTTTGCCCTTTGTTCAGGGTACCATGATTCTTTGGACCCTTTTTTTGAAAATCTATTTAATTTCCTTACACAATTTAAGCTTATAATGCAAAATATAGTGTAAAGCACACTAGCAAAGGGTCAAAGTTTTATTTAAGCAGTTATGTTGTTTTTCACAAGTTTGTTTCATCATTTTAGGCCACATTTCCCTAGGTAGGGAAGCAGATTTTAGAATCAGAGTAGCAACCAATAGGAATTTAAGAAACAGGAGCTGTAAGCCAATAGGAGTTTGGATGTAGAAAGCTATGTAAAAAATAGGAATATGTGGATTTTATGTAATTTTTCCAACAATTCGAGAGAGGGGGGGGGGGACAGCAAATTCGCTATAAATAATATTATTATGATTTTTATAGATATAAAAAGTTTCTATAAAAATATTATTAATTGGGATTTTGCTGTACCCCTTCTCTTGGATTAGTGGAGAAATTACAAAAAATACACATATTCTTAAGTTTTACATAGCTTTATACTTCCCAAATACCTATTGTCTTACAGCTCCTTTTTCCTAAATTTCTATCGGTTGCTACTCTGTCTCTAAAATCCGTTTCCCTACCTATATATACATATAAGCAATAATCCACTTCGTCATTCTGCGCTGGTGACGGTACGCCTTACGCCATTGAAACTGCACTCTGCGCTAAGAAAAAAATTACATTGATGTCTTTAAAGTTATGTTAATATTTATATTTATATTTCTGTTCTATGTCAAGTCTGGTTATATATTCTACAAGAATATTGGGTCATTTCTTAGCTCGTTCATGACCAATTATTTCGTATGCCAATATTTACATACAATACACTAGAGAAAATTAACTTTTAAAAATCGCAAGTAAATATTAAAAAAAAAATTATATGGCAGTCGTGGCATTAAAAGGTGTCTGCTGTCTTTTAGCACTCACTTTTAGAGTTTGCTATTCTGAAAAGTTGTCTGAAATATCTCAAGAGTTTTTGTGTAACATTTGTGGATCTTTCCGAATCGTTTTATGATATAAATCGTAAATTTTATCTCAATTTAAACCAGTCTCATTGTATAGAGAGAGACTGGTTATAAATATTCGTTAAATGCATTATATTTGATGGTTTGTTATATTTCTAAAAATCACATAAACCATTATACCTGAACAGCAAGGCTTGTGTCATTACTATTTTTTTTTTCACTCACATTTGTCTTCGCAGAAATTTTACTGGTTTAATCTTTTTTAGAGTACTACATTGCTAATTTCACCTTTAAATTCGGGTCGATATTTTTCGCAAAGAGAAGGGACATTATGTTGTTTATAAACAAAGTCCTTACCATAATTTCCCACATTTATTCTTTATTTCTTTATTGTAATCATTCAGTACCTTTACAGAAATCTGTAAAAATTATCTATTAAACATTACTTGTAACAGAAAAACGTAAAAGTTGGCAGGTATGGTCCTTACTCTTCCTCATTCAATAGCAAATCTTCGTAGTTTACCTTTACTTTCTTTCTTTTCTTTTCATTTTTTTTTTTTTTTAGTGTATTCGACGAGTAATGCTGTCTTATTAAACGGCTTTGGGAGTAGGGGATATGTAATTATTATTATGTTTGTTGAATTTGCTATTAAATAAGAAATATATTACTGCTTTAAAATAAGTGAATAACGCTAAATAAAAAATACGTCTAATATGACAACGCTGTTTATTGTTAGTCATCAAATGTGCTTTACGAAATATTTGTCCAAGTTTCTGCTTTTTTTTAAACACTATGTACAGTTACTTCGTAATGATAATGGCAAATAATCTTTAATAAAATGCTACAAAAAGGCAGTAATATCATATTTTCCGGAAAAAATTAATTTTTAGATTTTCTACGAAATGTTTCAGCGATTTTCTAACTTTACATAGTTTCCTATATTTGACACTACTTCTACCACAAACTCATTATTTTAGCCGTATTATTTCTGAAAATCAGTCTTTTTCTTAATTTTTGAAAATTTATATATATATATATATATATATATTAAGAGTTCTTGGTTTTTATTGGAAAAAAACATACATTATATCTTAATAATAAAAATAATAATAATTTTGTTCTTTAAAATAAGGACTAAAAAGTGATTTGCACCATTAAATATTAAACGATGATATCCTACAGTAAAGGTGACTAAATTAATATATATAACACTAATTAACAAAAATAGCTACGATATTTTATAATATGTCAAACTTTTCCCTAAAATAGAACCATTGCTGTTAAACAATTGCTGCTAAAAATAATTTCCTAAATTACTCAATTCTGTAATTTGATATTATTTATGAATTGACTTTACAATTGAAATATCTAAATTTATCTTTAATACAAAAAAAAAAAAAAATAATAATAATAATAAATAAATAAATTGTTATTGATAATTTTTCTTAAAATTACTTACCATTTCTTTATTTATTATACAGAAAATGGAAAGATAGATAACATTAGAGCGGTTATTTGGCTTTTGTTTTTAAAACACATACATTTAATTCAAAAAGAGCCTTTTATCTAAATTAAATATGTCTAGAGGATTTTAAAACGAAGCCAAACGAGAATTCCTTTGACTTGTTAATTGCTCCATGCTGATTTTCATGACATTAGGGAAAACTTATTTGAACTCTTAAGACATAATTTTGAACATTTATCTTCATTCTTTGTATTCCTCACGGATCATCAGAGTAGGAATCTAACAAAGTAGCTACATTTTAGAACAGGCTTATTCAAGGGTTAAGGCTGCATTCTCATTTCGTAAGATAGTATTTTGCAATGTAATTTTGGATATTTTCGCATCAGTTCAAATTAACTTTGTGTTTTAAACTCTTCAAAGATTCAAATGACGTTTTAGTGAATGCTAAAATATCACTGTCCACTACTGTTATGAAGCTTATTAATTTTCTTAAAAGACAGAGCTAATGCGTGATTTTTCGGTAAAGAATAAAGCTAATGCATTTAAAAACATTTTTTGAATATTAAAATAAGTAGGAAATACATTTGTATAATATTGCAAAAGATATTAATACATTCACAACAGTTGATATAAAACTATGGTATTTAGAAATCTATATCTTAAACATTAGCGCTGATTTTATATTTTATGGTATATATAGTTTCTAAAAAATACACATAACATTAATTTGTAATAGATTGATGCAATAGGCTTATAAACAAGTTGATAAAATTTCCTTATTATATCATATAGTTTATTTCTTAACGATGCAATAATAATGAATTTCCTAATTGTTTAAGAGTATATAATACTCTCTAAAATTTCTGGAGTGGGAATATCACTCCTTAAAAAAGTGACCATTATTTTGACACGAATTAAAGTGAGAAAATACTATTGTCACTCTTGAAAATGTGACATTTCTCACTTTGCTCGAAAGAGAGACTTCTAGTCACTTTGTCACAAAGAATGAAGTCATGATCTATTGCAAGATCTATCTTCGGAAGAGTGAAGATTTGTTGGCGCCATCTACTTACCATAATTCGAATGAAATATGAAAGATAATTTCTCGGCGAACTCATGCATGCGTTTTGTTTAACAGAACTTATTGAAGATATTTGAGTTAAATAATAATAATAATAATTTTTATTATTATTATGTTATAAGCTATTTTGGTAAATATAATTTTTTATAGGATTGATAAAACTGGAGTGTTATTAGTAAAGAATCGAAAATCATAAGAAAGTTGTGGAAATTCGTAATGAAAGCAAGTAGTTTTATTCGGAAATATATAAGGTATAAAAGAAAATATTAATGCAAATACTTAATGCATAACATATTAAAATCATAATAGGAGATTATTTTTTATTATGTTAATTGATACTTAACACATGTGAAACATTAAAAAAGCTGGCTATAATATTTTACTAAAAATTAAAATCCTCAGCTAGATTTGTACTCCTGAACAGACGAGTTTTTCAAGAAACTCTGTAGATTTGTTGTAAATATTTAACTATTTTTTTAAACATGCAGATTCACGAATTTTTCTTTTCCCCTAAGCTACTTTTAAAATAACTATTTGTCTGAGGGAATTTCTTTTCAAGTATACATTTTGATTTAAAAAGTAATTCTAATTTTAGTAATTAAAATATAATTCTTATTTTAGTAATTTAAAACTACTCTAATTTTAATTTTAAAATGTACATTAGAATTCTATATTTTTATATTTTTATTAAATGAAGTAAAAGTTTATAAATGCTATTAATCTCTTATGTGAATGATTTACCACTGTAAATTAAGCGAGATCTTTGCGTCCCAAGTGGTTCAGTGGTATGACGCTCGCTTGCCACGAAGACGGCTTCGGTTCGATTCCCCGCAGATCCAATCTGTATCCTTTCCATCACTGAACTAAAGCCAATGCGGTAAAAAAGGGATAATGATAGAAGATACCGTCTAGTGTATCCGTATTTTTATTTTAGGAAAAATAAACAGTAATATTCTTTGAAACACTCTGAATAATCTCACTCTTAATAAAGAGTGAGAAATCTCACTCTTTCGAAAAGAGACTTCTCATTCTTTAGAGGTTGGCTCCACTTTGGCATGTTCAAAGAGTGATATGTCACTCTTTTAGAGTCAGATCTCACTCTTCATATTTTAGAGAGTAGCCTTAAATATTGTTTCTATTAAAACACGTAAAAAATACGTGCTCAAAAATGTATAGAAATTAAAATCACTACATAGTTCGAAAATTAAAAAAAGTTTTTTAAAGAAGAAGGTATCAAATTGCCTTTCTTTTATTAATTAAACCTTTATTTAACATATTATGAAAGAAACAGAAAATGTTTTTCAAATATATTTCTTTGAAATGAGATGATTCTTGAGATGATTTTTTTAATGATATAAACAATAAAAATTCTGCATATCACCTCATCATAGTAGTTAATGAGTATTTAATGAGGTAGTAATTTAATATAACATTAGTCATACAAGTCGGGAAAAAAAGAAAACAGGTTTTTGAAAAAGGCAAATAAATACTTTTTATCATCTTTATATTTTTTCTAAAATTGGTAGCAATTTATTGAGGTAATATATAAATTACAGTTACAAACTTTTCCAATTTTGCCGAAAGATGTATTGCCAGTAATTTCAGTGTCAAATCCCCCCAACATTTTTCCTTTGTCGCAAATGTCCGTGTTTTAGAATTTTCCAATTCTGTAGACCCTCAGAAGATATTTAATGGTTTAAATAATCCTCCCCCCTCCTAAGAATCAGATTTATAGCCATAAAAGCACCGAAAAATTATAAAAAATAGGGGCCATTCCTAAAACACGGTGGGTGATAGGGCAAAATGTGCGTTATATTCGGATTCGGGAGTTCTTTTTACATAAGAATACGCTGAAATGGTGTCAGAGGCAATTTTCATGCCGAGCAGTGTTTTTAATAGAACTCTTTAGTACTGTAACAAGTTACTAATAATAATCTACGAATAATTGTATCAAAAAATATTATTAGAAAATAGTGTTAGACATTCTTAAGAAAAGCGGAACCTAAAAGTTGGCAAATATTAAAAATGAATTATAACATAACTAAAGATCAGTAAAAATAGAGATCAGAAACTGCGACATTCCTTTCTTGAACAAAAACGGCTTCACGTAGCAGTTTACACTGTTAAAAATAAAGTGCTCAAATATGAGTAATTGGAGATACGAATTTCGAAGTGAATATTTTTTTTTTTTCCAAAAAGTAAACATGCTTGCCTCCTTTATGAAATATCACATGTTTTCAAATTAATATCCGTTCACTTTATAATTTAACATAAACATGATGAACTAAAATAAGTTCTATAATATATTTTCTACAAATTTAAATAGAAAGAGCTAAAATACAAAATTTATTCCCTCAAATCCCCAAAACTATACTTCGCGGTAGTTTCATGATAGCTTGCGGAAGAGGGAATCGAGGAGAATCTGTGTTTGGGATACTGGGATTCACGATGGTCGAAGCCAATTTTTAAGTTCGTCGATATACTCAGTAATAAGTACTAGTATGTTGTGGCCACCACATGACTTTCTTCTATCTTTTCCTATCCAAATTCACTCAGCAACAATAATTAAAAAAAAAAAAAGTGGAACTTTGACAAAATTTTGGGTAAAATATGAAAATTATTCTAAGTTTGTCAAAACACGGAAACCGTGGGAGTTTGATAAAATTAAGGGGAGAGGGAAAAAAAAAAAAAAAAAAGTGGGACTTTAACAAATTTTCACATTTTACCCAAAATTTTGTCAAAGTCCCACTTCTTTTTTTTTTTTTTTTTCCCCTCTCCCCTTAATTCTATCAAACTCCCACGGTTTCCGTGTTCTGACAAACTTAAACAATTTTTTGCATTTTCCCCCCAATTTTGTCAAAGTCCCACGGTTTCCGTGTTTTGACAAATTTAGAATAATTTTCACATTTTACCCAAAATTTTGTCAAAGTTTGTCAAAACACGGAAACATTGGAACTTTGACAAAATTAGGGGAAAAATGCAAAAATATGTTAAAGTTTGTCAAGACACGGAAACCGTAGGACTTTGACAAAATTAGGGGAAAAAAGCAAAAATTAGTTTAAGTTTGTCAGAACACGGAAACCGTGGGAGTTTGATAAAATTAAGGGGAGAAAAAAAAAAAAAAAAAATCTAAGTTTTTTTTCGTAAAAAGTAAAAAAAAATCGATAACTTTGTTTTAAATTATCACAGATTTATAGTTCAACCATTCGTTTTAAAGGTACTGACGAGACCTTTCGAAAGATACCCATCTTGAAAATTTTTGCCCTATATCACCCTGTTAAAAATTTAGAAAGACCGGGATGGCAACGCAACCTGTAAGACGATTTTTACCAAAAGTTGATAGGCACTAATTTATGTCAAGGTGCAACTACATACCAATTTGTATGAAATTCTGTGCAGTAGTTCCAGAGATACAGTTGCCACAAAATTTTGTCACACACACACACACACACAGACAGACAGACAGACAGACATTTTCTAAAAATGGTAAAATCGTGTTCTACAGCTCTCAAAACGTGTAAATCCATCAAAAACCCGAAATCGAAAATTTTTACGAATCCAATACTTTCTTCTATTGAAGATAGAAGAAAGTAACAAGGGATTTTAAAATTTCAGTATATTTGCTTCAGAGCTATTTTGAGTACGTCACATACTCAAAGTTGACACATTTGTATTTATTTTTGAGTATTTTTCATCCTTTTATTTATTTATTTATTTTTCATTGTAAAGCCATAGAGTTAGATTAAAGTAAATAAGGTTCGATCCTAATAATTATTTTCTCGACATTCCTTCTATAAATTCGATTTTAAAATATTTTTAATATAACGGGACTTTAAACCTTTATTTATTAAAAAATAATTAAACAATAAAATTTTCCACGGCTTAACAGTGTTTTTAATAATCTATAATAATAAATGGAAAGGTTTGTCTGTCTGTCTGTCTGTCTATCTGTCTGTCTGTCTGTCTGTCTGCCTGTCTGTTCTTTTATACGTTCAGCCCCTATTGAACGCAGAAGTACAAGAATTGACATACGGATGCTCTGGAGCCTTTCCGATGTTTTCCTCGAAACAGAATTTAAAAATCTTAATCAGTTTCGGAGATATTAATTAAAATGTTGACCCATGTCGATCGCACAATGACCAAAAATCCTTATTTCTTAAAAAAGCGGCATTCTATCAGCATTCAGCAGACGATTTTAACGGCTGTCTCTAACGGAAACAAAACATGTGCAAGTCATTAATGTCACATGATCTTTAACTGGGGTTAAAAATTGCAAATTTCAAAGTGCTTCAAATTTTCTTTTTCGTACACAACACTTAATATACAACCTATTCAGCACAAAACCAACCTGCAGTTAAAATTTCATCAACTTTCATTAATAAACAAAGCAGTTACATTTTAATTGCAAATTAAATTTTATTCTAACACGTAATCTATCTTTCAATAGACGATAGGAGTTTCCATAGCAACAAAATACATTTGAAGGTACTAAAAAATACTTTTTCTTTTTCTTTTTACTTGAATTACACGACTACCGTGGTATATATAGGTTTTGGGGAAATAAAACGTTTGGGGAAATAAAACTTTTTACTTCCATTAATAAAACTACCGTAGATAATGGAATTAGAGATTTCACGTGATTTACATGTTTTAGAATGTCCTGATTAGGTTTTCTTTTGTATCTCAGCTACTAATTAAAATAATTTCATAAGTAACACATTATTTGAAAGCTTTGTTGATTTGGAATTGAACAGTAGATTACAGAAATTTCTACCGCCAGATATTTTAAAATTTCGATATTTCAAATTCCAATTAAATTATTTTTAATACATCATTCGAAAGATATTTTAAAGTTCTTTTAAATTATCGAAAGTTTTCACCAGATTTACACGTTTTGAGGTCTCCTGAATTAGTTTTCTTTTGTATCTCAGCTACTAATTAAAATAATTTCATAAGTGATACATCATTAGAAAGCTTTTTTGATTTGGAATCGAACAGTGGAATACAGAAATTTGTACTGCCAGATGGCGCTGTAATATTTTAAAATTTCAATATTTCAATATTTCAATTTCTAATTATGATTAAATTATTTTTAATACATCATTCGAAAGATATTTTAAAGTTCTTTTAAATTATCGAAAGTTTTCACCAGATTTACAGGTTTTGAGGTTTCCTGAATCAGTTTTCTTTTATATCTCAGTTATTAATTAAAAAAATTTCATAAGTAATACATCATTTCAAAGATTTGTTGACTTGATACACATTTTAAAGTACTTTTACATTATCGAAAATGGAATTCGAGATTTCACCCGATTTACACGTTTTGAAGTATCCTGATTAGGTTTTCTTTTGTATCTCAGCTACTAATTAAAATAATTTTATAAGTAATACATCATTAGAAAGCTTTTTTGATTTGGAATCGAACAGTTGATTACAGAAATTTCTACCGCCAGATGGCGCTGTAATATTTTCAAATTTCAATATTTCAATTTCTAATTATGATTAAATTATTTTTAATGCATGATTCGAAAGATATTTTAAAGTTCTTTTATATTATCGACAGTTTTCACCAGATTTACACGTTTTGAGGTCTCCTGAATTAGTTTTCTTTTGTATCTCAGCTATTAATTAAAATAATTTTGTAAGTAATACATCATCAGAAAGCTTTTTTGATTTGGAATCGAATAGTGGATTACAGAAATTTCTACCGCCAGATGGCGCTGTAATATTTTAAAATTTCAATATTCCAATTTCTAATTATGATTAAATTATTTTTAATACATCATTCGAAAGATATTTTAAAGTTCTTTTAAATTATCGAAAGTCTTCACCAGATTTACACGTTTTGAGGTGTCCTGAATCAGTTTTCTTTTATATCTCAGTTATTAATTAAAAAAATTTCATAAGTAATACATCATTTGAAAGATTTGTTGACTTGATACACATTTTAAAGTACTTTTACATTATCGAAAATGGAATTCGAGATTTCACCCGATTTACACGTTTTGAGGTGTCCTGATTAGGTTTTCTTTTGTATCTCAGCTACTAATAAAATAATTTTATAAGTAATACATCATTAGAAAGCTTTTTTGATTTGGAATCGAACAGTTGATTACAGAAATTTCTACCGCCAGATGGCGCTGTAATATTTTCAAATTTCAATATTTCAATTTCTAATTATGATTAAATTATTTTTAATGCATGATTCGAAAGATATTTTAAAGTTCTTTTATATTATCGACAGTTTTCACCAGATTTACACGTTTTGAGGTCTCCTGAATTAGTTTTCTTTTGTATCTCAGCTACTAATTAAAATAATTTTGTAAGTAATACATCATCAGAAAGCTTTTTTGATTTGGAATCGAATAGTGGATTACAGAAATTTCTACCGCCAGATGGCGCTGTAATATTTTAAAATTTCAATATTTCAATTTCTAATTATGATTAAATTATTTTTAATACATCATTCGAAAGATATTTTAAAGTTCTTTTAAATTATCGAAAGTTTTCACCAGACTTACACGTTTTGATGTGTCCTGAATCAGTTTTTTTTTTGTATCTCAGTTATTAATTAAAAAAAGTTCATAAGTAATACATCATTTGTAAGCTTATTTTAGTTGATACACATTTTAAAGTACTTTTACATTATCGAAAATGGAATTCGAGATTTCACCCGATTTACACGTTTTGAGGTGTCCTGATTAGGTTTTCTTTTGTATCTCATCTACTAATTAAAATAATTTCATGAGTAATACATCATTTGAAAGCTTTGTTGATCTGGAATGGAACAATAGATTACAGAAATTTCTACCGCCAGATGGCGCTGTAATATTTTTAAATTTCAATATTTCATATTCTAATTATGATTAAATTATTTCTAATACATCATTCGAAAGATATTTTAAAGTTCTTTTACATTATCGAAAGTGGAATTCGAGATTTCACCTGATTTACAATTTAAAGTGTCCTGATCAGGTTTTCTTTTGCATCTCAGCTAATTGAGTAAGACCGTTGAAAATTGGTATATGCAAGTTAATTAGGAGGGGCTGGAACGGTGGGGAAGGAATAGGCGCGCAGCGCGCATGGGTTTGGGACCCGGTGCGAGTTTTTACCCGATGATAAAAGATTTTTTTTTAATTTTATTTTCTTAATAATAAAAGTTTGAGTTGAGAAGGAATATGCGTGTACAGCGCACGTATATCCTCAAACGTGCGCGCAGCGCGCATGGGTCTGCGCTGCCGAAGTCAGTGGCGTCCCGGTGTGAGATTTTACCCGTTGCTAAATGATATATTTTTTAATTCCTTTTCTTGAGAATGAAAGTTTATGAGTATTAACATGGAATTTTGAGAAGTCATAAGGATGGTGAAGGAATACGTGCGCGCAGCGCACGGGTCTACGCTGCCGGAGGCAGTGGGGACCCGGTGCGACATTTTTCCCGATCAGAATTTTTTTTTCTCTTTTTTTATCACATGATAAAAATTAATGCAACTTTGAGAATTCATTAATTATTGTGATTCATTTAGAAATAGTGACCAGCGAAGCGGGCGTAGCCTGCTGGTTATTAATATATTGTTTTTCACTTTCGTAAGTTATGAAAATAACTGTTAATCTATTTTTCTGATGCATTCTGCTAAATTATAATCAGTTATAAAAAATTAACTACTAGTTTTCTTTATCTCGTTAGAAAAACAAAATTTAGAACTAAATCCCATTAGAATAAAAAAAATTTAGTTCATTAATTTTTTTTCAGTCATTCTTGCAGAAAACGTTATTTATGGTTTTTGCTAAGATTAAGTAAAAATTAAAGTAAAGCTTAAGAGAAAAGAAACATAGGTACATTAAAAAAGCTGACTTTTTAATTTTCATTATTATTATTATTATTATTATTATTTTGCTAAACCGCAATTTACATTAAGAGATTATTAACCAATCAATAATAAAATTGAAATGACCAGTCATGTTTATAAAAGAATAGAACTTTTGAATCTGTATCAAATATAATATTAGCTTTGCCATATATCAGAATGCAGTAATGGCTTGTTACAGAATAATAGCAATAATATAGAGTCCGCGTTATCATACCTCTTGATTTTTTAATAACACTATTATTTGAAAGTTATTTTTTTTTTATCTTATATAGCCGGAGAGATATTTCGTTATTAAATAAAATGAATATTTTTATAAAAATCATTGGTATTCAAAAACCTAAAGAGTTGGCGACTCTCTATAAAGAGCATCAGTGTTATTTTACATTATGCTTATATTCCAAAGAATATTTTCAGATTGTCAGTGTTGAGAATAATTATAGTCAGAATATAATACTTATAAAGAAATTGAATAGTTATTTGAACACTATATTAAAAAAGATAGCCGCTGAGATCTCTTTCTACATTATTCTCATGCACCCCTAAATTTGGAAAAGAGTACTCATCATACCAAACGAACCTTATTTCTATCATGCCATTCGACAGTTATAATATATATATATACATATATATATATATATATATATATATATATATATATATATATATATATATATATATATATATAACTAATATTTTATTTTATTTTTTAATGTTTAACGATATTACCGAGAAATTGGAATTTACTACAAATATTTTAAAGCGCTATGAATAACAAAATAAATAAATAAATAAACATTTTAGACTTAATTTGCATTATATGCAAAATTCTGATAAAAATCTATCTCATCTGCTAGACATTTCATGTTGGTAAAAGTACAAAACATTTTGCAAAGGGGGGTAAGAAAATGTAGCTCAAAAGTAATTTTATTTAAAAACAAACCAAAAAAGAAACAGTGGCTCCCATTAAATATTTTTCCAAGAAAAAGGATTTTCCTGACTATAATTTTCTTTTCTATACAATTCCTTGATGGAAAGCGAGTGAACAGATTGTGATTAACGGTGATAGTAACCACTAAAGAAAGAGTGAATGCGTTCCGAGATGTTGCCCTCACGATCATAAATTAGATCTGCGCTCGGGAAACAAAACAGTATTCCATGATGGATTTCGAAAAGACATAAGGAATGTCCGAGAAAGAAATGGAGAGATTAATTTCCGAGGGGACAGCTGCAGTTAGATCTTGTGATGGACCTTTATAATCCCATTAATATCTATTACAGTGTAAGGAGGATTCCATTGGAATTTATACTTTAAGGCGATGCTATTAAAAATAAAATAAAATAAAATACATGTGAAAATACACGGGGAAAAATGTGTAAATCAGTTTGTGATTTAAAGATATGAAAGCTAGAGAAATAAAGACTAATGGAAAGGAAATAAAATTATGATCAAAGAAGAAGTAAAGAAAATGCGTCATATCTAGTTTCAAAATGTGCCCAGATGTTACTCAGAAAAATATAATAACAAGTACCAAGTTTATGCATATATTCATGAGTAAACAATACATAAGCTTATTTATAAACAAATAAGTTCGCCTATAGATTTATTCATTTAAAAATCTTTAGTTAAAGCATAAATATATTTATGAGTATATAATACATAAGCTTATTTCTAAGTAAGTAAATTTCGCGTATAGATTTATACATTAAAAAATATTTAATTAAAGCGTACATTTCTAGAAAATGATGTACTACACACAGTTAGGACATAAAAATTCCCAGTTTCACAATTAAACTAAAAGTAAATTCCTTACGTCTAGACAGTGAACCTAATTTCAAAACTTTATCTTCTGTCTTAACTAAAATCGGATTTTAGAGCCTTTTTTTTTTCCCCAAAATAACAAAATTTCCCCAAAAGATTTTTTTTCCCTTTAAAATGTTTCCGTTTCTCAGTTTTAAAATGAACAGCTTATTCGGAAACTGAGAAAATAAAGGAGAAAAGGAAAGAATCTAGAATCCTTCACATTTCCGACATCAAATTTAGAATTCGAAAATCTATCTGAAATACGTCCCTCAACACTCGTATACAGAATAGCTAAAAGCTGTATGCATAGTGAATGTTGCATGAATACTAAAGTGAAATGTACTATAAAACACAATCAAAAATCAAATAGATAATAGCAATGAAACTTTAAAATGGGTTTTCTACCAACTAAATGGAAAAGGATTTTAGCAAAAATATCTAAAGATAAACTTTGTTTTAATACGATGACGTTAGATTTTTTTTCACCCTCTAATACATTTTTCGTTTATATTATTTCGTGTGCTTTGTCGAAAGGTAAGGGTTTATTGTATTTTGAGAATACTAATATAGATTAGATATGTTTACTATATTTTTTTTATACGTGATTTTTATTTATGCTTTATTATATTCATTATTTAAATATTGTTTAATTTAACAAAATGCTTTATCATGATTTAAAAAAAAGCCTTCAATTTATAAAAAAAATAAAGGACAATCAAGCATTTGAAAAATGATTTTAAGAATCGAAATCTATTTTCTCTAAAAGGTGTAGAACTAATAACAATTTTATAGGTTACGGATTACTTTGTTAAAAATTTTTCGATATATTCTTTTAATTCATCATTTAAAAACATTAATTTGAATAAATAAAGCTATCTAAAATATCAAGACAAAACCCAAATCAATCCAGGGTCAATAGCAGGGCTCTAGGAACTCTCTATTTTTCAAAACTCTTTTCTTCACGATTCCAATTAATAAACTTCTTTATAAAGTTATAGGTTTATTTTATGGGAAAAAAATGCTACTGAGAATTAGTGGTGTAAAATGTCCTGAAGAAAAGACGAGTACTTGGAGTCTTGCACAAAATATAGAATTATTGATATCGCTTATTCAGATATGAGAAATTTCTGGCCTTTTCTGACGTGCCCTTTTTTACCAACCACTATTTTTATACAATAGATTCTATCCTATTTAAGCGACGGTGGTTCTTAAAAATTGGACTAAAAATTTGATATTTCAAATTCACTAAAATATGAAACTATATGGTAATAGTAATGTCTGGCAAAAAGAATTCTTTACTTACTATCATTCTACGCTGAATTGTAAGAGTTTATATTCGTAAAGTAACATTAAATCTATTTTAAAATAAAATCTTTCAACATCATTTTCTCAGGACTAACTTTTACGTAAGTAGCGTCAAGTTTAAAATGTTCCATGCGTCTTATTTCCGTTGAATCTTCTGGAAACTCTATTTAAATGTTTTTTATATATCTTAGCTTAAATTATTTACAATTTTCCATTTTTAATATTTTAAGCTTTAAAAATTTGAAATTCTAATTCTAATAATAATAATAATGGAAATTTTGTTCGAGCTTTCACATAGAGTACTATACATTTTTGCTGCTTCATTTCAAAATATATATCATTTTATTTTACACCATACTAAAAGATCAGAGGTAATTATGGAAGCAATATCTGGCTATTACGTTAAATGTGACTTTTGAATGCTGGAGTATTTAAGATTTTTACATCTGAACTTAAGTGAGCTTTTTTAGTTTTTTCTATATTTTAAAATTTTTATTAATGTTTTTTTTACTATTAAATAACACATTTATTTCTATTTTCATAAGCGGTTTTAAAAACCGTAGCAAATGTGAACGTATTTTATGAATTAAATGTTAAACCAAGTGAAATTTTAGTCGCATATTTCGGTAAATACTTCGACAGAGACTATTCCATAAAACAAAGCAGCTACTGTATCAAACGTATTAATAAGTGCATATCTTTACATTTCATATATATATATATATATATATATATATTTCATAGAATCGACACAGGAATTATTTTAAAGCGAAATTTGGTATTTAATAAATAACGAAAGTAAAAATATTATAACGTAGAAAACTCAAAATATAAAAAGCAAAATAGCACACTGCCGTTTAAGCAGCACTTAAATTATCGGCATAAATGGAAAATTACCGTACCTTTGTTTTGACACCACTATTTTTGTATAGTATTTTACATCAGCATGTAATTACATTTATTGGGTCTGCATGATTACATAAAAAAAATATTTATAGTGCAGTTAGTTAGTAAATAATTTTATTTGTATTATTTATGCTTGTTTTTTATGCTTAATCCCATTGCTTTATATTTAAATCTTGTGAATAGTTTTGTGCAGTTAACATTTAGTACATAGTTAATACACGTACTGTAATATAACTGGAATTTCTTCTCAAGTGATTTTTTTTTAATCACTCATATTAATGTTAATGTTAAAAAAGGTTAAATGTTATATTTAAATGCAATTCTGAGAGATGTTGATCTCTATTTTTGCGTATTTATTAAATTTACACTAAAAGTTAAATTTATGTTTTTTTTCACATAAGAATTGTACAACAGATGATTTTTTAATAAGAAATCAAATTTTATTTACAATTAATTACATTAAATAATAAGTGATTGGCTTATACAGGTGTATAAATTGATAAATCATAATTAATATGAGATGTCTCTTGACAATTTGACAATGTATTTTTTACAGAATTGAAAAAAGACTCATCATTCATTTTTCGTACGATTTAATTTTGTTATTTTCGTAAAGCTACAGAATGCTGCTTAAAAAATGAACATAGATAGACAGCGAAAGAAACTGATAATAATATGTCTATAATTGATTGCTTTTCATTTATTTTGTTGAGCATTTAAGAAGCAAGAAAATTTTTTTCGGCAAGAGGACAACTGTAGTTGAACACAGCTTGCTTTTAAATATGTTTGACATGCCGTAGGTGTTTAAAGTTATATGCATTGATTATTATCGAGTTATTCCAAATATATTTCATTCGCACACTTATATTAAAAGAAATATAAGTGGTGAGACAACGTAAAAGAGACAGGAATGAAAACGGATTACATCCTATTAGCAAGTCTTCAAATGAGGGGGGGGGGTGCCATGTTTACAGAATATAAGAGAGTGTCTGTACATCTTTAACGAAAATCATATTTGATCTCATCTAAAATCAATGCACGGATATCTATAAGTCATCGCCTGCATCAAAAGGCTTTGGGTAGGGGATAACTGATAGTCCCTCCCTTATGAAAAAATCCATCATTCAAGTTGGAAACGCGAATTCTAGTCCAGTCAAGAATACCAAACTTTTAACGTCTCCCCTTAGGGAAACTTTTTTGCCTTTCGGCGTTCAGTTTTATAGATGAACATGCCTTGAGAAAAAAACAAATAAGCTTTACACACCTTGAATGTGCAATGAATATGCGATGACAAATGATCTGACGGCGTCTCATATGTCTACTGTTTTTAAAAGATTCTAAACGTTTGACAGAAAGTTTCCCATATTTTGTCACACCTGTAATTATTGGTATAAGTGTTTATGCATCATATGTATATTTATAAAAAGAAATGATTTACTCATATGGTTTCCATATCTATCTGTGGTTTTATGGTACGCACTAAATTAAAAATGTATCAGTTTTATGATATTATTATTTTTTTAAACTCAAGCGTACATCTATACAGTAATAAAATATAATCCTTATATGACACATTTGCAATTTATTTCCAATTTTCTTTCACTCATAAAACTGGAGTAATGTTTTTCTTTTCTGATATACATATTTAAAAAAAAAAAAAAAAAAAAAAAAAAAAAGAAAAGAAAGAAAAGAAAAGAAAATAGTATATTAAACAACCTACCTAGTATATAATAAATCACTGTTAATGTCTTTCTAACAAGCTTTACAGAGCATATGCATTTTTAAGTCTCAAGATAAAAAATTAAATTTTATCTTTTTTTTTTTTTTTTTTTTATAAAAAAGAAATTTTATTAAATAACTCAATTTAGCAGTACTCTAATTAAAAACAATAATTTTAAATTTCAAAATGCGAATACTGTATTACATCATTTCCATTAAAAAAAAAAAAAGAGAAGTTTCAGAGGTTAAAATACAAATTAGTTACACATTAATTAATTAAAATACACATTAACAGTGTGAATTTTAAGGTTTGTGACAGTGACTTGATTTAGATAAAATATATAAAAAAAGAATAAACTTAAAACATCAATCTAAAGAAACTAATATCGTAAAACAATTCAATAATATTTTAAACGGAATTGTTAAACGTAAGTTCATTTAAAAATTTTAATTTAATTTAGACTTTGCCCAACTATGCTAGATATTCTTTCAAAATTAGTACTCAATGGAAGCTATACGGATATTTTATAAAGATAAAAATGCAGTTGAAATATGTATATGTCAAGCAGAGCTGTATTAAGACCGAAGTACTATTATCACTATTTGTTATTGACTATAATAAATAAAAATATATCATTAAATAAAGAGATAATTATTTTTTTTAAATAGTGATGCCTAATTGGTAATGTAGAAATTTTAATTACCAAGAACAATATTTTTTATAAAAATAATTTCATAACGAAAGCACGGAATTTTTATTATAAACAAGTTAAAAATTATTGCTGAAAACAATATATCTAGGCTCTGTTGGGAAACCAGTTGCAAGATAAATACATTGTTTGTCAAACATTACTTAATTTAATATAATCCAATAAATTCTAATTTGTACGTAATTAAATAGATTTTAAATTTTTCAGTTATTTCATTCATTTCAAATATACATTTTATATATTTTAATCACAAATGAAATATCAAAGTAAAGAATTAATGATACAAAATAAAATGTTTTGAAGACTTAAAAGAAAAAGAGAGAGAGAGAGAGCAAAAGTATTATGAGGATTTAACCTCTTCCTTTTCCTTTGAATTTTAGGAAAAGCCTTAAAAAGAAATTACTGTTCCCAAGGCGAGCTTTAAGATTCTTATTGTGAACGAAAGAGAAAACACAATGACTAGTGAGGTGATCATTTTTCATTATTTTCTTTTGATTTTTGTCTTTTGTTTGTTTGTATTTTATTTATTTATCTTTTGTTTGTTTTAAACTTTAGAAAAAAAAACTTTTAAAAATATATAATAATAATAATAATAATAATTATTATTATTATTATTATTATTATTATTATTATTATAACCATCAAATTTTGTGACTCAAATGGACAATCATTCATAATTAAAACGAATATTAGGTGTTTAATTAAAGTTAAGTTTAATTATTACATACAAAAGTTAATACCTCGAACATAAGCTAGTTAATTAAGTTAGCTAAAGCATAATTTAATCTAATTAATTCATTGAATTTGGCATATGCTGGTCTTCAAGTTGATATTTATTTGAAAATAAAAGAATGTTTTATGTTTCAGAATTCTGTAATATCACATATAAATTTCACTACTATTTCTACGTAAAGATAGTGTTATTTAGTCAAGCTGTAAGAAAATATGCAGAATAACCATATCATGATTTAAAAAAAAAAAAAAAAAAAAGTAGTAATCATTACTTATTTTTAAGTTTTTTCTATGAATGGTATAGTTCTATTAATGCAAAACATATTTTTCTTCCTTACAACACATATTTTAAGGCATTGAATGAATTAAATATTAAATCAATTTTCTGATAGAATATATTTATTTTATTTTCAAATTAAAACACAGGAACACAAAAATTATAATTTTCTCTTAAAGTACAACTGAAGATTAAAAAGAAGGTATTTTTTGCAATCAATTTTCTGATAGAATATATTTATTTTATTTGCAAAGAAAAACACAAGAAAACAAAATTATAATTTTCTATTAAACTACAACTGAAGATTAAAAAGAAGGTAATTTTTGCATCCTATAAAATCCAGAAAAGCGTGATTATAAATTCTTGGGTAAACAAATTGTAGTTATCCGCATTAGGTATAGGAAGTCTCATTTACCCCTATGACCCATATTGATAAAACTCGATAAAATATTCTCTTGTTCCATCTGATGAAATTATTTTTAAATTACATTCAAAGATTCCTAGGTGTGTTTAGAGAAAATTTTCTGTTTCTGTATTCTAAACAAGCTTTCCATAATTTATCGACACTCTCGATTTCAGGTGTTTTGTCAAAAAATCAAAATTATTAAATAAAAAAATAAATAAAATTTCGCAAATTATATTGGAATTTCAGGAGTGCAAAGAAGATGTCAAACGTTATATATTTTATAGAAAATTTGCATCTAGAGCAAAATAGGAACATGAAAAACGAAGCAGACTGTTTGGAATCCGAAATGTATTCTGAAACTAGCATGTGATTATGTAGCTTCTTCTAATTATATGTATGTATTTCTATGAGATTAACCATATACGTCCATGAAGATATAACTTTTTTTTTTTTTTTTTTTTTTTAATATTCAGGGTCCATAGTTTTAAATAATTAAATATGATATAAAGATTTGAATGAAATAAAATTTGGATATTTACTAACATTTATTTAAAAAGCCCAGATACCTATGCGCGAATTTGAGCGTATGAGGTCTCACATTTTTACATGTTTATTATTATATTTGTATATGTGTGTGTGTGTGTATGTGTATGTGCGTGAAATAATGAGAAAGAAAGGATTTAAAATGAAAGATAATTTTAAGAAAAATATTAAAATAATTATTTTAAAAATGAACAGTAATAATAATTATTATTATTGTATAGTGTATAATATGCATATAAGTACTGTATAGTGTATGTGTATGCATAGATGATTAAACACAACATCCATTACAAATGACAAAATTCAGTGCTGTAATGAAAGATTTGACCAATTATTTTATAAATATTGTTCTCTATTACACCTCTAACGTTCTCTAGGGGAAATAAATGTTCAGGACCATTAGCCGACCAGTGGAGTTTGTAAATCATATTATTTTACAACCACATTTTTGGCCTTTATATCAACTTAAAACGAAATATTTTGTGGTTATTCTACAAAAGCAATATTTAGTTAAACTCCCCCCCCCCCCACACACACACAAAAAAAAAAAAAAAAAAAAAAAAAAAAAAAAAAAAACAGCCTCTCAAACTATAAGAGAGATCCATATTGTTGTTGACCTTTGGAAAATATATCGTTTTTTCCTGCAAGTTCATGCACTGTGAATATATGTCAACGAGAACATGGAGTTTAAACTTCTTTTCATCACTAAAAATAATTATAGACCATCTTCCTTTTTCTTTGAGAGTTTTAAAAAGAAAATGCTAAAAAAGAAGAGAGACATGGTTCCCCATTTCTAAGGATTTCTTATTTTTTAATTGCTAATTTTTTGTAACGTACTGAGTCTGACGATTTTATCTCGATTTTAACTTCCTTTGATGTCAATCTTTTACTTGCTATGGAACGAATAATCAAATGTTCGGGAAGTTTTAAAATAAATTGCAGATTTCTTCTTAATTTTACAGAACCTTATGTAGCAGCATTTAGTAGGAAATTAAAAACGACAATTTAAAATATTTTTATTTTATAATCAACACTTTTAAGGAAGCAACGTTATTTTAAGATAAAATTTGGTATATTTCGGCGTCAGAAAGCATTTGTGCTCTTTCCATCTTCAAAATGTTTTTTGAACTGAAAAAAATGCGAACACATGAAGTTTTCTAAATTTCTTACTGAATAATAATGATAATAAAAAAATCATAAACCGTTGTATTGAAATAATTACAACGGACTTATCATTTTGCTCCTGTATAAATTTTACAAAATACATATTTGGAATTGTATTTAAAAATCTATATTCATTTTTTTTTGAACTATTATTCTTTATTTTCTTAGGTGGTGTAGCCTTAAAAGTTCCAGGCATTCCTGTAATGTTTAAAATGCCCTATCAATAAGGCTCAATTTGCACACGCCCGAAACATATTTTTGAAAGATTAATTTAAATCATCAATTCATTTTAAAAGCCAACCACTTGAAATCCAGACCTGTGGGGGGAGGGTGACACGAAAATTTAAGGTCACCACTGAGAAGATTAAATCTTAAACATAACGAGTTATAGATTTTTTAAATTTTAGCACCCCCACTCCCTTTAAAAATATGTATAAAAATTTTTACAACGGCATTACTTTATTTAAAATCATAACAATCAAACATATACATATTATTTAAAATTACATAGTTAACTTACAAAATTTTTCAAAACATATAAAATAGATTCCGTCAAATGAAAAATTATTTCCTCAATATAGAACACTATTTCAAATAACTAATTTTATCTTCCATCATACATACCATTATACGTCTCTTCTCGTAAATTGTAGCTCTTGAATCTAACACCTAAAAGTGCAAATAAGTTTGTAGCACTGCATGGAAAGTTTGCATCCAAGCAGATACTACATGATACTCAAAATAAGATAATACGTAAAAATTTGCTTTCTAGCAAGAAATATTTTTTTCTGAAAATTTTTTATCCTTGGGAAAGCTTAAAATAAAACTCTTTTAAAAGAAAGATGTAAATTATCTTATTTTTCATAAATTTATCATTTATCATTGTAAAAGACCACCATTTCAAAATTGAAATTGTCCAAAGAAAAATTGAAAGCAGTTTTTTTTTTAATTGCATTTAATTCTTTTACACAAATGAGTATTAAATAATAGGGTAAGTTTGGGAAAGACATCGCATTGGTCAAAATGCTGTGTCACATAGTTTTCTCATACGAAAGATCCGTAAGGGGGGGGGGGGTGGCAGGATATTTGTAAAAGGAGTACTTTAATGACACGCATGTATTTTTCTCTTGAAATTAATTATGGGGCGTTTCGAGAGATATTTCACCTTGATTTATCTGATGAGTGCTAAACATTTGACTTCTCATTGTTTATTTAGTTGCATAACTCGTAGTTATAACAGGAAAGAAATATTTAGAAGAATTTTAAAACGCATTGTGTATGGTCTTTTCATTAAACTTGTAATGGTGATCGGCTTAACCTTTTGAAAGTTAGTAAGCGGACATGCGTCTTGTTTAGCATTTCAGAGTAAGACGACGAAAATTGTTTGGGGGAAATATGCTGGTTTTTTATTTTAAAGAAAGATAGCTAGTTGTTTTCTTCGTGTCTTCAAGTTACATCTGTGCATTAATTTTACTGAGTTATTAAATAAGATAATAAATGCTAATAAGATTACATTTTAAGTTACTGAATATTAAGTTGAAAAGAGTTACTTTGTCAATTCAATTAACATAACAAATCAAGAAAAAAAAATATTATACTAATATGCATAGACAAATTATGCAAGATGAATCAAAATTTAATGTTATAAAATAGAAATTAAAGAAGTTGAAAGCGAAAATCAAAATATTTTTAATAGTTTCGACAACAAAAGCTTTTTTTTTTTTTTTTTCTTCACAAAATTGAAAAAAAAAAAAAAAAAAAGGTAATAATAATTTATGAGTTATGCTCGATTTTACTACACACATATACACGTATGTGTGTACACACGTATTTGCACCATAGTTGCCAACTTAGCACTTTTTTGGCTATCAGAAAAATTATTTTATTTTATTTATTTTATTTAAGATTTTCAGAGATTAATTTAAAAAAAAATCTAGTAACCGAAAAGTGCTAAAGTTGGCAACTATAATCTGCATACGTCCGTGTGTACATGCATATCCGTCCTTGAATGTTTGTAAGTAAAATAAATCTACAACGTTAGACAAAAGTGTGAATTTTATATTAAAATACCATAATGTATTTTACACTTAAATTTACGGCCATCTTATCTCAAGTTTTCGTTAAGATGGCGGAACAAAAATGTTAATGAAATTTTTTCGAATCAATGGTGATTTAAAATAAAAATAACAATAATAATAAAAGTCAAATCAAACTGCGTCAAAAATGTTCCAATCTACTTAAATTACGTTAAATAAAAGCATCATAGAATTTCTGCAACATTTAATGACGTTGAGAATACCCAGTATTTTTAAAACCAGGTTTTGGTTGAGGTTTGTTGGTTCGCACCAGAAATATGCAGTTGGCAATTGGCGACCGTTCGGAGACCTGCAATCACAAAAACTATTTTCCGCGGAAGGATCGTCATCCTGCTTTGGTAACACTCAGGGGTTTTAATTTTACGAACATAGAGGACACAATTGATTTTATGTGCACCAGCTACTATTGATACGTTTTGCTCTTCTCGAGTATCGAACCCAAAAATTCCGATTACAAGCTCGATACTCTTCAACTGGCTTACCGTAGATCCTGTAAAGCCAGGACAAATATATACACTACTATAAAATGTGTGTGCACAATATCGTATTTAAGGATATAATGGATTTTGAAATAACGAAAATATCTACTGATGAAATATTTTAATATATTTTCAAAATATCATCTTTAAAATGTATTGAGCTAAATAAATTAAATTAAATAAAATGAAAAGTTCTCAGTAAAGAGTAATTTTTACAGATAATTGTAAAATTATTTCTTCATATGCTTTTTCTCAAATATAATATTTTCCAGAATTGCATGTCTTAAAATGCTCCCAGTAACTAAATTTTAAAATAAATTCTATAAAAAATATCGTTAAGAATCCATATAGGCATAAAAAAAAAAAAAAAAAAAAAAAAAAAAAAAGTGTATCCATTTCGGAATTCCATGTCTTAAAATGCTCCCAGTGACTAAATTTTAAAATAAATTCTATAAAAAATATCGTTAAAAATCCATATAGTCATAAAACAAATCTGTGCATCCATTTCTGTTTCTTTCATAACTTAGACTTTAGAAACAATTTTAAGTTTTGAAAATCCAGAAATTTTCAGGAAATTTCACTAATCAAATAAAAATATTTATTATAAATTAACTTGACAATTGATTCACAAAATAATACACAAATACTTTCCGAAAATATAATTAAACAATGGTAATATAAAGTTCAAGAAATTTTGTTTATTTATTCTTTTTTTTTCTTTTTAGCAAGGCTAAAGCGTTTAAAAAAGAAATATTTTTTTTCAGTTTTTAAAGTTAAATAATTTTGAAAAAAAATTTATATATATATATATATATATATATATATATATTAGGTCGTTGCAAAAGTTCGTGCGGACGCGGATCATTTTATTGCCTCCAAAGACGAGAGCTTCTATCGCCGTGGTATACATTTGTTACCCGAAAAATGGGCAAAGGTTGTAGAAAGTAATGGAGAGTATTTTGATTAAAAATTTTCATTTGATTTGATGCATTTTTATGAAATGAAGCAATAAAAAACCGTGCGAACTTTTGCAACGACCTAATATAATGCTGTTTCTTTCACTGCAAATGTTTGTAAAAATTTGTTGACTTTAAAAAGGAGATTTAGAAAATTTCATTATAATTTCCATACCCCCATTATCTATTTTCAATTAAATAAGCATGTGTAAAATTACTTATCCGTTTTTTTTTTCTTCCAAAAATCACACCGTGGGAATTTATTTAATCTCTGCGAATGCTAGTAGTCTATAAATAATAAATTTAGATAAAAATATTAATCGATTAAACATATTTTTTAACATTTATTCTATTAACGACACTAAAGACTTTCAGGTAAACAATGTACATAAAAACAGATCATCAGTTGCCGACAGTTTCTGTTCTCGAAGCTGGTATAAGGTAAGTGCCTGTTTCAGACCCGTGTGTTTCTTATTGACCTAGCTTTTCAGAGTTTTCCTTAGTTTTCCGGAAACTTGCGAAAATGCGTACTAGGATCCCTTAAAAAAAGTCCCCAATGAATGATTGCATTTAACCCGAGCCCAGAATCCTGGTGCGTTCAGTGGGCTTTAACCCCAATACAAACACACCAACATCCATCTTGCTTGCTTACAATCCTGCAGAATGTATATTTTTCTTTAATAATTATAAAAAAGAAAAAAAAACTTTTGTAAGCGTATATTTTATTTGGGTGTGATAACTAAATGTTATACTGTAAAGTCTTATTTTATAAGCACTGTCAAATAATTTTACTGATTACCTTGCAATATATTATTCTCGGTATATTGAGTTTTCATTTGTGACTGTTTGACATACATATACTCAGCTCATTAATACTGAATTCAGTCTGAAACACGTTTAAAAAAGAAACAATATAAATATTTTACAGATTCATTTCGTTGTCAAAACTATATAATAATAATAATGATGATGAATTAAGCATTAAGTTATCAACAACTTCACCTATCTAACAAATTATGAGCCTTGACCTCATACTATCTTCATCTTCGTCTACCCAAGTCAATAATTGCACATAATCTAATATGTTGCGTATAATTGTTTAACGTATCTCCCCATTTTGTGTCTGTGTGTGTGTGTGTGAGAGAGAGCAGGTAGTTTGTAGGAATATGTTTAAATGCATCACACGGTTATTCTCTGTTTTTCTTTTTTTTCGAAGTAAGTAATGGAACACAAGTCTAGCAGTGACGCTGTCGAATTTAAACTTATAAATTCAGTGTATACTTTTCATAAAACGCAAATGGAAAAATATAATATTGTTACCATTTTCCGTAAAGATTAATTGCACATGATATATATGTTTGTAATAGAGATACAGAATTATTAAATTTTAAAGATTTTTATTAATACTGGGAAAATTGTTTTTATTAGGCAAAAGCTCTCAATAGAGTGCAGTCTTAGATATTTTATAGGGTTTATTAAACATGGCAAACATTTGTTCTGGATCGTGTTACTGTTACATTTAAAGCTCTATTTCCCTTATACCATCCATTAATCTACCCACATGTCTGCAAAATGTTTTTCTTCCTTATTTCACCTTTCTTTCTTGATATATAGAAGTTATAATATTGTAGCAAGTGCAAGTGGGAAGAAAATATAAAAATTTTGATACATTACATATCAAATTCACCCACTTTACTGACGATGACCACAAACTGGCAAAAGAACAATGAATAAAACCCATTTTCTAACAAATAAAAGAAAAGAAAACGTAAGTTTCTCCCCTTCCGAACGTGTTTCTTAACGAAATCTAATACATACTAGATTGCATTAGATACGCCCTTCAATTTCCACCCCTTAGGACTTTTTCAAAATGGGTTGCTTTTTTCCCCACGCATAATTCTTTGACCAAACAAGTCACATAGGCTTTTTGTGTGTGTAAATAACTTCTCTTTTTTTTATTTCGATTGGAAAGGGGGGAAGGGACCTTTATATGTCTTATTTGTTATTGCCTCTACCTTAGACTAACAATCTAAACACTTAGGGAAAAGGAAAATTGTCTCTTTTCATTTTCGTACTTGAGACATTCTGCGAGAGTAGAATACTAAAACTGAATACTTTTCCGTTTTTATTTCTTAAAAGTAATCCACGAAGAGAAAACTTTTTCTGCTTTTTCGAGAAAGTTGGCAAAAATTGGCAAAAATAATTGAACTTTTTTTTTTTTTTTTAAGTTAAGCAGATAGTCAATTTTGATTCGATAAATGGCGAATTAACTACATAAAAAACACAAAACTGCTTGGAATAATATTTTTCAAGGTATGTAAGGATTTTTTACTTCGTAAGGATAAGGAACTTGTCAGATTATTATTATTAAATGTATTGATATACATTTTAAGTGTTTAGAAAAGAGAGGAAATAGATATTTTGTGTTTCAATTTCACTTTTTGGTACAGTTTAATTTTAAATACTTACTGTAAAAAAATATATATATATTCTTATAATTAGAGTTATGCTGAAGCAGTATGTACCGAATGATTGAAGTTTAGACACCTTCTAGGCAAAAACTACTGGCTGGATCAAAGCCATAATGGACTTTATTTGTATGATGTACTGAAGCTCTTCACACGCGACCAGCGGAGTTAAACTGCAACATTACCATGTGTATGTTTGTATTCTTTTGGTAAAAAAAATTGTAAGCTGTAGGGAAATGTTTGTATCTCGTGGGGAAATTCATAGGGAAAAGCAGAATGAGATTGTATAGGAAAGCTGTATCAGCTGTATTGGATAACAATAGACGAAATAGTCTCGAAACTAGAAAACCGATAGAGTCAAGATAAAAAAAAAAAAAAAAAAGCCGCACTTGGATACTTTTATTTTTCCTTTCAAACACCGATAATTTTATCATTTAATTTTAGGGATAAAACAGACAGTTACCGGATATCGAATATCTGGAGCCCTAATACCTGCTGGATACCGATATCCGATATCTGGCAAATTTATTATCTATTTCATCTCTTATTTCATCTCTATTTTTCAATGATTAAATAGGCCCTTTTTTAAAGGGAAATAAAATTAACCAAGTATAGTTTATTTTTTCTACGTTAGTGTACTTAGTTTCCTCCGTATGCTGCTGTGATTTCCAAAATAAGAAAATCATTCATATTTTGTCTGATACGGATAAAATAGTACTTTGGTTCTACCTGAACAGTGTGTTTCAAATGATTTTGACAAAAGTGCGATCATTGTACTAATATAGTAAACGATATTTTAATATAGATTTAAACATAGAGTCGCATTCCCCGCTGAGTAGTAGAAAGGCGTAAGTTGAGATGTTCAAATTTAACTGTAAGTGATGAAAAGGCAGCTATTTATGAACATGAGGGGAAAAAAGTAGATGTTTAAAGTTTCGGACAAGTATAGTGTTGAACACTTCAGTTAGGCAAATGGATGAATGATGTGCCCTCAGAAAAATTCCTGGTGTCCTGTTTATTGTCTGCACTGCAGCAACAACGATTCTCGGTACGAGATCTTCGACGTTGTCCACAGACGAATTGTATATTAATGTTTTTATGTATCTCCACAAGAAGAAGTCTAGTGGTTTTAGACCTTGTGGATGTGAAATTTAAGCCATAGAGCTACCATGACAAGTCCATCGTGTGGTATAAGTAGCATTTAAGAAGTTTCAGATCTTGAAAAGGGAACTAGCGCTCTGTCATGCATGAACCACATGTCATGATGTAGGATGAACGGAACACATGAGTTGGATCTGAAAACATGTAAGGTCCAACCAGTCGCTCACCAACACTACCTGCCCCCACGTTAACGGAAAATCTTTCTTAAAACTTATGTGGCACAATTAGTGATGATTATTCTTATTCCAGACGTGTTCCTTTATCGAGGTTTACAATGCCTACTCTTGTAAAGGAAGCTCTAAATCGCTGAATAACATTAAGGGACGTAGGTGAAGATTTTTCATTTTCATCTATAGAATCCACCTAACAAAGTCTAGACGACGTGGGTAAGTTTCATTCATTCAAGATTAAAAATCAGCATTTAAGTATTGAATCCTTTACTCCTGGAAGGTGTGCATGCCTTCCTCACAAAGAATATTCTATACCACACTGACTGAGACATACAGGAATGTTAGCTGAAACTTTTCGAGAACTATGGGAAAGAGCTGCTCCAAATTTCCATATTATGAGGACGCCCCATACGTGTATTTACGACAAGTAAAACGTTTAACGAAGTTCTATTACCTTTATAAGTCTTAGGTGAATAATTGGGAGTTTTTAATAAAAAAAAAAAAATCTAATATCCATTACTTTGACAAGTAGCCAAGATCTAAAAGTCAAACTTAACTGCTGCAAATTTTTTGTATGTCTATGATGAAAATGAAGATATTTGTAAAATATCGTCTGTTTTTTTTTTTTCCAATTTTCTTAAAACATCTTGGGCTAAATTTTATGGTGAATCTGCTATGTGTATAAATTAATTCAAAGGATGCTACCACGAATGAACCGAAGTTTTTCGATGTTCGAATATGACATCACGCTAATGCAACGTTTTAATATAAATTTAAGATTTTGGTTATTTGGTACTCTGATCAAATGGTACTCTGGTACTCTGATCCTAACGTTTTAATATAAATTTAAGGTTTTAGTTGTTTGGTACTTTGATCATATGGTACTCTGGTACTCTGATATTAAACTTACTGAATCCCTTTCAATGTGGAATTATTGAACGGAATAGCTGTTACAATAGCTTCGGTTTTATACTTTCTGAAAACATGTTTCTTCGTTACTAAACAGTGATCGAAACTGTTAAATATACTGATGGTAGCAGTCACTTTCGGGAAAATAATATTTTCCTGCCTCTAATAATAAACAAAACTGTCTGTGATTTCAATAAAAATATATAATTTTAAATGTTTCATATTAAAAAGTCGGCCTATTATCATTTACAGCAAGAAACTTTTGCCTACATGGTTGTCCGTGAAAGATTGAGACGTGTTTGCGCAACTAACAATAACACAGGTCTGAAATTAGTAAACTGCATAGCTGCTGCGTATAAATTTTTACTCACTAAAACTGTAAATAATAGTAAAAAAAATCCACCACGTCTTTTTCTCTTTCTCTTTTCTTTCTTTTTCTTTTTTTTTTCAAAATTAATATTTTTAGTTGAATTTTGCGTAAAGTCACAAATTCAGGTATATTATTGTTGTTTAAAAACTTACGTGCAATAATTATTTCTTACTTTAAAACAATATTTTTAAATATTTAATATAAAATTTAAAAATAGGAGGGATGCGCTGGGCAGTTGAAGAGGTGAAAGCCGAAGCGTGTTTAGAGGTGTGAAAAAAAAAAAAAAAAAAAAAAAAAAAGATAATAAGGCTTTACGGACAAAAGAATCAACACAGAATGTTAAATATCTAATGACAGAGTTGTTTATTTAATTATAAGAAAAAATATGTTTAGCTTGATGTAACAAGTAATTTTTAATGTAAAAACTTATTATTTAGAAAAAGAAAAATGTGCGTGAAAAACATATGTCATTATTGGATTCAATATCCAGGAAAAAAAAAAAAAAAAAAAAAAAAAAAAATAACCAGTTGAATTTTTCCTTCAGGCCTGTGCAGTTGTTGAAGTGTTTGACGTGCAATGATTCAGGCCAAAACCTGCATTAGATGATATTTTATAAATCTAATTTCATTTTTAAGATTAAAAATAAATGAATATTTTTTATGCCCAAATTTAAAGGATTAGGTACCTTCTAATGGTGAAAATGACCACAATTTTGCAAACTTTAGAATATTTCTAAAATTTTCATATTAATTGTCTTTTTATAAAAAAAATTCTCAGAATGAATTTTTTGTCGATGCATAATCCTGCGCAACACTCATACAGTGATACTCATGTGATGGTCAACCAGATTTTGATAAAAGTTTAACAGTTTTTACATATCATACAAATATATGAAATGATGAACTATAAGCCTTTTCAAAATTAAAATTTTTATAATTATACACATAATTACGCCAAAATCAACCATAAACATTTTTTAATAGCAATAATAATACTAATACTTTTTTTCAAGAATTAAAAATTTAAGATTTAAGCAAGATTATTTTTAGTTATTTTTCTGCATAGCTTTGTGATATCCTTAGAAATTAATGTTGAATAAAAATATTTTTGAACCCTCGTACCATGGTCTAATACTTTACAAAAGTATTTTTAATTTATATTTGTCTTTCATTTTTATAGATTAATATATTATATATATCCGATATAATCAAAATTTCCGTTTTTCATGAATACATACCAATCAGTAAGCGGCGTAAATTAGTAACTATATTTTAAGTAAAGAATGGGACCTGATGTCAAATTTTCATATTAATTTTAAATAACACGATTGTCATTTCGTTTATGGTGCTTTATCATGTTCGCTTTATATAAAATACGTACCACTGAACTCGATTACAGAAGATTTATTGTAAAATTTCAACAGAAATACTGTCCAACATTTTGTGGTTGAAAATTTTACCATATTTTTATGAAAGGGATAACACTTAAGTATTGATTATCGTAAATTGAATTTCGATTAGTAAGTGAGTAGTACTTTTTGTTGTGTGATGTTATATTTTCACCTTAAACTTTCATTTTATGACCTTCAACTTTCTGGATGGTTATGCTTGGATCTAGAAAGGTGTAAGTGGTGAAACAAGAAAAACCTGATATGTCAAACTCAACAGTTTATTTAAACTTCAGTAGGGAGGGAATATTGCTACCCAAGAAGTTAATTGTTGAAACAATACTGTGTATAATGAAGAAATGAGTGAAGATGTTTGCACCGAAAATCACTGGCGACAAGTTAACTTAACCATATCAGCATCGCATACCTCTGGTATGGGCAAGCTCCAAGTGTATTTTAATCCCTTCGAGAAATCGTTCGTGTTTTGATAAGCCTGCGAGAAAAGACTCTAAGGGAAAACTCTCTAAAGAAAAGGCTCTCTCTCTAAAATAATAATAATAATAATAATAATAATCTTTATATCCTACTTACAGTCGGCAGCAATTTTATTGCATCACACATTTACATTTGTAATTTTTTTAAAGTTTAATTGCTAATTTTTATCATCAACTTACCTTTTTATAAACAGCATACGTCTGAGATCATGACTCGATAAATATTTACTTAACAAAACAGTATTAGATGCACATCTTTTAAATAAGAATTTTCGCTGTCGCTTTAATATTTTTGCTGCTGAGTGCAAATACTTCCATACTGGAGTGCCACGTTAAATAACTACTCTCTATAACAATCTTCCTTTAAAATATTTTCCTATCCAACTACCGCATCAAAGCCTCACCGAAACCCATCTCTCCGTTTGAACACACAACTCTATTGAAAACTCGTAACCCCCATCGTAACTTTCTTCACAATACTTTAATTCCATCTAATACCCTTCGAGAAATCATGTAAGGGGAGTTGGCATACAGCTTATCGGCATGAAGGACTAATGAAGTTAACTGTTGTCTATACTTAAGATGGTTTCGGTAGTAGCAGCCATGCTATTGCAGGAGATATATTGAGTCTACCACAACGTTTGCTAGTACTGTGTTATTTTATTTATTTTGCCTTTATTTAACAACTTTGAGACCTAAAGTTACAATGACTTTCATCTTGAATGCTCTATATTATATAACTTCACAAAAACAATGCAATATTTCTTATATAACTCTGTTATTTAATGTCTTCTGTGGTTTCTTGGCTTGATGTTTTTCTGGACGAGTCATCTCCACCAATATCATTCTTCCAAGTTTATACGAGTATTCAACCAACAAAACCATTCAAACTAAGTAATTTTTTCTCAACTTTCAACATTACCACGAAATAAAGCCTGTCAGCGCTCGAAACAGCACTGTAAAAAATATGTCCTATTTGCTGCCAGAATCTCTTTGTAATTTGAGAAAATACGCGTCATTTACGAAAAAATTACCTTGTCAGAACGTATTTTCTCAAATTAGAAAGAATTTCTGGCAGCAAATAGGACATATTTTTGACAGTGTGTAACAGTAAAAAATATTCCATTACGAAGAAAAAACGTTTACTTTACACTAATCATTAATATTATTTAAAGTGAAATCTATGCATTTATAGCATACAATCTAATAAATATAAATTCTTTCACTATTTTTTTATCCGTGTGTAGAAGTTCATTACATACCACATCTATGTATCATGCCAAAAGGAATTATTTAGAAAACATTTTTGTATCTGCATTAAGAAATATTATATATTATTATAAATCCTCATATGTTTGATTCTCCCAAAATTAAACCAAAAGCTGTGCCGAGGAATAAAATATCTCTATTTCAAACAATAGAAAGATTTCTTTTGTTACCGGATGACAAATATTTAAGTTAGGAAACTGAAAGCATCAATTACAGAAGCAATATTTTATATCATCCATAAAATTTAAGTGGAAACCTAAGTCTTCAATTGAAGTTTTGATCCAAAGCTAAAAAAATATAAAGAAAACATTCCATAACACGTTAATGGGGTTATAAAGTTGGATCATTACGTTTAATTGCGAAAGCTTTTTATAATTGCCAATTCCATTATGAGAATAGTAATTTTTCATGGGAGAATATTTAAAACTATAGATTTCAAAATATGTCTTTTTTAAATCTGAGTAATAAAAAGTTCTCTTATTTCTATTTTTATACGCTGCAAATTGCAAAAATCTTATTTTGATTTATTTTTATCTTCTCATTCTTTCTTTATGTATTTTTCTTCTGTCACTATGCAACATTTGTTGCTAAAATATTGCCATATCAGTCAATGTACACAGGTCTCCAAAAGTTAATTTGCAACCTGTATTTTAGGTAATTCTTTAGAAAACCTTCTCTTTTACAAAAGTGAATTTTGATTAAAGTTTATAATATATCTAAGTTTGAAATCTGAAGATTTTGTATTAGTTATTTTATCTTCAGAAAAAAATTAATACATAAAAATTGCATACATTAAAAAAAATTTTTTTTTTGAAATTTCGTAGATATGTGATTTATATATATATATATATATATATGTATATTAATTTCTCTCAAAGTTTTACTTCCAAAATATTATTGGTATGCCAAGTAAATTAAGGTACAGTACTATCACAAGCTGAGAGTGGTAAATGTTTAATGTTTCTCGCAGCGTGGTATAAGAATTGTAGAATCAGATCCACTCTGAAAATTCAGTTTTCAGAATGTCTGTTTTTAGGTACTTAGCGTGTTACAAAAGCTTTAAAAAGAAATATTACTACATCTTGAATCATTGGAAGGTATTTTGTGCGAAACATTTCAACTGCATGAAGACATCTTTAATATAAAAACTTGAATGCAAGACCGATTCGATCTGTTCCATTAAGATGAATATAAAGTAGGGTAAATGCAATTTAAGCTAGACTGTATTTTGTTTGGACAAGGGATAACTTTTTACGTATGTTTAAGTTTCATTTTAGAAAATTCTTCTCATCCAGTTCTGGTTTAAAGAAAACAACGGACCACGAATTCGAAATGTTGAAAGACTTGATTACAGCATACGAGTATTTCTAAAAAGTATCTTTGCATACGAACAAAATTTAAAATATTCAACGGAAGCACTGTGAATGGCCAAATATATTGTGGTGAAATCCACGATCAACATATGATACCGCATACTATTAAAAGTGGTGATAATTTTCTCTAATAGATGATAATTCTCAGCAACAAGGCATTGGCGAACTGAAGTAATCTGACTTTAATCCGATAGGGCCCTTTTAGGGCTATCTTTGTAAAGTTGGTTTAGCACAAAATACTTCCTCTATAAGTGTGCATGGACTGAAATGAGGGTTGCACCAAGCATGTTCTTCTATACCAGTTCATTTGCCCGTTAATTTAATGTTATAAGTATAAAACAGATTTGATCATGCATGAGATACAGAGGAGGGGACATTCCTTATTAATAAGTCATGTGCTTAGGTGATATTCATTCAGTAAACTCATAAATATTCGTGGTTCAGTGTTCTTGAATTCATCTTCGTTCTTTCATGCGTTAAACTTAAATAAATAAATAAATAAATAAAACTTTGTTTCGTAGATTTTAAAGGCCTGTGTATTTTGAATAAAATTTGAACATTTGTAATTAAATATGTGACCGTTTAAAATTTCCAATCTTAAATGTCTGTACACTGAGAAAACAATTATACCGTTTCCATATAGAACGATTAAGAAGCCACTTTCTAAATCCCTAAACTAGAAATATAGATTTCCAAGTTATGCGTATAATGTAAACAAATAACCTGGATAGACGAAATGATCGATAATTTCTAGTCTATACTTTTCTAGATTGTGAAACAATGTGAATATTATGAATGCTTTGTATTGAGAGAAATTCTCGTTGATTTACTAGAATTGGGTTACAAGATAAAATTATCGTTACTAAAACTATCTTCTTGTGTTCGCATTTATTTTTTCAGAGATTTTTAAATGAGATTGACTACCATTTTATAGGAATATAGTCTAGAATCCTAAGAAAGGTTTTTAGAACTCGCTAGTAAAGGGAGCTAGAATTTATAAGAATGACATGGAACTATTTTTACTAGAGTCACAATTTAGATTCTGGTTGTCAGTTTCGTTGTTTCGTATGGTCAACAGATTATCTGGGATTATATCTGGCAATGCTCTTCCGGTGTATTTTTTATTCAGGAGATAATTTAAACTTTATAAAAAATACTAAAAACCATCTGAATACAGTGTTAAAACACGGAACATCATTTTCATATGTTAAATGTAGACTTTGCTGATATTATTTTATTTTTAGCCCCATTTCACCATAAAGTCATAAGAAATTCTAGCGCGTCAAGTCCATTTTCCTTTGCACAAATGTTATTGTATGACAGCTAAATGTCAATTGTTGACACAAACTATAATTTTCAATTTACCTATCAAGCCAACAATTTTTAATGCATATCGTCTACTTTATCTCAATAATTTCAGCATGACATTCATACTTCTTTAATTACCTTTAATTTAGATTAATTGAAGATTATTGGGTCTAAATAACAAAAAGAAAATTCTTGGCCTCTACCAAGCGTCTGCGAATATTACTGAGTTTTTCTCAATTTCCTGCAAAATGTATGCTTATCGTATAAATTTACTATAATTATGTATGCATTAAAATATAAGTACGTTTGTGTCTATGTTATGAATGATACAAACCAGTATAGTTTCCAACTTAGCATCTTTTCGCTACCGGGAAAATTTCAATAAAAAATTTATTTTACTTAATTTTCTTACTTAATTTTATTTTACTTAATTTTATTTTTATTTTTTACTTTATTTACATTTCGCTGATTAAATAAAATAAATATTTCTATTAATTTTTTCCGGTATCCAACAGGTGCTAAGTTGGCAACTGTACAAACCAGTGACGTCTTTTGAATGGCGTTTTGGACTATCTCCATACGGAGGACTATTAGAAATAGTCCATTATTAAGAAAAGCACATTCATCTGATTGATTGTTGAAAATAACTTGGATATGACGACATTTCAACAGTTAATCAGATGAATGATTTTTTCATGATAACGGACTGTTTCTAGTAGACTGTATGGAGATGGCTCAAAACGTTATTCACGAGACGCCACTGATGCAAACTATCCTCGGGAAAAGATAAATTTCAAGTATTTTCTACCGTTATAGTTGCAGACATAACTTTTCTAAACAACAGGTGTTTTAATGAATAGGCATACTCTACAAAGAAACCATTAGGTTTTAAGAATCAAAATTAATTAGAGATATCTCCTTCTTATAT
The DNA here is from genome assembly GCA_963930645.1 of Salticus scenicus. NCBI lineage: Eukaryota > Metazoa > Arthropoda > Arachnida > Araneae > Salticidae > Salticus > Salticus scenicus. Next base: position 251,462,935 of record OZ005651.1, on the reverse strand, counting down.
GAAACTTTCAATCTTATTTAAAACTTTATGCATAAACTTTGTATACACTGAGACTGTAAAGCGGATATTTGAAATCAAATTGCCGGTAAATAAAGCATCAAGGCATCATTTTAATTGTAGTCGAGTTATTCTCTAGTTAGAAACATATTATAAAACATTGTTCTTATAATATTATCATAATATATACACTGTTATAAAATGCAATTTGGTTGCCAGAAATTCTCTGTGAAAATTACAAAATTCTCTGGAAAAAAAAAAAAAAGTCGTAAAGAATTCTTTCGCAGAATTCTGTAATTTTCACAGAGAATTTCTGGCAACAAAATTGCATTTTTTTAACAGTGTAGTTTATATACTAAATATGTCTTGCATTAATATTAATAGAAAATATATTGTACTTTGCAATTTTTAAAACAAGTACGCTTTTTTTTTTTTTTCAATAGTATATAAAATGTCGTATTAGACGATGTTAAAATCCCTAGAAAGAATATTTTTATTTATTCTTTGCATGAAATTGCCTTTCAGTAAGAAAAGGAATATAAATGGAGGCAAAATCTTCTGAGAAAAAAATGAAACTTTATTTTGGTAGAGAGGCACATTTATTACAAATTGAATAATTTATAATTAATTATTAATTTATAACAAATTAATTTAGTATTATATAATTATTAAATAATTATTAATTTATATTATTATTATTATTACTACTTATATTATTAATTTATAACAAATTAAATAATAATTAATTTTTTCAGTTTTTTTTTAAACAGTTATTTAGCAATTAATAGATGAAAATTTTAACATTTATATAACATTGAAGCTTGGAAAATGTTTCTTTTAAAATGGCGATATTCCTTTAATAGTTATATAAATAAATCGAAATTATTTCTATTCAATAATTATAAAGTCAAGTACTAAATATAAACAAATAGTGCTTTTTATTTTTAAGTGCTGTTTTTAAAACTTTAACTAGCGCCTTTATAAATAGAAAATTAAAATCTTTTACATTCATGTATATTTATATAAATTTTAATGAGGCCTCTTAATTAAAAAGGTTTTCTTTTATAAATGAGTTCATTAACCAAAACGTATTCATCAAAGAAATCCTTTTTTTAGCATAAGATGCAAAATTATGATTATACTTTTGAATTTAAAAATTACATGTGAACATTTTTTAAATAAACTTTTTTCATGTTTCTTTTAGTACGTTGAATGACTTGAATTAATTGATTTTTATGCGTAGTTTGAAAATAAAATTCCTAAATTAATCAATTAATAAATTAATAGCTCTAAAAATAATTCTTTTAAAAGTAAAAGAAATAAAATATGCATAAAAAGAGTTTACGCTGTCTTTTCCTCAATCTAATTATTTAAGTGCTTCATAATTAGATTTAAATCTCGGAAAAATTGCTTTGTTTAAACCATTAAAAATTGAATAAAAAATTGTTTTATTAATATTTATTAATGTTATTTTTGCATTTTTAGTTATTTTTCAAATATCACCCGCTTATGGAAATGGCAGTTATTGTGTTCCTCATAATACACCATATATAGACTAATTTAAACGGGCTCCACCAGTGACCGAGGGGTGCTGCTCTCAAAGCTGGCAGACAGAATGTTCCGAGTTAGATCTAAGGTCCGCTCGTTATTCTAACCGTTTGAAGTTTTCGTGTTTTTTTTTTTTTTTTTTTTTTTTTTTTTTACGTAACTCGGATAAATGCAGGCTAGGACCGTATACAAAGACTCACACAAAGGGCAATCCACATAGCCTTACGAACATATATTTGTCAGTTGGCCTTTACCCACATAACTGGAATGTATAGTGATATATGATATAGCGCAAAGCACAGTTGGGTTCTTCAATCACCTGAATAATTTCGAGTTTGCATATTTTCCACTTTCCAGGATTTTTAGTACCACTATTTTTAAAAAGAAACGGTAATACTGCTTTTAATACATTTTTGCGATTTAATGAGCTTAACATTATAATAACTGTAATAAGTAACAAGAAAGTTTGATTGCACTTTTGTGTATCAAACACAAATTTACATTTCAAACGCATTTTCAAACACAATGTTACATTTTGTGTGGAATGCCTTCAATGAAGGTCGTTTAAAGAGGTCTTAGCCTGTATTTTCACGAGATTCAATGAAATCCTTAAAAACTCCGAACGCAAAAAGGTTAAATACAATAATTGAGTACAAACATGCTGAAGATATTAAATCTAAATATTGGATCTAATTTACACTATCTTTCTATAAATGACCGGACACTTTCGATTTTAGACATATTGTCTGATACCTCTTATGGCCTTATTCACCATTAACTTCAACTCCCGGTTCAACGCAAAAACTTAAAAAGCGTCTAAAGGCAGGATTCAGCTTTCCAGCAACTTTTGCCACGCTGTTTCTGCCATCTAGCGTCGAGGATTTCATATAATCTCTGATTGGTTATTTTCATCTGAAATAATTATAAGATAAAAAATTTTTTATAAACCATGTTTTTTAATTTTCTGTTGAATCATATAAACGCTACTGAAGGCAGCCGGAACTCCAGCAATTGGATAAAAGTATTAAAAAAATTCCTTGCCATCGTCTTTTGAGCTATTATAAAAGTTTCAAATGGCTATCTAGCCGGAAAGGTAGTTAAAAGTTGATTGCAAGCTTTGTACTGGAAACGTTGCCGAAGGCAGCAGGGTCCCGAAGCAATTGGATAAAAATATTTTTAAAAAGCACTTTCACCGTATTCTGAGCTGTTCCGAAAGTTTCAAATGTCTAGCTACTCGGGAAGTTAGTTAAATGAATTTTCTGTTGAATCATATGAACGCTGCCGAAGGCAGTAGGGACCTGATACAGTTGACTAAAAGTATTAAAAAAATATATTGCCACCGTGTTCTGAGCTATCCTGAAAGTTTCAAATATCTAGCTAGTCGGGAAGTTAGTGAAAAATCGATTGTAAGCTTTGTACTGGTAACGCTGCCGAAGGCAGCAGGAACCCGAAACAGCTGACTAAAGGTATTTAAAAAAAAGCATTTTCACCGTGTTCTGAACTATTCTGAAAATTTTAAATGTCTAGCTAGTCCGGAAGTTAGTTAAATAAATATTCTGTCGAATTATATAAGCGCTGCCGAATGCAGCGGGACCTGAAATATTTGACTAAAATTATTAGAAAAATGTATTGTCGACGTGTTGTGAGCTGTCCTAAAAGTTTCAAATGTCTAGCTAGTCGGAAAGTTAGTGAAAAATCGATTGCAAGCTTTGTACTGATAACGCTGCCGAAGGCAGCAGGAACCCGAAACAGTTGGCTAAAGGTTTTAAGAAAATGCATTTTCACAGTGTTCTGAACTATTCTGAAAGTTTCAAATGTCTAGCTAGTCGGGAAGTTGGTTAAATAAATTTTCTGTCGAATCATATAAGCGCTGCCGAAGGCAGCGGGACTTGAAATAGTTGACTAAAATTATTAGAAAAATGTATTGTCACCGTGTTGTGAGCTGTCCTGAAAATTTCAAATGTCTAGCTAGTCGGAAAGTTAGTGAAAAATCGATTGCAAGCTTCGTACTGATAACGCTGCCGAGGGCAGCGGGTACCCGAAACAGTTGGCTAAAGGTTTTAAGAAACTGTATTTTCACCGTGTTCTGAACTATTCTGAAAATTTTAAATGTCTAGCTAGTCGGGAAGTTAATTAAATAAATTTTCTGTCGAATTATATAAGCGCTGCCGAATGCAGCGGGACCTGAAATAGTTGACTAAAATTATTAGAAAAATGTATTGTCACCGTGTTGTGAGCTATCCTGAAAGTTTCAAATATCTAGCTAGTCGGGAAGTTAGTGAAAAATCGATTGTAAGCTTTGTACTGGTAACGCTGCCGAAGGCAGCAGGAACCCGAAACAGCTGGCTAAAGGTATTTAAAAAAAAGCATTTTCACCGTGTTCTGAACTATTCTGAAAATTTTAAATGTCTAGCTATTCCGGAAGTTAGTTAAATAAATATTCTGTCGAATTATATAAGCGCTGCCGAATGCAGCGGGACCTGAAATATTTGACTAAAATTATTAGAAAAATGTATTGTCGACGTGGTGTGAGCTGTCCTAAAAGTTTCAAATGTCTAGCTAGTCGGAAAGTTAGTGAAAAATCGATTGCAAGCTTTGTACTGATAACGCTGCCGAAGGCAGCAGGAACCCGAAACAGTTGGCTAAAGGTTTTAAGAAAATGCATTTTCACAGTGTTCTGAACTATTCTGAAAGTTTCAAATGTCTAGCTAGTCGGGAAGTTGGTTAAATAAATTTTCTGTCGAATCATATAAGCGCTGCCGAAGGCAGCGGGACTTGAAATAGTTGACTAAAATTATTAGAAAAATGTATTGTCACCGTGTTGTGAGCTGTCCTGAAAATTTCAAATGTCTAGCTAGTCGGAAAGTTAGTGAAAAATCGATTGCAAGCTTTGTACTGATAACGCTGCCGAGGGCAGCGGGAAAACCGAAACAGTTGGCTAAAGGTTTTAAGAAAATGTATTTTCACCGTGTTCTGAACTATTCTGAAAATTTTAAATGTCTAGCTAGTCGGGAAGTTAGTTAAATAAATTTTCTGTCGAATTATATAAGCGCTGCCGAATGCAGCGGGACCTGAAATAGTTGACTAAAATTATTAGAAAAATGTATTGTCACCGTGTTGTGAGCTGTCCTAAGAGTTTCAAATGTCTAGCTAGTCGGAAAGTTAGTGAAAAATCGATTGCAAGCTTTGTACTGATAACGCTGCCGAAGGCAGCAGGAACCCAAAACAGTTGGCTAAAGGTTTTAAGAAAATGCATTTTCACCGTGTTCTGAACTATTCTGAAAGTTTCAAATGTCTAGCTAGTCGGGAAGTTGGTTAAATAAATTCTCTGTCGAATCATATAAGCGCTGCCGAAGGCAGCGGAACTTGAAATAATTGACTAAAATTATTAGAAAAATGTATTGTCACCGTGTTGTGAGCTGTTCTGAAAATTTCAAATGTCTAGCTAGTCGGAAAGTTAGTGAAAAATCGATTGAAAGCCTTGTACTGATAACGCTGCTGAAGGCAGCGGAAACCCGAAACAGTTGGCTAAAGGTTTTAAGAAAATGCATTTTCACCCTGTTCTGAACTATTCTGAAAGTTTCAAATGTCTAGCTAGTCGGGAAGTTAGTTAAAAAAAATTTCTGTCGAATCATATAAGCGCTGCCGAAGGCAGCGGGACTTAAAATAGTTGACTAAAATTATTAGAAAAATGTATTGTCACCGTGTTGTGAGCTGTCCTGAAAATTTCAAGTATCTAGCTAGTCGGGAAGTTAGTTAAAAATTGATTGCAAGATTTGTCCCTGACAAACACACAAACAAACAAACCCACAAACAAACAAACAAGAATCGAAGTTAATAAAAAAAAAAAAACATGGTAAAATCTTGAAATAACTATACCGCTAGATGGCAGAAATAACGCGTCAAAATTTGCTGAAAATTTGCATCCCGCCTTCATACGTTTTTCAGATTTTTCTGTTCAACCGGGAGTTGAAGTTATTGGTGAATAACAGTCAAAATGTACTGGACGAATCCCCTTGAAACTTCAGGAGTCTAAAGGGCACGTTATACTTTATATATTTCAATGAAAGTTCTGCCCCAAAAGCGAAAGGAATGTCACTAAATATTAAAAGAAAAAATAAATTTTTTCGAATCATTCGAAAGAGTAATGCTCAAACAGTTATCTAGCTGAGGTATGTGATTATGAGATCTCTTTTTAGTATCTGTATAAATATTTATGATTGTTTAAATGATTTAAATGATTGTTTATTTTTTTTTTAATTGTCACTTTTATGACTATAACACGCAATGTATTAAACCCAGTGCAAAGCCATTTTTAGGAAACTTGACATACTGTATTAGACACAGCATACTGCAATCATGGTACAAAAATATTAAATTTATAATGAAATATGAGCATTGTTACTAAATAATTTTAAACTACGCATGCGTAACATTTAACAAAATTTAATTTGAATAATATAATAGACAATAATATTGAGCTACTTACATGAAAACCCCAAAAATATGTAAATTAAAAAAGTTATACTCGATAGAATGAACTGAATTTCAGTTCTTCTAAAAATAGGGAAAATGGTTAGAGGATTTTATCAAAATTTATTTGCAATCAATGAGCCTTCTATTACTATTGATTGAAAAAAAAATAAAAATATGAGTAAAATAACTTACAGTTTAGCTTTTTTTTTTTTTTTTTTTTTTTTAAGGAACTGAATAACAGTTTATTCTACTGCATACACCTTTTTGAATTTAACATGACACTTGTTTGGGGTTTTCACATAAGAAGCTCAATGTTATGGCTATCAAATTTTTAAAATGAAATTTCACTAAAGCTTGCGCATGCACAGTTATACATTATTTATTAAACATTACTATTTACAGTCGGAACCAAAAGTGTCCGAACACTAGCAAAAATTCCTATGTAAAAAATTTACACTTCATACGGTTTTGTTAAATAAATCCTTATCGAATCATAATCTTACACTGACTAAGAACATGATTCGACAAGGATTTATTTAACAAAACCGTATGAAGTGTATTTTTTTTTTACATAGGAATTTTTGCTAGTGTTCGGACACTTTTGTTACCGATTGTGCTATTTCTTTTGCAATTCCTAAAGATCTATTGATTAGACATTTAGATTTTTTTTTAATATGCTAAAATATTAATTTTTCTTTTGATATGCTGAAAGTAATTTATATGTTGGTCGATGGAAAACAGTGATCTCTAAAAGTTTCAGCCAATCAGTATGCAGCGCTCTTACCATCACTGGAATCTCGCAGGAAGTTTTCTAAAGTTATTTCTTTGCTTTTTTCTGATAATTTTACGTGAATTTATGTAGGAACATAAATGACGATAGAAAGAGTTTATTTCTCTACATCCAGGAGGCGGTGTCATCTGTGCAATAGCTAATAAGTTATAGCCTAGATTGCTTATGTCTGTAAGAAATTTGTAAATTATATGGAGTCAAAGGAGAGGTTGCGAATCGTGAATGCGTTATACTCCCCTTAAATGGATTTCTAATTGTTAGCATTTCAATGCTCGTATATTTAAAGGGCTTTCTAATTAGAATACCAATCAATGCTTTACACAGAAAATAATTTTATATATTTTTACTTCCATTACCCTACTACCGTAGGTAATGGAAGTATTGTATTCGGTCTGAAAATTCGATATCGGGTTTTCACCTGATTTACACGTTTTAAGGTCCCCTGAGTCCAAAAAAGTGGTTTTTGGCAATTGGTCAGTGTGTATGTATGTGTGTGTGTGTGTGTGTGTGTATGTATGTATGTGGAGAATCTTCTGGCTATTATAGCTCAGAAACTAATAAAGATAGAGCTACGAAACTTTAGAATTCAAATACGTCTGGCCTACAGATGAAATTTCCAAATTTTGGTGAAAATTGAAAAACCGGAAGTGGGACATCGGAAACCGGAAGTTGGACCGTAAGTCCGTATCTCAAAAACGGCTCTAACGATTTTCTTCAAACTTGCTATATAAACACTCTATTAGATGTCCTTTCGAATGATATAGTTGGTTAGTTCAAGAAAATTGATAGGCGTCCTGTATAAATAGCTCAATTTCAGGCCTCCCAAGGGCGTTCCTTTAAAAACGGTTGTACAGATTTTTTTCAAACTCGCCATTTTAACTCAATTTTAAATATGCTTTCGTATGTAATTATTGTTTTCCTGTCAATAATTGAGTTTAACCGGAAATGGGACATCGGAAACCGGAAGTGGGACCGTAAGTCCGTATCTCAAAAACGGCTCTAACGATTTTCTTCAAATTTGCTATATAAACACTCTATCAGATATCCTTTCGAATGATATAGTTGGTTAGTTCATGAAAATTGATAGGCGTCCTGTATAAATAGCTCAATTTCAGGCCTCGCAAAGGCGTTCCTTTAAAAACGGTTGTACGGATTTTTTTCAAACTCGCCATTTTAACTCACTTTTAAATATGCTTTTGTATGTAATTATTGTTTTCCGGTCAATAATTGATTTTTTGTAAACGTTGGTATCTCAAAAACGGCTCTAACGATTTTCTTTTTTGGTCACTTTTATGTTTTCTGATCACATTATCTCTCAAAAATGCATGTAATACATGTAATAGCGGGTAATGGAAGTCGTGTGGTTGTTTCACACCAGATTTTTCTTTTTCTTTCCGTGTTTTATTTTATTTCTTAAAAAATATATATATATACATTATCGCAGAAGCACATTTTAATTTTACTGCACGATAGAATAAAATGTAAAAATGTAAAGTACATTTTAAAAGTACATAATTTAAAGTACATAAAAATTTAAATAAAAATTTCTTTTATGGCATGTTTTAGTGATAATAAATATATATTAATTAATTCATTTTTATGAAAGTTTTTATTACAAAGAAACACTCAATAATTAAAAATTAAACAGTTTATAATACTCCATAATTATTTTAAAACATTTTGCAAAATATTATTCCTTTCCTTATCTTAAAGTAACTGCTTAAATGCTCATAATTAATTTAAAACTTTGATAAAAATTCAAGTTTATACACGGTAAAAAGGATGAAAGTTTTTAAAAGAGAAATGTTGTATAACAACGCTAATATTTATTTGTTTTATTTTAAATTAACAGTAATAAAGCGTTTTCATAAAAATAAAAAGTCCATTATTTAAAAAACAAAAACAAAAACAAAGCAGCCATTTTCTTTCTTTGAAGGTGTCTTAAAAGTAGTTGAGAACAGTTGTTGATGGGTATTTTTAAAAGCTGAATATTCGAAACCCTTCAGATTGAAGCAAATAAACATTATTGTAGCTATAAAAACACTTAAAGTCGCATTTTATTTACGAGGAAAAAATTCTCGTTATGCTTGCCTCTCAAACAAAGTTAAAGCTGTTTAATGGAAGTAATAAAGTTATTCTTTTACACGATAAAAACCCATAACGTCATTGCTTGTTTTGCTATTAATTAATTTTAGAATATTAAAATCATCGTTATACATTATTATGATATTCACGAATTTTAAAAGTTTTTTTTTTTTCAGTTCTCTCCTAAATTTATCGAACTCGTAGTAAAAATATTTAATGTATCTTAATAATATAAATCTTGTGACATTTAACTTGAAAACACCAAGCAGCAAAGTAAAACATGAATAAAAAATCTTAAAAATCGAAATCAATAAAAACTTGTCTCAGGTCCTCTAAACATTTAGCTGGGTTTGTATATAATCTAATGCTGTTTACACTCTTAATAATTTATAAAATATAAATATAGGTATATAGATATAAATAGTGGCATCATAAAATATTATACTTTAAAACTCATTAATTTTTTAAAAATGCTATTAAATACTGGGAAAAAAAATAATAACTTAATAACAATACTGATTTCTTTTGTTATACGCAGGGGACGTAGGGTTACTATATTATTACGCGCTTTTTTTTTTTTTTTTTCGCTACTATTTTTATAAAGAAAAGTGGTTCTTAAATAGTGTTGACCAAAAAAAAAAAAAAAAAAAAAAAAAAAAAAAATGCAGTGAGCGTTGTATATGGGAATAAAATGTTATTTTATAGGTGAAATTTCTCTTAAAGAAAAAATAATCGGTATACATTGAATTCTATATATTTTTTTTAGAACTGAGTGGGAATGTACATTGCATATTTTATTGTATTTGCCATTAGAACAGAAGATGGGGAGCCTTCTCATATCTATATTTTCAAGAGAAAAAAATAGGAATGGGTATTGCAATAGTTCGTATTTTTATACCACATAATAACTTAACAATAAACTGGGCAGGGCAGAAAGACATTTCACTCATATATTTGACAATATATTCACAAAAAAGACATAAAATAAAAATAAAAGTAATTAATTATATGAAAAGTCATCACATATAAATACTATTCGAACTATAATCGATATGTATTTCATTACCTAAATATTTAACATTTGCTAAGTGAAATCCACATTTTTACCTATGTTAGAAAACATATCTGGTACAAGACGTTCTATTTATGAGTGATTTTCATTTCTAAACAATATGGCTTTTATTTCAGTTAATAAAATGTACTTTCGAAGATTAAGGGCTTTTGCATGTTTTGAAAATGACCGCTGCTGTTGTTTCACTGTCAATCGTTTTTTAAACTAATAATCGTTTTTTTAAACTATTGATACATTAAATTTCTCGCTAAATTTAGTAGTAATTTTTCTCATGCTTCTCTAATTAGCTAAAAAGTGAAAGTTTTAATAAATACTTTTTAAATACATTCCATTGTTACCATACATCCTAAAAGACTATTCAAATTCTAGCAATAATAATAAGAAAGAAAGAAAGAAAATTTGCACATATAAGACTAGTGTGTTTACTTAAAAAAACAGAATTTAAAGTTTTATGTTGATTGTAATTTAAATTTAAATTCACATAATAGTGAGTTTAATCATGTGAACTAAACATTAAAATATATTCTCAAAGTATATTTTCACGCAATGGAGTTATACAAGCAAAGACAAAAGTGCCGAGAAAATTTTTATTCAACAGGCACTAGAATTTTAATATGAAATAATTTGCATATATCATTTACTTTAAAATGTAAACCTTATTAAACGAGCGCTTTATTCGTTACTAAGAAAAATATTTATCCACCAATTTTCTAAATATCCATTTTAAAATATTTTCTGTCGGCAAAACTGATGTTGCAACATGTTTCTAAATAATGGACATTAAAAGAGCTCTATGAATGCCGAAATTTTCTAAATTAACTGGTATATATTCACAATACATGAGAAATTTCAAAGCAGAGAAGCTCTCTTCTTGAAAAGGGGTCTTCACCACTTATTCAAAGGAGTTAGGAACTTGGAAGCAGTTTAATCAGTGAGTTGATTTCCTCACAAACGAGAGCAAATTTATCGTTGGCCGCCAATCTGCTTTTCATTTTATCCGATAGCTGAAGTATATTCGAGAGAACGACAGTCTGTGTTTAACAATATAATAGAAAGCTCATATTTTATGAAAGATTTGTAGCCTCCTTTTAGAATATTTTCTATACTAGCTTTCCTCTCGTTTTATGTTTCTCTACTTATTTTGCGACATGAAATGTATAGATATTTATTTATGGTATAGTCCAATTTCCTAATTCTCTGTTTCTTGCAATGGACTCCATTTCTTTTTTTATATCGATGTTACAAGCTATAATCACATAAAAAGAAATTGTTTCAATAAAATCCGCATTTTTTTTCTTGAAGTAAAAAAGTTATTTAAAAAAAAATCACGCATATAATAGATATTTTGTTATTATTTCATATACGTAAAAGAAGGCTAAATATATATATACATACATATGCATATATTATATCTGTACTGATAAGTATAAAGGATTTAAGCCCAAAAATGTCGATTTTGAGTTAAGTACATAGTCAGACTCAGAAAAAAAATTCTCAATCGATTGGTATAAAGGATTTAATTCTATGTCATTTAGTCTTTGAAAAAATCCATTGGTAAAAGAAGATTCAAGTCAGAAATTTACCATTCATTTATGGTATAAACTATTTAATTCAATTTTTTCCCGTTATTAAATGAAGGTAGACAATCACTTAATGGTATAAAGGTTATAAGTCAACGAAATCCCCTTTTCCTAATCGATTCTTCTGATTTGTTTTAAGTTAGTTTAACTTTATTTTTCGTCTCCTGAAAAATCAAGAATATGGACTTAAATCCGTTATACTTATCAGTACAGATATATTTATATATTAGAAGAAGACAAGATATCAAAAGGTTAAAAAAACAAAATTAATAAGCAAAATTTAAACAGAATTTACTTACATATTACACGCGCAATAATATGCAGCAATTATAAGATTGGTAAACATAAATAAAAATTTAATAACATTACATATAAACATAAAAATTAACAATAAAACCATAAAAAAATAATCATCCCAAAAATCATTGAGGGAGACCACACAAATGAAAGTTTCACCGTATAAGCTTTTAACTCTAACATATTTTTATGTATTTATTAAGATTTATGATTTCTTAAGGAGTTTTTCATAAAAAAGAACTTTTGAAAGGTGGTTGAAATAACTGAATCTTCAAATTATGTGTAAAACCTCTTATGAAATTTCAACTCTGGAAAATGAAAATACCTAAAATCTAAGTCATTCTTTTGCCGACGATTTGCTTAATTTTACTCTATTTAAATGAATTTTTGTCAAAAGTTGCTCAATATATTTAGCTTTAAAATTATGAAATAATTTTATTTCTATTATTCGCGCATGCGCAGTAAAAAAATTATTTGCTAAAAATGCTCATATCTCAACGAATATTACACACGCCGGAATTTTATGTTTCAAAATAATGTTTTGTCAATTTTTCAGTAAGTTTTGTAAAATTTTATGGAAATCCGTTATAGTTATGAGCATGAAATATATATATATATATATATATATATATATATATATATATCTGCCTAAATAACTGCGCAATTCCCGCACTAAAACATACAAATATTGCACATTTTATTTTCAACAATGTATTAAAGTTACAAGTCATTTGTAGCTTTTTATGCTACAGTGTGATCCAAAGTATTTTCGTTGTTCTTCAACTTGTGGTTCGTCCCCTAATTGCACTCTGGACTAAATCGATAGTGAAAAATATGAGTTTTTAAATGTTTTTTGCATGTATGAAGTTTCAGGCTATTTCGTCTATTATGGATAACACACATCTGTCCCAGTACAGTTGAGGGGATGATATAAAATGCAGTGAAAAATTCAGTTCCCTAGTTCTAAATTAATTTTACAAGGCTTTTGAAAATATACACATGAAAATACATGAATTATACTAACATACGAATGTAACCACAGAAAACTAATAGGATATGCACTCCAGAAATTTCACGATTATTTATTATTATTAAAATATCTTCGGGACATATGTGTCCCAGTAGGGTTAAAAAAATTAAAATGTCAACATATGTCAGTAAAAATCAGTCAGTTCTGGGTTAAAAAGGCATATTACAGAGCATTAAATGGCCAGATAAAATAGAAATGTTCAAATCCGATTTTTTTTTTTTTTTTTTCAAAATCGGTAACTTCTGATGGGAAAAAAATTCTGAATACAGTGGTACAACTCGCTAATCGATGCGAGAATTAGAAATTTTATTTTATTAATTAAATTTTAATAACAACGACTAATATTTTCTTAATGTCAGGGCGACAGTCTTCTGGAAATTATTATCATCATCTTTCGAATGCTTTTGACCAATAACTAACTGCGTGACCTTTTAGTGGTACAAATATTTCAATTTTAGCTTTAGTCAATTTTCAACCGAATTTAACAAAATACAATAATCAGCCAATATGACATCGGCATTTTAAACACCATATTGATTTTTATTACTTGTTTTTATGGAATTTTTAATTTGAAATATAATATATATACTATACATTAATAATTAAATTGAATGAAGGGCTATAAAATCCGTGCAAAATATTCTGGTGGATAAGGAATCGGTTACAATGCTTCTAAAGATGTAAAGCTTATAAATTTGGAGCCATTTTTAAAAAATAGAGATACACTCTTGAAAATTCGTTTTATTAGGTTTTGGGGGGGGGCAGAGTGAAAAATTCAATGTGATTAATTTAGAAAGTATAAAATTATTAGGTGAGGGAGACGGGGGTAGAAAATTACTAATATATATATATAAAATAGCTCTACGTCTTTGAATATTCCAGTGTTAAGGTTTTTGAGGGTAAGGAGTTGATTGCGCGTACTTTCGAAAGTGCAAAATTTATTGAGGGAGAGTAAAAAAATATATATAAAATTATAAAATATATCTACGGCTTTGAAAATTCGTTTTTTTATGTTTTTGAGGGTGGGGAATGGATTGCGTATACTTTCTGAAATGCAAAATTTTTGGGCAGCAGATAAGAGGGGAGGGCGCGGGAATTATAAAATTATAAAATAGGTCTAGAATAAGCTTTTAGAATTCGTGTTATAAGTTTTTTGGAGGGTATGTATCGAATAAAGATACTTTCAAAAGTGTAAAATGTATTAGTGGTGGGGAGGATGAGGATGAGGCAATTTGAAAGTTCGTTTTTTTTTTTTCTTTCCCTTCAAATTTTTGAAGGTGACGAATAGATTGCGCATACTTTCGAAAGTGTAAAATTATTAGGGAGGCAAATGAAAAAGGGTAATTTAAAAAAAAAAAAAAAAAAAAAAGACAGTTTTACGGCATTGGAAATACGTGTTTTAAGTTTTTGCGGTGTCAGAAACAGATTGCGTGTACTTTTAAAGCTGTAAAATAATTAGGGGGGGGGGGATATTTAAAGAAAAAAATAAATAGAGATAGGGCTTTGTTAGGATACAGTTTTTCTACGGTCACAGTTTTCGAATATTGTTTACAAGGTAAGCGACAAGACCGTTATACTAGGTTCTAAAATGTGGGAAGAGTGCTGCAGGCGTCAACGAACGGGAGATTTGTACGGTCAGAAATTTCAGTGATCGTTTACATGGTGACCAAACAAACTGTTGTAGATTACGAAATGGGAGAAGATGCCAGAAGTGCCACCTAACGGGGGTTTAGCACATTGTGGATTTTCAATGATCGCGAGGCAGCTAGTATACTATATTTGTATGGTGACACGAAATGTGGTTTGGAGCGCTTTTAACGGACTTTTTTTTAGTTTCTTACTGTAATGTTAAGAAAGAATATATATATATATATTTTAAATTTATTTAAATATATTGACCAACGAAGTGGATATAGCCTGCTATTTTACACACACATGCACACACATGCACACACACACACACACACACGCACACACACATACGCACACACACACACACACACACACACATATATATATATATATATATTGAAAACCTTTTCAAACATTGAATAGATGAAACCAAGAAACATTGAATAAGATGAAACAGAAAAAATACAAAAAAAGATTACGAATATCAAGCAAACTTAAATTGAAACATGAAAATTTATTACGTTTTCAAGGGTATAGAATGAATATTGCATGTAAAATAGGTGTTATTTCTGTCTTGTTGTATGCAAATTGCTGAACATTTACAACAAGCAATACCCAATAACACCCAAAAATAGAAAAAGTTTAAACTGAAAGAATAATATGTGAAAAACCAAATGAGAATCAAACTTATTTAAATTCAAGCAGCAATTTCAAAATTATTAATTGAAATAATAATAATAATAATAATAGTTAAATGAAATACTAGTAACAATTAATAAAACTAAAGTTTAACATACATTACATCTGAAAAAATTGTATAAGTAGCTTGATCACTAAACAAACATGTGGCTGTATACAGTTAAATTCACAGTTAATTTTGAAATCGTATTAAATAACTTAACGATTAATTTATTTTTGGAATTGTATTTGTCAACTGAACGATGAAGTTGAGTGAACTGTTTGATTTTTAATAATTAACCTAAAAGTGATAATTTTAAATTTTGATTAAAAATTGAGATTAATTTGATTTACGAAAATTCGGAAACTCAGAAGTGTCATATTTGTTGAAACACAAAATCAAACTACTGAGTAAGTATCTTTTGGAGTGTAAAAAAAGTAATGACCCTATTTTTTTTTTTTTTTTTTTTTTTTTTTTTTTTTTGTGTGTGTGTGTGTGTGTGTGCTGAATAAAATCTAATCGAATGCTATCATTTAAAAATCCAATTTAGAGTTAATAAAAGAATACAATGCAATATGTAATTAAAATTGAGGTTATTAATTAAAATAGTTATTTATTTATTTATATTATTTTATGTTATTTATTTATTTATTTTATATATATATATATATATATTACCTTCTTTCAAGATATTCAATCTTTTTCGTAAATATTTGTGATAAATAAATTAACTAGATTATGTAAATTATGATATCCATAGGCTAAGAATTTAATATGCGAGACATTTTATTCCGCGAATTTGTTAGTTTTCACGTTAAATAAGATACGCTCATTATCGACTACCTTAAAAAGTCTATTTTTGGTAAATATTTTGCATTATTGTCTCTAGAGGCTAAAATAAAACTTTTGTTATAATATAGGAAATAAAAATTCATTTTTCCACGATTTCATATTCTACCGTAGATTGATTAAATTTACATATAAATTTTCTCTCAAAACATTGATTTTTATATTAATCGTAAAAAGAAAATTACCCACAAGTAACATTATCAATTATCTAAATATGTGTACTAATTACTTATAAAATTCAATAAAATAAAATACATTAGCCCCTTTTTAATTAAATAAAATATTTTAAAGGAATTAATAGGAAGTATGTAGATTGAGAGAAAAATTTTCTTTTCTCATTTATTACTTTCTTCTTATGGAATTTACTTAACTAGTTTTCTTAAAAAAAGAAAATAATAATAATAATAATTATTATTATTATTCTAAAAGAGGCATAAAATAAAGTATTAGGACTCTAACGATCTTTTGTTTTTCCATTTAAAATTACATAATTAATTAGAAATACATAATAAATAAATAATGGGCAAATTTTTATGTCACTTTGTAAACTTTCAAAAACCTTTTGAAAGCTTTATTTTGTGATTCCATAAAAATAACACAGTTTTCGTCCCAAATATATAAAAATATTTTATATAAATAAAAAAAATGCAAACGATAAATTAATAAAAGTCTGTGTAAAGAATAATAAACAAGTGAAATAAATGAAATATAAAATTTAATTTGAAAAATTTAAAATACTTCTATCACGTTTTTAAATATTTTAATTTGCTCAGAATGTTTACATTCTTATTTATATATATATCTAGATTTACTGAACTTCAAATCAAGGTAAAGATCATTTAAACTAGATATAAAGATTATTAAAATATTATTTAAAGTAGATGTAAAGATTATTAAATATTATTTGTACTTCCACCTGCGATAACAAAATTTACATAACACAGCGCAATATTGAGTTTGAAACTTTATTAGCTTAAAGCATTAGTTTTGAAAATTATTTGACATATTGGAAATATATATAGTATTATCACACGTTCTCCGAGTTTATTGCAGAAATCTTTTGATAACGAACTTAGAAGTACTGCTATATTCATTACGTCAAACGCCTAAACTAATATAATAAGCGTCTATGAATGTCCAGGTATATCTTCGTCGAGTGACAATTTATTCATCAGCTTTTCATTAAATATCCGCACTGAAATTTGTACTTCCAATTTCTGACAGATTAAAATGCAAATATGTTTAACAGAATGCTTTTCGAGCGGTGTATCATTATGAATTTTGGCAGATTTAAAATATTACTTAGAAGGGGAACATCTTGTAATGTGAGTTTCGGTCATAATCTATCTTGTAGATAATTTTTGATGGTGAAATTCACTATATTAATTGAGAAAATAATTTTCTTATTTAATGTAGTTACAAAACTCAAGAGAAAATAGAATTGTAAACTTGTATGCTGTTTTATATCAAAATTTTTAAATAGAATTTTTTTGTATTTATTTCCAAAGATTCAATAAATTAGACATTACTATTTAAAAATAGTGTCTATAAATAATGTAATGTTTAAAATCTACGTCCGCATAAAGCTTAAGCTAATACGATTTACATCTACATCTAATATCTACCTATATTTTTAGGTATATAATAGCTTCTGAAAATATTATTTCTTAAAATTAATTTTAAATTGCTTGCTAAAAATATAATATCATAAATTTGTCAGTTAATTTGTTTTTAAATACTGTATGTGAATATCTATGTCGTTGCACTTCTTCTTCTATTCTTCTATAAATTCTTCTTCTATTTTTCATTAATTATTTTTTAAATATTCCTTAAATGTTTATAAAAAAGTTAAAATTTTTCTTCTTCTTCTTCTTCTTCAAAAAAAAAATAAATAAAATAAAATAAAAATAAATAAATAAATAAAAATAAAATAAATAAATAAATAAATAAAATAATATACATATATATAATAAGTTCGTTATATTTGTCGCTTTTATAATAAAAAGTGTATGAGTACTAGTACAAGTAATGGCTATTTTATTCCGTTTCATAACAATATGAAATAGTATGGTTATCGAATTAGCTGACGTGCCTAATCGAATCAGCTGAGGTGGGTTTGAATGTGCCTAATACTTTTTATTGTAAGGAAATGAGACTATGTATATTTATGGCAAACTAAATAATTTCTTTTCTGACTTGACTATATTCCGTTTTGAAAAATAGAACTTATTTATATATATATATATATATATATATATATATTTACTGCAAACTGTCCAGTTATGCTACTGAAATATGATGAACGACATGCTCAAAATAAATAGTTAATATGATGATTTTGAAATAATTTAGAAATATTAAGAAATTTGCTATTATTTAATACATATGTATTTTAGAATAACATATGAAATAAACCTTGAACGGGACCAGTATTTTATTATTTTTAACTTCATTAAGCAAATTCTGCATCTCCGTGTATATCTTAAAAAAAAAAAAAAAAAAAAGATTTTATATACACGTATAAGTTACGATAGAGCTTTGCTTGACATAATATGATATCGTACACGATTAAAAAACATGATATATTTTTTAAAGATATCGACTAAATAAGAAACAAATATTCATACCAAATTAACGAAAAAGATCTACACTTGTCTCTACACTTGTCTTCTGGTAGTGATAAATGATCAGAAAACTTTTATTTTGATATTTCTTAAACGTATATGTTTGTAGGAAGGCTTTCCTTGAAATAAAAATTTTTTAATATTCAAGTACGTTTCGATCTTTCTTTACCATCATTAAGGAGGAATTTTTCCTAAATACTGGTATAAAATGAACAGCAACAAATTTGAAAAACTGATACATATATTGTTGAACTGTGAGAAGTAACTGTACAACTAATCACAATGGCAAACTGTTGGGGGGATACTAATGGGAAACTGTTTTTTATTTTTTACACATATTAATTATTATTATAAATATCATATTATCATTCCACTGCCAGCTGACAGACGCCGAGTTGCATACAAAATCGATCCCTTCCAAAAAATAATCATTGCTTGATCTATTTATTTCCGAATTTCAAAAATAAATGACTTATCTTCTACTAATTTTCTAATTTCTGACCTATTTATTATATTAACTTAATTTCCCTGAACTGTAAGTAATATTAATAGAAGTTCTCGGGATTACTTTTCCTTTATATATAATTATAAAAAATATTTTTTTGAAAAATATCAATATAGTTCAGGTCGTTACTTCAAAGTTTCATGAACTCTGTACTGTTAAAAAAAAAAAAAAAAAAGAAGAAGAAGAAGAAGAAAAGACATCTATCACCAAAATTACAGCTTTTTTCGCTAACGTTCTGTAATTTGTGGCGTCATTCTTTGACCATCAAATTTCATAAATTAAGATTTAATGTCTTTATTTTAAGGCTTTTTAAAAATTAGTGAATATTTTTGACAAACAGAAAATTAAAATGTCAAACATGAAATTATTTTGTGAATTTAAATAATGTTTTCTCTACCACTGACCTGAAACATTCGAAGCACTGACATTTTAAATAATATTTAAAACAAAGTACACTGAAAAGAATGGTTTCTCAAAAATGAGCAAAATTATGTCAAAATATTTCCGAAACAAATGTCCTCAAATTTGAATGTACTCATGTACTCCTCCATGTACTCATTTTTGAGTATACTGATATGCTCAATAATGGGGTTGGCCATCGTGAATCCCAATATCTTAATCATAGATTCTGACTGGCGATGTATTCTTCCGCACACCAGTGTGAAACTTCTACGAAGTGAAAGTTCTGAAGATTTCAGGAAATAAAATTAGTTTTTGAAATCTTACTGTTTAAAGATGTAGAAATTCTATAAAAGAACTTCTTCGACTATTTTATAATAAATTATGAATTGAACAGTTATCAATTTGAAAACATGCGATATTTTATAAATGTGACAGGCATGTTTAATAATAATATAATTATATAAAAGTTTGTATCAATATTTCAATATAGTAAGGGAAAAAAAAAAAACCTCTGTATTTTTTTTTTTTTTTTTCAATTTAACAAAAAAAATATTTTTCAATTAAGAAAATTGAAAATTTTCAAGAATTGAAATTTTAATTATTGAAACATTGATACATAAGTTTGTAAATAAATAATAATAATATAAAAATACAGAAGTTTGTAGCAATATTTCAATATAATAATAAAAAAAAAAAAAAAATGTAATTTTTTCTTTTCTTTTTTTTTCAATTTAACAAAAAAATTATTTTTCAATTAAAAAAGTTGAAAAATTTCAATAATTGAAATTTTAATTATTAATATACTGATACAAAAGTTTGTAAATGAATACTGGTATGAAGAAGAATGCATCATCAATCAGAATCTATGATTAAAATATTGGGATTCATGATGGTCAACCCCATTTTTGAGCATGTCAATATAGTCAAAAATGAGTACTTGGGATTTTAAAATTTGAGTATATTTGTTCCAGAGCTATTTTGACACAAATTTGCTCATTTTTGAGAAACCTTTTTTTTTTTTTTTTTTCAGTGTAATGGAAAGCATACTTCTTATTTAAGAATCATATAATACAATTTCTTCCGAATCGTTTGGAAGTGTAGGTTGATTGATTTCTTCTTGTCAAGTGGTCGCAATTTTGAAACAAAATGCCGGATGTAACTTATTAATAGATTTGGGGAAGATATTGGTATGGGCTAAGTACATATGGAGTTTTAAGCAATTTGATTCATAAATGCCTTTCTCATGTGAATTTGAAGTTTTAAAGTAGACGGCAAACTGGAGGTAGTGGTAGTTTAAAAACAAACTGGTGGATCAAGTTGACCAACGAACGTATCAGATGAATTTCTATGTAAGAAAAGTTTACTCGACAAATTTGGTTCGAATTAATTCGATATTTAAAAAGTTATATCGTGATAAAAAAATTTCAAGTAGACGCCACTTGGAAACAAAATGGCGATGCAAGTTTCCCAATGAACCAATCCAAATATTTGTAAGATAAGTCCGCGGTCGAAATTTGTTTCGAATAAATTTAGCATTTCTAAAGTTATCATGATAACAAATTTTTAAATGGCATCGTGATTTCAAGTGGCTGGCACTTGGAAACGTAATGGTTGAGTAAATTGTCCAGTGAACTCATCCAAGATATTTGTATGATAAGTTTACTGTTAGACTTTGGCTCGAATTGATTCAGTACTTCAAATGTTATCGTGGTGACATATTGTTAAGTGGTAGCCTGATTTAAAGTGGCCCCATAAATTTAAGGTGTCCGCCGTTTTGAAAGATTATAAATAAAAATAGTTTAGATATTTATATCGTCTAGATATACATAAAAAATTAAGCAAATTCGGTCATAAATACACTTTTTGCAATGTGGACTTTAAATTTTCATGTGTCTGTTGTGTAAAAAAAAAAAAAAAAAAAAAAAAAAGAAATGGCGGATCAACTTGGTTAACAAAATTACCAAGATATTTACATGTTGTTCGGTTCGATTTGGTTCATTATTTCGGAAGTTATCGTGATGGCAAATTTCCCCCTATATATAGAGAGAGAGATAGATAGGTAGATAGATAGACAGATGGGTAGATATAACGCTAAACTAAGTGACTGTAATAGGTCGATTTCTCAAGAAATCAACCTAATATAAAGGTAAAGAAAAGTGTGGTTATTTAGTGCATGAATGGAATAAAATCTGTAAGTATGGTTTATGTTTACTATTAGCATCAAAATTTAACCTGTAATGTTTTAAAAAAATTATCTATAATATTTTATTATAATTGACTTGACAAAAATAGGTTTCAAAAATCTAAAACGATGGTCCACATACTGTGTTTTCAACTGATAGTTATTCAATGAATTCTATAGGTTGGAGTAATAATTTAATTACTTTTCTAAACATATTAACTTGTGCAGAACTCAATTATTTATACATGCTTACAAATTTCCACAAAGTTTTTTTTACAAAGTTTTTTTTTACAATCGAAAAATTTTTACAAAGATGCTTTCCAGCATCTTTCCTGATTTAAAAATAATTTTAATAATTATTTATTTATCTGACAAGAAAATCCTATAAGATTAGTTTTTTAGATAAATAAAAAAAATATGTGATAGATAATAATATTAATCTCATTTGAAAATTATTAAAAATATGTAACTACCAGTTTATCATACGAGTCAATATCAGTCTCTCTACACAATCATTACCAACATTGCACCACGGATTGCGGTTTTGTTTCGATCCAAAACAATTGTTGCGAGTTTTTTTTTTTTTTTTAATGATGCTTATACGAAGATGTTTTTATTAATATTATTACACCACCACTCATCCGATGCAATTATTTCTAATATTAGTCTTGTTATTGTTATTATTAATTTACAAAAGGTAATTAGCTTTCAAGAATTTACATACATTTAGCGCAAATATGATCGTCCATCATAATACTAATCATTTGATATGAATAAACAAATTACTCACTCAATTCGATTTTCGATATTTCACATTTCCTACATGAATAACAAGTGTATTTTTCTTAATATTTGTCTGCATTGGAGAGGATTATCCTATGAACACGGATTTCCTCCAAAACGGATATATGTTTTTTTTTTTTTTTTTTTTAATCAAAATTTAATTGTCGGATCTTAATATTTCTATACTTTTTTATAAATGAATATTAATTTATGCAGCCAATCACCATATATTATTTAAAATTTGACATGCTAAGCACCGTTATACATTAATAATTTTGGATATATTTTTGTGATGTAAACAAATCGAATTAATTTGGTTCAAATTATTTCAGAAAACAGCTAAATGGTTTGTTCAATTGCATATTACATAGTTGCTAAATATTCCTCTTTTAAGGAAAATTAAATAGTAGTTCCTCTAATAGTATTCTTTCGTTTTAAGCTTGCACGATTGAATTACGTAAAAATTAATTTTGACATGAGTGGTATGTATTTGCTCGGAGAAAAATTCACACATGATAATTATATTCTTTTACACTGAGCGACATACTTTTAATACGTTGGGTAATTTCTTAGATATATTTTGCTTAAAAAAATTCAGTAAAGCCATATAAAAAATACTTCGCATACATATCGGAGTAAACCATATATGCCTTTTTTTTTTTTTTTTTTTTTGTATTTTTATAAAGCTTTCTGAAGCACAAACCCAGAAATTCCTCTATGATAAAAAATAAATAAATAATAAATAAATAAAAAATAAAAAAAAACAATAAAAAAAAAACAATGAAGAAGTTTTCTAAAAGTACTTTTTCCGTTAAGAATCATACAGGTAGTGTGGTCCAGCATTTTAATGCATTTTTTTATATTTAAAAATCCCATACTTTATTATAAATGGAAATATATATTTTCCAAAAGGGTGTTTTTTTTTTTCGTTTTATATACTGGTACTGCTAGCAATAACATATTTTTAAACATTCATTTATATCGGAAGTAATCTAGGCTTGCTTTTGCAAAATTATAAGTTTTTTTTTTTTTTCTTTTAAGTCGTAAATCGTGATCCAACATTGCCAAATATTACATTCGAAAAAAAAATCAATGCTGTAGAAAATGATTAAAGAAATATGCATTCTGAAACGAAACAAAAAAATCAAAGATGAAACTTGAATTTTCGAATAGCTTTAACTAGAAATTATCTTACAGAATAAGTATTGTTTAACCACTTAACTGCCCCGGACGTATATATACGTTTATCCAAAATAAGATCCTTTGTGTTTTACTGCTATTACACTGAGAAAAAGAAATATACCGCTTTCATCTAGAATGAAAAAATGGTCATTTTCTAAATTCTTAAACTAGAAATATAGATTTCCGAGCTATGCGCATAAGGCACGCCAATAAACTGAATAGACGAAATTGTCTAGAATTTCTAATCTACCTATTTCTAGATGGTGAAACAATATTCTGAATATTAAAAAAAATATTCTGAATATTTTGTATTACGAGAAACTCTCGTTTGATTTTCTAGAATTGGGTCATAAACCAAGATTATAGCTGTTGAAAACCTCCTCTTGTATTCACATTTATTTGGAGATATTTTCAAATAGGTTTGTCCTCGATAGTATAGGCAAACGCTAGAGGTCTCTAGAATTCGCTTTCGAAGCGGACTAGAAAATTTTTTATAAGAAATTTATAAGGATGACTTGGAACTATTTTTTTCTAGAGCCACAATTAAGATTCTAGTTGTCAGTTATAGAATTTTTTCTCAGTGTATTGGAGTGTCTTATACTCATAGCTCGGAAATCTATATTTCTAGTTTAGGGATTTAGAAAAGGATCACCTATTCGTTCTAGATGAAAGCGGTATATTTTATTTCTCAGTGTAATCAAATTACTAACACGGTTTGATAATGCAATAAATTAACCTTGAAAGTGATCTTAACAGTGCTTTCGAAAAATTTACACTCATTTCAGAGTTGAGTGACACAGGGAAACGAATTTCGTAAATTTTCCTTGGCAGGTAACTTATGAAAGTTATTCAAAAAAAAAAAAAAGAAAAGAAAGAAAGAAAGAAAGAAAGAAATTGGACAAATCATGTAGCATTGCTTCAGAAATTCTGAATATTTTGTGTATATATAGGATGTACATCAAAAATGTATGTTGCAAGTAAGAAAAACATATCTATCTAATTGGATTATAGATTTCTTATAAGATTATTTTCCATCATACTTTACTATGTATATATATTTATTCATCTATTCAATAGTTCAAAAAATCTTTAACTTAATCCCAGTTCATCATGTTTGCTTTAAAAAACAAATCTATAATCCACAAAATATATATAAAAATACACTATTCTACAAACAGGAAATCTTTTCAATGAAATCCAAATACCAGTGTCGCCGGGAAAGAAAAATCATTTCGATATTCTTGCAGAAGTTTTAGACTCATCTTTGTGAAATACTTGCCGGAAGATGTCGAAATATCTGAGTAGACAAAAAATCAAATAGATACTAAGACCAAAATATGTTTTGACGGGACGATATAAAAATTAAATTTTATTTTGAATGCAAGATATTTATCTAAGAAAGTATATTTTCTATTGTTAAAGCAACAGCAAAGAGAAATGAAGATAAAACGCTTTAAAATTTTACTTGACTGCTAATTGATTTTTCTTGAACCTTTAATCGACACTTTTATGCGAATGAAAATAATATTTTGATTTTATATTGAAACTAGTATGGTGTGGCCACCACAAGACTTTCTTCTACATAATTTTACACAAAATCATTGTAATACAAATTATTTTCCATGATAAATGCAGACGATTTTTACCTGACATAATTATATCACTAAGTGTTGAACGAAAGTCAATTTTTTGCCAATATCAGAAGAAATACGATTTTTTTTCGTAAGTTTTTTCCTTTAAGAAAAGAAAAAAATCGAAAACTTTGTTTAAATTATCACAGACCTATGGTTCAACCATTCGTTTTAAAGATATTGACGAAATCTTTCGAAATATACCCAAATTGAGATTTTACATCTCCGGGGGAGGGGGAGGGGTACAAACTTTTTTCTCTAGTCTACTACTAATATTATCAATAATATTATTTTTACAACCACACTTCATATTAATTTTACAGCCACACGATAAAAATAACTCTCATTATGTACATTTATACGAAATTTTGTTCTTTATGCCATATTGAAAATTTAGAAAAATGGGATCGCAGCGCCACCTCTTGAGCGATGGATTCTCAAATCTAATCAGCACCAGTTTATATCAGGGTTCAACTAAACACCAAGTTTGGTTAAATTTCGTTCATTGGTTCGTGAGATACAGCGCCCAAAAATTTGTGATACACACACACAGGCACACAGACAGACAGACATTTTCTAAAAACAGTCAAATCGTGTTCTGGACAACCTAAAACGTGTAAATCCATCTAAAACTGGAGTTCGAAAATTTTCACTAATCCAATATTATATATATATATATATATATATACGTATATATAAAAATACGTATATGTATAAAGTATATGTATACGTATTTGTATAAAGTAATAAATTCTGTTTTAGATTGTTTGTTTACGCTGTTTCTTTTATTGAACAATTTATTATTACATGTATGGCCATTTCAATGAAAAGAAATACTTTAATTAATACTGCAATTATTTGTATTCTGTTATCGAAAGTATAGAAAAATGGTATAAAACGGCCAGAAAAAGGCTTCTTTACAATATTTGTTGAAAATAAGCTTCAAGCAATTCTAAAATCAATAATTTTTTCGCAATGCACGAAAGGCATTTTACAGGCGACAAATTGCAAAAAGGAAATATTTTACGCATTCACATACACACTAGAATATATATGACCATTTCAATGAAAATAAATACTTTAATTAACACAGCAATTATTTGTATTCTCTAATCGAAAGTATAGAAAAATGGTATAAAACAGCCAAAAAAAGAAAAGGCTTCTTTACAATATTTGTTGAAAACAAGTTTCAAGCAATTCTAAAATCAATATATATATATATATATATTCGCAATGCACGACAGGCATTTTACAGGCGACAAATTGCAAAAAGGAAATATTTTAAGCATTCACATACACACTAGAAAATATATATACATTTCATAGTCTTGTCTCTCAGAAAGAGACTTTTAATATAGGGTGAGTGCCGTCGAAAATTGAGGATGTTGTTAAAAATATTACAACTTTACATTTAAAGAAGTATACTTTTTACTAAAAAATTAGTATTTAAAGTGATACAATTACAATACCTAATTTCCACGCTGCACACAATTTTTCTAAATTTCCAAAAACCATTTTAAACATGGACTGTCATCGACATTCGAGGATATAGGCTTATTTTAATTAAAAAACATTAAAATCAAAGGATGATATCATATCTAAAAAAATTCAAATAAATATTTTAATACTGTTATGTATCTAAATTTCCACTCCACTTAAACTTCGTGGTTTGTTTTAAGATTTCGTAGTGGCGCAGAAAAATATTATCCGAGACAGGACGACTTAGTTTTAAAACGCAGTTTTATGTTTTCTTGTTATATATACATTCTTAGATTGTAATAATAAATAATATTAGTTGAATTTTCTTTTCTTATATTCATAAGTAGACCAACCACTCATTTCAAGATCTACTAGTCAGGTGACGAGGGAAAGAGGCTTTTTCTGAGAGCTTGCAAATTTCGTTTCTGTTTCGTTTTTGAAGATATCTCTCTGAAAACTTAAAAAAATTCTCATTGAGAAAACAAATCGCATGAGATTTAAATAGCGATTGAATTTTCTTTTCACAGTTAATGATGTAACGAATTATATGAAAAATGCTGATTTTCTTCAGTATTGGTGGCCCAGCAACTTTTTCTTTAATACATTTGCTATATTCACCTGCTATTCCAAATTCTCTGGAGTTTACAGAAATTCAAAAGAAACCTGAAGAGCATTATTCTGGAAAGTCCAAAATTCTGAGTTATTTCAAATGTATAAATTTAATCAACGCCGTGGAGAAAGTATTGCCAACTTTGTCGAACAGCTAAGGAACCGGAACATTTCAACTTCTGTTCCCAATTAGAATCAGTGTTGCGCCATCGCATCCCATGTGAAATACTAGACGAGGAATTTCAAGATTATTTTCGATTCGAAACTTATTCCTGCCTCATTTATGTATTTAGTATATATTGCAGGTACTTTCGGCTTCCTGAAATAAACCTGTATGAAAGCTAAGAAAAATAATCTGGTGTGTCACTCAAAGGACTTTCTCTTACCCTAAAATCTAATACTATAAATACAGGTTGCAGATTAAAAGGTAAGATAACGAGTACTGTTATGTAAACCTGTGTTAAACAATTCATATTAGGCTTCTGAAGAGTTTTATATGATAATTAGTTCTGTGTGAGGGGGGCTACCGCCCCCCTCAACCACCCGTTTTATTAATGCACCTACATTTATATAGAATTTAATCCGGTTATTAAAAAATAATTCTGTAAAAAAAATATTTATTAAAATTATTATTTTAAAAAATTATATTTTATGATAATGCAAACGATTTCTATATTAGAGAAGTAGTATAACACCAAATATCCAAAAAAAGTCCATTTTATTCTCAATATAAAAAAAAAAAAAAAAAAAAAAAAATACGATCGATAAATTTGTTTTAAATTATCGCAGATCGATGGTTCAACCATTCGTTTTAAAGGTATTGTCGAGATCTTTTGAAAGATACCTATCATGAAAATTTACTCCCCTCGAGGGGGGACTTCCCCCCAAGGAGGGGAGGCGAGGCTCCTACAAACACAATTTTTTTCCCCAGTTAACTATCTCTATTACAAAAAATATATATTCGTTTCATTTCGTTTAGTGCAATCTATAGACGTTAAACTCTACTTACCTGTAATTTCCCCCATAGACGTAATGTATTAGAATTCTCTTGATTGTCCCTGTACACGAACCATTTCCTTGATCTTAACGAAAAGTTTACTGTAGCATCCCTATATGATACACAATTAGAATACCAAGTTTGAACTTTCTGCCATAAATTGTTTTCTGCCATAAATTGAGATATGATGATAACAGACAGACACACACACAGACACACAGAGACACACACACACACACAGAGACACAGACACACACACACACACAGAGAGAGACACAGACACACAGACACACACACACACACAGACATACACACAGACCATTTGCTAAAAACATGATTTTCGTATTCAGGGCACCTCAAAACGTGTAAATATAACAAAAACTCGCGTTTGAAAATTTGACCCAAAAGCAATACTTTCTCTACCTTATGGGTAAGAGAAAGTAAAAAGGAAAAAAAAAAGAAAGAAAGAAAAACCTGAATATTTTCTGAAGGAAACGTGCTGCTTTTATTTTTCCTAAAATTATCTATGCAAATCTTTAAAATATCTGAAGAATATTATTTCTTCAAATGCATTTGGCTGATTTTATTTTATTTTTATTTTATTTTTATTTTTACCTGGGATAACTTTAATGATTTTAAGTTGCTTTTATAATTACTAAAGAGGTATGGTACGTCATTAAATGATAGGAGTTGGTTCGATGCTCTTAAAAGAAACTATGGAGTTTATGCAGAAAGAAAATATCAAAACGTAACATATACAAATAAAAGTACTAATCAGTAAGCAACAACACTCATCGTTTTGGACAAATATCAAGCAAATATAACACTTGGGTCGGGAGAAAGGTCCAACGACATCAATTTTACAGAATATGTTATTTATGTGTTAGAAATTATTTTTAAAAAGTGGACTAAAAAGAAGATATTTAAAGTAAAAATAAAACAATTTAATCTTCTTTTTATTGATAGTATAGTATGATTTTTAAGCAAAAATACTTAAATTTTGGAAGAAAATTTACAAAGCTTGCTAATGATCAGCAATAGATTCATAAAATATTTTAGTAAAAACCAAGTAATTTTTGGGGATCATTTTTATTTAGAAACTGAAGTCAATGGTGTAGTATGTACTCAATGAAGGCAGTTTTTTCAAATAAGATTAAAAATAAAACCAGTTGAACAATGAGAAGCGGAGAAAGTACTTTTGAGAAAAATACAATTCTAAAACCAATGTTTTTCACTTGAATAAAAAATTACTGAATTGTTATATTTTTCTAATATAAGAAATTCAAGTAAGAAAACACAACACAAAATTTTTAATGTTATATACTAAGTATATATAGAAAAAGAAATCAAGAAAAAAAATTACTGATAACTGCACTGTAAAATATATGTTCCTAAAAATAAGTATATATTGTCTCAAAATAGCCCCGAAACAATATATACTTCAATTTGAAAACCCATGTACACATTTTTGAGTACATTGACATGTCAAACATGGGGATATTGGGATTCTTATTGGTCAACCCCATTTTTGAGCATGTCAATATACTCAAAAATGAGTACATGGGTTTGCAAATTTAAGTATATATTGTTTCGGGGCTATTTTGAGGCTATTCTGTATTGACATTTTGCCAATGAGTATTACGTGCCGCACATGCTTGTGCTTCGCACACCCCTCCGGAAAAAGTGTGATATTCCGTTTGTGCGAGCCTACTGTGGAAAACGAAATGGAAACAGAGGAAAAAAATGTGATCGTGCGAGTTCGTGCTTTTTGAGCCGAACAAATGTTATATTGTGAAATTAAAGTGTTTTATTATCGAATGAGCGATCTAATTTATTTGTGTCATGTGTTTTGATCAAATGCGTAAACATCTGGTCCTAGATCCGGTGTAATAAGTGTAATTTAACGAGTGATTGTTGTTAATAATTTAGTTTCGAATTGCGTAATAAGAACAATGGTTTTCGAACATTTGTGGAAAGTAACTTACTGTGAACAGAATTGCTGTTTATTTTGCTGATTAATTAAGAATGCGTGTTATTGGTGAAAAATCAGTAGTATTTGTGAAGAATACGTGTTTTTTGTGAAGAATACTTGTTATTTGTGAGAGGAACTATGAATTACATCAGCTTAGTGATAGAAAATAGGGATCGCAGTGGTCTGAGGTAAGAGCAACTTCTTTTCCCTTTTTTTGATTGAATTTATTTTTGATTTTATTGTTCGTGATTATTTAGTATTCGTGATTTAAGTGTTCGTTATTTGAGTTAAGTGAGATTATTCCTCTTTTTTATTTATTATAAAGTAAATTGAGAAATATAAATATGTTCAAAAACGCAATAAAAAGCGATCTGAGGCTTATAGCCGAAGAAATAGGAGAAAAAATTAATGAAAAAATGACCGTGGCTGAATTAAATAGTATTATATCAAACAGTGCGTTGTATAAGTCGGATACAGGGCAGGTAATTTCTATCGGCAATTCAATAATTGATGAACAAAAAAATGGTGAACAGCGACTTCTGGAATTGGAGAAAATTAAACTTGAAAGGGTTAAAGCTGAGTTAGAACTTCAGAAATTAAAACCTGAAAATAAATCGGAAGTCAATAGTGATAAAGATTCTGAGTCGTGTAATTTAGATGCACTAATAAAAAGTGTTCGAACATTAACTATGAAATTGCCTAGTAAACCTGAGGGCTGGTGTTTATTTTTTGCTTCTTTAGAGAAAGCCTTTGTAGCGAAGGATGTTCCAAGCAAATATAAAGCGGAAATTCTTTTAAATTTAGTAGGCGAAAAGGCTTCCAATATAATTACATATTTAAAAGATGCGGAAATTGGAGATTATGAGAAAGTGAAATCATTAATTTTGCGAGAATTTGAACCCACTGCTATGGCGTGTTTGGAACAATTTCGAAAGACGACTAGACAACATGGCGAAACATGCATGCAATTTGCGTCTCGTTTAAAAACAAACTGGGAATATTATTTGAAACTGAGAAAAGTCTCGGATTTGATACACTAAGCCAATTAATTGTAGCGGATAAAATCTTCCAAACTTTAGATAAAGAGGTCGCGTCGCATATAAGTATTAGACAAGGAAATGAGTGGTTTAATCCCTTAAAATTAGCGCAGGAGGTTGACTTATACACAACTTCGCGAGGTAAACAGCCTGAGAATTACAATTCATCTCGTAAGTTTAATAAAGGTGCTAATGTATTTTTGTCAGAGATGAAAAATAACAAATGCGGTTTGTGTAAGGGTAATGAATCTCACTTACTCCAGAACTGCCCGCAGTTTAAAAGGCTAACGCCACACGAGAGGGTAGAAGTTGTAAAAAATACTAAGGCTTGCTTTAAGTGTTTATTGCAAAACTGTAATTTCAGACAATGTAAAGTGCGCAATTGTTTCATGTGTAAGAAACCACATCATCAACTTCTTCACTTTTCCAATGAGAATGTAAATAGGGATTTGAGAAAAAATTCGCAAAATCAAAATACAAGTTATTCTGAGATTGGCATTGGCGGTCAGGTGTATGGAGTAGGGGCAAATAGTCGAGTAACTCAGGTGAATACAGTCTGTGAATACAGACTCGATTGTTGCTACGAGTTTTGTAAGAACTAGAAATGTTTTGCTAAGCACAATTCGAGCACTGATAAAAAATAAATATAATCAGTGGGTGGAGTGTAGATGCTTGTTAGACGTGGGAAGTCAAGTCTGCCTAGTCAGTGAAAAATGTGTAAATCGTCTACAGCTCAAAGCAGAAAAAATAAATACTTTGATTTCGTGTCTAAACGATTCGTCAGTTGCAGTAAAGGGCTGCGTGAGAGCTACCATAGCAAATAAGACGGGAGATTTTCAGAGGAATCTAAATATGTTCATAGTTAAGAAAATCACCGAACTTGTTCCTCAGAGGATAATTGATGTAAATGTTGAGGTGTCAGATACAGTCCATTTAGCGGATTATAGCTTTAATATTCCTGGTGAAATAGATATATAGTTAGGTGCAGAGATTTTCTATGAGTTACTTACGCCAGGACAAATATATGCGGAAAATTCTTCTTTGTTGTTACAGAACACAAAATTTGGCTATGTTGCTTCAGGTAGTTTCTAGCAACAAGGTGCGAGTATGGGTCATTGCGGTCTGATTCTTGATGGGGATCTAAATACAACTTTAAAAAAATTCTGGGAGATTGAGAATGTTGAAATGGGGGTAACCAAATCTAAAGAAAATTCTATTTGCGAAGAGCATTTCTCGCGAACTCATTGGAGAGGTGAAGAGGGAAGATACGTAGTATCGATGCCTCTTAAAACTGATCCTTCGTGCTTAGGAGATTCTCGTGAGGTTGCTCTTAAACGACTCAGATCGCTGTGGACCCGATTATCGAAAGATGAAAAGTATTTAAGCCTTTACAAAAGTTTTTTAGAAGAATATAAAGAATTGGGTCATCTTAGAGAAGTAATTGAGGAAAAAGAACCCAAAATATGTTATTATGCGACACATCATGGAATATACAAACCTGATAAAACTACAACCAAACTGCGTGTTGTTTTTAACTGTTCAAGTGAATCTTCCAATGGTTTATCTTTAAATTCACTCCAATATAATGGAGGAGTCATTCAGGAAGATTTATTTTTTATTATAATAAGATTTAGAAGATACATTTATGCGTTCACAGCAGATGTGAAAAAGGTGTACAGACAGATTTCAATAGACCCGAGTCAACATGCTTTACAAAGAATTTTGTGGAGCAATAGTGCTCATGAACCCCCCAAAACTTACGAGTTATTAACTGTTACATACGGAACGGTCAGTGCACCATTTCTAGCTATGAGAACGTTAAAACAGTTAGCCGAAGATGAAGAGCCAAATTTCCCTAACGCAGCTCCAGTACTTAGAGAAGATTTTTATATGGACGATCTAGCTCCTTGAAAAAGGCTAAAATTATTCAAAATGAGCTAATAGGCATTCTTAAGTCTGCAGGAATGTCTTTGCACAAGTGGCACAGTAATCACCCCGAGCTCATTAAAAATGATGATGCAAACTATGAGTTTGCTGAACGAGAGGAATCTTTAACTTTAGGTGTCTGTTGGCAGCATAATTTAGATGCTTTTTCATTTAAGGTGAACTGTGCAGATTTAACAGAAATTACTAAAAGGTCAGTGCTATCACTTATTGCAAAATTGTTTGACCCCTTGGGGTTATTAGGACCTGTTAACACAAAGGCTAAAATTTTTATGCAGCAACTTTGGTTATTAAGGCTTGACTGGAATGACCTCCTGCCAGAGAAAGAATCAAAGGACTGGCGTAAATTTACAGTATCTTTGTAGTCCATAAGAGAGATGAAAGTAGAAAGATGCATTGTGCTGCCATCGGCAGTACAAATTGAGATTCACGGTTTCTGCGATGCATCGGAACTGGCATACGGTGCTGTCATATATTGTAAATCCAAGTCGCAATCTGGCGAAGTTTCTATACAATTGGTGACAAGTAAATCCAGGGTAGCACCACTAAAGAAATTAACTATACCGCGCTTAGAATTATGCGCAGCGTTGTTGTTGGCAAAACTGATCGAACGCGTGCTAGCAGCTCTAGAAATGGACTTTAACAACATATTTTTATGGAGTGATTCAATGATAGTTCTTTCTTGGCTACAGAAGGAACCCTTCAAACTTAAGACATTTGTGTCCAATAGAGTGGCCAAAATTCAAGAACTTACAGATGTACAACAGTGGCGATATGTCTCATCCGGGGAAAATCCCGCGGACTTAATCTCAAGAGGTGTAGACCCAGATAAGCTCAATGAGATTGAACTATGGTGGAGGGGACCAAGGTTCCTTACTGGGGATGACTATCTTAAAAGAGACATTCCAGTAGCAATTACTTTAAGTGACTTTCATGAGGAACTGAAAATTAGTGACTCTAACTTATTTTCTTTCAGTGTTAATGTTGACTCCTTTATTGACAATTTTCTCAATACAAGTAACAAATATTTTAAAATTATTCGTATTTTAAGCTTTATTTTCAGGTTCACAGAGAACTGCCGGGGGAAAGGAAAGAGGAGCGGTCCTTTAGAAGCTGCCGAATTGAAAATAGCTGAATTTTTTATTATAAAAATGGTTCAAAGACAACATTTTCAGGCGGAAATGGGTGCCAAAAAAGGATCCAAAACCAGCCCCCTTGCAAATTTAAACTCCTTTCTTGATAAGGATGGTATTTTAAGGGTAGGAGGCAGGTTGAGTAATAGTGATTTGAATTACGACAGAAAGTTCCCCATTTTGTTGCCTTCTAAACATAGATTAACTGATTTAATTGTTAATTATTTTCATGTAAAGTATCTGCACTCAGGGCCTCAAGCTTTACTGCACCAAATCAGGCAACAATTTTGGATAATTAATGGGAGAAGCACATGTAGAAAAATTGTGCATAATTGCGTAACCTGTTTCAAAGCAAAACCTCAGGTAATCGACCAATTAATGGGTGATTTGCCTGAGGAGAGAGTGAGAAAAACCTTTCCCTTTAACATTACTGGAGCGGACTTCTGCGGACCTTTTTATATTAAGTATAGGGGTCAAAGGAAAGGTGTGTACCATAAAATTTATGTATGTATATTTATCTGTTTTGTTACTAAGGCAATGCATTTGGAAGTGGTGTCAGACATGACATCAGCCTCATTTATTGCAGCTCTTAAAAGGTTCATTTTTCGGCGGGGCAAGTGTGCAAAATTTTTTACTGACAATGCTAAAAATTTTGTAGGCGCGAATGCTGAGCTTAAAAAATTGCACAGATTAGTAAACCAGCCAGATGAAAAACTTGCCGATTTCATGTCTTCAGAGGGTATTGATTGGAAATTTCTCTCCCCTAGAGCCCCAAATTTTGGAGGTATCTGGGAGGCTGGAGTAAAATCCATTAAGTATTACTTAAAGAGAGTTGTTGGAAATTCAAAATTAAATTATGAAGAATTTCTAACAGTTTTATTCCAAGTTGAGGGAATGTTAAATTCTCGACCACTTGTTCCTTTGTCGGCGGATATAAACGATCTTAATGTCTTAACCCCTTCTCATTTTTTGATTGGTCGACCTATTACATCAATGGTTGAGCCTGATTTAACAAATATTGGTGAAAATAGGCTGGATCATTGGCAAAAATTAACAAAATTTATTCAAGTGATCTGGAAGAGGTGGAACTCTGATTATTTGAGCAACTTGCAGCAGAGGAGTAGGTGGAAGTTCGAGAAAAATAATGTGGAGGTAGGAAATTTGGTCGTTATAAAAGAAGATAATTTGCCCCCATGTCTGTGGTTATCATTGGCAGAATTTCTGCTACTTACCCAGGCAAAGACTCAAAGGTAAGAGTAGTTGAAGTTAAAACTGCCTTGGGTATTTATAAACGTCCAATCACAAAGTTGTGCCTCCTACCCATGAATAAATAAGTAAAATTATTTGTGTTTATTAAATGTGTCATTATTGTTAGATGTATATAGTGTATTTTATTTCATAAGTATTTAATTTTATTTGTGATATTGTAATTTTAGAATTGTGTAATTATTATACGTGTCTTGAATGTTTAAAAAACATTGCAAGGTGGGGCGGGATGTTCTGTATTGACATTTTGCCAATGAGTATTACGTGCCGCACATGCTTGTGCTTCGCACACCCCTCCGGAAAAAGTGTGATATTCCGTTTGTGCGAGCCTACTGTGAAAAACGAAATGGAAACAGAGGAAAAAAATGTGATCGTGCGAGTTCGTGCTTTTTGAGCGGAACAAATGTTATATTGTGAAATTAAAGTGTTTTATTATCGAATCAGCGATCTAATTAATTTGTGTCATGTGTTTTGATCAGATGCGTAAACAGAGGCAATATATACTTATTTTTAAGAACCTATTTTTTACTTTGTGAGAGAGTCACTGGTTTGATTTATTATCAAGCCTTAATCAACCACCATAACGTGCTATAAAACCTCACACTTAACATGAAATGAAATATATATATATATATATATATATATAAACATGATAATAAACGGAATATAGGAGAAAAATGCAAAGGTACCTCATTTCTATGAAATATTCAAAAGAGAACATGTGATATGATGCTGTGTTCATTTCTATATTCAAATTTCATTCGTATGCTAACCGCTACAATGACTGATGTTGTCATATAGTAAAAGCATATTATAAGTAATTTTTATTAAAGATTTTATATACACTGCTCGACAATGAAAATGCAGCACCAAGAAGGAATGATAATAACGGAATGAAATTTGTTGGACACATACATTATAGTAGGAAGAACAACTGATTAAAATTTCAGGAAATTTGGAGTTATATGTACTGAGAAAACAGTACATAGAGCAGCGACCTCTGTGAGCAATAACAGCACATATCTGCATAGGCATTGAATCGAACAGCGATTGGATGGCATGTACGGGTAGAGCACTTCATGAAGTTTCAACGCGATGCCACAATTCATCGATCGAAGTTACTGGTGAGTGGTGGGGGGGGCAGTCGCTTTTCAACGATAAAACAGTCATTTTCATTGGTGCGAGATTAAGAGAACGCTTTGGCCAGAGCAACAGTCAAACACATTCTGTATCAAAGAAGGTCCGGACAATACAAACAACTTGCGGTCGTGCATTATCTTGTTTAAATTTTGCGCTACGGAGGCCTCGAATACAGGGCAGAGGGGCGGGCCTTAACTCATCAGAAATTCAATGGCCGCTGTTCAGAGTGCCAGGAATACGAACATGTAGTAATCGAGACGTGTATCCAACGGGAACCCATAACATCATTGCAAATGATGGACAGTATGATGATGTCGAATCCCAGCTGGCAATGTGCATTATTCATAATGCCGTTAAATACGGATAAGGCAATCTTGATGCTGTAAACAGGATTGTGATTTGTCTGAAAAGTGACTTCACGCCATTCCTGCGTCCAGGTTCATCGTTGATCGCAAAATTAATGGCGCCCATATCAGTGATGCAGTTTTGAAGGTAATCAGAATTTTGGTAGCCGCATACTGAGTCACCACCTTGATTGATGGTATGTTGCACCACTGGATACACGTCCCGGTCACCTCTTGCTTTCATTTCCGCCACTCTGAATACCAGCCATTATATTTCTGACGTGTTAAGGCCCATAGCTCTGTCCTATGTTCAAGGCCTCCGAAGTGCAACATTTAAGCAGGACAATGTACGACCGCAAGTAGTCCATATTATCTGGACCCTCATTTATTACGAATGTGTTCGACTGTTACTCTGGCCAGCACGTTCTCCTGATTTCGCACCAATGAATATGACTGTTTAATCGTTGAAAAGTGACTGGCCCCTCACCACTCACAAGTAACTTCGATCGATGAATTGTGGCATCTTGTTGAAACTTCATGAAGTACTTTACCCGTTCATGTCATCCAATCGCTGTTTGATTCAATGCCTAGGCAGATATGTGCTGTTATTGCTCACAGTGGTCGCTGCTTTATGGACTGTTTTCTCAGTACATATTACTCCAAATTTCCTGAAATTTTAATCAATTGTTCTTCCTACTATAATGTATGTGTCCAACAAATTTCATTCCGTTATTATCATTCCTTCTTGGTGTTGCATTTTCATTGTCGAGCAGTGTATTTAACAAGCATTTTTTGTGTTATTTCACGGTTTCCAATTTTCTACAAAACTCTTGATATAAGTTTGACTTACACTTAAAAAGTACTATTTCTAAACTTTAAAAAAATAATATCCTTCTTACGCTCAAAATTAATTACTTTTATAAAACAAAAATAGCGTAATTAGCTTCATATTACATATTTTTTACATCAATAATTTACTTTTTTAAAGAAAAAATTTCACTGAGTTTTTTTTATGACGATCGCTTTATGAGACGCTTTTTAATGATCTTTATGCATGTAGGTTTTTCAACCATGATACAAAAAGTGTTAAATGGAACTTATGCATCACAGATATTATATTTAGTAAAAAAGATTATTTTTATAGAGGGATCAATTGATTAATATCTTTATTTTAACAACGAATGACCAAATCAAAGTAAGTTTGTTAGATTTTATTTAGAAGTAATTTCTAAATAGGATATGATAAAATTTTACACAATGTTTCGGAAATTGCAGTCATGGAAATGTATAATAAATAGTACCAACAAAAGCGTTTTATGATTTCTAAAGTAAAACATGAAAACCTGTAAACATTTAAATATATATATATATATATATATATATAACAATTAAATTAGCAGCTATTTCTATGATTAATTTGAATAAATGCAGTAAAAATCATATAATTTAAATTCTTAATATTCTAAATTTAATTATTGTAGATCTAAAGTAGAGTCTTGAAAAGTATAAATCTTTAATAAAAATTTTCAATTTTAAAAATGGAGTAAAATTTGATATTAAAAGATTCATGATGATAATGACATATAACAATCGCTTTCTACACTGTAAAATATGCTGCAATAAAATTACGGGCAAAGCCCGGCAGCAGAGATTCCAGTCAAAGCCCGTAAAAATACATTTAGACAATGAAAGATGTATCGCCAGTAATTTTACGTTGTGATGAAACATACAACCAACCTGCAAAAACAGTAGCATTGACCGTAAAATTAAAAGTTAAAGTTTGAGTTTCTCGAATGCTTTAAAAAATTTTCTTGCAATTATTACACATGCGTGCAGGGAGAAATCCACAACACTAAAAAACTTATTTACTTTTTTTACTCGCAAAAACTAACCTATTAATTTTCATGCGAAGGAAACCGACGTGGGTAGCCTGGGATTCGAACTCACAATCACCCGTGCCAGAGGCCAGCGCTTTGCCAACCGCGCCGTTGGGATCACACACAGCTTTCTATACAAAAACAGATAAAGTCAACCTCAAAACTGATCAGTTGATAAATCTTGTCATACGCACCAAAAGTCTTTTGGAAAATTTTTTAAACCGATTTACAGCACAATGTGAAGTAACAAATCTTCAATTATTTTTACAGAACTAGCTATACAAATTTACAGCAACCTATGCTGTATTTAAGTTAAAAAAAGTGCTTTATTTTTACGGAAATTTTTTACAGCGATGAAATTATTAACGTTCAAACTATGAATAAAAGTTATTTTATTTTAAGACTATTTTAAAATCTAAATTTGCTATTTTTGACAAAATTAAGAAATCGGTCAATTCTCATATTGAAAAAACAAAAGCTTATTTTTTTGTACCCTATAAAGACTACGATACTGAATTTTGTGAAAGAAAATCTAACAATTTTTCGAAATCATTTTAATTTGTAAACGGACTGGATTGAATTTGGGAATAAGGCCGATTGACTGCTGTAGGTCCTAGGCCTGAGGGGGGTTCCCCCCGAGGGGTTTTTCTGAGGGGTCCTAGCCCATATTTACACAAGTTTCGTATGAAACCACGGAAAACTCCGAACGGCTAGGCAGACGAGCGCGACCTGTGATGGAGCCCGGCACCTCACGTCTACCATCTTTGAGCGTAGAACCCCTCGGCCGCTGATGGGCCTTTTTTATTCGTAAACACTAGCACTAAAGAGGTACTCTTATTTCAAGGTTCTCATTAGAGGCAAATAATGGGTGAGAATTTTTCACCCTTTTTCAAAAACAAAATGAAACTTTTGAAAACTATGTGAGATCTCTGAAAATTAACCGAAACGCAGAATAAATTTTGAATAATAATTTTAAATCTTTTACATAAATACAGAGAATTTGTATCTCCAATTAATGCGACTTTTTTCATGGTATTCGATCTTTATGGTTTCAATAGTGGGTGCAAAGAAGAAATAACTGGAGCCTAATTCTTATTCATCCAAACAGGTTTTCATTATAAGGTCGATTTCAAACTGTGTTTATGAAGTGTTAGGCTTATTTGCACGTTTTAGATGAACTAGCAGAAGAGGTGTTTTTTTTAAGCTGTATTCCATTGAAGGGAACCCACTAGCGGCCGAGCAGTTCTGCGCTCAAAGCTGGTAGACATAAGGTGCCGGGTTCGATCCCAGGTCGCGCTCGTCGGCCTAGCCGTTAGGAGTTTTCCGTATTTTTCTTCGAAACGTGTGTAAATACGGGCTAGGACCCTTTAGAAAGACACCCACGGTGGGCAATCCCCCTCTGGCCTAGGACCTATAGCAGTCAATCGGCCTTATTCCCAAAATCCAAATCTTTTGAATGAAGAAAGGACTGAAGTATTTCGAGAGCAGAACCTGCTATATATGATGTAATGTACATATCCATAGCTGCCAATATTTTAATTTATTCCGGAGTACTTTTAGCCCCACCTTTATTTTTAACAGTGAAGATCATACATAATAATCATAAGACTTACCTTGAAATAAACGTTATTTTAGCATATTGTATAAAGCATTGTGGAACCAACATTAAAATTTTCCGTTGTCTAAGGCTTAACTAAAGGGTTAAGAGCAATTAGAATGCTGTATGCTTAATAAAAAAAAAAAAAAAAAAAAAAAAAAAAAAACTAAAATTAAAAAATGAGTTTAGTAGATAAAACAAATATTAGGTTGTAGTTTGTGTTTTAGAAATCTGGCTTGAAATCAAGAAACCATTTTAGCTTTCTTTTTTAATGTTTTCGTGTTAATAGACAAAGAAAATCAATTTCATCAATATCAATTACTCAGCTTCAGT
Organism: Salticus scenicus; assembly: GCA_963930645.1. NCBI lineage: Eukaryota > Metazoa > Arthropoda > Arachnida > Araneae > Salticidae > Salticus > Salticus scenicus. The sequence continues at coordinate 251,421,863 of OZ005651.1, read as the reverse complement.
CAGATGGAAATTTTTTGAATTAAATTAAGAAAACAATAGCTTACAAAAATCAATGGATGCTTCTATGCGTCATGCGTGCATAATTAAACATATTCAATTAGTATAAATAACAATTATAGTTTTAGTTTGAAAATGAAATTCTCTCTTGATGTCACTGAAATTATAGCATTTGAAGAGATTTTCTCATAAGAAAATTGTTTGGTGAAAGATAAGTGCGATTTGCGTAGATTAACGGCTTTTTCTCGTAAAAATTCAAAAAATTATACTTTCGAAACGTCAATTTACGGGCTACTTCCGTTTAGCTAGCAAAACGGTCATTTCCCGTAAAATTATACGGCTATTTCCCAAATTATGTTTCCAAAACATTAATTTACGGATTATGACCGTTTAGGTAGTAAAACGGTCATTTCCCCTAAAATTATACGGTCAAATACCGTGATTTTACAATTTTTTTTTACAGTGTAATTATTGTATGCAGTAAAATCCTTGTCAAGCATTTTGCTATATATTTCATGATTGAATGTAGCCCTTTTTCATTGTTTTTATCAATATGGCTATAGAAGATTGTTAATAAACTTCTACTCGTAAAGTTTTCAAAGTGTACTAATTGTTATCTGAATAAAAATTTTAGAATACATATTTATTAAGTAATTAATACCACATAAAATATTTTACTGTGAACAATACTGTAATTCGAAAAAAAAAAAAAAAAACATAATATATGGGAAGATAATCTTTTAATTGGGGAAACTACATTTGTTGTAGATTAATTTCCTATAGTCTCTGAGAAGTTTTAAAAAAATATTTTTATTTTACTTTATTCAAAAGTAGAATATAATGTAAAAACATGTTATGAATTCCTTGAAATATATTTTATTGTCTTAAATCCTGTATTTTAATAATTTTTGTTTAAAAAAAATCTATGTACTAAAAAATAAATAAATAATAATAAAAAAAAAATAATAATAATAATTTGCAATCATGCCTGACAAATGATGTTATAAATCCTGAAAAAGCTTTGTTCATAACTTTAAAAAGTAGTTTTATTAATAAAAATACATTCATTATTTATCAAATACAAGTAACAAATCGAAAAATAAGCATTTAAATGCCGATAATAATATGTAACTTATAGATATATCAAATAGTTCTTTGTGAGAGAAAACTTTATTAAATGTATTATTTTCTTTTCTAAGTAGAAAAAATAAAGATAATCTGGATTCATATTTGATTACCTTTGTCAACAACATCTCACGTACTTTGAATGTAAAATAATTTTCCTTTTCTTACAAGATGCTGTATTTGAATTTGTTGTATATATATTTTTTTTTTCTTTGAAAAAATGGAAGATGATGATGTAGTTAGTATTCGACATCATTATTTGTATGCAAAGATCACGAATTATCAAGAAAACTTCTCCAGATAACTGCAAAATTATACTGCATAAAACATTTTATTATCTGCCAGTCGAACTTTCATTATAATTGTATACGAATTTTTCGATGCAGTCCTCGACGTAGATAAATGATAGAAAAAAAATAATAAATGTTAAAAATAAATCTCAGCTAACGAGTGATAAATTACGTAGACATTGATGTGATGGAAGCGTTTTTGATATTTTCTTGTTTTAGTAATCATAAATTATTGCTATAACTGATCGAGCATGAAAAAAAAAATGCTGAAAATACCTCATTTTAGTTAAATTTTAAAAATTATTTAATAAATTATTCTTTTTCTCAAATTATATTTTCTTTAAGAAAAAATTATATTAAATACAAAGATGCATGCTGTTGTACAATAAATATTGTGATGTATGTACGTTTGAATTAAATAAAACACATTAAACAAAGGTGGAAGAATAATTTTCAAAATATGTATCTAATACCATCAGATCGCTTGCCAAAATTGCCAATATTACTGCGATGTTTTTAATATATTATAATTCTCATTAAATTAAATTGTTTTTATTTATTATAACTAAAGAACGATTTTATGAAAGTATTTATGTTCAGGAATTGCGCATTTTATTGTTTTTAAAGCGATGGTGGACGTTAAAAATGTTTCTTTGAAATTACTGGCTTAGAATTGGAAAAGTTAGCATCCAAAGGCATTAAAACATATGAATATTAAGCATAGTTAAATCTTTAAGATTCAATTAAAAAAAATATGCTTGAAATTTCTGCATTGAAACATAAAAATTTTAATAAAAAAACTTATCCACAAAGTAATATCCAAATACCTTTAAAATATATTGATAAACTATATTTATAAAAGAATGAGGAGAAAATTTAAAAACTAAGTAGCATAGAACATTTTACTATTATTATTTTTTTAAATAAAATTTTATTTTATTTAAAAAAAAACAATATTAAGTATATAACTATATTAAGTATGTAAAAATTTCTCAAAAAATATTAAAATATACTTTTTGAGAAATGTTATATTTAATATTGTTATATTTCAATGCATATAATGCAACCTTTCATAGCTTTCCGACAGTAAATAATAATAATAATAATAAAAACGATTGTCATCGTCTATCATATCCTTAACAATATGTACTTATATGTATAATGAAAAATAAAACACTACATAAAAACTCAAATAATAATCAATTTCTAAATAATGAGAGAATTCGATATCCAAATTGTGTGTTACATTAAAAAAAAAAAAAAAAAAAAAAAAAAAAAGAAAAAAAAGAAAAAATCTTTACGCGAAGATATAACACAAAAAGAGTATTTGGAGAATTTATATTCAATATAAAAATTTGGCATTTTGAGAAAAAATACTGCTGAAGTAGCATCGACTAAAGGATACGAATGAAAAAAAAACTGAAATTGAAAGACAAATTAATTAATGTCAATAGGAAATTAAAACTATAAGAATTTAAATATGCATTTAATTATTGATGCAGATCAAATTTTAATTAAAATGTTTTCATTAATATTTTGCAATAATTAGGTAATTATATAGTATAAATGTCTATATTTCAACATTTTTTTACCTACATCTACAATACCCAAATAGAATTTAAATATTTTATATCAATGTTATAATTACAAATGTATTTCCAAAAAATTATACAAAAATAGCCACACTAATTTTATGTATTATTTATTAAATTTGAAACAAGTGAAGATTACATTGCCAGAGATCGCATTCTCCGTTTTCTTTTTAGGATTATTTTTATTAAAAAAAATATGGCATTTGCATAGTAATGTGTTGTGATTAAACATGATAGAGATTTTTCAATAAAATTAGTGTTAGTAAAAAAGGTGGAAATTTCCCATCACCGAATGTGCCCTAAAAGAAGGTAGATAATGCAACCCCTGCATAGCTGCTAACTTTCGAATTAATATTTCATAATATTGTTAGTACTCGCCCCTTTTCTAAACCATTTTAAATTCAGAATAAGTCTCTACAATTGCAATTACCATTAAATAAGAAGAAAAATACTCTACGAAAAGACTGGTGTGAAGTAAAAGGTGGGTACTAACAATACCACGGAATATTAATTAAAATATTGGCAACTATGAGAATAGTGGAATTTTGTTAGGCGTGTTTATCAACTCGCCAACTTTAGAAGGTATTTTATATTTTAGCATTGTAATTTGAAAGTAAAATAATAAATAAATAAATAAATGCCCTTTAAGTTTTTTAAATTTGTATAGCTGCCAAGTTCTACTATTTTTTTAGAGACACTAATTTTGAGTAGAAATATTCATACGTTTCTGTAACAATTTCTATATTAACTAAGTTAAAAATATTTACTCAAATAAAGTGGTGTTAAAGGATTGCAGTAGTTGGATGCTTGGAAAAAGTTTTCGCTATTCTCCCAGTAAAACTAAGCAATCTACATTCCGCGACAAAAAGATAGGTACAAAGGGTTTTTTCTTTGAGTTTTCGTAAAATAACATTATCTAAATTGTGTTTATCATTTATTATTATCATCATAAAATAACACTATTCTTGGACTAATTTTTGTTTTAAGACTAATTTAGAAAAATTTTAAGACTAAAATTTTTCTAATTTAAGACTACACACCGCGACAAAAAGATAGGAACAAAGGTTTTTTTTTTTTTTTTCTTTTTAATTTTTGAATATGAATATTTTCAATATGATTCAAATATTTAATATGTTTTTGATATGATAATATTTTGTTATCGTAATAAATTATCAGCACAATTTAGATAATGCTATTTTATGAAAAAAGGAAAAAACCTTTGTTCCTATATTTTTGTCGCGGAGTGTAGTCATTTCGAACTTTCTGATGTTAATAGGGAAGCAAAGAGAACTGTGGTGGGGTTAGGGGTTACTGAAAATTATATACAGTTGGTAACAAAAGTGTCCGAACGCTACCAAAAATTCCTATGTAAAAAATGTACACTTCATATGGTTTGTTAAATAAATCCTTGTCGAATCCTGTGCTTAGTAAGTGTAAGAACATAATTCGATAAGTCTTTATTTAAGAAAATCGTATGAAGTGTACTTTTTTTACATAGGAATTTTTGCTAGCGTTCGGACACTTTTGTTACCGACTGTACTTAACGCATACTAAGAAATTATTTCTCTTATTTAATCGCAAATACATTTAAAAAGAATTGCTCTAGATGTAAGTGGTGTAGAAAAGAGGGCGGTTAGTCGGTTAGTTGGTTGTGTTTAACGTCGCAGTCGTACTGAGATATGGTAATTGGCGACGGTCTGGGACACACCCCTAAGAAAGAAAAAAGGGGGTATTACTAATAGTACTACTGAATATTAATTAGGATATTGGCAGCTATGGTTTATTGTTGATCGGCAAATTGAAATTGCTTGAATTTTAGATCCTGATTTATATATATATATATATATATATATATATATATTAACCTTTTAACTGTTTGCTGGCAGGCCTTATTTTAGCTATAGTTAATATACTAAAGAGGAAGATTTAATTAAGAGTTATTAAACATTAGAAATCCAGAGAAATAACTAGCTTTGGAAATTTGTTTAATTTTTAATACTAGTAACATTTGATTTAGCTGTATTAGTAAAATAATTAACAAACTGAGCTAAAATATAATATTATTTTGCCACAAATGAACTGTGAAAACAATCAAAACAAGTGAAATATAATTTTGATGTACATCTACAAAATAAAATAAATGTTTTTGTACAGCTTGATTTATAACTTCGACAAATGTTGAGAATAACATCGAAAATTTATAAATATGTAAAGAATTAATTTAGTAAGAAAGTAATAATGCGTTATATGTTTAAATTATAAATGACAGACAAAAATGGTATGGAAACTGTAAGAAAAATCTCTTATTGGAAGAAAATTAATAATAATAATAGTAAGAAGAAGAAGAAGAAGAAGTTTTAATTTTTTTGAGAAATTATTAGTATAATATATATATATATATATATATATATATATATAAATCGACAGAAAATTGTACGTATATTAAAATTAATTTGTGCTCAGAGCACTTCAAGGAAAATTATAAAGGATGTACAGTGCCGGCAAAAAAAGAAAAAAAAAATGTTTACATTTGAGCGGCAAGAAAAAACTTTACATGTTAAATTGCCGTTCTCGCCATAAAAATGTGTCGAACCCCAGTGATGATAGTGTGGATAGGATAGAGAGAGGTCGTCTGTGATCCACACCACCACGTGTTATCACTGGGGTTCGACACATTTTTACGGCGGGAATGTTAACTGGCAAGTAAAGTTTTTTTGCCGCTCAAGTGTAAACATTTTTTTGCCGGCACTGTAGTACCTTAAAGAGCTAAATATCAGATGTAATAATAATAATAATAATTATAATTATAATAATAATAATAAAAAAAGACAGTAGTTGTTGGAAGGAAATTTTAAACTAAATGTGCATATGCATATGGTATTAATTACACCTACATAAAATCCACAAATTTTTACAGATGCTAGTATGGCACGCAAGTAACTAGATCGCATTGTAGCACTTTGAATTCTTAATTTCTTTAAAACCTATGTGAAACATATTATAGGAAATCCGAAATTAAGTAATTCGAAATATAATAATCGGCTGTATTTTTTTAACAAGGAGACATTTGAAGAGATGTCTTACAAGTGACCGAGAGATTTTGCTCGCTAAGCTGAAAAATGAGATGTACCGGGTTTAAATCTAAGTCACACTCGTCCGCCTGGCCTTCCGGCGTTTTCTCCAAAACTAGCAGAAATGCGAACTAGGATCCCTTAAATACACAACCATGGACGTCATTCCACCTAAGTTTAAGTTTATTGGTCTCTGGTCCCTCATGCAAACAAATAACCTTAATTCACCTGATAACGCCTCATCGTTTGAAAAAATAAAATTTTGATTTTCTCCTTCAAAATATTTTTATTCTAGTTAAGAATGCAATTTCAGATATTTATATTTTATAAATTTCAATAATTATAGCTATAACATCTTATAAAAATGTATTAAATTGCGCTATCTATCAGTTTATTAGTCTAAAATGACCTCATATTACTGGTCTAAAATGACCTTTTAATTCTCTTGAATGTATGTTAATTTCATATGTATTCGAAACTTAAATCTAATCTATATTTAATAGCATATATGTTCATTTATCTTGTATGTTTAAGGGATTGATTTTCCCCAGGCATCATTCATCTACACTTCATTTTCACTATTCATTAATTATTTTCGAGTAATAATTATAGTTTTGCGGAGTACATGAACGAGTTTCAGTAAGATGAATCTTAAGTTCTGTTATCACGCAACATGAATGCTCGAAATTAGATACAAAGTTATATTAAGTTTATTCCTTTTTATATATCGAATGCTTAAGTAACTTTTCAGTCGATACGGTTGCAAGTGTTCGTTTATGTATGGGTACTTCAAAATATTTATGAGCATTTAAATTTTTCTTGAAATAAATTATATTTATAATATTGTTTGTTACATTTCGTGTTTTTCAAAAACACATTTTCTCTCTTAGTGTTTTTTTTTTTTTTTTTTTTTTTTGTAAATCATTACAGGGTTTAATGTAACAGATAATGCTAATTTTAAATGATAGTTACGGAAAAAATGGATAGCAAAAACTTTATTAATAATCCATATTAATGACTTGAAGATTTTTTTTTTACACAGCAAGCAGAGCAACAACAGCAGGTTTAAAAATTAATGCAGTTTGATAATACTACATTTATGTAGAAATTTACTTAGGAAATACATACAATCTGACAAAACTGATTTTATATAGGAAAACTGATTATTATTATTATTATTATTATTATTATTATTATTATTATTATTTATCATTCTCTTTTTTATCTTTTTTACTGGGAAACATCCATCGCAATAACACTTTTATTTTTTCAATATTAAGAAATGCATATTTTCAGTCATGTTTATTTGTGAAAAACTTTTCATTATATAATTAATTATTTTTTAGATAAATTTTAGAAATGTATTGTAATTTGTTTAAGCAACAACAATTTTCTCATGTTGATAAAAACGAACAAAATGTAATTGTAAGAATGATTCATTTTCTTCGACTATTTCGCAAGCGCAAATTGCTTGAAATGCATACTTTGAAAATAAATATAATATATTCAAGCAACCGACAAGTTATTTTTTAAAATAATATCTGTCACAGAATGAATTTGTTTGTTCTTCTTTAAATCTCAATTTTCACTATTTTGACTGAAAAAATAAATTTTTGAGAAATATATCTTAGCCTTCCATTCTGCCATAATTGTTGTAGCACTTTCGATAAGCGGTTGTTAAATAATAAATAAATAAATAAATAAATAAAAAAGATGTTATAAATATAATACAAGTAAAAATCAAAAGAAATGTTTTCATTAAATGATCTATCTATTTAATTCTATAAAATATAATGCGATATGAAGATTACGCTTGAAGCGGAGAATTAAAAAAAAAAAAAATCCCGGCAGTAATTCCGAGAATAAAAGCAAATACAAGACTAAAAACTTTTAATACAACGTAAAAAGATGAAGCATCTGGCTTCTAGCCAAAAAGGATACATATACTACCCCTCCCCCCTAAAAAACTAAAGAAAATACGTCAGCAAGACCATTAAAACATATCATCAGAAGAGACAAATTTGTAAACTCACAATACATAAAAAGATATTATACAATTGTAAGCATAAAAATAAGAAATAATGTGCTCCAAAAGTTGAAGAAAGATGTATTGACTTAAAGAACTCAGAAACGTAGCAGAAAATTATAAAATAAAGATGAAAGAAAAAACAATGTGTAACCAACGTGAAAATTTGAATACAATGCTTCTGAGTTCATTAACGATAATAATGAGCGTAATGACTAAGATCTCATTGTTAAAAACGGATTCTTACACAAAAGGTCTAACTTATTTGCCCGAAGGCTTCTAGAATGATTGGATGAAATTATTAATCTCAACATGAATATATAAAGTTAAATGTTTCGCTCTCTTGATATGGTTTACAAGATTTCGACATTTAAATATATTACTGTCGCTAACAAGTACTTGCAGTGAATTAAAATTGTTTATATCGATGTAACTTTTTTCATATCATTTTACTTTAAAATAGACTTTTAAAATTTCATTTGTATTTTTCATCTAAATCATGATTCATTTGTGTTTTTAAATTGGTATATAAAATATATTTAATTAAAAATATTTAGTAATTAATTAATTATTAGAACTTTTTCATTGAATTCAATTGAATGTACTTTGTAAACGATTCAAGTAGTAGTTTAACACTAGAAATTAATTACAATGCACTTTATAAACTCAAATAATTGACACAAACACTGATCTATTTTGCTGTTACAGCATAAAATTTACTATGTAAATTTTATGTTATTTAATTATCTTATCTTATTTAATATAATAATATTGTTCTATTTAAAAATAAATCAAAATATTTCATTTTTGTATATGGTTACAATAAAAGGATTGCAATAGGATAGCGAAGGATTACAATACCCTAAGATTACATTAATTGTTACTTCCTTATTACTTAACATATTAATCTATTTTAAAATCTGTATACATCTTTTATCATTTTACTGAGATGTGAATGTATGTTTTTATTAGTGAGTGTATTAGGTTAAAAATTACAATCAAGCATCAACTACAATTGCAGTATATGGAGTTATTTATCACCTGGAATCTACTTCACTAAAATCGCCTGCTTCGGTAGAATTCATAACAGATTAACAGATTAAAATAATGTTATGAATAAAAATCTAAATAACAAAAAGAAAAATATTCAGAGATTTTAAATATAAAATATCGCATTGTAAATAAAGTTTTAATCTTAAGAAAATTTAATATAATCTTTAAAAAGTATTCGTAGAAAAACTAATTGAGTACACATAGATTAAGACAAATTAAGGCTTACATGCGTTTTGCACTGAAATATAAATATTACTTAAAGGTCGTAACTAACTTGACATAACTGCTCTACTTTTCTTGTGATGCGACCACTTTAACCGTACAAGAGAAAAGTCCCGTAAAAACTGAACTTGAAAAAATAACTCTATAACAGCGAAGTTTGACTGACATGTCCTGGAATCGAGGGGGCATTAAGGGGTAACACCACTGTAAGGGTAACATCACTATAGAATTTTCAAAAGAATCAGTTTTTATTTTCCTTATTGGCTTAAAAGGTGCCTTCAACCTTCTAAAATATAAGGCAAAAAGTGGCCCTGCAAAAAAAATAAAAATAAAAAAATCTTCTATGGAATTCCGAGCTCCTCCTCTAGCGCCACGGATGATCCGAAACGGCCTATCTGCGCCAACTGAATACCCACTGAGAAATCCGTACTTTTTGAATTGTAACTTCCCTAAAAAATCCATAGATATCGATAGTGCAGTATCTAGATATAGTTAGAAACATTTCAAAAAGTAGATTTTTCGTTTGTTCGTGTATATAACACATTTCGAAACTTCAAACGCGTTTTTCTCGAAATATGATTTTTCAAAATGGCACGAAACATAACTGCAACAATTTTCAATCATTTTATTTCAAAGTTTAACCACAATTTTTAAATAATATTTCAATGTCAACCACGTAAGGGATTTTTAATTAGTTAATTTAAACAATATTTATTAAATAATGTCTGTTTTTTTTTTTTTTTTCGTGAAAATTGAACTACTTTATTGAAACACTCGCCAATTACACAAAAATCAAAATTTCTAAAATTCCCTGCGTGGTTCACTAGATACACTCATGTACAGTACATATATTTTTTTTCTAGACGATAATTAGCACCAAATATAGTGCTTGTCGCACATCACCTCCTATTCAACATGCCTCGGAAGAATTGCTGCAGTGTCGCTATTTTGTAATATTTTCCGACAAAATTTTATTGTAAAAAAAATAAATATTGTACCAATACTGTAGTAAATATTGTAGTAAAAAAAAAAATTAAATATTGTGCCGTAAACTTTATCAAATATACATTGAAAATATATAACGAGCAAATTTTTACAATGCAGGTATTTAAATATATGGTGAAATGTATATAAATCCGTTGATCAAAAGTTTCGGGCCGAGCAATTAAGAGTTCACTGTCACTTTAATACCCGGAAATGATTGGCCCATTTAAGAAGAAACAGTACTATATAGTAGAAGATCGAGTTTGTTTACACTTGTGTGTCAGTACTGTGATGTCAAGATGCCGCAGTGCACTTATTTACAGAGCCGTAAAACTGTGAACAAAATCACATCAGATTAACAAAGTTTTTCGTGATATTGCTTCAATATTATGTATTAGAAAAACAACTGTTGATAATATTATTAAAAAATAGAATAGAACAAACACTTTGGCAGACAAATCAGACCTGAAAGACCCAGAAAGATGACCAAGTCAGTTGATAAAGTTATTAAGAGAAAGGCAGTTGTAGATCCAAAGAAGAATGTTGCACTTATAGCGCGTGATTTATTGGAGGAAAACTTTGTTAGTGTTCATCGTAGTACTGTTTGACGTAAGCCAAGTTGAAAGCTCTAGATGCGTCAGAGCAAAGAAATCGTTGATTTGTACAAAGAATAAGAAGGCAAGATTAAAATTTGCTAAAGCGCATGAATATGGGACAGTCGAAGACTGTAAAAAAGTGTTATTTTCAGACGAAACAAGGATTAATATTTTTGAAAATGACGAAAAGAGATTCATTCAACAACCAAATAATGCCAGGTGTTATTCTAGATATAAAATGTTGACTGTAATTTATGGAGGGGGAACACCATAGCGTGGGGATCTTTTTCCAATAAAGACGTTGCTCCTTTAATGACAGTAGAAGGCACTATGGACAAAGTTATATATAAAAACATCTAAACAAACATAAAATGTTTCCTTATGTACTCCGAAAGATGCCAAGAAGACGGATTTTGCAATCAGATAATGACCCCAAACTTCGACTGGATTCGCTTAAAACTTTTCAACGGCAAAAATTTTGTATCCTTGAATGACCAAGTCAACCTCCTGCCTTAAATCCCATTGAACATTTACAGACATAGCTGAAAGTAAAGGCAGGAACTATTAAATGTTCAAAAAAAATATATATTGGAAAAAGCTCAAGAAAAATGGCAAAAAAATTGACCATTCAAGAATTAAGACATTATTACAGTCAATGCCTCATCGATGTTCTGCTGTGATAGCTACAAAAGGGCATGTGACCAAGATATTAATGTTATTTGACCTTCTGATTTGTTAGAAAAAATATTTTTTGCTATTTTGATAGTTTGTTTTTCATAAGTTTGTTTGGCCAGAATCTTCTGAACACACAAATTTTATATGTTTTGTTATAATTTTTTTTTTTTTTTTTTGTTTGTTTGTTAAAAAAATTTTGTTAGTCGTTTAGCTCGACAATTAATATTAATATTTGAAGTATTAAAAATTTGAATAATTTATTAATTTCTTCCTTTTTTTGCGTAGATATATGCTCTATTATCATATCTGGCACGAATGTGACCGGATTAAAGAAATAAAGTGACCTCCCTCCCCCTACACCCTCAAAGTCGAAAAAAATATATGCTTGGAATTTCAAAAATATTTTCTAGTCCTCTTTTGCTTCCCCAATTCAATTCTAATAAAAAGCCATTATTTTAGTTTTAATCATTAAAAATGCAAATATATTCATTTAATTACAATCTATTACTTCGATTAAAAAAAAAAAAAAGTCTTGTGAAACTTTTATTAGTTTGTGGGTAGAAATAATCAATGATAGTTTATAAGCACTAGAATTAAACTATAATGCTGTTATAAAACTGCTATAGTTATCATTTCTGATATTTTGATACATGCACATAAACGTCATCACCTCTTGTAAATACTTTCTGATGAACACACACACACAAACACATACAAAAAGACAAGTCTGGTACACCTGAGATAGCAAAATTATTATTATTTATGCCATTAAATTGTTCTAATTTCGCCATTTTAAGCAATTACCAGGTGTAATGAATTGATAGTCATTGTAAGAAAATCTGTATTTTCCACATGGTGAATTGTTAGTTCAATAAAATTCTGTCATTCACAATTTCTGCCTTTAAACATTTTCCTGTCTTAAATATTTTCTCACTTTAAATGAAAAAAAAAAAAAAAATGCATAATTTTATCTATACACATATATTGAATGACACTCCGCATTTCAGGGAAATAATTTGTCGCACTTAGGTCTGTGAAGAAAATGGACGGAAAAATGCGGAAAATATTTTTAAACACCTGTAATTCAAAACTTAACCTAGCTAAAAAATTTTCTGTAGATAATCTGAAGGTATCTGGAACAAAAGATACAAGTACAATACAACTCATAAGATCTGCAGAATAACTGCATTTTGGATGCAAAAATTTTGCAGATAATTTTTCCCCCTTAAACCTTTTATTCTTCCGAATACCTTCAGATTATGCGCAGTTTTGTGCACTTTTTTTTCTTTTATAAAGTTTTTCTGCATTTTTTTTCTTTTTTAGCTGGGATAGGCTTCCGGCAGATGTAAAAGGTATTTAAGATCAAGGCGTAAAAGTGGTTACTTTACCTTAAAACATAAAGGAACAAATTTATAATCGCTATTTCAGGATTTTTTGTTGCATTTAAACACAATTTTAGGAGAATGACATTGAACACTACGTTTAGAAATAGAAAATTCTTCTAGAGAAAACTTATAAAATGTGGTAAAAAGTTTCGCGTATTGTTCTCAATATTTAAAAGTTTCATTATGATGTATTTGAATACTATTCCTACTCTAAAATTGTCAGTAAAATAACTTGTCGTAATAAAGAGTTATCGCATTTAGGCACATCGACCTTACTTAATATAGTGTGTGTGTATATATATATATATATATGTCTTAGTATTTTCATCTATCTTCTGTTTGGTGAGTGTTACAAAGGTATTAAATCATTCAAATTATATATAAATATATATATATATTCTAAAAGTATGCTATTACAATTAATGAAAATATTAAGATATAATACTTAATAAAATATAGGATAATATGCAATATAAAAAATGAAAATATATTATTAAGATAACAATATTTAAATCCTTAATACAAAGAAAAAGTAATTTTAGTTAAAAATCGAATAATTTATTTCTAGGAGAAAAATTTAATTGGTTTCAATTACTGCCATAGTTTCCAGGTCTACCCAGAAAAAAAAAATGTTTTGTTGAAACAAAAAAATTCCTTTAGGCATTGTCAAAATATATATATATATATATATATATATATATATATATATATATATATATTTGATTGATTTAACATAATTTTTGTTAAAGCTGTACCAACAAATTTATTTAATTGATTTAACAAAATTGTTTGTTAAGGCTATTTTAACGAAAATATTTGATTGATTTAACAATTTTTTTTCTTTAGGATGTATCAACGAATGTTGTTATAGTTCAACAAAATAGTTCATCAATTTGTTGAAACGAAAAATAAAGTGTTAAATCAACCAAATTTCTCTGTTGATATAGCCTCAACAAAAATTTAATTACTTCAATAAAAGCTACATCATTTGGATACGTATAACTCTTTTAACAAATAAGAATTCCTTCTAAATTATACATGTTAAATAATATTCCAAATTTATGCATTATAGAGTTAAACAGGAACTCTAAAATGAATTTAAAAAAATAAATAAAAATGTTGTGCAAAGACAATACATTATCTATGAAGGGAAAAAATCTATTACTCTTATCAGTTTTGAATATTTATTCAGAAATATGAGTCTGAAACTTTTCTCATATTCACATGTGCTATTTAAAAAAATATTAAGACGTTTATACTTGCAAGGTTACTATTAATGATCAAAAAACCACTTTGTTATCGATAAATACATGCAAAATATTAGTTTAATAAAATTTATTTACTTTTTAAATATTTTTTTGTACTACTGTTTAACTTCTGCTTTTTAGTATTTTACATAGTTGAAAAATTTCTTTAGGAAGAAATAATTTTATTTAAGTTATGAATGAATTTTTTCTTCCATTAAACGATTACTGTAAGTAATGGAAGTATTGTATTTGGTGAAAAAAATTTGGTATCAAGTTTTCACCTAATTTATATGTTTTAAGATCTCCTAAGTCCAAAAAAGTGGTTTTAGGCAATTAGACAGTGTGTAGGGGTAGATGTATGTACAGTCGGTAACAAAAGTGTCCGAACACTAGCGAAAATTCCTATGTAAAAAAAGTACACTTCATACGGTTTTGTTAAATAAATCCTTGCCGAATCCTGTTCTTAGTCAGTGTAAGAACATGATTCGATAAGGATTTATTGAACAAAACCGTATGAAGTGTACTTTTTTTACATAGGAATTTTTGCTAGTGTTTGGACACTTTTGTTACCGACTGTATGTATGCACGTATGTGTGTGGGGGAATCGCCTGGAAATCAAATCTCTAAAACTAATACGACTGAACACCGAAACTTCAGAATTAAGACAGGTCTAGTGTATTTTTTTTTTCCAAGAGCAGATGAGTATTCTGACTTTTGGTGAACATCGAAAGTGGGACTGATATTCGGTATCTCAAAAACGGCTCTAACAATTTTCTTTAAAGTTGCTCATAAACCCTTTTTTGACATCTTTAGAATGTTCTAGATGGTTACTACAGGAAAACTGACAGTTGTTCTGATAAGGTAGGTCAGTTACAGATCTTGGGAATGGATGTTTTAAATAACGGTTCTAATGATTTTTTAAAATCTCGCTAGACAAATTCTCTTTTATATGTCTTCACGACACATAAATTCTCTTTTATATGACTTTTTATATGTAGTATCAGTTTGCCCTTACAGAAAAATCGTTGGATGTCTAATTTTTAAAGCAATTTTATGTCTTCTGCCCACATTATTTCCAATAAGAGTACGTGTGAAACAGTTAGCAATGAAAGTTTGTGGTTATTACACCACACTAGATTTTTTTATCTATGATTTAGTTAAATAGAAGTTCTTCGAAATTATTTTATACAAATTTGTTTTGAAATCATATATATATATATATATATATATATATATATATATATATATTATCTAGCGTCTCCCTATCTATCTATATTAAAGTTTCTTTCCAATATGAAATATGAAATAATTGTATTAAAATTATAAATAATGGTCATTACAGATGAATGGGATTAAAAACATTCAAAATAGATAGCAATGCAAAATTATACATCTTAAATTTATACGATAAAGCGATAAATTTCAGTTGAATTGTATTTTGAAAAAAAAAAGAAAATCTATCCTTAAACTGCAATTAAAATCTCTAAAGCGTAACTGTCCAAACAAGTCTTTTCCCTAACACGCATCACTATACTGCGGCAGCAGAACAAAGTAAATTGGTTTAGCATTTGAGTTGTATATAATTTAGTTGTCTAAAGGATTTACATCTTGTTTTTAATGTCAGCAAGCCCAGATATTCTCAGAAAAAATCCAGCCAAGAGACACGCCTCATAGGTAGGCTTGGTACAAATATTATACCATTACTTTCATACAAGAAGATGTGCTATTTATTTGTATTTCGACAAGCAGGATTTTACTGAAGTAAAGTGATGTTTGTTTTTCATTCTTTATGAGATTTTTTTTAAAATGCAGTCTAGTTTCTCTTAATTTACGAATGTTTTACTTGAATAAGAATTTATATCATTTGAAGTACACAACGTGAAAATTATAGGCTAAAAACTAATAGAAGTAAAGTATGACAGAGAGTGAAATTTGTTTGCCTATTTTATAAATTAGGCATAGGAAAAGTGAAAAAATTAAACTGCGTGTTACAACAGATTTTTCTAGACCGAAGTATTTTCAGTGCCTGAAAATATTGTTAAACAGTGGCTTTTAAAATCAATAATTATCATGTATTTAAAATAAAATAAAATAGATAAACAAAATAATTATTTAAAAACAAGGCGTGACATAAATTTAGGAGGAATTTTCATAATTTTTACTTTTAAAAAGTCTACAAGACAGCTATTAGTATAAAATTTTATGAAAATATTTTTTCAGCGATAAACCATCAAAAAATATTTTATAAAACGAAATCATTAATTATGAATATTTCCACGCTTTAGACTTTGTACACTGTAAAAGATAACGGTAATTTTTAAAGCAGAATGTGCTGGGAAAAAACTGTGCCAGCAGATTCTTCTGTTAAAAAGCAATTATTTACAACAGATACATCTGAAAATGTCTTCTTACAGAGTTTCCGTTGTAAATTACCTTATTTAACAGCAGAATGTGTTCGCAAAAATGGGTTCCAGCACATTCTGCTCTAAAAACTACCGTTAATATTTACAGTGTAAAGTAAAATATATGTTTCGTTTTCAAGTCAAACCGTTAATTAAACTCTAAATTTAATTAATCTATCAATTAACAGTCAGACAAACAATAAATTCCCACCCACTCCACAGTAAAATATACATATATCAAAACTTGCCCATTCTTTAGAGAATCGGCATCTACTTACTAATAAATATACATTATGTGGATTATTGAATAAGAAGTAGCTTAAAAATTTTGGGAAAGGAGTGAGATGAGTTGGTTTAACGTCGCACTGTAGCTTTGCATTAGCGGGATGCGGACATAATCTCGCGGCCAAAATATCGCGAGATTAAATCTCTCAGAACAAAATATCGCGCGGACTAAAGCTCGCATGAATATCGAGAACTATCTTAAATGCATTAACAGACTATATTGGTAGATTTGGAATGCCTAGAGAAATACTTTTAGACAATGCACAGTACTTTAGAAGCAAAACGTTCCCAGAATACATGAGGCAATTAAACATTACATTGAATATTAGCTCTATTTGTCATGCTTGCTCGAATGGGATTGTTGAGGCTTCCAATAAAATA
Source organism: Salticus scenicus (assembly GCA_963930645.1). Classification (NCBI taxonomy): domain Eukaryota; kingdom Metazoa; phylum Arthropoda; class Arachnida; order Araneae; family Salticidae; genus Salticus; species Salticus scenicus. The sequence goes on along the minus strand of OZ005651.1, from coordinate 251,404,532 downwards.
ATCAAATCATCCCTAGCAGCCATGTAACAAAAAACATTCGAATGGGACTCAAAATTAAATTTTGTTAAATTACATTGCAATGCCACAATTCACCGCGCAACAGGATTCTCTTGAGTCATGATCTTGATTAATAGAGCAATTAATACACCCTTTAACGCATTCTCAGATGCAACAAAAGCTAGTACAAACAGCAACACAAATAAGCGTCTGAAACGCACACAGAGTGTATGTGTTTCACACGTACACTCATTGTGTATGTCTTTCAAGCATACACTGTGTGTATGTACACATACAGAGATAGGTCTCGAGGGTACAATGTATAGCTAGGACAAAATATCGCCGGGATAATATTTTACTTCCCAAATGGACAAAATCTTGCGAGGACAAAATCTCTCGTCGATAAAATCTCGCCTAGATAAATGAATGGAGAGCAAAATAATGCAAATGATGAGCGAATTTGAAACAAATAAAATGACGCATTTTAGAGCATTTTTCTTAGAAGGAAATGGTAAATATGAGTAATATTATGTAAAATTTTGGGACCACACGTGTTATTTACCCTAGTTAGAGCACCAACAGACAGAAAAACCTATTACAAAATTGTTTGAATTTTGCTTTAAAGAGTTTAAAATATTAAGTTCATTAACTTGTTAAGATCAGCCATAATGAATTCAATCGTACTTACAAATTTTATAATTTTTAATTCTGGTTTGTGAACAATGTTCTACTTTGATGTTATTAGTGATGTAAAGTACTTTTAGAGTGCATTTTGAATGGTGAAAAGCAAAAAATAAAATAACATAAAATATAAATAAATATAAATAAAATGTATTAAATAATTATTAAACTTTTATGTATTGCTGTCACTTGAGGAATATTTAATTTGCTTTCTTTCTAATTTTTAAAATTCTGGAGTGATCCCATTCGACTTTCTGAACATTAAGTAATTAATTGCTGTATAAATAAATTAACATAAAAAAAGTCGTGAAATAAGCAAAAGAGAAAATTGTTATAGGGTGTCTGAGTATTTTCTTTATATATATTATGTCGCTTAATTTAACGCTTTTGAACAACAAATAATTTGAGTCCAATGGGCGTTTCGCTCTGTCCTTGTAAAAAATTATAAGTGCTAGAGTCACCAAAATCCACACAATTCATACTATGGTGACCTTTAACATACGTACAAACTTTTATCTCATTCGAACAAAGCGTTTAGATGCTATCGAGTTCACTCACACACATACATATATTATTATAAAAATAGCAGAAATGAGCTCAGGGGACTTCAAAACGAATAGATACGTCAAAATCTCAAAGATGAATTTTTGTCATGATTACAATACTTTTCTAACACATGTATGTTCGGAAAAAATTAAAATTTGATCTATTTGAAAAACTAAATTTTTGTCACAAGTGGCCTCTGGCGGAGGCCACAAAGGCTCTACAAATAAAATGCAATTTCACATTATACATATATATATATATATATATATATATATATATATATATATGCTTGTGTGTGTGTGTAATAGAATAGAATTTCATTATTTTATCTATATTTAATTTTGAGTTATTTTATCATTTGCTTTCCACCACCAAAAATGCATTTTAAAAACACTATACATCACTGCTGATATCAAAACTAAATATTGCTCTCAAATTTCAGCTAGAAATATAATAAAATTAGCAAGCGCGATTAAATTTATTATGACTAATCTATACATGCTAATAAACATAATAATTTTAAACTCTTTTTAAGAAAAATTGAGAATATTTTTTATGAAATGTTTGTCTGTCTGTCTAGAATAAATATGCATGTCTTGTCACGAAATTTTATTTAATATTACTCCTAGTTATCACATTATTCATAGAAAAATGCTCTAAAATGTGTCATTTTATTTGCATCAAACTCAATTATTACTCGCATTAATTTTTCTCTCAATTCGTTTATCTGGACGAGATTTTGTCGACCCGAGATCTTTTCCTCGCAAGATTTTGTCCAGTTGAGAGGCGAGATATTGTCCCTGCGAGATATTTTCCTAGCTAGATTTTGTTCTCGCGAGGTTTATTCCACGCGAGATTTTGTCCGCGAGATTAAACCCTCAACCTTGCATCAACAATGGGTGACGGTCTTACATTCACCCCTAGAGGTGGTCCAAAGACAAGCTATCACATTTTTGATCCTCTGCGGAGGTGATTTCATCGCCGCTGCCGTAATCTCCGTTGTATTAATTTCTAAAATTTTAGGGAAATGCTCTTACTTTTATATAGCAAATAACGTAAGATAAATATTTAATACAGCCAAACTTCGTTAACGTGAATCTCAAGGGGGATACAAATTTTGTCCATGTTACCAGTAGTTCATGCTATCAGTAACTAATCTTCATATAACTAAACTAATCCTCATGTTGACGGGGATTGTGGAAACAGTTCATGTTAAAAGTAATTCACGTTAACAGTGTTCACGTTAACAAGGTTCGACTGTACTAATAGTGGCAGCAAGTTGAGATTCATTAATTAAGACAGAAGAGGTAATTGTCGTTATTAGGCCATTTATTTATTCACATTTATTATTCATTTATTTATTGATAAATTACACTTGTACAATTCCAAAACTGTTTTGGCTCATGTATTCAATATTTTTTTTTTGAAAAACAATCTGTAATATTAGTAAGTACTTAAACAACATAATTAAAAGAATAATAATAAAATAAAATAGTGAAATTGTAAAGATTTTAATAAAGATATGAATTGACCAAAAAACAAATATAATCTTTGATCTGCCTCAAACATTTGAACAATATAGAATAACAACTTTTAAAACAGCAATTTCCAGTTAAAATATTTCAGCATGAACCATCATCGTGTAATAAATAGTACTCACAAATGATATACAGAAGTAACAAAGTCTCAACGAACACAATTCTATTTAAAATCATCTGAATGTGATTAATTTAATGGTTGAAATTATCAAGTAGATTAACAAAAATAACAAAATTACTTTTTTTATGAATAACTATTTGTCTGTTTAGAAAGGAAAAAAAAAATAAATAAATAAACAGCACAATGAAAAATTTCCTCGACGCATAATGCAAGTAAATAAACATTTTATATGACATATAGATATTTTGCTGTTAACTAAACAGTAAAAGAAAACACTCATTTATTTATTACACTGAGAACACTCATTTATTTATTTATTTATTTATTTATTTTTTACACACAAAATATAAAAATCTCAAAATATAATTTTGAATGAAACGTATGACAAAAAATATGCTAAAGTTATTTTGTTTAAAACTTATTTCCTTGTTTTGAATTTGATAATCTCAAAATAAGTTTAACTTCGTAGTTTAATTCATGAAAGAAGGGAATCATTTTAGTGAAACCCACTTCTCAGCCATGAGTGGCAGATGCTTGTCAAGAGAAAATTGAACGTCACGTTTTTTAGAAAAACACCCCCACAAAGCTGATTTTCTAATATATACCGCTTTCTCTCCCCTTCCCGTCTACCAGAGTGATTTTATTGGCTGCCCAACATGGAAAAGGGAATTTTCAATGTAAAATGTTAGATTAGCGCCAGATATTTCTATATACTGTACGAAATTTGACGACGGGGAGGACAAGGCATTATATCTGTGAAAACTACTTACAAGAAATTTTGAGAGGCATGAATATTTTCTTATCCTGAAATCAATATGTTGTCATTATGTTTAAAGATCGCAATAACATGAATTAGAATTTTATGTGGTGAGACAAATAAAAAAGACATAAAAACTTTATGATGATTATAGATAAAATATTGTGGATCGATCAATACAAAAAAGTGATGGTCAGATTTTCTTTTTCATGATACTAAAGATAACTGGAAAAAAAAAAAAAAAAACTTTTTGATATTTATTCTACTTACATTAAATGTCATTTAAAAGTATATGGTATTTAATTTTTAAGAAGGAATATATGTAACAGAAATTACATATAACCAAAAATAAATAAATAAATAGATAAATAATAATAATAATAAATAAATAAAAATAAATAAATAAAATAGTTTCTGGTTTGCTTGGATTTTTGGACTGGTATTCAAAAGACATTTTTTTAAATTATTTATTTATTTATTTATTTAAACGAGTAAAAAAAAAAAAAACAGATGTTTTAAGATACTTATAAAACATGGAAAGACTTTTTTAAGCTGAATGTTCCAATGATTTTTTTTTTTTTCAATAAATGTGCTTATTAATTTCTACAAATGACAATTAAAATTTCTTTTATTACTTTTCTACTTTTTTCAGGCTATTTATAAAAAGTTAAGTGATTAAAAATTAAAAGAAATTTAAGTAATTAATTAATTTATTTATTTATATTTACCCAATAATGTTATTTATATCTTAGCTGAACATTTTTTTTAATTCCGTATTTTAATATTATTAAATAATCAAATGTAAAAAATTTTCTTATCTGAATAGTTTATGGTTCTAAAATAATCTGAATAGTTTATGGTTCATTTTCAAGAACTGGGTAGACGGGAGGTACCGGGTTTAAACGCAGGGCGTGCTCGTTGGCATTGTTGTTCGAATTTTTCCGTGATTTATTACGGAATTCTAAAACATCTTAGAAATATTCCCGGATAGCATCCCCCTAGGCCCAATATCCCTGAATAGTAAAAATTACCACATAAAAACTTTTGAATATTGTTACAAAAGTTATCCATATGGATATAAATAACATAAAATAAAACATGCTAGACTTACTTAAAAAGGTAACGGAGTACTATAACTATGGCATAAATATTTCCATAAACGTATATATGCGTTTCGTTTGCATGAATATATATAATACATATCGTTTTAAGTATAATTATTAGTATTACATATGTGTAGTACAAACAGTTGTTCTTGCGTATGTGTAGTGCATGTGTATGCGTATGTTTCTTTGTGTAAATGCGTGCATATGTATGTTGCAGTGTTGGTAGATCGATAAAAAATATAGCGAAATATGATAATATTTAATAATACATGTCAATTTATCTTGACAATATAATAAAAGTTATTTAAACAAAAGTGGAATTTTTCATAGCTTATTTTATTAAATATTTCCATGGTCTTCGACATGTACTGAACGTTTGACATTCTTTTTTTTATGTATAAATTTGCCATATTCTTATTTATCTTGTTTGGGATTTACACAATTTGTATATTCGGAATATCTATCATTTGAATCGGAGTTGGAAGTGAAGAAGGATGAATGATGGTGCATTCAATCAAAGGAGAATCGAAGATGTGAATTTATGTTAAGGTAAAACATGAAGAATTGTACATAAAGAAAACATATGCTACCCCAACACTTCCAGAACGATTTTTCTCATATTATCTATTCTATTCCATAAACATAGATGATGCACGCACTCAATCGATATGCAAAGTACGTACTGCAGAAATCTTGATGGATTGCCGATTCTAATCACATTACTTTTTTTTCGATAGAAAGAAAAATACTGTATGATTGCGTTATGTGTAAATAACTTGCATTTTATTCCATATAAGGAGACGTAAAAATCCTTCACATCTGACTGGTGATAGAATAGTTAAATCATCACCAACACTTACTGAAGCAATATAATTTTTTCAAAAGATAAAAATAAGAGATTTACAAATATATATGTATATACAGAGAGACATATAAAGAGAAGGAGAGAGAATTATAACTCACATTCAGTAATAAAATAAACATTAATCTTACATTTTTAAAAATAAGTTAAAAAAAAAAAAAAAGGATTTCAAATTTAATCCGCATACATTATTTTTAAAATTAAAATATTTTAAAGAAAATGTGTTATGCAAGGAAAGTTAGATAAAATCGTTAAAAAAAAAAAAAATGGAATTTTTAATCATAAACTTTAAAAGTTATAAAGAACAAAGATAATCTTATACATTATTTTAATAATATTATTTAAATCATCGTTTAAAAAATTAAATTTTAAATAAGTTTCTTTTTCACTTGTATTAAAGATATTTGGTTATATTTTCTTTTCTACTTAAAAAAAAGAGTACAAGATTTATTCGACATCTGGTTTCCAGTAGATTTCATTTGTCTTGAAGATGAGGAACTTAGGTATTCATGGTATTTTTTAATTCGGTTTTAGACCGTTGAAGCCTGGTCGGTAATTTGAAAGATTTGAAAGGCCGCACTCCACTATGCAGCAGTTTTGAGCGCTTTTAACCTTCAGAGAGGAGTTGAAATTTGAAAGAGCCCGTCTCTAAAGGTGAAGCCTCTTCGTTGTTTATTGCATAAACATAAAAAATAAAATAAAATAAAAAATAAATAAAATACAAATACAAATTCTGCCGGATAAAAATCTTACTCGGCAAAGGGCAGTTGAAAGACAGTCGTTTGTTTTTGGCAGTTCGTATTGCTGTTTGTTTATTAACTTTACTGTTTAAACCTCTGGACTTGTGAATGCTATTGCGCCGGGAAAAAGTGTCTCGCGACAATGGGCGCAGTGTCTTGATGTTAAGCATATGGCAGAGTCATCTAGACAGACGGTCATGTTGTATTTACTTCAATAATCTGTTTCCATGATGGTGGATGGTGTATTGGGGTAGAGGAGTAATTGGAAGATTGCTGGTTCGATACGCGAGTCGGCCAAAAATGTGTCGGGTACAGTAATGGTGGATGGTGCTCGAAAGTCTGTCGTGGTCGCAATGTCCTAGAAGTTCCCATTCAGATTCTATAACTAGGTGTTACCGAAGATGGGGAGCAATCAACTACGAGGAGGATCAAAATTATGATTTATATCTACGGACAAACTATAGGGTGTGTCCCACGTGGCCGATTGCCCATAGCGTATCAATAGTGGAACATAAATTATACTCACACTTAGTCGGTTTTATAAACTTTTTACACTTTTTAAACTTTTTAAACTTTTTACACTTTTTATAAACTCCAAAGGAATCCGAAAATCATAAAATCTATGTATTGTCCGTCTATTGTTTAGTCAGTTAGCAAGTTTTTTGGACCGTGTACACTTTATTCCAAGAATGATTTGTAATAAAGGATCAGACCAGTTTTAAAATATCATTGTATCATTTATGATACTTGTACGAGCCCTATTGGATTTCGACATTCTAATTTAGAAATTCTATAATATATTGAGTTCACCTGGTAGTGGAATCTGATCTTTATTCGCTAGAAGCTGAATCCTAGTTCAGGTATGTATGTTTATAGTAATGCGTAATCCAGTTTAAGCAGTTAGTTTCCTATCTAACCTGAACTCACGCTTACAATGGAACAGAAGATAACGTATACTCAAACTGAAACCCTCGTAAATTATTCAAAATTTAATGATTCTTTAACACGGCATTTCGCATATAAACCCAGAAACACAGTGACTTTCCAAAAAAAATCTAGAGGATCTACCCGAGAAAGTTTGATATCCTCTGGCCAATTTTTCTTGTTTGCAGGACGTTTTCTGAATGTCAAAATATTGCATCTGTAGACATCTTAAGTATGTATTTTGTATGATTCTTCTTAGACAGTTATAGGGGAAATGTAAACAATCTCTTGATGCCTATAAACACACCTAAACCATTCAGAGGAAGGCATGCTCATGATAATCTGACATCCTGTTGATGACAAAAGTTGTTTATACTGTCGAATATATTTTTTTGATTAGGTGTAGTCTCCATACTGAAACTTTAACAAAATTAAAAATAATATGGTGAATTTACGTTACATGAGCAGTTGACTTTGCAAAGCAAAGTAAAAATGGAAACACTTACCCTATGCATCAACATTGTAGATTTTCTAGAAAAAAAAAATGAGCCTGTAGCAACTTTCTATTTTTTTATCTTGAAATGTAATGCGGCCAAACATAACATAGCTCTATCATTCTCCTGCGCAAGTTTGCACATGTGTATGCCATCAAATAATGCACCCTATTATCGGAGTATAATTTGTCCGATCTGAAAATCGACCAGCTCTAGGGTGTAGAAGAATGACTGAATAATCTGTTTACTGTACCATTCGCAAATTCTGTGGATATCTCTCATACGATATGATATATAGAGGATCTGTTTGATAATGTTAGGATATCCACAAGACAACTGTAGTTGCATGGGAACGTACAATATGAGGATTATTTTCATTGTAAATCTGTCGGAATAATTTTAAAATATGATTTGGATACTGGCAAGAATATTAAGGAATATCAACATTTTATATTAAAATCTTGTAACTTATTCGAAGTTTTTCTTAAAACGGCGGAACAACGCAATATTTTATGTAAATATAAGAGAAATAATCTCATCGTAACAAAGTTGAACTAGTCTTAAATTATTTTTTTATAATTTCAGAGAAATCCCTGTTGAATTTCAACGTTCTACTTTCAAAACTTAAAAGAATATTTGAAATGTAATTTTTTTTCTTTTCATTGCAGGATTGGGGAAAATGTGAATGAATATTCTTGTACGGAAGTGTATTAACAATACTTTGTGGGTTTTGTAAATAAAGAACTTGATCCAAAAAATTTAACGAAGCATTCTATTTAATTTGAATATAATTCAAATTAAGGCTTACTAGATTGTGGCGTGTGTCGTTGTTAAAAAAAAAAAAAAAACACTGCTATAGCATAATTATGTTTTACTGATTATTGATGCAGAAACATAATTATTATTTAATTAACCAGATTATTATTTAATTCCTAATATGACAAGAAATCATAAAATAAAATATAACTACATGGAATTAACTAGTTATTCATAACAAATGTTAAACAATAGATAGTTAAATTATTTTGATAGTATCTATTGAAACAATGCATTAGAAATAGTATAAAGTCCTGCCCCCTAACTTAAGTTGACAATCAATATAGTTGTTGTCTAAAACATTGTGTTTAGGTATACTAAAGTGGCTATGTGGTACAAGTTTAGATCAGTTTCTGCGCCCCCGGTGGTAAATAGCGGATTTAGTTTTTCTATTCTAAAAATGGTAAGAGATACGGGGAAAAAGTCAGTCATAAAATTAGAGATCATTTTCGTTTTAATACGCATAGACATCTTGCGCACAATAATTCTAAGGAAAAAACTTGTAAAAGATGCGTTGGTTTGGTTACGACCTCTAAACCCTATGAAGTTAAAAATAACAAACGAACGGAAAAAAAAAAAATATATTTTCGACCAAATACTAGCTTGCTTCGTAATTCTTTGGTATGGTGTATGATTCATGGTCGATAGATTGTGATTTTAATATATTTCATTTTTTTTTCTCTTTTCGTATGGGACTTTTAATGCCATGAATCAAGAATACCTGCACCAAACGAACGCGCAATTTACTCGTTTTGTTTTCAGCACTATTGTTGCGCAAAACATCTTTTCGTACTCAATCAAGGAGATTCTTTATATTTGTAATTTATTTTCCTTTACTTAGACACCGCTTTAAGGCAATAGCTATCGACGCTTTGAATTTAAGTTGGTGACAGCACTTTAGCGGTCATCTTGCGTATAACATTTAAAATATTTTGTTGAAAAAAAAAGTTCTATTTAAATAAATAAGACTGTTTGATACATAAATCTTATGGGCAGAAATTGTAATTTTCATCGAGCAAAAAATATATCTTTAAATTTATATTTACAAGTAATTAGTACATATTAACGCAACTGAGAATCCAATAAACTTAAAACAAAGTAACATGCAATTAAAATGGTTTAAGAAACAACCATGTAAAAAAAGTCTTCGAACATTGTTATAATTTTTCGAAATTCATCGGAAAAAAGAAATGTTTAATTACGGGAAATTTTAAAGATCGTCAATTTTCAATTAACTTTTTTATCATTAATTAAATACAACAATTAAAGATGAAATTGTTTTTAAAATTTTATATCTTTAAGAACTTTTAAATATCTATTTTTAAATTAAGTTTTACCACTTGCTAGATTCTTTGTAAATTTTCACGTTTCATTTATTAAAGTATGTTTTTATTATTTTAATTATTCTGTCATTTACAAATTAATTTTTAATAAAATAGCTAAATTCAAACTTTATCGAATAATTAAATTAATCAAGAAATAACCAACGCAAAGAATATAGATCAATTTTTTTTCCCTTAGTTAAGAAATACTTTAAAAACATTTTTATTCACTTATTTTCTTATAAAAAAAATGAGCATGCATTTCTTTAAAAATCATAAGACATAGCAATGCATCAGATTGAACTGATTCTTTTATTTTTTGTGTTTTTCATTTCATATTTTTTTATTTACATTTTTATGAGATAGAGTAGGGAAATAGGAGGTCTGGAATTCTATTATAAAAACACATCATAAGGATAATCTGTCAATAGTAGGGTGAATTTCGGGGGGAAAAGGAAGGGACCGTATGAGAGCTACGTGCAGTAAAAAAATTGAAAAAGTTTTAGAAAAGTTTTCTTCCGTAGTACTATTCATTAAATGAATATTGCAGCATAATGTAGTTTTGTATGCATTAATCATTTGAAGATAAAATATAAGAATTATTTATATTTATATATTTTTTTTTATCATTATTCGAATATTTTTCTTCATTGTTTTTATTATTTTGCCATTGAATTTCCTTTAATGGATGACATTACCAAAGATTTTAAATAGATATCATGAGGTAATTAGATATTATGAGATTAGTAAATGTAATATGTAAAAATAAGGAAACCGGACGCAATTATTTTTGTGTAAATGCTACTTTAGTTTAATAGCTACTAAAAATTCTTTTCACGTATTTAATTACTATAGAAAAGGAAACATAGAAATTTTTTGTTCATCATAAAATACCGAATAAGATACAATAAATATTAGATTCTTAAGATTAGATTCTTAAGTTATTATAAAAATTATTGATGTCTCTACTACTACAATGAGAAATTACATACATATACTAGTAGGCGCTGCCCGCTTCGCTGGTTAGTAAATTAAGCCTTAAAAATAATATAAAAATTACTCATTATTATAAAAATTTCATAAAAAAAATATCTTAAAAAGATATTAAATAAAATCGGTCATAACCTCAATATTTTTGCTCCCTTCCGCCAAGAAAAGGGTTCATAAAATTCCTTTAAAATGTGTGTTGTGTACACATAACTAATCCACATATAAAAAAATGCATTACTGAGATAATTGAAAGAAGAGTTACTTTTGCCCCCCCACCCAGCTCAATGGGAGGGAGGGGGGATTTCGCAAAATAACTTTGTAATACGTGTTGGATACACATCGCACAACCACATAGCAAAAAATTTTATTTCTTGAGAAAATTTTAAATGGAGTTACGCTTGAAAACGCTTTTTTTTGCCCCTGTCCTTCCAAAGTAGAAGGGGGACGTTTTACAAAATCCATTTATAGAGTGTTTTAGGCACACATAATCAATCAATATACCGAAAAAATATTTTTCTGAATTAAATTAGAAAAGAGGTACAATTGGAAACATGTTCTTAACCCCTTTCCGACGTCAAAGGGGGGAAGTGGGGCAACTTCACAAAATCCCTTTATAGTGCGTGTTAGGTACACATAGCACATGCATATACCAAAAACATTGTCGTCCTGCGATAATTTAGGACAGAGTTATGCTTGAAAAACTTTTTTTTTGCACTACCATCTCCCTATAGGGGGTAAAAAGGTGAATTCCTCAAAATCCTGTCACAGTTGGTGTTTCATGCAAATAACTAACCCAAACACCAAAATTCGTGAATATGGGCCCCATAGGTTCCCCAAGACAAATTTAATGCAAAAAGGGAGATCTAGAATATGCCGCGTCGTACATATCCCCCCCCCCCCAAAAAAAAAAAAAAAAAAAAAAGCGTTCAAAATCGTAAAACATCTAAAATAGGTTTTTAAAAATACACTTCAGAACACAAACAGCCAATTTTCAACTTCTATGACATACAACTTGTTATTTCTAAAAATCTCAGAAAATTGAAGGAAAAAAAAAAAAATTCATTGAAGACTCAAAAACCTCAGTCTTTATGCCCCAAAAAATTCCTAAAATTTCTTTATAGTGTGGGTTGTGTACACATAATGAACCAACACATCAAAAATCAAATTTCTGAGATAATTTAGAGCCGATGAGCTGCTATTGGAAACGTGTTTTTTTGCCATTCTCCTCTACCCCAAAGGTAGGAAGCCGGATATCTCGCAAAATCATTTTATAATGAGTGTTCGGTACACATTCACACCCACATAACAAAAATATTGCTTTCCAGAGTTAATTTTAAATAGAGTTACGCTTAAAAACGTGTTTTTGCTCCCTCCTGACCCCAAATGGCGGAAAGAGGTATTTCTCAAAATCATTTTATAATGTGTGTTGGGTACATATAGCACACTCACATTTAAAAAAAAAAAAAAAAAAAAAAAAAAAAAAAAAAAACTATCCTGAGATAATTTTAAATGGAGTTACGCTTGAAAGCGTGTTTTTTATCCCCCCCCCCCAAAGCCGAAGGGGGAATTTTACAAAATACATTTACAGAGTGTTTTAGGCACACATAAACAATCAATATACCGAAAAAATATTTTTCTGTATTAAATTAGAAAAGAGGTACAATTGGAAACATGTTCTTAACCCCTTTCCGACCACAAAGGGGGGAAGTGGGGCCACTTCGCAAAATCCCTTTGTAGTGTGTGCTGGGTACACATTGCACACACAGATACCATAAAATTGTCATCCTGCACTAGTTTAAGACAGAGTTATGCTTAGAAAACTGTTCTTTATCCCTACCCTTATAGGGGGGGGGAAGGGAATTCCTCAAAATCCTGCCACAGTTAGTGTTTCATGTAAATAACCAACCCACACGCCAAAATTCGGGAGCTTTGCTGCGTCATACATCCTCCCTCCCCCCCCCCCGAAAAAAAATCCCAAAACACCTAAAATCGTTTTTTAGAAATACACTTCAAAGGACGAACAGCCAATTTCAACTACTATGTGCCATTTTGGAAGAGTTCTACTGTGAATAGCGTATTTTCCTAGTTCTCACCCCCCTTTTATTTGAGTCTATAATCTCCCCCTGTTAAATTTCTTCACTGTGAAGTAATTTGGAGATGCGTTATGCTCTCAAACGTGTTTTTGTCGCCTGCCCCCTCAGGGGGAAAGGGGGAGATTTTACAAAACCCCGTTTTCGTGTGTAACAGGCCTTTACATGGAACCAAGCTTCACAGCAAAATTCGTGATCCTGTCCCACATAGAATCGCCACAGCAGTATTGACTCAGGAGTTGATGTACTCTTTTATATGTATAGACGTAGGTTTACATGATATCTTGTTTTGCCTCACTCCCCTTAGGGGGACGAATTTCTAAAATTCAAGAAATTGGTTTTTAGTCGTTTGTGTTTGCTATATTTAAAAGCAAAAATTACATGGATATCTATTTCTTTCTTTGAGGTGTGAAGGATTATGTGAAACCACATTTTGGCCCATGTGAAAGCACGTTTTGCTCTCTCCCCTCCCCCCCCCCCCCTTTGAGTTCGAAAAATTGTTTTTTTGATTTTTGCGTTTCTTACATTTCAAAGTTAAAATCGTACGGATGTCTGATTTTTTGTTTGTTTGTTTCTTTGTTTGTTTCAGATATAAAGGTTTATGTGAAATCACGTGTTGCGTATGTAAAATCATGTTTTCTTTCCTCAACTCTCTCTTGGGGGCCAAATTTCTAAAATTCCAGAAATTGGTTGTTAGGTAGTTGTGTTAGCTATATTTTAGAGCAAAAATCTTACATATATCTGTTTTTTTATTTGAAATAAAAGGATTTTGTGAAATCACGTCCCCCCCCCCCTTCTTCCTTTGAAGCCGAATTTCTAAAATTCCAGAAATTGGTTGTTAGTTATTTGTGTTAGCTATATTTTAGAGCAAAAATCGCATGTATATATATATATATATATATATTTATTTATTTATTTATTTATTCATTTAATTTTAATTTTTTTTTTTTTTTTTTTTTTTTTTTTTTTTGAGATATAAAGGATTTTGTAGAATCCAGTTTTGCCTCTCCCTTGGGGGTCAAATTTATAAAATTCTAGAAATTGTTTTTAGGTATTTGTATTATCTATATTTTAGAGCAAAAATCTCACACATATCTGCTTTTTTTTTCTTTAAGATATAAAGATTATGTGAATTCACGTTTTGCTCTCTTCTCCCCCTGGTAGCCGAATTTCTAAAATTCCAGAAATTTGTTTTTAGATATTTGTGCTAGCTGTATTTTAAAGAAACAATTTTACGGATATCTGTTTTTTTTTTTTTTTTTTTTTTTTTTTTTTTTTTTTTTTGAGAAATAAAGGTTTTTGTGAAATCACGTTTTGCCCCCCCCCCCTCTTAGGGGGCGAATTTTGTAAAATCGCTTTTTAGTGGATGTCTATGTCACAGAAGGAATGTTTTCACCAATTTTCATGCTTCTAAGTCCAAGGGTTTGGGCTGGACGATGATGAATCACATACTCACTCATTCACTCAGGACAAACGATTATATATGTATATAAAGACGATTAAAACAGCTCTTTTAAAAATTCGCTATGTTAGTTTTATCAAATAAAGAAATTTCTTATAGCGACGGAATTCCTATACCCACTCTCCTAATCGCTATATAAAACTACTTAATGTAAAAGGTTGTATTTCAGTATAAAATCTAAAAAATGTTTGTGAATCTAAGGTAAATTTTTTTATTAGTTAAAATTCAGAATTTTTTTAATATTAGTATATCATAATTCATATTTCGTTATACAACTGTGCAAAATTTGAAAAAAAAAAAAAAAAAAATGAAATTTATGTTTGGTTACAATATTTTTATGTATATATATGATAATACATAAATATATTTAATTATATTTAATTATTTTATATATTATGATATATATATATATGATTATTAATATATATATATATCATAATATTAATATATTATGATATATATATATATGATTTTATATATATGATATATTTAATTTTATGTATAAAATTAATATATATATATATATATATATATATATATATATATATACATTTATTAAATTTAAACGTTTGTCTAAATAATCTGAGATTCGGTGTTGTAGTAGAAAATTCTAACATGGATGATGACGGCTTAACAGTAATAAATTATGCATATGATTTAAAAGTAAATATTTGCCTTTAATTAGAATTAGTTCCTATATTATGGGATGGATAAAGGTAAGTTACGAAGTTCTATTCACATAAACAATCGTCTAAATATCGATTGAAAACGTATACTCATAATAACGTAGAAATTTTAGAAAAACATACAGTATTATTATAACTTAAATAAAAATATGAAATACTTACATCTGCCCGTAATACTTCTAGCTTAGTTTTCAACTTCTTTCTCCTTTTAAAGTGCAATAACTAACGACGCTTATAAATTTAATATTAGGGAAAATCTTCTGTAATAGTTTCTGTAATAGTTCTGATTTATATAAAATTTTGGTGGAGAATACTAAAAATTACCTAATTTTAGTTTTGTATCTTATGCAAATTTTGTTATGTTGCACTTTTTTTTTTTGCTATATTTATGTTTTAATTACATTCGAAATACTAAAATAAGTGCAAATTGCTTACATTGTAAAGAATTCGTATTCTTGTGTTTTGGGTTCTACTGTCATTTTTTCTGCATTAAGTCTCATTACACCGGAACTTACGGATTAAAGTAGATCCCAAACCAATACGAACATACATGACTGAACCGTGATTTGAGCCTGACACCTGCCAACCAAAGGCATGTGCGGTAACCATTCGGCTGCCTGTAAACTAATGAAGTTATTGGAATAAAGTTGTCCTACTACTATTATAATAAAATTTAAATAGTGTTTCTTATCTTGCAATCATTTCATTAATAGCAGAAAAAAAAATTTCTCATATACCATATTATTGCCATCTTGACCCTTTCAGGGACGGTGATGCCACTATAGCATCACCTAATTTTAATTTTCAACTGCAAAAACGCATCCCGGAAGTTTTTTAGTTAAATTTTATTTTTATCACACAGCAGAAAAGGTCGTCAAATTCGTTTCTTTTAATTTTGTTCGTGAATTCCGGCGGCAGTGTAATTTAAATGATCTCAATTACCTTGCGTCGCAAAAGGGTTAAAGTAAAGAGTATCAAATATTTTCTTGATTCTTTAGAAATTACATTGAATTATGTATAATTAGATAATAATTAGTTTTTCGCATAATCCCATTATAAATGTGATCTTCATTATGGCATTAAACTACACTGATTTCCAAAAATATTTTTATTATTATTATTTACTTTTCGCATAGCACACAACATATGAGCATACGAATGTGAAATTTGAATAACACATTCATTATCAAATCATTAATTCAGTTTTATAGTACTTTAACATCGAAAATACTTTTTAAATTACACTAACTTAATCCTTTTAAAAAACCAGTGTTTGGAGAAAAGGAAAGAAATAATATTTTAGAAAAGAAAACTAAATAAAAGAAGGTACTGAAAGGTTAATTATGCAAAAAAAAAAAAAAAAAACATGCCTTTAAACGTTTATGGAAATTATTCATTTTTTTCTTCATTTTCTAAAAATAACATTTCCTTTAGATGAGAATAAAAATAAATAAATATACATACAAAACAATTTAAAGAGCTAATAAAAAGAAAAATCGAAAAAGAAAAAGGAATACTGTAATTACATTGTGACAATATTCATTCTTGGGCAATTGGAAATATTCTTTCAGTAGACATAAGCTGTCAAGCCACTCCATTATCAAGTTCTCATATATCATAATTATGATATGAATGTCAGTGGACAAAGCCGTGATAATACTTCTTTCTATTCATGTTGGTTGCCGAAGTTCGAGATTTGTTTGAGGTACATAAACTTCCTATAGAATTACGAGATGGACGATTCATGTTCTTTTATATCTAATTACATTTTTATTTATTCATGAAATATTTGCTCCAGAAAATATGAAAAATGAAATTTTAACTTAAATATTATATATGAAGACAACTTTAAAGAAAAAACACACACGTACACAGATATATATATATATATATATAAACAGAAAGAAAATAATAATTTGGAATTTATCTAGAAAATTGTTATCCTATATCATAGGATAAAATAGAATAAGTATGCAGTCAAAATTAAATGCATTGCATTCTGCCCTTTTAAATATATAAAAATGCCTCTCACAAGATTTAATGCATTGACATTATTTGTATGCACTAGTATACCAACTATTTGTGCGCTTTATCTTTATAGCATTTTTAATAGGCAATATGCGATAGTGAATAATATTTATCATTTTGATTAAATTCTGAAAGTATCTATAAACGCTAGAGGCGGACTGACGGATAGACAGACACACGGACTATCAGACAAACATATTGATAGATTAAAATCATAAACACTTTGAAACATTGTTAGAAGGAAGTGATAATAACGCATAATGAAAATCCAATTGCAGCAATTTCCAGTTATAGCTCCCCCCTCAGTAGATGATCAAAATTATGATGGCATGTCTCCGGACCGTCCTTAGGGATACGTCCCAGACCGTCTCCAATTATCCATTGCGCAGTACTTACGCGACGTTAAACCCAACCTACCTACCAATTATAGCTCTTAACGTATCAGAACATTTTTGTGTGGCCCTGAAAATCCTAATGCTAATGATACATCACTCTATAAACTTTTTTGTTGTTGTTGTTGTTTGCTTGTGTGTGTGTGCATATGAATAATTAATGTCAATTTCTTTATCACTTGCTCAAAAAAAGTGTTAAAATATAGTTTATAAAAATACCTCTTATAGAACGCAATGCTTTGGAATTATTTCGGGAGTCCCTGTACGCAAAATAGTGGTGGCATTTACTCCATTTTCAATCGCAAACATTCCGTATTTAAGTTGAATAATAAATCAGTTTTAAGAATTTCCATGAATGTTTATGGGAGTTAGAGCGTGGGTACACAGACAGACAAACCGAAATCATTAATATTTGTCATTTTTGTTCGAAAGTGCTAGAAAATGTATTAAGATAATGTAAAATTATTTCAGTTGTGCTATAATTTAACTTATTAGTCAGGAAACGCATCTGAAAGTAAATTCCTGTGTAAAACGCAATGGAAAAGTTTCTATAATAAAAGCTGAATATGATGGTATTTTGTATCCCACTTTGAGTTTTATATTACATATTTTTATCAGCAATATGATATAGTATCAAACTTGGAGTAATGATGTAAGAATAGTTGACATACCACATATCAGTATGCAGAGTAAATGAAATTATATTATGTATACTAAACTTTATCTAGTGTTGTGTTGCAGAATAGCTTCGAAATGTTATTATTTTAACTTCATTTTTTTCTGGTACATGTCATACAAGATATAAAATATGATACGTAATAATCATGTCCTCCGTTTTAATTATTATGAGAATATATAATACAATGAAAGTTTAACAATACGTCTATATATATTTAAGTAAGAATATTTGAAAAAATTATTAATACTATTTTATCATAAGACATCATAATACTTTTAGCGACTAAAAAAGTGCAGATATGTTACTTATTGCATAGGTGCCAAGAAGTAAGGTTTTTTACTCCTAGAAATTTTTAATATAATTCTTTTAATTAATTTAATTAATTTAATTTACTTTATTTATTTATTTATTTATTTTATTTTATTTTATTTTATTTTATTTTATTTTATTTTATTTATTTATTTATTTATTTTTATTTATTTATTTATTTATTTATTTATTTTTTAAGCAGTTTTTCTGATTTTACTTTTTGAAAATTTTCTGTCAGATACAGTGGTGCTAAAATACCATACAAGTTGACAGCTATTGTAATATATTTCACACTTTTGTCTAAAATATCTAATAATAAAATATTGAATTAATGTATATCTTAAAAATTGTAAAATATACGGGAGAACCCATTAATCAGGACAACGCTCAGACATCATAACTCTGAGTAACATTCGTTAAAATTATTTACCATCACTAAAACTATAAATGTTTTTCAAGTGTAATAGAATTTATACAGAATTTTTAAATTGTAGTTTTATACCTTTCAAAAGCCCTTTTTCAGCTAAAAAATACTTTATTGAATAATGTTAAACTTCTTTGATTTTTCTTTTCCTTTTTTAATAAACCCATAAATTCTTCTTAATATAGTTTTTTTTTTTTTTTGTAATAATGAGTTTCAACTTCAAAAAGTGATTTATATACCTATTTAAAGTTTGTTAAGTTAAATTATTTGTCCAGTTATTTAATAGAACCTAGTGTCTTTTTTACATAGAGTTTTTCATTATTTCTGACTTCTGAATTTATTGGATTTGAAAATCCAATATATTCTACTTGAAGCTCAGATACGGATAGAAAATTAATGAAAGAAAAAGTGTTAAAAAGTCTTTTTTTAGTTATGAACTAAGAGTCATTTAGTGCTTTCCCTGTCTTTTCTACTAGATGATATAATATAAAAGTGACATATAATTAATGATTTTTCCTTCATTAAAGACAGCATTTGCAATATCTAAAAAAAATGAAATGATTTATGTTTCGTAAATGATGAATGACAATTAAATAATAGATTCTACTGTGAATGTATCATCTTTATTTCATTTCTACATTCTTTAGGATGCTTATTTATACAGTTTCGAAGTTTTTACTTGGTTATTTTTTGTTTTAAAAACTATAAAGTAAACGTCGACAATTTATTAAAAAATTTTCGTTGACAGTTTCTTAAAAAAATGAGTATTTTTAATATAAAATTCAATTGTTTAAATTTTAATGGGATAG
Source organism: Salticus scenicus (assembly GCA_963930645.1). Classification (NCBI taxonomy): domain Eukaryota; kingdom Metazoa; phylum Arthropoda; class Arachnida; order Araneae; family Salticidae; genus Salticus; species Salticus scenicus. Next base: position 251,384,759 of record OZ005651.1, on the reverse strand, counting down.
ATTTACTAAGGTGTTTTCAAAAAAAAAAAAAATATTTTTTGGCATTTGGGAAATTAAAATCTTCAGTTAAATGTGCAAAACCGTCTCATTAAAGTGATTTTTAACACGATGAAACAGTGTTTGAATTTTAATGATGGAGATTTTTTAAAGAGTTTAAAAAAAATAATATTGATTTTCATAAATTTATAAGAGATTCCATATAAATTCGAAAAACCATCTTTTGAATATCTTCAAAAAAAAAAAAAAAAAGTATGAAGAAGGTGATTTTTTTATGTTGCAACTATAAAATTTCTCACGTGAATTTTTTCATACCGTAAAATGTCATATAGTCTTTACTTTATGAATATAGGGCAAACACTTAAAATATTTTTATTTATTATAAAACATCGTTACCATCCCCCCCCCCCCCCTCATTTTTGTTAATGATAAATGTAGAAACATATTTCGAAATCTTCTTCGATTGTATAATTTAAAGATTGCTAAATCAAAATCGGTAACTTTCAAGCTTCAAAGTCCCTATTCGAGCATATCGGCTGATCGGAGTTTTCCGTAGTTTTCTACGAAAATTGCGTATATACGGGGTAGGACCCCTTAGAAAAAGGAGGGCACTCCCCATCAGGCTTAAGACCCTAGAGCAGTGAACTCACCTTAATCCTACTCTCTTAAAAGGAAAGAATGAAAATAAATCAACTTGAGTAAATTTTCACTAATTTGTCTGAAAGAAACATGCCCTCTCATCATCAGTTAAATTCAAGAAATTGAATGAGTTAACATAATGCGCTGAAACTTGAGTTATTTATTTTATTTGAGTAATTTATTTATCTTATTAATGATGGTATATTTATCTTATAAATGGGATCACTTTGCAAAGGCGTTACTCGTTGCACTTGCGTGCCACTGGAGAAATGCGTTGCAGCGAGAACGATGTATACTCTTACAAATGTTGCATAAGCAGCAATAACTTAAATATCGGTAAATACTGATAACTCAAGTCCGATTAAATAAAAAACTACTAATTAGCCCGAAGAATTCCATTTTTAACTCAAATTGAATTTTAAAAATTCCACGTCTACTTGACAGGGTGAATTAACTCATTTATTTTAAGAGAGAAATACCAAAATCAATAACAAGCTTCAAAATTATAATAGATAAATTTAAATTTTATCTAAAAATGTAAAAGTTGTTGAGAACTCACATACTCGATATTAAAAGCGTCGTTGTCAATATTTACAAGTGTTACCGTAAAATTCGAAATGCAGAACTCAAGCTGTCGTTCTCTCTCTCTCTCTCTTTTTTCAATTACCAGTGTATCTGAAAAGTGCTACTCTTATTAATTAAATTTTTAGTTAATTTATCAGTAGAGAACATGTTTCTGCCTGTTCTCTGTTTCTGTTTTAGTAAAAAACCAAAATAATCATAAAATAAAAATGCTGCATATGCCACCTTTTTCATGTACTTTTAAGGGACTCGGCACCTTTCACTTGGAACATGTGAAGTTTTCATATAAAATCATATATTAGCATTTAGTATTTATAAATTGAACTATATTAAGTTTGTTTAATAAAATATATAAATATATATTCAGGCAACAATTCCTATGATTATATATCTATTTTTTACAGATTTGAAATCTTTAAACTAATCTTTATATTGCGTTTTTTCATTTATCATTTTTCATGATTTTCAAAATGCTGAAATTTCTGCATATATTTAGGAAAAGACTTAGATTTTTTAGATATTTAATAGAGCCTTCTTAAAAGAATTAGATATGAAATTTGCAATTTCTTTAAAAGAAAAAATATTTTAAAAGTAAAAATGTAACAAAAATCATGTTTTTATTGCATTTTTTTTACATAAATATTCCCTTTTTATTATTATTTTTTCCAAAAACTAACTAATAAATTTCGTAATTCATCCCTAATTCTTTTACAAAATTAAATCCCTGTAGGCGGTTTAGCATTTTGAAGATCAGGAATTCATGAAAAAATGCAGTCTGAGAAAACGCAGTTTCAAGATTTCAAATCTATAAAAAAAAATATATATATATATATATAAAAAAAAAAGAATTGTTGCTTGAATATATTTTTAATCAAACAAACCTGATATAGTTCATTTTATGGATACTAAATGGAAATATATGCTTTTATATGAATTTTTCAGTGGTTCCAAGTCAAAGTTGGCAAGTCCCCTTAAGTAACTAAGTCCAAAGCAAATAACAACGTACTGCCCTTAAATTGCATTAGACTTAATTCTGTTTCTGTAATTTTGCCATGGCAAATACACCAGGAATATTGCTATAACATCTTATTGTAATACAACATTTATTTAAACAGAAAGCTCTTAACGTCAAACTAGAATTTTATTTCAAACAGTCGATATAGTAATACTTTATGTGTACTAAAAAAAATAAATTAATGATTTTTAATATTAGACTTTAGTAACTTTTTCCCAAACCTAAATTTTGACATCTGGAATTAGAAATAAAATAATAAATTTAGAAAACATCTAACACGGAATTTTTTAACTCCATTTTTCAGCACAATATTTTCTAAAGTCGATCATTTTGCGTTAAATTTATTAAGCCCAAAACTGTAAAAAGTAGAATTATTAGAGGATAATACATTTGGGTCCAAAATTTAAGCTAATAATTTTTAAAATGTCAAGTTGAAGTTAAAATAAAGAAAATAAAGAAATGAATAGAAAAGCTTCGATTTCAGTCAAACGAGTATATTAGGACAGTTGTTTTATATCATATCCTTCTTCTTCTTATTATTATTTTGTAATATTAGTATGTTACTGAAATTTCACTCTAAGTTGAGTTATACTATAAAAAGTAGTAAAATGTAATAAAAAATGCATTAAATATTAACGATTTTGATGGTTTTGTTAAAGCGACAAATATAATATTTTAATATTATTGTTCTGTTAATTTTATGATATGCCTTAATTAAAGTTGTTCTAATTTTAACAAAGTGTTACATTTCTATTTAAGTGTCAAAATAATCTACCTTCTTAGAGCATATACATTTGAAAATATGCATAGAAATACTTAAGAGACGTTACAAATTTAGCTGTCAATAACAAACTTTTACCCAGTGTTTTCCCTTTCTTAAGCAATAAAAGAGTCTATTATAGTTTACTATATCAAAATTCCTTTCAGCCTTTATCTTACTAATAAAAGATGAATTTTTAACAGCATAAAAAAAACATAAGTGTTCGAAAAAAACATATAGGATTTGCTTTAACAAAAATAAATATACTTTATGTAGCAGTAAAGATAACAATGTAGTTAAATTTTTATTGGCTTTAATACGTTTTTAGTAACTTTCTTAAACTAAACATTGTGTTTTTTACTTGAGTCTGAAACAAATATAAAATTCCTTTGTGAAGTCTTTCGAGAAATAATTATTCGGTGAATATTTTTTAATGACATTAGAAATGAAAATTACATAAAAAAAAAAAAAAAAAAAAAAAAAAAAAGTTGCATAAAGAATAGAAACCTCAAATATATAAACAGAAAACTTTTTATAAGTTTTCTCTTTGATTGCCATCAAATGATATGTTGTTTTCATTTGCTTAAGATGTAGAACAAAAGGTCTTTTTTATTTCACTTTTTTGCTTTTGTAATGAATTGGATTCGACTAACAATATGTAGCACATAGCGTATGTATGGTACCTTTCAAGTAAAAGGAAAGATTTTTTTTTTTTATGTTATTTTATTTTTTAACGAACAATGGTTAATAGAATATATTTCTGAATACTTTACTTTCATTTAGAAATGTCTTTGTTTGAATATCTTTTTATGAGATCAACATTAAGAATTTTACTTGAAATATAAAAATATTCCATTCTGCTCAGGAAGAAAAAACTCCTTAATTTTGCAGCGTATTTTAAATGTTTCTGTGAATTTTCGTTAAAAAAAGGTTTTCCAATTTACATTTTATTAAAATTATCTAAAACCATCATAAACTATTATAAATTGTCGAGAATACTACAATAAAGTGTAATATTAAATAAGAAATAAGATAAAAAAGAATCTCCCGAAACATAGTAGACACAGTGCCCGCAGCAGTCCTATATTTTTACATGCATTTTATTATTTTGCCACCACTTTAGAAAGGTTATATGGGCTTCGATGGCTATATATATATATATATATATATATATATATAAACCCATTAGTAGTCGCTAGTTGGTCGATTTGCTTCGGTTAGTCGATCCCTTCAGTTTTGATTCAACAGCTACCAAAAATTTTGAGAAGTGGCATTTGATATACATAAAAGGCGAATCGACTCGAATAATCGTGGATTATGTACACTGATGGAAAAAAGAATCCCAACACCAGAAAGGAGCTGTGGTAGATAAACGAAATTTGGTAGGCGTGTTTATACATCTGAAATATGATGTCGATTCAAATTTCGAGCTACGCGCATAAATGTGGCGCTAGTAGCGATACTATGAACATGCAAATGAGGTTTGCTTTAAATAAGCGCTGTACGGTTCGTGATCGTTATTTACAGTTGAGATTTGACGTAGTGGGTTAATGTTAGTCAAGGATGCCTCTAAGAAGACGAAGAAGCCATTATCAACAGCTCACTGAGTTTGAACGAGGTTGTGTAGTAGGGCTACGAGAAGGTGTGTTTTCTTTCCGCGATATTGCAGAAAGACTTGGCAGGAATATATCCACTGTGCATGAGTGTTGGCAGCAGTGGTCAGGGGAATGTACTGCCTCAAGAAGACCGGGTTCCGGTCGGCCACGTGGCACTACTGAGAGGGAAGACCGCCGTGTTCGGCGTATGGCTGTGGCTAATCGTACTGCGTCTGCAGCTGAAATTCGAGCTGCAGTTGGCACCACAGTGACACAACGAACTGTTACAAATCGGTTACTTCAAGGACAGCTCCGAGCCAGACGCCCTGTAGCGTGCATTCCACTGACTCCAAACCACTGCCGTTTGCGACGTGAGTGGTGTCAAGCTAGAGCTCATTGGAGGACGGAGTGGAGATCTGTTGTGTTTTCTGATGAAAGCCGGTTCTGCCTTGGTCGCAGTGATAGGCGTGTGTTGGTTAGAAGGAGGCCAAGTGAACGCCTGCTAGCGACCTGTCTGCGGCCTAGACACACAGGGCCTACTCCTGGAGTTATGGTTTGGGGAGCAATTTCGTATGACAGCAGGAGCACTCTCATGGTTATCCCACGCACCCTGACTGCAAATTTATACGTCAGTATAGTGATACAACCTGTTGTGCTGCCATTCATGAACAACATTCAAGGGGGTGTTTTCCAACAGGATAACGCTCGCCCTCATACCGCTGTTGTAACCCAACATGCTCTACAGAGTGTCGACATGTTGCCTTGGCTTGCTAGATCACCAGATCTTTCTCCAATCGAGCACGTATGGGACATCATTGGACGACAACTCCAGCGTCATCCACAACCAGCATTAACCGTCCCTGCATTGACCGCCCAAGTGCCACAGGCATGGAACTCCATCCCACAAACTGATATCCGACACCTGTACGACACAATGCATGCACGTTTGCATGCTTGCATTCAAAATTCTGGCGGTTACACCGGTTACTAATGTACCAACATTTCACATTTGAAATGGCTCTTCTCGCCATTGGCTCTACCTGTGATCTTGAAACTTTAATCAATTAAATATGTTACCTAGACAAATGTATTGCTGAAATTTCATTACTGTACAATAATTTTTTTCTTGGTGTTGGGATTTTTTTTCCCATCAGTGTATATGAAATCCCACTTCTAAAAATTTTTGGCGGCTGTTAAATAAACACTGAAGAAATGGGCGGCGAATCAACCAACTAGCGACTACTAACGGGTTAAAAAAAAATAACTATATTATCTCTATTTTTTAATATAATAAGTAACATTCTTCATTCAAAATTTTAAACATATTGAAGAACAACATTTAAACAATATTTTATAAAATTTTCATTAAATATTTTTGAAAAATTAAATCGGTCGGACCTAGTTTCCTAAGACCCTTCAAAAAAGTGGTGGATAGGATAACTTTTGACAGCTTTATCTGAAAAAAAAAATAAATAAATAAAATACATTTTTTCTGTTAGCAAATAAATATAGCCCTTGACTAAACGAATGATTAAAAAGATGATATTTGAATTTTTGACAGAGTCTTCTGAAAAATAGCGCTATTTTCGGTATGTTTTACGCGTATAGCCTTGTTAAATAGGTTTTAATTAGAAAAGAAAAAGAATAAACATTCGTTCAAGCACTAATCAAATCTATTTTGAAGACGTATAGAATTTTTAATGAGAATTTTGTAAAATATTGTTTAAGTGATGCTATTTTATCTATTCAAAAATTTTAATAAAACAACCTTAATTATTATGTTATAAATAATAGTGAAAAAGTATGTTTTTTTTTTTTTTTTTTTTTTTTTTTTTTAAGCCATCAAAATTAGTGTAACCCCAAACGCCTTTTCTCTAACAAATGAACCCACAATGTTTGAAAAGTTTAAAATAACTAAAAAGAAAAAATCCGTACTTTATCATAGTTTAATCTATTTTTGCGGTATAAGGAATCAAATATTTTACAAAATTCGTTTGAAAATCTGTAACACTTACAAGATATTCAAATTCTAGGGGATTTCAAAAAAAAAAAAAAAAAAAAAAAAAAAAAAAAAAAAATCAGGCACGTAATTTTTTTCTGCAGTAATTTAATGCTGAATAACAGCATTTAATCACATTATGAGGGTCTTTAGAAGTAAGATTTTGTATTCAAGCGTATACTTGCAGATTAAATAAAGCAAGGATTATTATATGGAAAATCGAGTTTCTTAAAATGAGTTCAAGTTTGGCAGCATTGTGGGGATGCTTGAAGGCGAATATTAATAATTTGAGTTACAAAACTTCCAAACCATTGAAACAATATAATAACACAGGTACATGAGAATATTTTTTGAAAATATGCACTTTTTATTTTTATATAATTTCTACATGTCCCGATAGATTTTGTCAACCAGAAAATTATAATTAATTAAATAAAAAATGTAACACCAGAAATTTAATTTTGATAATAATAACTTCTTATAAAAAAGTGTGTTTGTCTAAGCTTCATATAAATGCTACACTGAGAAAAAAAATATACCGCCTTCATCTAGAATAAATAAGTGATCATTTTCTAAATCTCTTAACTAGAAATATAGATTTCCGAGTTATGCACATAAGGGGCGCCAATAAACTGAATAGACGAAATGATCGAGAATTTCTAATCTACACATTTCTAGATGGTGAAACAATATTCTGAATATTCATATAGTTCTGGACTTCATATGATTCTGAATATTCCGAATATTCTGAATCTTTTGTATTGCGAGAAATTCTCGCTGGATTTTCTAGAACAGGGTAATAAACCAGGATTATAGCTGATGAAACCCGCCTCTTGTATTCGCATTTATTTGCAGATATTTTTAAATAACTTTGCTCTCGATATGCAAATGCTCCACAATTCTAATAGAGGTTTCTAGAAATCACTTTGAAAGGGAACTAGAATTTATAAGGATGGCATGGAACTATTTTTTCTAGAGCCACAATTTACATTCTAGATGTCAGTTACAGATTTTTTTCTCAGTGTATCAAACCTTAATTTCTGGTGTATTTTTTCTTTTTTTTAATTGAAGCATACAGAATTTTACGGTGTTCCTTTTTTCATTAAAGCGGACAGAATTTTCCAGTAGTCCTAATATTTTTTCAGTGCACTTTCAAATTGCATTTACTTACAGTTAATTTTTTTTTTTTTTTTTTTTTAATGGAAAGATTTATACTAGAGATTCATAATAATAACTTCTTATAAAAAAGTGTGTTTGTATACAACATCTGTTTTATTTTATTTTATAAACTCATTACATTATATTAGCAATCGGAAGTAAATAGAGTAGAGATTCGTATTTGGAAAAACACGAAATTGAAAAGAAAAAAAAAAATTAAATAAACGGGAATAGTGACAGCTGTGCATTTAGTTAAAGATAATTAATCTATTTAATTTCTTAATTTAAAACTTTTTGTATGAAATATGTGTTTTTTACGAAATATCACAGAACCGCCTTTTTTTTTTTTTTTTTACTAAAATTCTATTCTAACAGGGCAGAATTATACTTAAATCGGATGAGCTTCATATCTTATTCTTAGAAAAATTTCACTTTAATAAGGCAGAATTACGCTCAAATCGGATAAATTTCTGCATTTTTTCCCTACATCCTTTTTTGATATACGGAAACCATTTCTTTCTTCTTTTGTAGCTAAAGGTTTTAAACTAGGGAAGTAATCGCCTGAGGATCTCAGATAAGGGAGTTCAGCTTTCGAGGATCTCCCGGTTTTTGATCCCTTATTTTTTCAAACAACAAAAGAAACAAAATATGCTATCATAGCGTACGGACAAGGAGAAACCGCAGAAACATCCTTTACATGAGAGATAGATCAATATCTGCACAAAAAAAGGAAAATATTGAATGGAAAAAAATCGAAAGATGAAACAAAAAATCGGAAGGGGGTGTCGTTTAAAAAAACGTGAAAAAACACTAACCCAGTAATCGAAAAAATTCCTTCCGCCAGTACAGAGTAGTATATTTATAAAAAGTCGTAGGGAATCAATGTCAAAAACGCAAGAGGCATGACCGATAAGGGTGTTGGATGTCAGGTTTCTCACCCCTTATAACTTACTGATGTAGTATGACGGGCGATTGACTCATTAGAAATTTGCAGTTAGAATTCTTATGAAATAATCATCACTATATCGTTGATTTATAATTAAAGAATGTTAAATGATTTGGCGTTTTGGTGCATTTTTCTTAAGGATTTTTGACATGAAAACTGCATGAACTATAGCAGTTGGTGACATTATTTTGGAAACAGAGTTCTTAGTGAAAACTGCAATAACAAAAATTAATGATAGATATTTCATTAATACGAAACGCATAATATATATATATACATAGAGAGAGAGAGAGAGAGAGAGAGAGAGAGAGAGAGATAAATTCTTCATCCTTTCCTAGTTCCATTTAATATTTTTAAATATATTAAAAAATCATGTACCAAAAAATTAAGTTTGTCATTTAATGAAATATAATGTCTAAAATTAAAATTGCACATCTCATTTAAGAAAAAGACTTATATTCAAAGAGTTGACTGCTACTGAATATAAGTTTTTGAAAATTCTTAAAGTGCTTAAGAAAGTGCTTTCTTAAAGTCGTCTATAATAAATTTAGGCTTTGGAAAATAATCTTAGATTTACGCATTTTTTTTTTCCTAATGGGTTACATGTGATTCGAAGGCTGAAAAACTGCATATTTCCTCTCTTTTATTATAATATAATAAATCAAAAATTTTAAGCATATAAAAGAGTAACATTTAAACAATAATTTATAAAATTTTCATTAGTGAATTTGGAAAAATTTCGCCGGTGGGTCCTGATTTTTCTTTTCTTTTTTTTTCTTTTTCTTTTTTTTTTTTTTTTTTTTTTTTGATACAACTAATTTTATAAGACTCTACGGGGGTAAAATGTACCGAAAATTGCATTTTTTTGCATACAACTCTGACAAAAGTTCATATTTCAAGTTTTTTTTTTTTTTTTTTTTCTTTTTTTTTTTTTTTTAATTCAAGCGATAGTCAGGTCTATATTGAAGAATTGCGCAAAGTTTTAGTAAGATAGGTGCATTAGTTTTTGAGAAGTCATATCCACTATTTTTCAGATTGAGTCGGAAACCAGGATCCAACGTATGAATTTCCCAAAAGTTTTAAGGAAAAATTTTATAAAATATTGTTATAAAATATTGTAATAATGTTGCTCTTTTATATGCTCAAAAAATAATTTATTATATAAAAATAAATAAATAAGTAAAAAAAAATAGGTTTTATTTATTTCTTTTTTCTCTTGCTTTCGAAATCCATGTAACTCCTGAAGTTTGTATTGACTATTCTAGAAAATATTCAATACTAAAATATTTTAGGAAAAATCTCATTTAGATATCAACCTTTACTATAAAAATTTTATTTTAACTTTTTATAAAATTTTGTAATAATGTTGCTCTTTTATATGCTCAAAAATAATTTATTATATTAAAAAAAAAAAAAAAAAAACAGAGATTTTTTTTTTCTTTTGCTTTCGAAATTCATGCTACTCCTGAAGTTTGTATTAACAATTTTAGAAAATATTCAATACTAAAATATTTTAGGAAAAATCTCATTTAGATATCAACCTTTACTATAAATATTTTATTTTAACTATATAATTATTTTATTAAAACTTATTATTAAATTTTAGTAAAGCGGTTTGTGAAGAAATAAAAAATATTATTATAGAAATTATATCTTATAAAATACTCTTTTTGTTTGCACTGTTAATTCTCTTGGTAAATATTAGAGTTTTATACTTACAAAAAAAAAAAAAAAAAAAAAAAAAATGCTAAACACTAACAAGAGCAATAGCAGTCAATATACTTTTTTGATGTAAATAAATCCTATTCTGAAATGTTAAAAGTATTTAACTTAACTATATTTACGAATGATATCATTTTTCGGAAATCATTGTTAAAAGACGCATCGAGTGGTGGAATGATTTACGCTCATGCCATCACTTATCAGGTGCTGTGTTTGAATCTTGATTCAGTCATGGATGATCGTAGTGGGTTCGAAATCCACATAGAGCCGCAGATCCCGGTCTAATGAGATTTAATGTGAAAAAAAAATAATGAACATAGAATAAAGATCCGCAACCTGTTGTTTAAAAACAACTTATTCTGACACGCCGACATTTCTAATTTATTCTGTTGCATTCTTAGTACTAACTTTTACTTTCACTCCACTTCTTCTGTAGAGTATTTTTTCCAATATTTAATTATTGTTAAAGGAGAAGTAAACAACTCTTCAGTAAGGTGGTGTAAAAAAAGGCGAGTACTGAAAGTACTATGGAATAATTAAGAAATTCTGACTTATTATACTACAAGTATTAAATGCTTTGAATCATCAGCTCTGTTTCAAAGGTTGAAAAAAGGAATTAAAGTTCATTTATATATAATTAACTGCTTATAAATCTATAGAACTTTTGTCATAGTCAAAAGATAATAAATTAAATGTTTTTTTCCGTTTCTGATTCTGAAAATTTACATTTTTTATAAGTTAAAAAGTTTTAGTTTCAAAATATTTTTATATACAGGGTGATCCAAAAGTCAGGAGCAACTTTAAAATTGAATAATTCGAAAACGAATCAAGATACAAAGATATGGTTTGCACCAAACAAATGGAAAAGAAGCCGGGTTTTTTGTGGCAACGAAAAAAAAAATGGTTCGGTTGGCGACCAACAGATGGCGCTGTCGTATTTCTGATGTAGGATTATGCAAAGCAACAAACGATAAAAAAAGGAATAACTACAGCAGGTAATGGTAGTCGAAGCTTATATGCATCGAAATATCGCATTCTCAGTCGCTACTTTAATCACGCATGGCCTCAAAGATCTCCCGATCTGACACCCTGTGACTTTTGGCTGTGTGGATTCTTGGAAGTCAAAAGTGTACCGCGACCAACCGGCATCACTAGCAGCACTGAAAGATGCCATCCGCCAAAATGTTTCTGCCATAACGCAAGAAATGCTACTAAATGCTGTGAACGATGTGGTGAATCATCTCACAGCTGTACTTCTGAATGATGGACATTGAACAGTTACTGTAGTAGTACTAATTAACTGTAATTAAGCTGACTTGTAAGTTGTCAACATTTTTTTTTCATTTGTAAATCATCTTTTAGTGAAATAAAACCCTATAGCACCATCTGTTGGTCGCCAACAGAACTAATTTTTTTCCTTTGCCTCACAAAACCGGTTTCTTTTTCCTCCGTTTGGTGCAAACCGTATCTTTGTATCTTTATTCGTTTTCGAATTATTCAATTTTAAAGTTGGTCCTGACTTTTGGATCACCCGGTATATTAAATTCTGGATGAAATTAATGACAGTAACGTTCTCTTGAGATTGCGTAAAGCACAGCTTATCGTATGCGCACATTTTCTTAATCTAAAATGTTCACATAATGTAGTATATCATGAATTATTAAAATATTCCAAATTACCACCACACTTATTTTTAAATATTTTACTGTGTGTGAAGAAAGATCTACAATGTAATAAATTTACATGTTAATGTTTTCTGAAGAATATTTTTGTAATTGTATTTTAAAAATAATACAATGTATCTTTTATGATTCCTGTTAACATATTTATCCTTTTTCGGAAAACGCATTTAATAGATATTTGCTGAAATATCCATTTTTCTTTGCTACAAAATAATTGGAGCTAAATAAGTTAAATAGCGTATTTTCTAGATCAGACAATATTTATTATAATCGATATATTTTGTGATATCCAAACTAGAATTAGTTGTAAAATTTTAATACCCGAGGTATGAATTTTGTATTCCTTTAATATCACATTCATATTGTTGATGTATGTGTGACTTTAAATTTTTCTAATAACGCTATATTAACTTAAATTTATTGATTATTCTAATTTGTCCAGTGAATTTTTACGTCTATTTTTAAAAAGATAAATACATTCTCAATAAATCGTTGAAACTGTAGACTGCTTTAGCGTTAAATTCTATTTAAATGTGAGCTTTACTCATAAGCGTTACATTTTTTATATCGTATACTTACGCAAAAATTTACATCATACTCAAATTTGTAAGCAAGTGGAAGTGACATGTACATGTGTTGATAAGATGTATTTAGTCTATCGTATGTACTCTGTTTCAAAAGGAATATAAATAAAGTAATTATTCCTTCAATGGTGCAACACTGAAATATTGCATCCCTAGAGCATATATATTCGCATTAAATACTGAAGTTAACTATCCAAACGTGTAACCAACATTGAGGGTAGTTTTCGTCGGTCACGTTACGAGTGAAATGGTCGGATCCATTTGATTTACCATACTTGGCTCATTTCCAACTTTTTTGTTTTCCACACTTGGCTTAATATCGCTATTCCAAAATATTCCCCCTTCCCCTTTTTGCTTATTAAGATTAAGTTGTAATATTTTCGAAGAACAAAAAGTAGATTGAATAGTCTGAAAAATTATGTATAATTGCAATCTGTCTTTTGCAATTTTTAAAAGTTGTATCTTAGAAAATAATATCTATGTATTTGTAAATGAATAAAACTAATGTTAAAAAGAGAGAGTAAAATTATTATAGTTTCTTTTTAAATGTCGAAAGAACAATAATTTTTACTTTCTTCTATATCTATATATAGAGAAAGTATTGGATTAGTGAAAATTTTCGAACTCTAGTTTTCGATAGATTTACACGTTTTGGGATGTCCTGAACACGATTTGACTGTTTTTAGAAAATATTTGTCAGTCTCTCTGTGTGTGTGTATGTCAGTGTGTGTGTATCACAAATTTTGTGGACACTGTATCTCACGAACCAATGAACGAAATTTAACCAAACTTGGTATTTAGTTGGAACCTGACATAAACTGCTGCTTATTAGATTTGTGGAACAATTGTTCAACAGGTGGTGCTGTGATTGCATTTTTTTCTAAATTTTTAACATGGCAGTATAAGACAAAAATTCGTATAAATGTACATAATGAGAGTTGTTTTAAACGTTTGATTGTAAAATCAATATGAATTTTTGATAATAGTAGTAGTTAACTAGGCAAAAAAAATGTGCATATGGGAACATTCCTTCCCCCCCCTAGGGTGGGTACACCCCCGGGGGGAGTAAATTTTCAATATGGGTATCTTTCGAAAGATTTCGTCAATACCTCTAAAACGAATGATTTAACTATAGATCTGTGATAATTTAAAACAAAGTTATCGATGTTTTTAATCTTTTAACGAAAAGAAACTCATTTTTTTTTTTTTTCATTTTTTAACGGTAAAATCTTAGAAAAAAAAATTTTTTTTTTCTGATAATTGCGAAAAATTGACTTTCATTCAGTATGTCAGATAAAAATCGTCTGAATTTATAAAGGAAAATAATTTAATAATTTAATAAATAATTGTATTGAATGAATTTTGTGTAAAATTATATAGAAGAATGTCATGTGATGGCCACATAATACTAGTTATAATTAATGTACTTGAATTTGATTGACGATTTTCCCAATCACTTAAAAAACTTTAATAAAATAAAAAAGTAAAATTGAGTCCGAAGTAGAATTTAATTTTTGATATGTTTCTCAAAAACTATGAGTAAATTTATTTTCAAATCTACATTCAAATTCTGTTAGAAAGTTGAAAACTTAAATAATAATACTTATGACAATAATTTAAAAATAAATAAATCAATAAAAAGTCACCCACAACTCATTTTCAAATAAATTATTACTATTATTTATCGGTGTTTAAATTAGCATGTCCACTGCATACAAAGAAAGAAATTTTCATTTTGTGCCTTAAACATTTCATTTAAAATTATATTAATATTTCAGAAAAAAAATAAAAGTATAGTCTTACTTATGAAATGATAAAAGTCCTTGTTCGACAAATTCTTCTATGTATCCAAACGACTATGTATCCAAATGACTATGTATCTAATTCGAAGTATTGCTATGCATTTGCATAGCAATATGTCGACATTTTTCTTGGCTCAGTTGGATGACGTGTCGAAAACTCTTAGTCACATTTTGTCCGAGGAGGAGAGTGAACCTGTGACTTTTAAAGTTGAAAACTGAAAAGTACTCAATACGTGATTTCGATGTTGGTTACTTGCTTCGATGAGGGATGCGCACTCTAGTAGTATATATGCTCCTAAGGCTACACCTATTAGTAAGGATTGCGTCCAGTTATGTTCCCTCACTGGTTATATGAATTGCGGTCACAATGCGGCGAACATGCTGTCGGCCGTGTGCTGCTAACCTGCCTAAAGCTGCCTTCAAACTCTGGTAATTTGCAATGCGTCAACGCGGTCTCTTTTGATATTCCTTTGATGTGGTATTTGAGAGTCGATACTCGCTGGAGTCGTAGTTCACAAACCTCCTAGTGCGATAATTGCATGAGAATGGGGTCTCTTTTGTAAAAAAGGAATAAAAAGTAATGTCCTTCATTGTAAATGTGTGCAAAATTTCAAGGGTCATTTTCGGACAATGGATAATTTATTACTTTTGAAGCTCTGTATCGTTGTCAGAGTTTAAAGACAGCTTAAGGCTAGCTGTATTTATGTCACTTCTGAGCGACCGCCCATTTTACTGTAGGCTTCCATGACTGCTGGCAGCCATAAACGGTCACTGCTTCTGTTACGTGTGGGAACCTGCAACTGATGGAAAGTGCAGGATGACAGCTGTAGGCTAGAACGAGCCCATAAGTATGAGTTTTGCTGGGTTATGAAGTATGTATAAGTAGATTACTACAGGAAAACTGATAGGAGTCCATGATTAATTATGATAATTTTAGGTATCTGGACCACACTATCTCCAAAAATAGTTTAAAATGATATTAGTAGTTAGTATTGGAAATCATGTGGTTGTTATACGTGAGATTTCTTTTAAAAAAGTAGTACGTTAGACTAATTTAATTAAATTTATAGTTACTCAACTGTCCTATTATATTTATTAAAATAATAAATGGTTGACAAATAATATGCACACTAAATAGCGATTTTTCGTAAGATTATCTCTTTCTTTGACATATTTTTTATTTCTGAAAACATTTTACAGTTTTTAGTTTAGTAGTGATGTACAAGGAACTGATTACGATAATGTGTTTAGTTATAATGGATTATAATAAGCCCTTATCATCATAAACTTTTTATTTTATTTTATTTTATTTATTTATTTATTTATTTATTTTTCCTGAATTTCTTCTAATTATAATTTAGTTTTTTTTTCTAAGAATCTTAAATAAAATATAACTTTATTCATGTAATTTTTATATACTATACCACAAATATTATGAAAAAATCCTTTTATAAACGTTAAACCCGAGATTTGAGAAATTGTGGTACAAAAAAAGAACAGCCTTTGTTAGTTAAGGTAATATTAATGGTCTAACTAAATATATTAGTTTTGTATTTTTTTAAATTGTACATATGTACTTGGAAAAACACAAAACTTGCATTTGGTTTCAACAATTTCTTTTAAAATTTCGCCTCAACTATTTTAGTAAACGCCTTCCTTCCTTATTTTTTTCGTAGTTTGGTTGTGTCATGCAGTTTTCAGAATAAAATAGAAGAAATATAAGACAATAATAGTAAAAAATGTTTTAGTTCTATGTTATAAACCTCAAGTAAATTACAATTTTGCTCAATTTATATAACTAGGTGATATGTAAAAAAGAATTTTTGAAACAGAAATGTGTACGCTAAATTATTAATAATAATAAAAAAAAAAAAAATAAGAACAGTATTTATAAATGTTTCTTTCCTCAATTTTGCAAGTTTGGAATATTTTTTGCGACATTAGAGTTTTACTCTTTAGCATAAATAATGCAGAAAATATCTAGAATGTATGTTTTTAATTCATACTTTTCAGTAGGCAATTAAGCACATTTTTTTCAGTTTATTTGAAATAAAATATTTACAAGAGAATTTCTCTTTAAATGTATAGTTAAAGGAAAAATAAAATATCGAATAAATGTGTTTTTAAAATTTCGTCACTTTCATTTTAAGTTTAATTTAAGAAATGAAATATAAGGATAAGAATATTTAGGACACCCCCACAGAGAGAAATGATAGATTCATTCGTATAAAATATATAATATATAACTATCTACACAAAGATTATTTCGAAAATAAAATTGAGCAATTAGGAGGCGTATTAAGAATGCTGAAATGTCTTATTCTTTTCATGCAAGATATGTCTTCAATTGACACTTTTGTGAAGTTGAGATAATTGTCCGTGCCAGGAGAAAGTGACTCCCTGAAAAGGTTGATTGAAAAGTTTTTTATGACTTCTTTGAATAAAAGTGACTTATAAAATAGCTTTTAAAACTTTTATCCAGAGGACTTCAAATCAGGTTGAACATTCGGAAGAAAAGTAGTAATGCATTTTATTATTCAATTGATTTTTTAAAAACTTACGAAAACTTTATTCACAAAACATTTTAAAAGTTTGAAAATTGTGTTAAAGAAAAATTTAAAAGAGCAATAAATAAAAAATATATATATCTTCTATTATATATTGAAATATCAGGTTTTGCCCGCTTCGCTGGTCACTATATTTAAATGAATTCTTAAAATCCCAGGTCACTTATTAATATAAAAATTAAAAAAAAAAAAAAAAAAAATCATTGAAATCATTGAAATTATTCAAAACGTCACATATGTTTCCCGCTGCCTTCAGCAGCAGCATTCGTGCCCCGGACGTGCTAAGGAACGGTTCTCATTGCTTGAGGCAGTGCTTGAAACAAACACATTCATGCAAGAACCACGACTCAGGGCCCGAAACCTTCGACACAATCATTCTTGAATACGCTTTGTCGGTTTCCAGTACCCCTCTGCGTGCAGTGGAAATAGATCTTCGCACCAGACCACGAAAGTAAGTGCAATTAATTAAAATACCCGAGAAAATAGAAGAAATATGAGACCATAATAGTAAAAAATGTTTTAGTTCTATGTTATAAAACCTCAAGTAAATAACAATTTTGCTCAATTTATACAACTAGGAGATATGTAAAAGAATTTTTGAAACAGAAATGTGTACGCTAAATTATTAATAATCAAAAAAAAAAAAAAAAAAAAAAAAAAAAAACAACAACAACAACATGTATAAATATTTTTTTCCTCAATTTTACAAGTTTTGAATATTTTTTGAGAAGTTAGAGTTTTACTCTTTAGCATAAATAATGCAGAAAATATCTAGAATGCATGTTTTTAATTCATTGTCATAATATTTAAACAAAAATAGTGTTTTTCAGAAATAATAGATGCTGAGTCTCGGTTTGGTTTCTTTTGAGATTAAGTGGATTTATTGTCTCATTATAGCTACACATTGGACAACTAACTGAGTTGCTATTGAAAGCTATAAAAAACTTAAAAATAGGTTCATGATTGCATTATCCACAACGGTCTAGTTGGCCAAAAAAATTATAGAAATTTATTTTTTATCAATAAATAATACTTCCTATGTCAGGGTACCGCAGTAACCTAATCTATAGAGCGCCGAGCTCGTAATTGGAAGATTACGGATTTGATACTCGTGCTGGATGAAGACCGTTGTGTACATTAAAGCACACTTTATAGTTGTCGTTCATTTCCTCTGTCTGAAAACGTTGAGCTAGAAGGAGCCATAACTCCCTGTTGAAAAAGAAAGTGCATTCGAATGGATAAGAATTTATCGATCCCTACCGTCTGGCTCAGTGCTTTCGGACAGCGAAATGGATTGACATTAAACACCATAAAACTCGCTTAATGGTGGCTGGAGCACTTAAAATACGCCGTGATAGCAATGTTTTTATTTATAATATACCACTGGCGATCACTGAAGAGAGGGGGCTATCCCCTCGAAGGATCAAAATTTAGATGACATTTATCCAGAGCACCTCTAGTGGTGAGTCCCAAATCGTCGCAAATTGTTCATAGTGTAACACTAGTGCAGAGTATAACAAAATAAAAAACAAACAAACAAAATAATAAAAATATTCTTATTATGTTGGAACAGTTTAATATCATCTTTTAATATATTAAATGAAATTTTTTGCAAGGAGCATCCATCCCTCCCACAGAGGATCAAAGTTGTAATAACATGTCTTCGAATACCTCTTAGAGCTGAAACCCAGAGCGTTACCAATTGCTCACTGCATAGTGTGACGTTAAACCTACTCAGCTTTACTCAACCAAACTCGCACAATTCTCTTTCGTATTCATGATGCATTTGCATGAAAACTCTTTTTACTTAACTGTTTTTATCAATAAATTATGCTTTACTGTCATCTGAAATGTCAAATCCTTAACATGGAATATTCAATTTAAGGGGACTCTCTACTTATCGTCTCCGAAAGCTACAGCCAATGTTATTCTATGCGCAGTTTTGCCCCGTTATATCTCATTAACGAATATATATATAGATATATAATTTTTAATTCCTTTTTCACATTTAGAAAATTCACAACTGTTAAGCAATTTTTCGCTTTCTAAATATTGATTTCCTTAATTTTTAAGATTTCATTTTTAAGCTTAAAAATGCAAAATTTCCCATTGTGAAAATTCGAATTTTAGAAACTCAAAATAAAATATTAAAAATTTAAAAAATCAATTTTTAGAAAGCGATAACTTGTTAAATAGTTATGAATTTCCTGAATGTGAAAAATGAATAAAAAATATACATTCATCATGAGTTATTTTATGGATAATTTTGCCCCTTTATAACAGTGAATTTTGACTTTCGGGGACGATAAGTAGAGAGTCCTCTTAATTCATTCATTTAAATAAAGCAGCTGTAAATCAACTCAATAAACCTTTGAAACCTATTGGTTTAGGTTTAGGTTGAATGCATTTAACGTCGCACTAGAGTTATGCGAGGATCAGAAATTCCCATCCAGAGCTAGTCATTTGGACTTTATGGATTATATTTCTTTAAATCTTTTAGAATCTTACTAATATCATTATCCCTTCCGTAGAGGATGGAAATTGTGATAGCATGTCTAGGGACCATCCTTAGGGATGTTCCCAAACCGTCGCCAATTGCCTATTGCACAACACTAATGCGATGTTAAACCCAACTAGCCAACCAACCATTCTGTGTTCTGTCTTATGGCGCAGTGACCCACTAGTGGGCCTCTGAACTTGGAAATAACAACTCTGTCTTTCAGGCAGAACTTTTTGCCGTATTTGGAGCTTTAAATTGGATTGATCAAAATAAATCTTCCTACAACTATCTTCCAATCTTCAGTGATAGACTTTCAAGTCTGCAGTCAATCGTTCGTCGCAGGAACAGACTGCCTATTGTTTATCAAATTAATATTCTCTTGAATAATCTTCGAGGCATCACCGCTCTTGCACATGTCTCAACTCAAAGGGGATTATCGGGCAATGAACTTGCTGATTCCCTCACAAAATCCGCAACAGAAATTGAATCTCCAAATATAATACTACCTTTTCCTCAATTCTTTATCAAAAGATCAACTATTAACATTGAAGAATGGTAGGTTCTGGTTCTCTTCTAAGAAACGCAGATACACGTATATCATCCCCAGGGTTTCGTGAAGATCCTGGGACCTCACTCCTGCAATTGCAGCATTTTTATCAGGCCACGGTTCTTTAAAATCATACCTTTATCGTTTTCATTGCTCGCGTTACCTCCCTATGTGAATGTGGTACGAAAGGGAAGCTTTCTCATGCCTATTTCAACTGTACGTTAACTTCTTCGATGCATATTATTAGCCATCCTACCGTTCCTCTCAATTGGTTAAGTAATATTATTGATCGCCCTTTCCTCCGTAACAAACAAACCAAATTATTTCAGCTACTAATGAAGCTTTCTAATGTAACTTATTAATTCTGTTATATCACCTGGATTTTTTAAAATTTTTTGAGCTTAATGTACTTTTTTTTTCCTTTTTTAACCGCTTTCAAATGACTTTTAATTAGTGATCTTTTGTGTTTTTGTTCACTGTCTTCTTGCCCTTTGCTCGCGTGATGGTTTTAACCTGGCAAGATCGAATATTTCTTTTTAACCACAGTACTATTTTGCTGCCCTTTGTCAAGTGGGATTTTTATCCGGCAGATTTTTTTTAATGCAATAAACAAAGGGGGAGGGGGGTGGGACTTAACCTTTGGAGAAGGGCTCTTTAAAATTCTACAGTGAAGAGTAACAAATGGTGTCACAGCACCTACAAACACATCTTCTTTCCAACACATTTATAGGACATCTTGAAAATGATGGAATAAACACCATTAGGATGTAATGTAGATGAAAGAGATATATTTAGGATGAACTGTGGATAAGTGTATTTGTAGGGGCCCCTCTCTAAAGGTTAAAATAGCTCAAAACTGCGGCATAGTGATGAGAGGCCTCCTTATGTCTTTGAATCTTTGAACCAACCTTACTAATATCAGATAATTCATAAAATTTTAACAAAAGATGTCATCATTTTGATAATTTATTTATTAAAAACTTAACTATTTCCGAAGCTTTGTAAATTTTAGGAGGAAAAAGAAAAGACATTTTTTTAAAAAATATATCACCTGATTGTTTGGTTCACCTGAATATGTATAGTGACAATGTTAGAAAGTCAAATTTTACACCTTTCAATCAGACAAAATCTCCTTGTTTATCCGCAGTAACCTACTAGGCAACTATATTGTGATTTTAAACAACCCAACCCGTTCAGACCTTGTGGTCCAGTTGCAGAAATTTGTCTTTAGGAACAGAAAGTTCCCAGTTCAAATTCTAGGTAAGTTATGGATATTCTAAGGGCCTCATATTTTTATAAAATATACAGTGCATTGTTATTTTTTATTTATGTAATATAAATCATTCAAGTCAAATCCCAATATCTGTCAGTCTAAAATTCTCGAACAAATAAGTAAATGTCCGCTCACACATTGTATCATACTTAAAAATAAAGATTTATAAACAGATTTAACATAAAATAAAAGCCAAATATAGGCTAAAAATCTTTATTGAACTGCAAAATCATTCAGTATTGTCGCCAATCGCCCATAGCGTAGATCTAAAGCGAAGTAAAATCTACTCACTCACACACTGAATATTGCTTTCGGCTTTACAAATGAAATCTAGTGTGAAATTTTCTTTAAAATATGACATTGCTTTCAATTGAAAAAAACTTCGTCCCGATTTTCAATGTCTGGTTGATTCAGCCAATATCTTGAATCTATTTTTCTGCCTTCACATTTTTCCACAATGCAATTTTTTCCATAAATTTATGCTCGTTGGCATTAATGAACGAAGAATACCTAATTTGTCTTATGGCGTTTTCTGTATTTGGCGTTCAATACGTAATTTTATTTATGTATTTATTTATTTTTTTGTTCTGCTCCGACTAATAAGCTATAATTTTATTGGTCAATTAATTATAATATAAAGTAATTCCTGTAATTTAATTTTCAAGTCAATCATAAATTCACACTTAAGAGTTTACTAGTTAACTATATGCATGCAAATCACCTTTCGGATTGAATTCGGTGTTCATACAAAGTATATTGTATGTTAAAGTTGGTGCACTTAATAATTCTTTGAATAATTCGTGTATAAAATTTCATTTTTTTTTTTTTTTTTTTTTTTTTTTGTAATATAATACATTTAATTATGTATCCATTGGATTATCTTAGATGAATTCATATAGTTTATAAAAACTGTAAAATTGATTTCCAGGAAAACTATTTTTTTTTAATATATATATTAATGGAATTTTTGACATTGGTGTTTTTCATTAAAGCCATTTTACTCTGCATGTGACTTACAAATAAACATTCAAAAGGTATCGTCGTAAAATATATATATATATATATATATATATATATATATATATACATATATATGTATATATATATATGTGTGTGTGTGTGTGTGTGTGTGATTCTACTCTTCATAAAACACCACAAAGTGAAAAAAATATCGGCTAAAATGAATTACAGTGTCCACAAAAAATTATCTAAATTAAGCATTTTTGGCGATTTAGCGCTGTTAGGTGATAAGTTCGATAGCACCGAGATTGCCGTGTACAGTCGGTAACAAAAGTGACCGAACACTACAAAAATTCCTGTGTAAAAAAGTACACTTCGTACGGTTTTGTTAAATAAATCCTTATCGAACCATGTTATTACACTGATTAAGAACAGGATTCGAAAAGGATTTATTTAACAAAACCGTACGAAGTGTACTTTTTTTTATATAGGAATTTTGCTAGTGTTCGTTCACTTTTGTTACCGATTGTAAGAACAGAACCGTGTTTTGCTTCTCCGCCAAGTACTCAAAATCAATCGCCTAACAGTGTGAAATCATCAAATATGCTTAATTTTTATAATTTTTTGTGGTCGCTGTAATTCATTTCAGCAGATAATTTTTTCACTTTCTGGTGTTTTATGAAGAGTAGAATCACATACATATTTTTTATTATTATTTATTCTTATTATTTTTTTAAGGTGACACATTTTGAATGCTTCCTGGTTAGTCTTCGATGAAAATACCTCGGTGGAGATCTTTATAAGGGAACCTAGTTAATATTTACACAAGTTTCAAAGAAACTCTCTAAAATCTCCGAAAAAGATATGTCGACGAGCGCTAACTTGAAATTCATGAAAATCTTTCAGGACTGATTACTTTATAATAATAATAATTATTATTATTTAACAAATGCTGTCTGTATACTTAAGATTAAAATATTCAGTAGTCAACTGTCCCTGCTTTAGAAAAATATCCTATAAAAAAAATGAATTTGCATTAAAATGCAGCTAACCACTCAATATATTAACTTTTTTATTATTTTACTCTAAAGTGAGCATAAATATCAAAAATATTCAACGGTCATAAATTTGGAAACTATCATAATTTTCAAATTCTGTAAAACGACAGCCATGTAATCGTACCTTCATATATATATATTTTTAATCTGATCTTCAGTTGTAAGATTCTGGGTTCGAATTCGGTTTCAGTCATGGAGATTCGTAGTGGTTTCAAATCCACTTTAAGTCGTAGGTTCTGGTCTAAAGAAACTTATTGTGAAAAGAAAAAAAAATAGTAGAGTGACATCCAATTTCAATCTCAATTATCTTAATATCTTTAGACAACTGCCTTAATATTTCTGCTTTAGTTCACACACTGTTTATTTATTTGTTTTTTTATCAACTTCAATGTATATTCGATATTTTAATAAACATTTTTAAATATCAAGTATTTTTATAACATCAAGTAAATAGTTCTTAATTACATATTATTTGAATATTTAAATTTCTTAGAACCTTTATAATTATGAAAAAGTAATAAATAACTTTCAGCATATCTATCTTATAAACTTTAATAAATTTTAAATCCAACGTTTCGGCTAAATTCCTTCATTAGCCTTCCTCAGGGAAGAATGATGTTAAAAAATGGCTAATGAAGGAATTTAGCCGAAACGTTGGATTTAAAATTTATTAAAGTTTATAAGATAGATATGCTGAAAGTTATTTATTACTTTTTCATAATTATAAAAGCAGCATATATAAAAAAGTGGAATAAATATATCTGAATTTTCTTAGAACCTTTTATTTTTCACAAACAAATTCAGCATACTTTTAGAAACTCTGTATTTTTCCTTGATAGATATATTTAAGATAAAGTTAAAAAAAAAAAAAAAAAAAAAAAAAAAAAAAAAAAAAACTAGAATGATTTACAATGAACAATGTATTTTTAATTTCATAGAATGAAGAACATTAAATACTATCAATTTAAAAATTCTATGTTAAAATTAGAAATTTAGGGACTATTGAAAAGTTTTACACAAATGAATGATTATAAAATAGTTTATAATTAGAGAATTCACGAAATCTTGAAAAAAAAAATATTTTATTTAGCATTTTAAAATATATTAGAAAAAATGTTATTGATAAATTTCTTGGTAGAAATATAAATAGTATTTTACTGAAGTTACATAACAAGCTTGTAAACGCTCAGGAAATGTTTATTATCGAAAACTTTTGAATTCCATATCAAATTTTTCACTTGACTGCTTAAAAGAAAATTTGTTTTGCGAAATAATAGTAACAATTTTTAAATAAAATAGTTTAATAACTAACTATTTTTATAAGAAATTTTGAATAAAAGGTAAAAATGTAAAGTTTAACTTCCTTGAAAGTTTATAAAAAGATCACCACGCTAAATCAATTTGTATTAGATGTTTTTAAATTGGATGTAATATAATCCTAAAGATGTGTGTATTATTTCGAGTACTAGCAAATCAAATAAAATACTTCCGTGTTTTAGAAAGCTTCGATATGATTAAAGTTAAAGAATAAACATGTTCTTTTTATTTCATTGTTTTAGGTAAAAATGGATTTAGCTGAAAGGCGTAATGATGGATAAAAATTGTATAACGGAAGAAGTTTTCGTAATTTCTTAATAATTTTCCGACGTCTGTTAAAATTATCAAAACGTAGCATTTACTAAAATATTTTTAATGATTAAAAGAAATATATTCAATTATATTGCGCCTATGGCCGCAATGAATATAAATACAAAAGAAGAAGAATTCTAAATATTTCGAGAAATTGACGAAAAGAAACTTTAATGATTAAAAAAATATATATATTAAAAATGAACGAATCTTAATATTTGTCGCATGATCTTTCGTTTCACATTCACTTAATGTAAATACTGTAAATATTTTTACAGCATTTACATTAAGCTGTATATATTGATATACACGGTGGCAATTTGGTGGTTGTTGAAATACAGGGTGGCAACGAAATAACATTCCCTGTTTGGAGGCATCTGCAGCTAATATGAGTGAACAAAATGAAGCAGATTGTAGAAGAGATTATAGTAGATACAGATTGTAGAAGATATATGGAGAAGAAGATACAGAAAGAAGAAGAACAGTCGAAGATACAGATTGTAGCAGAAGATACAGATTGTGAAAGATGTATTTATAGAGATTGTAGAAGATATAGGGAAATTAATTTTAAAGAAAAATATTAGTTCCAAAAGTTGCCGATAAGAGCTATTTTGAAGCTGCTGTCACGTACGTACTGTGAAATCGACCTTGATTATGTAAATTTTTACCATATCTAATATGTGGTCCTGGGATACCACATTGTCAACTGATAAAATATTTTACTTACTGTAATTTTTATTGTATGTCAATTATTGTATTAATTGCAATTCTAAGTTTAATACTCTCATTTATTTCTCCATCATTTTTATTTGTACTTAAATGAAACCTGACATAATCCATTTTCCATGCATTGATTTTAGATATTGAATTTTTTAATCGTTTCCAAAAGCTTCAAAATCACACATGGACATTTTGTGTAATGTTATTATGAATTGTAGATTAAAAGTAGACTTAGAACACTGCCACACCGTATATTGTAAAGGATTAAAATTCTTTTCCTACATTTGAATTGATGTTAATGAAAATATAGTTTGACACGCCGAAGGAAAACAGTACTGCTCAGCTGACTTCCACGGAGCAGTTATTATTATTATTGTTATTATACTCCCCACTAAAAACACTTCCACCAGACACATGTACTTTCCTAGTTTCTTCTAAAACAATTACTGAATAAAAAAAATTGCAGTGTGTATATATATATATATATATATATAACGGATCCGGTTATGAGTAAAGTAAAATACGATTCGTGTATACACTGTTAAAAAAAAAAATATGTTAATTTATGTGTCTTTGCCCGTTTAATTTTTACGGTCACGACCGTCTTTTACCTACAAAACGGGCATACCCGTATTTTCTGATGTGACTTGATATTTTCCGTTATACCACAAAGTTCTCTGTAGTATTTTACAACTTTTATTTAAAGTAAACTTCATTACTCTTTTGTAGTACATATCTTCAAAGGAATAATACAAAAATTGATATTTATATAAAGTGGTATTCAAAATGATAAATTACGGGCAAAACATTAATTAATGGGTATTTGGCCAGAACTTTTGCTGACGGGCAAAACCCCGTAAATTTTTGCTGCAATTTTTTTACAGTGTACCTCCAGTTCCAAGATCAAACGATCGGAGCTGATTAGGATATTAAATATTTTATAGCTAAAACATGACACATTAAATTAATATTGTATTTTGACATTTTTCTTTCTTAAGTATAATTTATTTTCTTTCCGTGAAATGCAGATGTATCTCCGTTGCATTCAAGAACGAAACTTTTTTATAAAACGATAAAAACCACATTTCTAAATCTGGCGACACTCTGGATCGTATGCGCATAAGAACCATAATTATGCGATTTGCTGTAAAATTGAATATTCTAAAACGGCGTAGTTTTAACTGTTATTGTAATTTGTATTTATAATTGTACTTTTATCTTTAACTGATTTGTAATTTTAATTGAGCTGAAATTCTATTTAAAGAATTAAGTGTCGAAAGAAGTTCCAGCCTGTTCATAGTCTCTACAGCATAATCCTTAGCTCCATTTTAAAAGAGAAAACGAAGTATTATCAAATTGTGTGACACCAGAAAAAAAAAATTGATTTGAACTTAAGGTGTCTCTTTACTGGCATTTATTACACATTAAAGTTCATTAGGTCGGGACATATGGCTTTAAATGGATTCCGAATCGGTACGAACATCCATGTCTGAGCTGTTATTTGAACTCGGTACCTAATAATACTTAATAATTGAATGCCAGAAGAAAAAGTTTGAAATTATACATTTATAGTTTCAAATTTTCACAATTACTCATATACCTGAAGCTTCATTCATTTGACTACATATTAGAGTGGACCCCAGACAAGTAACTTTTTTGTTCACGAACATCACATACCCGCCAATCCATCAATTCATTCGCCAAACCAATTTTTCTACCGCCAAACCGACATTCCACTTCCACCAAAGCAGGTTTCTTCCACCTCGTTATCGCTGTTTTATATTTTGATTGGGCGTAAATTAAACACAAACCATAACCTACAGTCGGTAACAAAAGTGTCCAAACACTAGCAAAAATCCCTATGTAAAAAAAGTACACTTCATACGGTTTTGTTAAATAAATCCTTATCGAATCATGTTTTTACACCGACTAAGAACAGGATTCGACAAGAAACAAAAGAGTATGAAGTGTACTTTTTTACATAGGAATTTTTGCTAGTATTCGGACACTTTTGTTACCGACTGTACACTAGCTAAAATCAAAAACAAGTAATGTAATCCTTATGATTGATTGAAAGCTATTCCGCTTGATTTTTCTTTGGAGTTTTAGTGGTGCGAGGAACAAACCATTTAAAACAAGCAAAGTCCTAAGAACCAGTTGCCAAGAAAGCGATTATCGCCAAAAAAAAGGAGCAAAAACCGCAGTGATGGTTGTGGATTTTTTCTCCATAGCCAGTATAGGGAATCCGTAGTCTACTTCAATCAGTACTCAATGCTTAATCCAAAAGTCTGGGTTCACCTGCTATTTGGGTTCACCTGCCATTTTTTGGATTCTTTCTCTTTGCTCGAGCACATGGCCATATGTTTACAATTGTCAGATTATTCTTCAAGGCTGTAGTACGCTCCACACTTTTCTTAAGCGTTTAATTGTTCTCGTGAGTGCAACCATCCCATTCAGACGTAGATTCAATTGGCCTTAAATCCTACAACGCAAAACAACACAATGCTTATTTGTAAGGAAATCCGATTGAGATGCATGTTTTATCACATTTTTTGTCTTTACTATGGTGGGAATCACACATGTATCATATGGACGTTGGACCATTTAGACTTTG
Source organism: Salticus scenicus (assembly GCA_963930645.1). Classification (NCBI taxonomy): domain Eukaryota; kingdom Metazoa; phylum Arthropoda; class Arachnida; order Araneae; family Salticidae; genus Salticus; species Salticus scenicus. The sequence continues at coordinate 251,356,410 of OZ005651.1, read as the reverse complement.
AAGCTTATGAATTTAATCATTGATCACAAGAGATAAAATCTTCATATCTGCTTGTCGTAGCCTGTTTGTTGATTATCTAGTAGTTTAAGTTTCTAATCTCGGTATCCATTACAAAACAAATAGTAAATATATCATAGCGGGTACCTTGCAAGAAGGTTCGATGATTTACTTTGAGATGAGGTCAAAAACGATTATTTTACTAAATATCTAAGAAAGTAGAAAAATAATTTCCTTACGTTTTTTATAGTTTTAAATTTCTCAAAATTTAGTTTTCTGATAAGGAAATTAGCGCCAATGCACGTGCTTCCAGCATACTAACAAGGGAAGCATGGATCATTAAAATTCCTATTGGAAACAAACCAAACTTACAGTAAAAAGCATGGTCGAAAACATAAGGTAGAGTGCAAATTTGATGCGACAACCCTAAATGATGCAAAATATGACTCTAGAAGTTTCAGCTATTTATATCAAAACCAACGAAACAGAAGCCAGTAACGAGAAAGATAGAAGGATTGTATGTAATCTCTAGCTCATCTTTGACCTTTTCTTCAATATTATTCGATAAGTTAAATTTCATGAAGTAGAGTTTTCACTGTTAAGGTAATTTATTCATATTTCTTATGCTGCATTTCTGTTTGACTGCCGATAGTTTTCATATTTTAGCTATAGGGATAACAGTAATACTACCATTCTTCATACTCTTCTAGTATTTCGTGTTCTGGAGGACAAATCTAGATCAGGTGAAATGGCCAGCATATATTCCGACTTAGAAAAACAAAGAGCATGTATGGGAAGCTATATGTAACAGGTATTGTTTGTGAAAAATTTTATAAATAATTTCAAAACTTTTAACGTGAGATACAATAAGGAATATGTTTAAATATAAATGAAAAAAAAATATATATATATATCCTTTTTATAATCATGTAATAAATTATGAGTATATTTTCCCAATTCCACATACCCCAGACCGTCGCCAATTGTCCAATTGCACAGCACTAGTGCTACGTAAAACCAACCCAACCCAATTACACATACATTACTCTTAAAATTTTAACAAATTTTCTGGTAAGTAAGTCTGGTTTTACCTTTATGTATTTTTTACATTTTAAAATCTTTTCATTTTGTGGTTCGGGCAAACATAGTCGGGATTTTCTTAGTATTATGCTCACAGCTATACAGAAAACCACAAATTTTGCTTAGAATTTTCGAATAATACTAGCGATGAAGTTTTGAAATTATAAGCATTCTTTCATTATGTTATATTATCTTAATTTTTTATCTTTTCCCATCTGTTTACATCTTGATAATTTGCTATAAGTTTTCATATATATATATATATATATATATATATATATATATATATGAGAAATAATGTAAAACTTCAACTCCACCTATCACCTACTTTTATACGACCCAAATTGGCAACGTCGAATGAGCGGGAGAAAACTGGAAAAGCAAAATATCAACAGTGAGCAAGACGGGTTCGAAGAACGAAGAAAGGAGATGACGGTCTCGCTTAAATTTTCTTTCTATCTTTTCTTTTCATTTTCTTTGAAATCAAAAGAAGCACAAAGGTGCTGAAATGTTACTGCACTTTTTAAAAGCAGACTTTAATCTTGTATATAATATTTATGCAAATTTGTGATTGCCAAGAATTATATGTTGTGCGTATTGTACAACCCTGGCGTCATCATTTCAGAGTAAAGTGAGTTATTCTAAGTATACAAATGACGGAACAATCTTGTTTTATGAGAAACTTTACATATATAATAGTAATGAGTTTGATCTATCCCAGTATGACAGAAATTAATATGACGTACATTCATTTATTTTGCTTCCAAATATTAAAAATGAAAAAAATTATATATTTATAAAATAAGTTGAATTAACATTCAATTATTGTTTTTTATCCACAAAAAAGAACTATTAATGACACGAAAAATCAATTTTCCTATATATGTTTTTTTACTTAATTGATTTTATAATTACGTTGTTCTAGAGCCTTCTAAATGTAAATTTATTGTATAATTGCAATTGAATCTGTCAACTTTCATTTAAAAAGTGTTTTAATTAATTAAATGCCTCTATTTATTTTGATGCTTAAAATTTGTGTTGTAGAATTTAAACATTCATGACGGAATATACAGTCGGTAGCAAAAGTGTCCGAACACTAGCAAAAATTCCTATGTAAAAAAAGTACACTTCATACGGTTTTGTTAAATAAATCCTTATCGAATCGTGTTCTTACACTGACTGAGAACAGGATTCGTCAAGGATTTATTTAACAAAACAGTATTAAGTGTCCTTTTTTAAAATAGGAATTTTTGCTAGTGTTCGGACACTTTTGTTACCGACTGTATGTAAAAAAGTATTGACATCGTATGTTTGACGCAAGCCATATATTAAATTTATTCAGCAATAACAAATTTTTATATCCGTTTTATGGTTGAAAATAGTACTAGGCAAATCTAGAAATATTACGCAAATTAATACATATTTATGATTGATTAAATAATTAAAATATTATTTATTTTAATTATATATACAGAAAAACGTTCAAAAATGCAGTAACAGTAGTAATCGTAATATGAAAAAAGATGCTATTTACTGGTATAATTTTGAATTTAAGCTGCTAGATTGGTTATAAATTAATTTTTTTGAAACTTTCTGTTGTGAATTTTTCCTATCATTAACCCTTCAAGGGGAAATATGATTTTCTTCATTTTAAATAAAAAGTTAACGGAATTTACGAACAAGGATAGAAAAAAAAGAAACAAATTGTGTTATAATAAAGTTATAAAAGCAAAATTTTGTTAGGTATTTTTGGGACGAGATTTTACAGTTGAGAATTAAAATTAAATGTGACCTACCAATACTTACCAATAATTATTGGGATACTTTAGAATTTGGACGTTTTGTCAAATATCTAGAAAAATTCTTTAGAAATTATCTTAAAGTTTTGGAAGTATAAAGTGCATGTTATACCTCATACATTTCAGCAAAAGTTTTCTCCTGCAGAAGAAAAGGGGAACAGTAAAAAATTAAAGAAAATCAAAATGTTTTGCATCACCCTGTAAAACGTAATGCTTGAAATGAATTTTGGCTGTAGCATGTAATAAAGAGGATTATTCTAATTATCTGTATAAATTTTTGTGAGGCTACCGCATATATTCATAGAGATATGACAGTTCTTAAAAAAAAAAAATGTTAAAAAGAAAAAAAAAAATGTGGTTACTTTTTTAATTATAAAACGTAGGGTATTAGATCCAGTGCAAAGCTATTTTTCGGAAACTTGGCATACGACATTAGACACAGCATGTTGCAATCAGAATGCCAAAATGTTAAGTATTTTACGTAATATGAGCATTTTTACTAAATTTTTAACTACGTATACGCAAACTTCATAAAAATTTCGTTTGCATAATTTGATAAATAAAAGTATAGAGCTACTTATATGAAAGTCATAAACAAATATCGTGTAAATTCAAAAAGTTATGAGATATATGTAGAATGAACACAATTTCAGTTCTCAAAATAAAAGCTAAACTACAATGGGTTTTACTGACATTTTTAATTTGATTCAATCAATACCCAATGGTAATAGAGTATTTCACTGATTTTTATTTATTTATTTATTTTTAGAGAAACTGAAATTCTGTTAATTCTATGACTCATAACCTTTTGAATGTACATGATATTTGTTTGGGGTTTTCACAAATCAGTAGCTCAATACATTTGACTGTTAAATTTTTGTAAATGAAATTTTTATAAAGCTTGCGTATGCATCCTTAAAAATTGTTTAGTAAGAATGCTCCTATTTCATAAGATGTTTAACAATTTTTTCATCCTGATTGCAGTATGCAGTGTCTCATCTAGTACGCCGAATTTTCTAAAAATGCCCTAAAAATGTCCTGGGTCTAATACCCTACGTGTTACAATTAAAATAGTTTTTTTTTTTTCGATTTTTTAAGTAAACCGTGATGTCTGCATGAATATACAGTCGACAGCAAAAGTATCCGAACTCTAGCAAAAATTTTTATGTAAAAAATGTACACTTAATACAGTTTTGTCAAATAAATCCTTGTCGAATCCTGTTATTAGACTTATTTTATTTAACAAAACAATATTAAGTGTCCTTTTTTTATGTAGGAGTTTTTGCTAGTGCTCGAATACTTTTGCTGTATGTGGTAGCCTTATAAAAAGTGATACAGATAATTAAAAACATTGTTATAATCACATGCTATAACCAAAACGTATTTCGAGCATTACTTTTTACAGGGTGATCCAAAACATTTTGATAGTTGTTTAATTTTTTACTGGTGACCTTTTCCTCTGTAGCACAAAATCTTTACTTAAATATATGAGGTATAACATATTCTTTATACTACCAAAGTTTCAAAATGATTTGTGAAGAACGTTTTTTAGATATTTCACAAAACGTCTAAATTCGAAAGTGGACAAATACTTATTGGTAGATAATGTATATCCTATTGGTAGATAGGAAATTAGCGGTCACCAGTCGCCAATGGATGACAATTACACTGAAAATGGATACCAAAAACCTCCAACCCTAGTCACCGAAATTGTCGCTATGTTTTAATTTTAATTTTAAAAAATCAAATGCATTTTTTTTTTTTTTTTTTTACTTTGAAGCTAATACCAAGTTGAAACGATTTCAGTGAAAGACCGTATTTTATTTGTCATCTAAAGCTGAAGAAATCGTCTTATTTTCATCAAGAAATTGGAATAAATTTCAAATTTTATTGAATAACAGCTAAATTATGGTTTATTTTAGCCATTACTTGCAATGAAACGGAGATGTTCTCAATGAACTGTTAAATGATACCATATTTTAACCACAGACCATAAAATTGTCGAATATCTTGGAAAATAAAAAAAAAATTGCGAATTTTAACGATTAGTAACAAAATAATTGCATATTTTGGAGATTAGTGGCATTGTAATTCGTAAATTTTGGCAATTAGTGGCGAAATGATTCCGTATTTGAAATATGGTCCGTAACACTATTGCATTTTTCGGTGAAGAACTTTCTAATAAGTTTGAACTTTATTGATTTGCGGAGAGATAATATTGCCCACACTCCATTAAAGGATTAAATGATCGATTCTGCGTTATTTTACTACTTAATTATCGTTTTGTTTTGGTATTTACATGTGCTTACTGTTAGTTATGGGATTAAATTGTCTTTATGAGAGTTTGTTATATGTAAGACTGAATTGATTGATTTTTTAATGTTAGAAGTAGCGGTTTTTCAAATATATTTTATTATAAGAAATATTCGAAAAGGGACATGTTGAAATTCAACTTTGCTTTGAGTTTGAGTATTATTTCACATAACCAAATTGAAAATGGTTGACTATTTTTTTTTTTCTGAGTAAAAATTAAAGCCACTTAATAACTGTCAATTAGACTAAACCTACAGTCGGTAACAAAAGTGTCGGAACTCTAGCAAAAATTCCTATGTAAAAAAGGTACACTTCATACGGTTTTGTTAAATAAATCCTTGTCGAATCCTGTTCTTAGTGAGTGTGAGAACATGATACGATAAGGATTTGTTTAACAAAACCGTACGAAGTGTACTTTTTTTACATAGGAATTTTTGCTAGAGTTCGGACATTTTTTTTTACCGACTGTACTTATTTTATTATAGTTTGAAAGTGCGTAATTTATTCTTAGTTATTTTTAGCATATGCCCTTTAATTACATAAAAAACAAAAAATCATTTTAAAATATAAAGCTGCATGCTTTCAGAGTATAAAGAGCTGTATTTTTATGCATGGAAAAGTAAATGTATTTTGTAATATAACAAAATAATAAATTTTATTTTGATGCAAATGATTCAGTGAATTTTGAACAGACTGCACATTGACTAACTTATTTTATAAATAAATAAAAGTTTAAATTAAAATTACTGTATTCAAAATCACAGTCATCTTTATAAATTTTATAGTTTTTTTTTTTTTTTTTTTTTTTTAATTGAGTTAAAATAACAATATTTTATAAAATATATGAGAAACAATTACGTTTTAATTCAGTAAATAAAAATAAATTTGAAGATAAAAATCAAACTGAAAGTTTTTTTGAAATTTAATTTAAATCAGGTGTTTTATTTTATAATTTTAAAGTATGTTTAAATGCGTATACTAGAATAAAGCTTCTAATCATTCTTTCTCTATTTCAGTTTAGATTAAGTAGCTAAAGGAAGAAAGTTAATTAAATCTGCAATATAAATTACAGCGCATCGCGGAAATGTTGCAGATTATCTGTTGCTCATGAGACCATAACAGGCTTGAAACAAAGCCAATAAGATTGATATTATGGCCGGAAGAATTCCATGTTTGTGTATAAAGTTCTGTTCTGCAATATTTATTTTCATCGTCGTATGATAATGAAAGTATGATTTATACGCTACTAGTTTTGTAAAAGAACTAAATGAATTTCAGATAAAAGACTTTATTCCATCCTATTGTTAACTGATTTCAATTTATTCCAATGAACTACGAAGCATAAATTTGTTAATAATACAATTATTAAAATATTTTATTCATTTTAAAGTTTCCTGTGTCTATGATAGGTTTTCCTTAAATTTTCTCATTAATATTAGAGGTACCGTTATAGTCAGGATAAATATTACTAAATAAAGAAATACCCTAAAAATTAATATATATATATATACAAATATATATATGAAAAAAAAAAATTGTAAGGAAAACAGAACTGAAATAACTAGAGTCTCTTCGATTTTTTTTTTGCTTTTTGTTAACTTAATAGAGGCAAAAGTTATAATAAGTTTAATTGTTTAAAAAATAATATTAATCAATTAGTATGTAAAATATTGCGTGACAAGTTAATTATGGATGTAGTATGAAAAAAAAGAGTAAAAAACTATAAAATAGATTTAAATGCTATTTTAATTTGGCAAAATATGTAACAAAGTTTCATTTGCAGAATTTAGGGTCATAAATTGCATTTATTTATGACCCTAAGTTGTAGAAATGAAACTTTGATAGTACGCTAAAATTTACGTATTAACAAGACCGAAATATATATATTATCATATTTAAAAATAAAAGCGTTAACTATTCGAATTTTTAAAATGTACGATATATGTTTTTTTTTTTTTTCATCAGTGATAGAAATTTCCACCTACCATCCTTGAAACCAAAGGGCCCATTCAGTCTTGCAATTTATTTACCAGAGTATGGTTTCTGAAAGCTTCTAAACACGACGTACGACAACGTAGTTAAAGCAATACTCTCTGTAGAAGCGTTGCTTAAAGTCGCTGAAGAATTATGACGTCATCCTGTAAAGTCACAACACTAAATAAAAATCTGGTTTATACTCAATATTTAAACTTTAAAACTTCTTCACACACTATAAAATTAAAGAATATCACAACCGGTTTCGAAAGGACGTGGCTTTTCTTCATCAGGTGCAAAAAACACGTGCTACTGCCTCCAAGGTCTACTGCCTCCTGTCTCGCTTTTGCCTCCAAGGTTTTTTGCACCTGATGAAGAAAGGCCTCGTCTTTTCGAAACCGGTTGTGCTGTTTTTTAATTTTATGGTGTGTGAAGAAGTTTTAAAGTTTAAATATCCTGTAAAGTCATCAAGCATGAGCTCTAAAACATCGTAAACCTATGAAAGAATCTGTGACTAGCGCCTGACCTGGGGCCCATATTTAAAACTTTGCTTAATTGCATGTTATGATATAATCTTCTGTCTAAATAGCTCACTTCAACCTATCCAGCAGATGGGTTAGATGCCTGTAAGTTATTTTTAGAGGCTATTGGCTGATAGAAGACTGGTAAAATATTAGCTGTTGGTAAAAGTTTGTTTAGTCAGTTAGTTCATTGTTCCACATATTTATAGGCTCGCCACGAATGCTTTAAATTTCTTACGTTATAGTGAAAATTTAAAAAATGGTTTGCGTATGTGTAATGAATCATTAATACAGATGGGAGGATATGGAATATGACCGGTTTGGCGCATACTGTAAGGTAATCGAGAAGTGAGCATGCATGATGTAGCTCATAAATATAGGTCCACATTTCATTTACACATCAGAACGGTGTGTAGACAATTCTGATGTTTTTTGGGGAGAATTTAGCTCCTATAAACTTCTTGGATTCCAATTATAAGAACGAAAAAAAAAAGAAAAAGCATAATTGAAGCTTCTATTAACTGTGGAAAAATCGCATGTAAAGTAGAGCAATTTTATAAAATAGCAGGGAATTTTCTTTGTACTAAGACAATGTAAGGAATAATTAAACGTCCGTAACGTTCGTCTTGTATTTTCTTCAAAACATAAAAGTCAAATTATTCCAGCAGCATTGATTTCTTTACTATACGTGAACCAGATACGGAAACAATGTGATCTGAAATTGTCCTCGTCAGACGTCTTTGAAAGTCTACAGCTTACATTCTAAGATACGATTAAAGACTGCATCATATTTGAAGCCAATCAACAAGAATGCGATATTTGAAATCACTATGTGAAACGTGCAAAAAGACAGTGGTAGAGTAAGTTTTCCCCCATCATTTGCTACATTTTTTTCTCTTTCACTCTGACTTATTTAGTAATTTCATCAGTTGTATTTCGTATTCGATGATGACAAGAAATTAATCTGGATGGTATAGAGCTGATTTAATTCATACTGACATGATGTGGGAAGTTTCAGAAATTATTCTTTGAAGAGAAAATTCGAAGAAGGAATAATTATAATTAAATACTTCGTCACACGCCGTAAAATTAATGTTAAGCACTGCCAGTTTCGAAAGGACACAGCTTTTATTCTCCATGTGCAAAAAAAAAACACATTCCAGCATTTATCTTAGAGGTAAAATCTGGCTTTTTTTTCCAAGTTAGTAGAACGTGTTTTTTGCACTTGAATAAGAAAGACCACGTGCTTTCGAAACTGGTTGTGCTTAATTTTATGATGTGTGAAGGACTTTTTAAGTTTAATTATTTATTGTATACACCAATTCTTTAATTTATTATTTGAAGAAAGAACTAGCTTTTACTGCCTCCGAGAGTTTCCCTGTATTATTTTTATCATGTAAAATAGAAATTTAGCATAATGAGAAGTGCTGAAACAGAAACTTCTGCCTTATTTACGAGAATTTCCTCGTGATCTTTAATCGATATACGTTTCTTCCAGACAATGTCACTATTCATTGACAGTGGCTGCAGCAAACAGTAATAGCTACTATCAGAGTTTTTTTTGCTAAATTGGCCATATTGTTTCTCAGACCACAATCGAAACGTTTAGGGACTCATAATTTTCCGATTATATGCAAATAAGTTGAACTACTCCGTTGTTACAGAATTGAAGGAAGCTATTATACATGTATGAAATAATTCAGGTAAATCCGTATTCGAATATCTTGAAAGTTTAAAATCTTTTCGTGTTTTACGTAGAAAATACAATCAATTTAATTATAAATATCAGTGGGCCTATATTTTTGTACGAGACAACTTTCATTTTGCATAGGTATAACCAAATCTTGCTTTATTTTTTGATATAATACATTGCTTTTATTTTTTTAGCTGCTCAAGATTAATACAAATACTAACATCACGGAATAAAATTACCTGTGAAGAAATTTTGAGAGAAATGTAGGTTAATTTATAAATATATACAGCAGTGTAATATTTTTTGTATCCAGTTATCTTTTTAATATTTCCTCGGACAACGCAAAAATGATCTTATATTAAGGGTACTTAGGTTTACCAGATGGAAGTCACATCACTAAGATTGCCGTATCAAGTGTATGAGATTTCGCTGCACGCCTCCTGATCACGACCTGCCCGCAGCAGAGTTGTATAAATAATCGTACAATTACTAACCCTTCGTTTACACAACGAGACTTCAAAATTCTTCATTGTGACTTATTTTAAGACACCCTATTTGTATTTTTCCAATTTCCATGGTTACTGTCACTAGCCAATTTGTGATTCCATCCAAAACGCGTTAACTATTTTTGCCCAGAGTTACAATCCATAAAAGCCCCATTATCATTGTTCTGAAGTGTTATTAAGCTGTATAAATTTATTTTAGTTCGATACTTATTTTTCTTAGATTCTGAATATAGTACAGTTGAATACATAGTTCAACTATTTTTTCAACATTAATTATATGCTGTATACAGCTGTCGTAGAAAGAAAAAAGAGAGACAGATCCGACAAGTTTTTAAGAGAGTCATGATTAAAATTCTTGGCCTTATTATAAAAAATTTGAATCGAAATTTCCAATTTTATGGTAATATTCATTTATGTGTTCAAACCTAATTACTACAATAGCGGTATAAATGATACGATATAAATATGTGCCACAAAATAAGTATAATTTTTTATAAAACCGAAAGGTTTATGCTTTCAAAATTATGTCAAATCTGTGAGTTTTTTATTTTTCCGACCTCAAGTTATCTAATATCAATATTGAAACAATAAATGAATTACATTGAATATCTAAAAAAAAGTAGATCTTACACTATAATAAATTATTATAATAACATAAGATAGCAAATATAATCTCTTTATAATCATTAACTTAAGATCTTCCTATAAGTGTTACATTCCATAAAATTTAAATATTGTATTTGATTAGAAAATAAATTTTTTATTTCTTTATGTTCTAGAGGTTGAAATTCATTTTTTAGAAGCATAATTATAAAAACAATAAATAAATTACTTTAATTTGCTTAATATTATTTGATTCATCGATATTTTCGGTTGCATTATTTTTATATTCAAACAGAGAATTAATGAGCTAATTCTTCATAAAATTAGGGCACTTCACGTACATCCAACTAAACAAGATGTCCCAATTAATGCTCATTAATATTTTATCTTCAATAAATCGTCGATATTCATATGCCTCATTAAAAGTCAGCGATGCCACATTCAAAAACTTACCATTTAAATACTTACTCCAAAAGGCATTTATTATATATAGGGTATTGATTCTCAATTAAACAATTGTGCGGTTGTGAACAAGACATGTCCGACACTCTTTTGATGACGTATTACATTCAATGTCACAAAGTAATTAACTAGGATCAATATACTTTATCAACAATCAATTTATGGGAAATTAATTTACATTTCCATTTAGAGATTTTAATCAACAAATAATTTAAACTAGAGTTTCTCTATAAGTGAATTTACATTATATTCATTAGGTATTTAATCTTTATTACCTGTCAAAATTATCAGAGGTTTCAATCGTTTTGAATTAAGACTTTAGTGAATGCTACAAATATGACTAACGGAAATTTCAATTATCTGATTTCATAGTAAAAAGAATTAGTATGTTTATATAACTATATATATATATATATATATATATATATATATATTTAATATGTTCTAAATACTGCAATATTTATGAAATCAGGAAAATATATTCTTTACTCTTCTGATAAGTGGTGAGATTTATTATCAACTAAAGAAAAATGCAAGCTAAAATATTTTTATACCATAAACTTAATTCAGGGGAAAAAAATGTAAAAAAAAATTATTTTCTAAGTGCTAATTTTGTCGTGGAATAATGAATATTTTTATATTCATAGCAGTATCCGGATTATTTAATCGCAGCAAAAAATTACAAATGAAAACTATTATTGCATTTTAAAGTAGTGTCTCAAATATCTTCGAATTAATTCGTTTAGAATGCTAAGAAAATACTGTCTTCTCCCGATTTATACTCGTTTACAATATAAATCGAGTATAAAGAAATTTAGAAACAAACACATTTTGAAATACATCTTTCAAAATGTATTTGAGTGCAGAATGTATTATAAAGCAATGCAATATTTTGTAGGGATAAAATAAGATAGTCTGGTGCTCAAGTTCTACAAAATAGAATGTAACCGCTAAGTAAACATTAAAATTATCCAAAAATATTGTAAAAGCTTACCTATTATGCCATATAACTAAACAATTTTAAACATAGTGCTTGGTATACAATTTTATTGAGTGAAAAAAAAAAAAAAAGAAAAAAAGAAAGAAACATAGTTTTACGTTTCATTGTTAATGCTAACTCAGGAATTTTAAGGAGGGCCATTTTAATTCATGTTTTGAGTTTTTATATAGTACAACGGTCTTAAAAAGTACTTATAACTTATTAATATTATAAGAAGTACGTACAGTATAAAAGTATATTATAATCTCTACGATCCACATGATTTTATTTTATTTATTTATTTTTTATTTATTTATTTTATTTTTTTGCTTTTATTGGTGAAATTTATAATTTTACAAAATGAAAAAGTAAATAAATAAATAAACAAGAATAAAAATCACGTTTATATTACTAAAGCTTCATTTTAAGATTGAATTTCACCGCATTTAATATGTCACTCGCACAGAATAGAAATTTGGGGTATAAAATATATTGGTATCATTTCATCTGAGTAAAATACCAATAGAGTACATTAATTTTTAAATTAAAATAATGAAATAACATATATTTGTGATAAAAGTGTGAGTCAAATTTTATTTGCTGATTCTTTTAATTACAGCTTCAATTAATTAATTTAAGAGATTTTTAGTTATTTTGGGTTTATTTTCTTTCTTGATTTGTTGTTCGTATTTGATTTGGGTATAGGTCAAAGAGTAATTTAGCTTTGACACAGAAAACCATTTACATTGCATTTTTTATTTTCCTACTACGCCTTTCATATTGTTTGGAAATTGCCATGCATTTATTCATTTCCAATTATCTTCTTTTACATATATTTTTAATCAGAGCTAATGTAGCTTTGATACTGATCATACTTTATCTATTATTTTGGAAATTATATAAATTTTGAATAATTTGCAATTAGAATTTGATTTATATCATAAACGTAAAGATTTCCCCTATAAAGTAATTTTTTTTACTAATTTTCAAACATGTTTGCATAAATTAGTTTTTGTTAATATTCTTCTTAATTTTAATGTACGTATAAAACATTTAGAGTCTGACAATTATAAAAACAAACAATTTAGATTTTTTTCAAAAATCTTGCTTTGACAAATGGATATCCCAAATATTCAATTATTATTATTATTATTATTATTATTATTTAATTAGCATTGAAAAATGGATAGCCCCAAAATTTAATTATTATTTTTTTTAAGGCAAATTAACCCTATGGAACTTTATAATTAAATTTGTATTAGTTTTTATTTTATTTTTTAAATTCTTTTCATTATACTATTGTAGATGACAGACCTATTCATGTTATTGTTTTCTTCCTAATATAGGATTTAGGATTCTTTCATATTTGAATTGGTTCTTGAACTCTTAATTTATTCCATGATTCTTGGCCATTAACTGTACCTTTAACGGTTTACTGTTGCTTAATTTTTACATGTGCTGTGTGACAAAGTTCATGTTTTCTATCAAAGTTACTTTTCATTTTCTGCAAAATTTATCTTTCTTATTTAATTGGCTGTTTAATTATTCCAATATCTTCAATTTATGTGTCGGATTTTCTCATTTTGTTGGGGAGTTAACTTTGATATAAGTTTAATTATTCCAACATCTTCCCTTTATGTGTAGGATTTTCTCATTTTGTTGGTGAGTTAACTTGGATTTCAGTTTCTTTTTTGTTTTGTCTGGTTGAATGTTTTTCGCCAGGAGCAAATATATAATAGCTTTTGCTATCTTTGCGACAGAAAAACATTCATTTTGCATGTTTGTATTCTACCAGGCCCCTGATGATGTTGGAATGCAAACATGGCATTATCTAAGTCCTATTTGAATTTTTGGTTTCATTTGGGTGGTCTTTGATTTTGATCATTTTAATTGTTGGAATTGCTGGTAATATTTTAACTTTTATATTATTACTGTAAGCTCTGGTTATCAATATGAAAGGATAAAAAGAATATGAAAGGATAAAATATATGAAATGATAAAAAGAAGTAAGATTTTAAATTATTATTTTATTATTTTTAATTAATATTGTGATAATCTCAAGAAAATCCCATTAAAAAAATTTAACTTGAATTCTAAAGGTTCCCTTGTAAAGTTAGTTTCGTGGCAAAGTACGTTCATAACGCGAAAGTCAAAAAATTGGACAACTTTAACTTATAGAATAAAAAATGCTCAGTCGTATGCAATTCTCCATTTCTTGCTCTAAAATGATGCATATTAATTAATCCTGGATCTCCGGGTCTCAGCTAAACTGCCAATCATTAAGTTAATAACCAATAAGAAAGCAGAGGAGGAGAGTAAATTCGCGCCAAAAATGAGCGGTATTTAAGCGACAGCACGCGAAAATCGGCACCCTTTTTGTGTGTTGTCCTGTTATAGTAATCCACGTCAAATAACGACCTCAGGAGACGAGACGAACTATGGTTCCGAAATGTAGTCTTCAAAACCCGGGCTTCCTCCGTACTCGGCTTCCGAGTAAATGTGTTCAGCGTGCTTGGACCTAATGACTGGAAAATAAACTGTAATATGCCCAAGAGCCTCAAATAAACGATTGTGTAAAACAACTGGATTGGTTACTGAGTGAAAACCCTTCTTCATCATGGATAAAATGTATCACCATTATATCACTATTAGTAATATTCGTGACATATATGTAATATTTTTTTATTTTTATACAACCAAATGTTTAAATCTTAACTTATACATACAGAAAAGTTTCGAAAAAAAATCCATTCTAGTTCACTGAGAAATTTATGTAATGTTTTAAATCAGACGATCAGTTTTAAATTTTTTCCGTAAGTAATATGTTGAAAATTTAATTACGTTTTGAATTAATGCTATACAATTTTATTAGCATTGTGTTTTTTTAAAATAAAATAACTTAAATTTATACGTTGTGAGACTTCTATTTTTATATCTGAAACATTGCTTCTTAAATTCCAATAATTCTTTAAAAAAAAATTTATTCCGTGGGAAACACAACACACTTTTTTGCTAAAATCCCCTTGTATCTGGTTCTAAAATCAGAAAACTCACTTATCATAAGTGAAATCGATTTGCAACATCTATCTTTACTTGCGAAGACAGCTTAACGACTTTGCATAAAGTATGTCTTTTACCTCAAGGGTAAAGCATACGAAATCTTTCACATAATCCATCAAGATGTCTTATCTCTTGAGCAAGACGCATCAAAAGTGTCGATGTATACAAAATACGGATGGTACAATCATATTCAAAAGAGAAAGCAAGATCCAAGTAATCCCTTTAGGAAACAGAGGAACAGAGTTAAATATGTATACGATCGACGTGGGAGCCGTTATGGAATACAACTTTAAAATTAATATTCCCTAGGATATATTTCTTGTGCCAAATCCTTTAAAATGAATGTTATGTTGGACTCTTTGTCCAAACATTTTCAATCTGGATATCATTAGTAAACTTTAATGAGCATAATGTTTAGCAAACAGAACAGAAAATGAGAGTAAATATTACCATAATAAATTTTGTGTGACGTTATTTTAACTGTAGATCAAAGCATAATAAAATGTCAATTAATATAGAAGTTTAAATGCGTCTACCAAGTTACTTATACGAATTTAAAAAAAATATACTTGAAACGCACTTGATTATGTTAAATACTGTAAGGTTAGTTTAAAAGGTGATAAAATTAACCAAAATATCTATCGAAACATTAATACATTCTTTTATTATAATAGAACATTTCATACAAATATTATTTCATCAAATGAAAATAAAATAAAGTACAAAAGAGGACTGAAATCTGGAATATTAATAATAACTTTGACAAAAGTTTATTAAAAGTATTGACGCTAATTATTAATATTCCCAAATGAATATATTCAAATTCCCAGAAGGATTTTTTTGAAACGCTCTATTTATTTCATCTATATTTATCGATAGAGATTAACAGGATTTTAGAAAACTTTCTGCCCCATGTTTTAATAAAAGTTTCACTGTTTACGTTATAATTTTGCTAATTGTGTAAAATTTTACTGGAAGCTACAGATCATTTAATGATGAAACTGGTTCAACTTGATAATTAGTTCCACAAATTTTGACATCCAGAATTTCATGCTTTAAATTAATCAAGTAAAGTTCTATGCTAATGTCAAAATATTTCATACATAATAAGCACTCGTTCTCATTTACTCGAACTAATTATTTAAATTTAATTAAAAAGAAATTTTACACATTTTATAAATATAAAACTTAAAACATTTACTTAGCAAACAACGATTAACATATTATTTTTTTCTTAAACTAGTGTAGCCAATTGCCTATTGCGCGACACCAGTGCAACGTTAAACCCAACCAACCAACTGTAAACTAGTGTGGTACACTGTTCAGTTTCCTTCAATTTCCATACAATCTGTTACATTAAGATAATATTTTCTTTGTTTGACTGTAGGCAGAATAAAACAAAAACATGAAAATTCACCACTATTTAAAATTTACACTAAAATACCCTACTCTAGGGGAAAGAAGACAAATGTATAATAGAATCTTTAAATTATCAGAAGAGATTTTTAAGATTTTATTTGAAAGGAATTTATTGATGGAATTTTATGGGAGTTATTATAAATCTTGAGCATCTATGTTCTTCAGAATATACAAAGTTCACCTGCGAAACTACGTGCGACAAATATTGAAAATTTTAGATTTTGCGTCATATGTATCATATATGCGTCATAGATCTGTTTGAATAGATGACATTTGATAACAGTTGTAGGTATCATTAAAAAATTTTAATGGTATTTTAATAATCAAGGTAACTTATTTAGAGCTTCTTACGGCGAATCTTATCTTTAAACTAAAATGGACAAATATTTGTACAAATAAACATATTACTGCACAAAATATCTCTTTTTAACTATCTATCACTAAATTGAAAAGGAAATTAAAAAATATGAAATGCGCCAGGAAATATGGGTGACTCATAAATTTGTGAATAGTCTACAAATCATAAAAGTTGAAGAAATTTGTTTATTTTATTCAGTTTGTGCAAAGGTTATTCTTACGTATTTTTTTATAATTGCCTTTTAAGTAAAAAAAAAAAAAACAATAAAGTCTTTTCAAAAATTTTATGAATAGATGGCGTGAAAGCCAAGAACATTTAATGAAAACTAAGATGATTATCTTCATGCCGACGAATGTTTTAAGTGTATCACAACATACACAGTCGGCAACAAAATTATCGAGCGATAGCAAAAATTCCTGTATAAAAAAAGTACACTTCATACTGTTTTGTTAAATAAATCCTTGTCGAATCATGTTCTTAGACTGACTAAGAACATGATTCGACAAGGATTTATTTACAAAACAGTATTAAGTATACTTTTTTTACATAGAAATTTTTGCTAGCGCTCGAATAATTTTGCTGCCGACTGTAAAACCATCTTCTATGCGTCATTTAATGATCGCGAAAAAGTGTAACATATTGTTTGCAAGAATATAAAGTGTGTAAGGAAATATGTGTGACCCACAAATTTGTAAATAGAAGAAATCATAAAAGTTGAAGGAAATTCATTATTATAATGCAGTTTCTGCAAAAGTTTTTCTATTAAAATAAAATAGTGTCTTTTTAAATAAAAGGTTTGTCAATACAGGAAGAAAAAAAACAAATTAAGATTTTTTTCATAAAAATGAATGTTTTAAGTGCATCACAACATATAAATCATATGTTGATCTCAGGAAAAATTGTAACACATTGTTTTCAGATCAAACACTTTTTGTAAAAAACAAAACGAACCAGTCTTTAGGAAACACTTTTTGAGCTGCTGGTGTATATGTATACGTCAGTCTAATTTATGGCATCGATTGTTGAAAATAAATTTTTTATAATTTAATCACATATTTGTAAAATTATTTTGTTAAATAGTAAAACGTTTTAGAGAAACGGCAAAATTCTGAGCTTACTGTTCAGAATAGGAAAATACCCGGAGGACTATGTGTTAATTCGTAGAAATATATTATATTAATACATTATAGAAATACATTAATCATAATATCAAATACATACTGAATAAAACATGAATATGTAAATTAATTAAATGTAAGCAATATCAATCAATGTGTCCGCTTGGAGTTGCTTGTTATGTATTTTTATTTTTATGTTTATTTATTTATTTATTTATTTTTAACGTTTTATACAGTGGGCATGACTGGTAATTTTCGCATATGCTCTTTTTTTCCGCATAAGACTGAGCGATTAGAGATACGAAAAAGTTTTACCAATACATAAGCAAATTATAGGAGATTAGAAACCAAACTCTGCAACTAGCTGAATTAAATGGTAAAAAATGCTCTTATTGGATAGTATTATTCAGTAATGGAAACTGACGCAAGCACCGCAACCACCAACCGACCCAGGCTCGGAGGAGCCTATACGGTCCACAAAAAGTGGTCCCACAAAGCTGAGGTTCCACCCGCTACAATAGAACTGCCGCTGACAACAACCACTGGTCCGGTCATCTGGACACTACAACGAAGTGCAGGCACAAAGAGAAGGGTACAAAATTGGCTGTTAGGTATCAGCGGGGAAAAACCCTCGCCTGGGCGAAGTAAAAACCCCATTCGACTCTATGTCGCAGATACTAAAGGCCGTGTCCTACGCAAAGGCATTGGATAACTTCTGGCACGAGACCAGTAACACTCCAGAACAAGAGAGACATCCAAATCTTCAGCGTTTCCGGTTCAGAAATGGTGCCCTCGAACTTCTTTCCCCAAAGGAGGCCCAAAAGAGCCTATGAAAGAAAGACGGCTGCTAGGTATTGCCCTATCAGGTCGCAGAAACGCCCGATTTGCAGCAGGTGCTGCTTGGCTAAGGTCGCCCAGGTGCCCCTCTTCTGGGATGCTGGGAGTGGCGCTTGTTATACCACTCGGGTTGGAACGCACAGCTGAACCTTTCTCGAACAGTACTTTCCACCCCAGTGCACTTCTACGTCGGAGTAGCACTGCGACCGCCCCCTACAGCCCCTCATGCCAGGAGACCCGCAACTCCTGCAACATGGCTTAGGTGTTTGCACTGGTGCATAGCTTTGCCCGCCCCAGACAAGGTACACCTTTACGCCACGCCAGAAGACTTTCAACTCCTGCAACGTGTCTGGATGTAACACTAAGCAACCGCAAAGGCTAGGACAGCAACCTGGCCAGTTCAACGCAGTTGCTGTCCCTCCGATCTGACATCCTGCAATATCATGGTCGTCTGTGAGGCCTTCGTTAGCTGTATAGGAACCCGGGATGACTACGTGGAAGTGGAGGTCCTCCGACAACTGTACCTCTCATGCCTGGCTCCCAGTCATCTTACTGACTAAACGGTTCGGTTCGGGACCACCAGGGGGCACCCCCTAGTATTCTTCAGTAAAATTTCCCAATCAGGTCCATTGTACAAAAACGCGCATTAAAAATTAGCGCATATAAAATTTTCCGCATTACTGAAGTATTCTTCAGTAAAATAAACGAAGGCGACTTCATCGGTTATTTTGAACACTTTGTTTGTTAAATAATATCACTCAATTTCGAAGAAGTATCTGCTCATCTTAAAATATGTTTTTTCACTTTTAAACCTACAGATTTCAATATTTAAGACTTGCATTGTTAAATAATTCCTGTTATATAAAAGAAAATTCGTTGGAGTAAAGTTGCCAAAAAAAAAAATACCCGTATCCTTTACAAAAAATACGTTGAAAAAATTTTGGGATGGAACAATACAGAAAATAATCGTATACAACATATTTTTCTTTCCCCAATCAGGTCCATTGTAAAAAATCACGCATTAAATTTAGCACATATAAAATTCACCAGTTCTACCAGCCAGGATCGAATCAGTGTTCACCGCAATACGATTCTACCTCACTTACACGTGGGCGCAATTTGTATTGTTACTCATTGTTTCCAAATCCTGCGTTTACTTATTAAACAGACAAAATAAGTAATCACTAGATAAAACCTACATCAATCGTTACAAATTTCATCTAGTTACAGGGAAAAAAAGAAAAAAAAAAGATTCTTTTGACAGTTTAAAATGTAATTTTACACTATTTTTTTTTCCCATTATTTTAGAAAACAGAAATTTTCTGCAGGAAATTTACAGCTATTTTTTTTATTATTTATTTTAACAGAATGTTTTACAGTATATACTTCTAAGCTATGTCATCAATGATGATATGCCTGTATTTAAGAAGTACGAACTAACATAATTTTTCTAAAATCTGATTTCTAATAAAATAACAATTTTCGTTTATGTTTACGTATTTAAAAATTATTTTTGTAAGGAAGTGCTTGCCACTTTTCTGATTTAAATTTTGTATCTGTTAAAAAAAAAAAAAAAAAAAAATCTTATTTTGTGTTGTTATTAGTTTGTAAAGGTAAAAATACTGTAACATCTCGAACAGTTGGCGCCAAACTTATATATATATATATATATATATATATATATATATATATATATATATATATATATATATATATATATATATAATAGATATTTGAAGTTGCTCAAACGGCATTAAATCGGTCCATGCAATTGGTAATACTATCATTCCTACAATGTGACGAAAGTGTAAATGAGACATGACCAAAATATAACTACCGCAATCTTTATTGCCCTCATAAAACATAACAAATGAAACATAGTAACATTATTAATATTGAATAAGTGGTCCAATGTAAGGAAATTTTAACTTGTAATATTAATTATTTAATGCTTTATATTGTTTTTTAACTGACGAATACCTTTTAAAGGAATAATCATGTGACTTATAAGGTGAAACATCACGAACACTATATGGATCTACATATTTGATTAATAAAAAAAAAAATACCGTCACTAACCACCATATGATAAATAAATGATCACATTAAAGTCACTATGTGGTCGATGACCCTAATAATTATTTTATGAAGTCCCTGTGATTCACATCGATAGACTGTGCGATTAATATTATGGTCAGTATTTATAAATACCCTCTTATCAAAACATGAAAAGTTTTCGAATTGGGATGAAAACACCATATATCCACTTAAAACTGAAATTCTAAAATAATTACAAGATAAAAAGAACTTTTTATTTCCAATGTTTTTAAATTTTCTGTTGAATCTTATAAACTTGACAATTCTATGTATTAATAAATACTTTTTTAAAATTTATTTGATGAATTATTCCATCAACTTAAAAAAAAAAGTGATCAAACGTGTAATAAAAAGAACAAGTAAAAGAAATCTTCAAACATTTATTAATTAAATAAAAGTATTAAAACAATGCATTGTTATCGTGTTCTGAGCTATTCTAAAAGCTTCAAATGTCTAGCTAGTCGAGAAGTTAGTTAAAAATCCATTACAAGATTTCTGCTGGACAAACAAACAAGAAAGCGAGTTAATAAAAACGTAGTAATAATCTTTCATCAATTATGTATTATTTTTAAATAACTATTAATATTGCCGTATGTATAAATAGAACTAAAGTAGAAATTCATTTGTTAAACTTATTTCAAAACAATATTTTTTATACTTCAAAGAAACGGATCATATGAAATATCTAACTGCACAATAGAAATAATTAAATAATTGAAAACTACATTTCTTTTAATATTATGTGTTATATAATGCAATAAAACAGCAAGTATTTCCCCATTTAAATTCCGTAACTACTATGCACATTAAAATTTATGATATATCCAATTACAAAGCAGTAGTGACATAGAAATTTAATCTTTCTGTTAGATTGTAATTTTTCTATTCTTTTAAATATGTTTGTCTATTCAAGTAAATTGAAACATTACTGAAAGGAAACAGATATAACTATTTCGACAGAACTGACAGTGCCATAAATTTAACAAAGTCAAATAAGGATTCTTTTCTTCCTCCATCTCATTATGAATTTCCCTAGTACCAATTAGGAAATGCGGAAAATGTTAATAAATTGAAAGTCTGTAATTGAAGATTGTCATTTGAACAAGAAAAATCAGTTTTCCTGCATAATTTTAAAAGTCATCTCATCTGTTGAAGCCTTGGTCAAATATTTCAAACTGGAATCTTCAGTTGAAAAAAAATGTATTTTTTCCATGCTATTTTTATTCTTATAAATTTAAGAGGATAATTTCTAAGACGTTAAGTTCAAGCTTATATTTTATTTGTTATTAGAAAAAAATGTTTTAGTTTTAAATGAATGCAAATTGAATATTCTTTTCTAAGTCTTTGGTGATGAGAAAAGGGGGAAAAAAACACTGGAATAAATTTAACATATTGTCTTTGAGCTTGTTCTTGTCATGTTTTCACTTCAACATATTTACTTTGTGAATTACTTTTTGCTTTTCGCAAATTACATTTCAGATCTTGTTAAAATTACGCATGCTTTTCTCGATTTCTTTAAATTGACTAAGAAGAATAAAGAAATAAAATGCCATTGCAAAATAAAATTAGTTTTCAGCGTGAAGTTTAGAGTCGGAATATAAATGAGTGTGTCTAATGTTGATTTTCTTGATATTTTCAGTAACATTGTAAATACTAACACGTACGTCGTTTACAACGGTTTTTATGGTGGAATGAAAAACTATTTTTTAAAAATCAATTCAAAATATTATTTTTATGCTTCAAAACAATCAAGTTGTATTAAATTACGAAATTTCTTTTAATCGTTTCGATCTTAAGAAAAAAGTGAATTTACAGATAATTAATATTCTTCCTTTTAATATTTAAAATAAACACAGTAAAATAAAGGGGAAGAGAAATAGTAAATAAACGATAAATGGCAAAAATGCTTAAACAAAGTTTTTTTTTTTTTTTAAATTATAACTATTTTTAGTTAAATTATAAAGAAATGCCTTACATCATATCTTGCGTTTCTAGTGAATTATAAGATTATTTGAATAATACGAAGTAATAATACTTTGTTAGTGGAAAATAAGGTTGCTGAATTTATATAGTACAAATTGCTTGAGAATAATTTTGCAAAGAAATTCCTATAGAATAGTTTCAATATATATATATATACATAAAGAGACTTGGTGCTTCTTAAATAAATTCAGAAAAATTTATCACCGTCTTGAAGGTTAAAGGAAATAACAAAATAGCAGACAGCTGTTTCTGTGTGTGTGGTATTAACCGTACCGGTACAGTTAATACCACAATACCAATAGGATCGTCAATACCTGTCAAGCGAATGGTTGAAACATAGATCTGTGATAATTTAAAACAATGTTATCGATTTTTTTTTTTCCGTTAAAAAAAAAAAAAAAAAAAAAAAGACTTATTTTTTTCTGATATTGCCACAAAATAGGCTCTCTTTCGGCAATTAGTATTATAATTCTGTCAGATAAAAATAGTCTTCATTTATCATGGAGAATAATTTTCATAAATAGCAATTTAATAAATAATTTCCATTGCATGAATTTGGGTAAAATTATATAGAAGAAATTCTTGTGGTGGCCACATAATACTAGTTAAATATTAAGTACAAAACTTTAAATAAGCACCATAAAATGCAATAAATTTGTAGCAATTGTTTCGGGTCGAAAGAACACACGACTCTTCGTCAGGCGATCAAAGTAGGCACGAGTGCTGTAGTCAAAGCGGCAACGCACAAAACTGTTTTCAAGAGAGGAGCAAAAATATATAAACACGAATGTAAATACAAATACTGGTGTGATCATATTATGAAATGAAAGAAGAAAATAAAAAAATAAAAAATGTTAAAAAATATAACAAAATCTAAAAATTTAAAATGTGTCAAAATTAAACGAAAATCGAAGTTTTGTGAGAAATGTCCAAGCATCAGACAAGAACGGAGTGGAAGAAATATCCTTAACAGGATTTTTCTAATTTTTAAATATGAAAAAAGCTTCATGGATATCCAAACGGAAAGACGAAACAGGAGATGAAATTATGTTAATTTTAGAAAAAATCAAAACGATGACCATGAGCGCAATAGAAAGTTTAGAAATCTCTTCCTTACGAACATTTCGACGGTGCACATTTATTTCCTATTTCAAACGCCTCCTAGTTTGACCAATATATCTTAAATTGCCCGACGAACACGGGATTGAATAAATGACAAAACGATTTTCAGTAGGAATTGGATCTTTAAGAGAAGATAATTTAATTTTGTTGATGGGTTTGTAAATGACTTTAAACCCAAACGGTGAGAGAATTTTAGAAATTTTAAAAGAATGTGATGAATAAAAAGGTAAAACAACTGGGATGAGACTGTGATCGTTCAATGGTGATCGTTTTTATTTTTTAAAACTAAGATAATTTCATCTCCTGTCCCTCTTCCCATTCAGATATCCATGAAGCTTTTTAAAAATTCGAAAAATCTTGTTAATGATATTCTTCCGCACCGTTTTTGTCTAATGCTTGGAAATTACTCACATAGCTTCGATTTTCGTTTAATTTTGACATTTTTTAGATTTTGTTATATATCTTAACCTTATTTATTTATTTATTTATTTTCTTCTTTCATTTCATAATATGGTCACGCCAGTATTTGTATTTGCATTCATATTCATATATTTTTGCTCTGCTCTTGAAAACGGTTTTGTGCGTTGCCGCTTTTACTGCAGCACTCGTGCCTACTTTGTTCGCCCGACGAAGGGTAGTGTGTTGTTTAGCCCCGAAACAATTATTGCGCGTTTATTGAATTTTATGATGTTTATTCCAATTTTTGTACTTATTACTTTAAAACGCCTGTTCTGTAGTGCTTTCTTATTATTAGTTAAATATGTCATCCTCATAATCTATACTATTATATGAATTTATATTTTGTACTACTCTCAAAAATCACAAAATGATAACAAAACTGTAGCCAATGGAAGTTCTATCATTGATATCTATTCTTACTTTCGCCGTTAACGGAAAGCTATTACAAAGCTTTTGCACAGTACATTGAACATCTGCCAAGAAAAAAAAAAAAAAAAAAAAAGTACAAATAGTCACTCCAATCATTTACAGAACCCCAGAACAGGTTAAAATTTGCTAACCACACACTTTTCAAACACTTATAAAAATTACATACTTTTCGCATCTGGAAATAAAGGGCAATTATCTTGGTTAGGTATTACCGTGCTTTGGAAAGATGAAAAGAAATATGATGAATGACAACCGCATGCTGAATGTTTATGCTCATTTTAAGAAAAAAAATGGTGTTACATTTGTTCTAGATACAATTAAAAAAATTAGATAATTACATGTTATACCTGTAATCAAAAGATAAACATGTAAATATTTTAATTGTTTTTTGTCCATTAATTATACTTTAATATTAGGTAAAGGTTGTGATGAATCTGAAGGTAGGCTTTTTAAGTAAAGCAGGTAAGTGAAAATAGATTTTTTACGTGAAATTTTCTGTAGGCGCACTAACAAACTTTTTCATTCGGAATGAATTCATCTGACTTTTCGCTAAATTAATTTTACAGTTAATGTCAGGTTTATTTATACACTAAAGCTCGCAAAATATTTTTCTTCATTTTTTTTTATGTATAAAGAATTATTTTGATTTACAAATAAATAAAATCAAATTACAGTAATTTAAACTTACACGTGCGATAAATCTCTGGAAAATCTAACATTTTTTAAATTAATCTAAGTTTTACATAATTAGCAGTTTGACTGTTAATGATGTAATATATATATACACTCCTTCTCATATTTATAAGGACACTTTATATTTTGAAATAATTAACGTAAAAATAAATGTAAACCAGATTATACTAAGTGCACTTAATATATCTAGTATTCTAAAAACCAAAACTGTTATAAATTTTTTAATATAAAACAAAATTAATAAAAAATAATGCAAAATGTGTTTTTCTCCACGTTTTTAAATGTTCATAATTATAGGGACAATCCAGATTTTTTCGTTTTATTTAACTTACTAGCGGATAAATTGCAGTTGACATGCGAATTTGTTAACTACTGGCCTAGATAAATTCATATATAAGCCTTCAATTTTTCTTGGACGGACATTACTGATAATTACTCGAAAAAAAGACCGTTCTTGTAGTGAAGTATGATAAATGTGTTTTTTAAGTAGAAGGATAATTTAAATCCGCCGAATTTCTAATGAACTTCGAAGATCTAAAATTGCTGAAGGAAATGTGATCAAACGTTGAACTGCTGGTTCGATAGGAGAGAGATCTGATGCAAAATCAGAGTTGTTTTACAGAGATCGAAGACTCATAATTCCTCTTACTGTTCTACTCATAATGACTGCTGCTGAATTTGCTCGTAATTTTTAACGAAAGTTTACGGTCCACATTTATGCGTGTTTAAAATAATTAATAATATGTTAAAATGACTAAAAAACCTGTAATAATCAATCAGCATTTAATGGGGGAAAGAACGTCTGTGTTAAAGTTGAATAAAGACAATATTAAATGGTAAAATGTTGCATTTTCGGATGAAAAACATTTTATTCTTGATTAACCAAATGGTTTTAACAGTTACTGGCACGATCTGAAGATAGAGAAAGACAGAGCAGACTTTTTAAAGGCAGATAAAAATCGGGCATTTTAAAGGTGAATCTATAGTGCTCTGGGGACCTGCTTCTACTGAAGGCAGAATGAATTTAATAATTATTTCTATTATTATGAACATCAAGAGAATATCCGCAAATTTTAAACGTGGAATTATCAGATTTTTGTTAGATTTTGGGGGGTAATAATATTTTTTTCAACAAGACTTACATTTTTGCTCTACTTTTAGAGCAATAGGAAATAGTTTGAAGAAAGAAACTTCTGTATTATTACCTTTCCCATGGCCTAAAAGTTGAAAAAACCTTAACTTATAATATTAGAAAAGTGCATGCAAGTGGAAAGCAATTTTAAATAGTTTAAATGTATTAAGAATATCATATATGCTATATGAAATGGTATTGAAACTGAATATTAAAAAAATAATGTATATATGTATACCAGAGAGAATGTCTGACTGTTTAACCCTAAAAAGAGACCCCATAAAATATTAATTTAAAGAATAACTGAAAAGAATTACTAAAATTCGAGCTGTCCTTATAAATGTGAACACTTAAAAAATCATCTTTTTACCATATTTAAAGTTTTTTAAGATATAAAAACGATAAAACTTTTTAAATATAGTCTGTTAATGAAATTCAAATTAATAAAAAATATATTTGTTTAAATAATAGTGTTCAGTGTTTAGTTAATATAGAAAAACGGGTGTCCTTATAATTTTGAGAAGGGGCGTATATATATATATATTATTTTTGAACACATATATATAGATTTATAACGTTTTTATTAATTTATTAATTGGCAAATACTGTTACATATAGGGTTTGACTATTTGAACAATTTGTCTAAGTGTACAATGCAAATGTAACAGTTATTCAAGTTAAATCTTCTTTGGTCGCATTGCACACATTTATTTTTTCAATGTGAATTCATCTTATCTTTTAATAAAATAATTTTTCGCTTTTAGTTTCACACTTATTAAGAAAAGCTGTGTTCGGGGAAAAAAAAAATCTTTAACTGGGGTTTAAAAGAAGAACTTTCAAATCTAGAAAAAATGTACCATTTTTGTGTGCAGTCACACAAAATAATTCATTTATATTAAATTATGTTAATGGAAATGTTTAAAGTCTCGTTATGGTACTGTTTTGCAATTATAAATATTTTAGTGCACACTTTGCTATGCACATATTACATACAAAATATACAAAGCCTCTTAAAAGCAGTCGAATATGTTGTTTTCTATTTAATGTAAAATATAGAAATGCTTTTTTAATTATTAGACGTATCATTAAAAATATCATTTCGGTCGTGCAACACACACAGTAAGAACACATTATTTTTTTTTTACTTTCAAAACTAAAAACAAGGAGATGAGTCACGCCTTTTACTCAAACATTATAACTCAATTAAACAGTAAATTGGATAATAAAAAGTATTTTTATTTGCTCATTTCTAAATGTAGTATTGACGAAAAGTGTGTGTCTCAAAATCAGGCTTAATATCTCATGAAAGGTTTTGTTAAATAAAGTATGCATTATATATATATATATATATATATATATTTTTTTTTTTTTCAAGAAAAATGAAATCTATTACACTACCTTCCCCATATTTATATATATATATATATATATATATATATATATATATATACGTACAGAGAAAGAAAGAGAGAGTTACCAGTATAGGGCGTATTTTCTGTATTTTTTTTTCTCTCATAAAACTCATAAGCAGAACATATTGAATGGAATACTTTAATACTGAATCAAATACTTTATAAAGTTCGGCCATTTTCCATTTTTACAAAAATATAGAGAAAACAATGAATAATTGTCGATCTCCTGCGGCTCGTCTTGTCAAATAAAATAAAATAATAATAAAAAAAATCCTACAGTAATTCTCCCCATAAATGTTTAGGGAAATACATTCCGAAGGATTATACAGTCGGCAACAAAATTATTGATGCATACATCCACATTTTTCATGCAATTTTTTCAGTTTGATCACTAATTTTTATCATCATTTTTTTTTAAATATAAGTCTAAGATTATGCCTCGACAAACATTTACCTAACAAAACAGTATTAGGTGTACGAAACCAGGATACGAATTATCGCTATTGCTTCAATAATTTTGCTGCCAACAGTAATTTAAAAAAAAAAAAAAAAAGAGAAAAAAAAATAAAACGCAGTTCTTGCTTTAAAAATTAGTTCTGAAATTGACGCAGCTGTCAATATACACTGTTACTAGTAATGTAGATGTGAAGGAGGAAAATATAACGTCCAATGTCTTGAAAAAATGTATTTTTGCAGTAACTGTTATTTTCAATAAACAACTAAAAATAT
This sequence comes from Salticus scenicus, assembly GCA_963930645.1. Taxonomy (NCBI): domain Eukaryota; kingdom Metazoa; phylum Arthropoda; class Arachnida; order Araneae; family Salticidae; genus Salticus; species Salticus scenicus. The sequence continues at coordinate 251,327,635 of OZ005651.1, read as the reverse complement.
TAAATACCATTTCAGAAATTGTTTTCGCACAGGAATGTTTGTTTAAATTCTCATTTAATTTCTTTGAATTGTTTTTTTTTTAATATAAATATTGGTTATTCATATCATGTACATTTTGTATCTGATTTTTTAAACACAGATGTCTCTATGCGTTGAGTTGTGTTGCATTTAACAAGGGCGCCAGTGAACGGGCGATTTTGAAACCTCCACCAACGATACAAATTTATTCACAGCGATATAAACAACATGAATTTACAATGTTTGCAGTTTGTGAGGAATGTTTCTGAACAACTTGCACATCTTGCACAGTCATGTTACGACACAAAATGTCCATCACTTGAAAATGACATCACGTAGGTGGCCCCCTTTTCCTTCACACACCCCCCTCTTTCTCATCACATTACCCGTTTCCTCAAAGTTCTGTACCCACAATTTGGTAGCATGCACAGACGGAATTGGGGCATGACGTGGGAGATTGTAATGAGCACGGGATATACGCTGCGCGGCCATGTAGCTTTCGTTGTTTTTGTAAAACGCCTTCACAGCAAAAGCGCGTTGTTCACCGGTCCACGATGCCATCTTAATTGAACACCGATATCAGAGTTAATGGCAAAGGTTTGTTGTCCAGATGGCACCACTCTCGTTTTCTGATTCCTAACGTAACTTACTATGTCCAGGGTTTCAAAATCGCTCGTTTCACTGCCGCACCTGGTAGTATTAAAAAGTTTATGTAAAACTAAATAATACAAGTAAAGCCAACCATGTGCTTTTGGTAAATAAATTATTAAAAACTGAAAACAACGTTTATTTTAGCACTTGTTATTCTTTTTATTATTACTATAACGATTTTTTATTTAAATGATAAATATACATAGCTACTATATGGATAAGTATAAGCTCAATATTTGTAAAGGTAATTTGGATTCGTATCATTAATATGTATTTATTTAAATTTTATTGTCATATTACCTATTAATAAATATTTAAATAAATAGGAAAATACCTATTATTCATGAATTTATTTTTGTTGAGTGAATGTGATTTCTATTTTTTTATAAATGACAAAATTATCCTATTATGAAAATACTTAAAAATTACGAAATGACTTAACACTTTAACGACCCTCAGTGTTTCATATTTTGGACGATAAGCTTTCCTATTGGACATTTACGCAAAATCATTTCGGAAATTAATGTAGTTTTAGACGAACGCCTACAACTAACTTTTATTCTAGGAGGGGGGGGGTATGATAATACCATCCCACTCGGTAAAGCGTTAATTATATACACCTTTCAGTAGCTTTAAAAATAATAAAGAATTTTTAAAAGAATGAAAAACATCAAAAATAAAAATCAACGCCGTATATGTTTCAATAATTAATATCGCTGACTTTTTGAAGAGCAACATTGGCGAAAAAAAGTACCTTTCTTAATATTAGCAAATTACACTCAAATATAATTTGTATAGTACAAATTAAATATAATAAAACAAAAATACCTCCTTTTAATATAGTGTTATATATAACAAAAAATGTATTATGAAAATTATGTATAAAAAGATGTATTAAAAAAATGTATTATTTAAATATTATATTTTAATAAACTAGAGTTTAACTAGAGTTTAAATTAATTATTAATTATGTTTTTACTAAATAATAATTAAAAAAAAAAAGCTTTAAATAAAAAATGTTAGCTAATACACTATTAATAATAAAAATATAAAATGAAAAGAAAAAGAAAGTGCAGTACATTATAAAAAAATACTCGAAGAAACACTACACAATGCAAACTGACGCGGGATACGCACTGTCTTACAATTCACAAAAAATGGCAAATCGTGATTTAAATTTCAATTTGTATTGAAAAGTCTCGCAGAAGAAAGAAATCACCTAACATCCTATAATATTGCTTTTCAATTTCAAAAACGATGCAGGAAAAAGCAGCCGTTATACTGCTTTTCTGCAAGTAAAATATAAGAAATGGCTTGTTTGGAAACGGAAATGGTGTGAATAGGAAAAACCATTCGCGAGGACTATATGGCGGAAAGTTTTTCTTGTAAATTTTTAGAGAGAAGCTTTTTACTCGTTTCCTGTTAGAATATTTTTATGCAATGTTTTCTCAAAACTCCATAAGATACTTAAGGAATCATTTCTTTTACATGAAAGGAAAAGGACATTTATGCGTTAAAATGTATGAAGAACGTGTTAGAATAGGAAAATTTAACAACTTGGGTTTTTAAAGAAATTTCATTTTAAAACATTATATAAAAGACGTAAGTTTTTGTATTTACTGTCCATTAAGTACAATTTTTATTAAATATTTCAAACATGCAATAAAAAAAAAAAAAAAAAAAAAAAACGAAACGAAAATGTTAAAATTAGCTATTTTCTATTATTTTCATATTTTTATTAAAAAAATCTTTAAATAAAGCTTTCATTTCTATTGCAGTAAATCTATTTTCCAGGTAGTAAAACTAATATAAGACGAATTTAGAAATTGCTTCTATTTAGAAAATAATAATTTAGTTTTATTTTGTGCATGTTTTTTTTTTCTAATTAGAGAAGTTTGCTGCAGAATGGGTCAGTAACAATTAATAAAACGAAACTAAAAAAAAAAAAAAAAAAAAAAAAAAGCACAGTAAAAAGTAAAATATAATTTTTAAAATTTTTATTTTATCTTAACATTGTATCTGTTTAATCAACTACCATACAATATGTGCAGCAGGTGAAGATCGAGATATAGTACATCTATTTCTAAATTTTAAAAAGCACACAATTATTGTGTGTAGAAAGAAATAATATTTTGTTTTTCTGTAATTGAATATTAAAAATGAAATTTTAATCTGTAAGTTATAGCCAATAAAAAAATATTTATGCAAAGAGAATGGTTTTTACAAATATATTTTAATGAAATGTGAAGAAAAAATATTCCTCTTACAATTTTCGAAGAAAGTTGTTATTTTATAAGTTAAAAGTTTATAATATTGGCAGTTTATTAAAAAGTATTTTTGCTTTAAAATATATATACATATATATATCTTCTTTAACGTTCATGTTCAACAAAGAATATAAATTTCTGATATTAAAAATAAATAAATAAATAAATGATGTATTGAAAAAATACTCTTATTCCAAAGTCCTATTTGATTTTATATAAAAGTACTAAAAAAAGGGGGTTCAAAATCTCATGTTGTTTGCTGGTAATGCCATCTTTCGCCAGTTTTTTGAGCAAAGTCGTTTTCCACCACTCGTAGCCCTCCTCTAACACTGAAGATGCTTCCCTGTCGCCTTAAATCCGGGTAGTTTCAGTACCGGGTATCGGAATTTCCGAGTGGCATAAGTAACAACAACACAAAAGAATCAGTCTGAATTGTGATGCTCAAAATAGGAAAAAATAAAAATAAATTACCCACACAAAATAATAATAATAATAAAAACTTAATAATAATAATAAATATTAAAATAATGCAAAAAAAAAAAAAAAAAATTGTGATATTTAATAACAGTTTTTACATATTACTTTCATCATGTGAATAATATTCTCCATTGGCAAGTAAATACATCTTTGGGGTTACTATATTTTGTTACTATATCCCATTTGTAGAGTTTTTTAAACAGGGTGGATATATTTCAAACCATTTTGTAAAAGAAAAAAAATAGAAACAAGAAGTTAAAAACCACTTCTGTAAAATGCCATTAAAAAGAAATCACTTAAAGTGTTCTATAGATTGCCTCCGCTAAGAATGCTAGAAGTTTAGTGGAGTGGAAAGAAATACCAGTACGGAAGTATTGAACAACATTGGATACACTTTTCTCAGTATATGAACATATTTGTAACCAGTTAGAATACAAAGGGCAGGAAACTAATTCAGTGACAGGCCTTGCAAAATATGATTTTTAACTTTTATTAGTAACTAAAATCTTTTTTTTTTCTCGTTTAAGTTAAGGAAGGAATCAAGCACATTTAGTTAAAGCAATAATTTTTATGTGGATTTTCTTTTACACGATAACGATTTTGATTTCTTATAAAAAATCGTATAGAATATATTGAGAAAAGAAAAAAAAATCGAATATTTTAAATTATGCATGAACATTTTTCTTCACAATATGTCATTAATTAGCTAATATTTTTATACAATTCCTACATTGTCCATTTATATTATCATTTAACTTGAATTTGACAAAATATTAGAAATTTTACAGCGTTATTTTTCTCATGTTTAGCTTAAAATAAAAAATAATTTAAAAAGTTTTTTTTTTTTGAAATATTTAAATAATTTTACTAGTTAAAGATTGATTAATTACGTTGTGATTGTATGAAATACACAGCTTTGCGGGCATTTGTTCTGGAATTATGGTAGTTTTTCATTTCAATCGCAAATAAAGATTGGTAATGTTTTAGGAACATTCATCAATTTGGGATATATTGATATGAAAAAATTGCTTCAAGGAACATTATTTAGAAGACTATAGCCGCCAAATTGTACGCTTTTATTTATTTTATTTTATTTTATTTATTTATTTAATTATTTTTTGCTACCAGCAATCTTTAATAGAAATTTTCGATAAATTTTTGTAGTACTTATTTATGTTTCAATAAGATGAATTATTTTACTCATTAAAGTAGAATTAAAAATCGAACAAGTCAACAGCTATGGAAAAATGATCAGAAAGGGTAGTGACGTGAGGCGATTAAAATCCTGCCAGAGCTGTGCAATGACCTTTTTGCGACTGTCTAGGATAAACATCAGCATCACAATTTTGATTCTCCAAAGAATAGAGATTTCAAATTGTCATATTTTCCAAGCTTTGAAAAACTGATGAGTTAGGCATGAATTTGATATCTTGATAGAACAGAAAAAATAACGAATAGTAGAAACTACTTGCAAAGGTAGGCCGTATCCTCTGCCTCCTATTGAAGGCTAGCCTAGATTAGCATAATCTTCCCATGCATTGACCACAATAGAAAATAAAACGGATGAAGTACGTCGTGCACACTAATAGTGGCTAAATCATGTAAAAACCGTCGTGGCCGCAATATCTCCCATGTTCCTATCCCAAAAAATACTTCTGGGTTTACCGAAGAGGCGGGTACATCCAACCCGTGGAGGATAAAAATTGTAGTGGCATGTCTCTGTACTACATTTAGGGTGAGTCCTAGACCGTTGCTAATTCACCATAGCGTAGTACTAGTGCAACGTAAACTCAATCAACCAACCAGTGCTAATTCTCTTTTAGTGTTCTAACAGTCCACATCAAGACTTGAAAAAATATCAAAACTTACTCTAATACTAGTTTCATAAACATAACAAGAAATTAAACAATTTTACAAAATTAATCAAATTAATAATTACATAGGCAATTTAAGATACTTCACATTCACTCCTAGCTTTACCTTGAGCGATCGCGTACATAGAGGATCAGTCAGAAGGACAAGAGTGGGCGCACTGAGATTGCAGACAGTTGTACAACATCAATAGTGGAGTGCTAACATGAATGTGCATGTTGATTGCTTTAAGCGTCTAAGATTAAACGTGATTATTTTGTCTCGTTTTCAAAAATGATTGCTTGAATTTTCATAACTCCTCCTAGGGATTTCTATAGAATGGTAGTATAACAAAATATTTTTTAATTAAACGATTTCTTATGTACTAGTTTATGTATGTTATTTGTGGCAGGTGGTTGCATGAAAGGTGAACCCTTTAGAACAATATGTGCAACGACTGTGGACAACGACAGATTAGGTCAGCAAACAAGAATCCATTCAAACTGAAAAGGAACTCTACTAATTTTAAGTTAAACGTGTTGCCTAGTAAATAATGTTAGTTTTTATTATCTGGTTTTATTTTATTTTCTAATTCTTTAATTTTTTCTTTCTTTCTTTTTTTTTATTTTTTTTTTCAGTTTTTTTATTTTTTAATTATTAAATTGAAATAACCATTCCTAACAGAAAAATATTTGTAAAAAAAAAAAAAAAAAAAAAAAACCTTACAACAATGTCATTTAAGTGAAATTATTATTGTTAACAATTTAATTATTGGTAATGTTAAGGACAATCTCTCCTACCCAAAGAGATTGCCCAAAAGAGCTCTCTTGGTTTTATTACAGCTGTTGCTTTATTTTATAGCGTAACAACAAAATAGCAAGTGAAATGCGTAGAATACGAATTAATTCAAATTTATTCAGCAATAATTTATAAAAAAAAATAATAATAATATTATGGTTTTTTATACCATTCATCTCAATTGTACGCAAACTCTCCTAGTTTTATTTTCATGCATTTATTTTGCTTCAAAATTATTGATGTATGAATCATACATTCTTAATTTTTTTAGAAATTAAATTGTAATTATGAAAATATATACATAACTTTTTTTTTTTTTTTTAATCAAGATTTTTAATTATCAATAAGCTTTGATATTTAGATTCTCACCAATTACGTATAGAGATAACAACTTTTTCCCCCTATATATATTTTTTAAAACTTGACCGAAAAGTAAAAAGGGATTACTTTTACAACTTTTTATATTTTAATTCATATTTTCTTTGTGTATATATTTTTTGTTTTTATTAAATACTATAGTTATACATTACTCATAAAATTTAAAACATTTCTAATCATACAATTTTAATTGCTAAAGTCGATATGTTTTCTCTATTAATATGTCCTTCTTTCATGTATTCTCATATGAAATAAATAAATAAATAAATAAAAAATAACATCTGGCAGGCGTAAATTCTCCAATATGTCATGCATTTTTAATAGGCACGGTTGATTGTATCATATACCTAAACGAACGTGTTACAATGTTTAACACGCATGTCAGCAGAATATCCTAATCGATGACAGAGTTATCAGAGGGTTTCTAAAATTAGCGTTTTACCCCGAAAGGCTTCTTGCCCTTACAGTTTTTATTTGAATACATAAAAAAAATAGTGTATAGGAAAGATGACGAATGAAATTATCTGCTTAACTCAGTCTTAATGATTATAGCCTTATAAATGGGTGTGAAGAAGCATAGAAAAAAAGAGCAAAAACCTTATGGTAGCTTAAGGACTCTAATAAAACAGATCTTCATAATTGCGCTATGAAATGACTTATGTCAGATTATAACAAATGACTGACGAAGTATGTTAAAAAAAAAAAAAAAAAAAAAAAAAGAGGAAAATTTCTAGACCGTAAATTCATATGCCTTATATCAGGGTTATTACATTAAAATCTTGTTTTAGGCATAAATATTAATTTCAATTTTCAATTTGTTTTACGACATTTAATAAGAATTTCGTCTAACTTTTAAAATAAAATGTTTTATATTATATATTTTCTTTAGCATATATTTATTAATAATAAAATAATAATAATAATAATAATAGTAAGTTTATTTTTTATTGCTTCATAACGGAATTTTTACTATTATTTTAGGTCTCTTGTATAATAAGAAAGTAATTTTCATGAAATGCATTCAAAGCGCAAAAATATGATTAAGTTAGAAGTAAAAATTTCTTTAACAGTCTTATTTAATATATATATATATATATATATATATATATATATACAGAAGTATTAGAAGGAGAAAGAGAGGTTAAAATGAGGTCGAAACGAATTTGACCTTGTCGTAGAATAATGTTTCTCTTATGTATATTTAAAAAAAATCTTATTTAAATTTATTTATGGCTTAGCAATATTCTAAAATCTCTTTAAAGTTTAGATTCATCAACATTAAAAGGAGTAAGTTTAAGTTTTATCCAATTTCTTCTCCTTTTCCTTAAGAAAATCTTTTGATCATACAGCTGCTGTAGGTAGCTTTTTAGTTAATTATTTTAATAATTGGATTTCGGTAGCATTAGAAAGTATTTCTTATGACTTGATTTCAAAGCATAAAAAATGACTAAATAAGAAATAAAAATTTATTTAATAGTCACATTTAAAAAGATTTGCTTTAGAGAAGTATCAGACAGAGAAAAAGAGGTGGGTGAGGTCGAAACGACTTTGACCTAGTTGTAGAATAATGTTTCTCTTATATGCAAGTTTTTAAATATTTTATTTAAATTTATTGATAGGTTTGCAGTACTGTAAAATCTGTTTAAATATTAGATTCATCGACATTAAAATGAGTAAGTTTCAGTTTTATCCCATTTCATCTTCTTAAAAAAAAAAAAAAAAAAAAAAAAAAAAAAAAAAAAATGTTTTATATTATATATTTTCTTTAGCATATATTTATTATTAATAAAAAATAATAGTAGTAAGTTTATTTTCTTATTGCTTCATAACGAAATTTTTACTTTTATTTTGGGTCTTTTGTATAATAAGAAAGTAATTCCCATGAAATGCATTCAAAGCATAAAAATATGATTAAGATAGAAGTAAAAATTTCTTTAACAGACTTATTTAATACATATAGAGAAGTATTAGAAGGAGAAAAAGAGGCTAAAATAAGGTCGAAACGAATTTGACCTTGTCGTAGAATAATGTTTCTCTTATGCATATTTTAAAAAATCTTATTTAAATTTATTTATGGCTTAGCAACACTTTAAAATCTCTTTAAAGTTTAGATTCATCAACATTAAAAGGAGTAAGTTTAAGTTTTATCCAATTTCTTCTCCTTTTCCTTAAGGAAATCTTTTGATCATACAGCTGCTGCAGGTAGCTTTTTAGTAAAGTATTTTAATAATTGGATTTCGGTAGCATTAGAAAGTATTTCTTATGACTTGATTTCAAAGCATAAAAATATGACTAAATAAGAAATAAAAATTTATTTAATAGTCTTATTCAAAAAGATTTGCTTTATAGAAGTATCAGAAAGAGAAAAAGAGGTGGATGAGGTTGAAACGAATTTGACCTGGTCATAGAATAATGTTTCTCTTATATATAAGATTTTTAATATTTTATTTAAATTTATTGGTAGGTTTACAGCACTATAAACTCTGTTTAAATATTAGATTCATCAACATTAAAATGAGTAAGTTTTACTTTTATCCCATTTCATCTTCTTCTTCTTCTAAAAAAAAAAATAAATAAAATGAAGTACAGCTGCTGCGGGTAACTTATTAGTCAAATATTAACGTTCGTAATGTGAGACTATATCGTTATCTCACAATAATTAATATATTCTAAAACAAATTTAATATTTCATCGAAATGAATATTGAAACTGGCTATAGTAAACGACATTTTTACATAACAAGGCGAGTATTAATTTTTTTTTTTTTTTCGGAACTTATAAATAATTTCTAAAGAAGTAATGTAGACTTAAAAAAAACTTCTTTCTTTTACTTTTTTAACTTAAAGTATTTTAAAAGAACTCATAATTCGGAACGTAATATTCAAATTAAAAGGAACCATTTTTAGTATTCAATTTAGTCTTCAAAATTCTGTGCTTTCTTTTCAAAAGATATAATTTAGTAGTGAAGTGCCTCCTTAATCTTATTAAGTATATGATGTGTTCAGTACGTGTCAGCCATTTTACGACGCGCGCATGAATGTCTCGATATGCGCGGTGTACATTTTAAATGTATGTGTTTGTAAGCATATGAGTAGGGAAGAAAGGAGAGTTTTAACACAGGAGGGTGCACCGGTGCACCGGCAAGCCGTGCGGGTGCCGCACCACCCCCTGAGGGGTTCTAGATGGGTTGGCGTTGACCTTGAGACATCCTCTAACTTAATCGTAAAAGATGACGAGGGTATTAATGAAGAAAATTAATTAAAAAATTTAATGAGTGATTTATTGTAAAAGGTGATGATGGTTTTAAAGCGATGTTTGCGGTAGAAGGTAAAGAGCAGGATATCGTTTGCGAGTCATTAGGAAATTAATTAGGAGGTTAATTAAGAGGTTAATTAAGAAATTAATTAATAAATTAATTTAAAAAAATTGAGAAAAAAAGGAATCGATTGAATTTAAGAATGTGGATGTGCATAGAGTATGTAAGAAATAGAGAGGTTTGACTGGGGTTCGAACCCGACACCTTGCAGTAAAAATATTTCCATAAGACAGTAGTTTTCGAACGCAAAACCGCTGACCTATGGAAATATACCCTGATGGTTCTATTTTAGATATAAATATGTATTTTTCGATTGAATATCATTTAGTGTTCATGATGTTACCGTCCCGAGAGGAAGGGATTTTCGTGTTCTGCATTTATTTTGTGATGTGTGTTGTCTTTTCGATTCTTTATATTTTTTCTGAAGGTGGGAAGTTTAACGTTGATTTTATTTTAAATTTAAACGATACGGGAAATTTATCTTTTTCAATGTGATGTCTTCACATACGTGCTGCCATGGAGGAAACTTATCGGGACCCGAAAGCGGTTGCAAGTTTTGGAGGTGTAGATGCCTTACACCGTGCTGCCCGCGGCAAGTTATCAAAGAAAAAAATTCGAGAATGGTTACAAGGAATAGATGCATATTCACTTCACAAACCGATTCGAAAAAAATTCCCCACGAACCGTGTCATGGTATCCAGAATTGATCAACAGTGGCAAGCGGATTTAGCCGATCTGACGTCTCTTCAAAAGTTTAACGATGGTTTTCGCTACATTTTAACTTGTATAGATATCCTCTCAAAACGAGCGTGGGCGGTTCCTCTGAAATCTAAAAAAGGTGAAGAGATTGTGAAAGCTTTTAAAAAAATTTTCTCTGAACGAAAACCCGACTGTTTGAATACGGATGCAGGAAGGGAATTTTTGAATAACAAGTTTCAAAATTTTTTAAAAGAGGAAGGTGTGAAATTTTTCAGAACTTTTAACAACACGAAAGCGTCCGTAGTAGAACGATTTAACCGCACTTTAAAAACTAAAATGTGGAAATATTTTACCAGTCGTCGTACTTACCGCTACCTAGACATGTTAGATCAATTACTTTATAGTTATAACCATACTTATCATTCGAGTATTAAAAGGGCGCCCGCCGAAGTAACTCCTGAAAATGAAAGCGACGTGTGGTTTACTCTGTACGGAGATATGGGGAATGAAAAGAGAAAGTCTTGCGTGTTTAAACCGGGGGATACGGTTCGAGTATCCAAACAAAAATTAACCTTTGAAAAAGGATACGAAACTAATTGGACGGAAGAACTCTTCGTCGTGACCGAGTGCGTGCGACGGGAACCGCCCGTCTACCGGATCAAGGATTTGATGAACGAACCTATCTTAGGGACATTTTACGCAGAAGAACTTCAAAAAGTTCAACCTAAAGAGAACTTTGCTATCGAAAAAATCTTAAAAAAGCGAATGAGAAACGGGCGATTAGAGTATAAAGTGAAATATAAAGGATATCCTTCTAAATTCGACCAATGGATACTGGCTTCTAATTTATTCCATTTATAAATTGAATCGACATTTCTTTTGAGAATCATTCGCCAACATGTCTTTCTACGTGACGCTACCTTCCGACAGTTCTTTGAAATTTTACCCAGAAAATAAAATTTCACATTTTATTACGAGATTACCTTCCCCTCTTGATCTGAAAGGTGAATGGGAGGTCGGACTTGTGGAATTGATTTATCCGCATATGTGGAGTAATATATTTGACGGAGGAAATGAATACGAATACGATGCAGGTATTGGAACGATGAAAAGAACTAAAATCCCCTTTGGATTTTTTGAAAGCCCTTCAGACATTATTAAATGGATGAAGTATCAAGACTTCAACGGTTTAATTCAGATAAGCTATAACAAACATACTAGAAAAGTGAAAATTGGATTAAAACCAACAGCTAGAATAAAGTTATTACCGGGACTTGCCGAAACTTTAGGCTTTTATCCGATCGAATTGGCTAACAATGAGGATCCTATACGCGATAGTCCTTTTAAATACTTTGAAGGGATTAAAGAAGCTGACCCGAATTTCGATTTAAAATTACTTTACATATATTCGGATATAGCAGAACCTCAGATCGTTGGTCATATAGTATCCCCTTTACTTAGAGTAATTACTGTGAAAGGTAAAGATGGTGATATGATTCACGAAATGTTTGACAGACCACACTATGTTCCTCTTTCAAGGAAAAACTTTCAAACAATTGAAACTGTTATAAGGACACACACAGGACGATTGGTGTCATTCGAGCGTGGACAGTTGATCGTGAAACTTCATTTTAGACAAAAGTACCTCTCATAATGTTTGTTCCTTACAAGTGTTGTGCGAAATCTTTTGAAGATTATTACATTCACCAGTCAGGTAGTGGTTTGAACTACTACCAAGGTTCTACATTACAAAAAGGATATGGATTAGGTGGACTGTTTCGATCTCTTTTTCGAGCTGCAGTACCCCTTTTTAAATCAGGTGCGAAAGCGGTTGGTAAACAATTGTTTCATACGGGTGTAGATGTGTTGAATGACCTGTCACGAGGTGAAGATATAAGAAATGTTGCTAAACGTCGGTTGAAAGAAGCTGGGAAAAATTTAACCGACAAAGCTGCTACAAAAATGAAAACAATGATTGGTTCAGGACAACGCTATAAAAAGAGAAAGCGATCTAATAAAACCATCATTCGCCCCAAAGTGAAGAGAGCGAAGACACACGATATTTTTGCTTAATCATGTCGGGTCTCATTCATAAAGATTCGCCTGCCTGTGTCAAATCTGAACTGGACTTGTTTTTGATACCACCTACACAGACAGCTATTGAAAAAGGACATTTCGTCGAATTTCACCCTCTCGCGAATATTCGTGATGGGGGACCTGTGGAATTTAACATTACGGGTAATGGTGAAGAATACATAGATTTATCCTCCTCGCACATGTACCTAAAAGTGAAAATTGTGAATGCTGACGGAACCGTTCTGGCTGATAAAGAACCTGTTGCACCTGTTAATTTATTTTTTCACGCATTGTTTTCTCAAATCGATGTGAGTCTGAACGAAAGATTAATATCTTCTTCGAGTAACACCTATCCATACCGTGCCTACATTGAAACTTTGTTGAATTTCGGTGAAGATGCTAAAAAAAGTTTACTAACCTGTGAATGTTTTTACAAAGATGAAAATTTAACTGTATCCGATCCCACACAAGCTACCCCCCAAAACCCTGGATTGGTGAAAAGACATGAACTCACCAAGACGAGTAAAATTTTAGATATGATCGGTCCTTTGCACTGTGACATTTTTCAACAGAATCGACTTTTACTGAATATGGTGGATTTGAAAATTAAAATGATTCGAAGCACTCCCCAGTTTTGTTTAATGGCAAAGCAAGTGGCTGGACAAGAAAAGAAATATAACGTCGTGTTAGAACATGCCTCGCTGTTTATTCGAAAAGTGAAAGTGAACCCCGGAGTTTTATTAGGGCATGCTAAAGCTTTGGAAAAAAATTCTGCAAAATACCCCATTGATCGAGTTTTATGCAAGACTTATACAATACCTGCTGGAAGTATGTCTTTTATGCAAGATAATGTTCTTTTGGGTGCTATGCCAAAACGTGTCATAATTGGATTGTTAGATAATGCCGCCATGAGCGGGAAATATGAATTAAACCCTTTTTACTTTCATCACTACAATGTTAACTTTTTAAGTGTGTATATGGACGGTCAACCTGTTCCTAGTAAACCTTTGGAATTGAATTTCGAGGATAAAAACTATATAAGAGCTTATCATCGATTATTCTCTGGTTTCAATCGTGATGCTGGAAATTTTATTTCACGAGAAGATTTCGTGAATGGTCATACTTTGTATGCTTTCGATCTAAGTCCTGATTTGTGTGACGGCCCTCACCTCAACTTACAACAACAAGGAAATTTTAGAATTGAGATAAAATTCTCCACAGCTTTACAATCCACCATTTCTGTGTTTGTGTATGCAGAATTTGAAAACATTATTGAAATTACCAAGTCTCGACACGTTTTATGTGACTTTGCCAATTAATGAAAATGGATTCTCTGCAAATCAAGAATATTTTATCCAGTGATACAATTACGAAAAAATATTTTTTAGATGTTTTCCCAAGTGATCATCTACCCGAGGTGGTCGTGCGTTATCCAGCTTGCCTCGTATGTAACACAGATGACTCGTCTGAACCTGGAACTCACTGGTTAGCCTTTTTCATACAATCTGATGATGAAGTGGAATTCTTTGATTCGTATGGAAACGACCCCAGTTATTTTAAAGGGCCTATCTCGAACTTTGCATCTCGATTTTCGCATGTGAACTATAATCCTCTGATGCTTCAGAGTGCTATAACCGCCGTTTGTGGCCAATTTTGTGTTTATTATCTATATTGTAGATGTAGGGGAAAAACCCTGAAAGAATTTTTGTCTATGTTTGTAACCAAGAATATCTGTAACGACCATCGAGTCTATAATTTTGTTGCCAAAAGATTTCGTGTGTATGCTAATTTTTATCAATAAACACTTATTTAAACTGTATACATTTTGTGTCTGTGTTCATTTATCATGGAGTTTCCACGTCTACAACATCCTTTTACTATGATTCTTGCCGGTCCAACGGGATGTGGCAAGTCTTTTTTTATGAGAGATTTGTTACATTTTAAAGAACAAATGTTTCATCCTACCATCGACAAAGTGGTTTGGTTTTATGGTATTTATCAAACTTTATATGATGAAATACCTAATGTAACTTTTGTAGAAGGTTTCCCATCGAATTATAAAGATTATTTGAATGGTGATACTTTGTTTGTGATAGATGATTTAATGACCGAATGCAGTAACGATAAACGTTTGACTTCGTTATTCACGAAAGGTAGTCACCATTTAAATTTAAGTGTTGTTTTTTTAACCCAAAATTTTTTTCAAAAAGGGAGTGAAATTAGAACAGTGTCTTTAAATGCTCAGTACATTTTTCTGTTTAAAAATCGTCGCGACATGAGCCAAATTATGCATTTGGGTAGGCAGTTGTACCCTAAAAAATCTAAATTTTTTCAAGAAGTGTATGAAGATGCTACAAAGAAACCCTTCTCATACTTGTTTATCGATTTAAAAAATGAAACGGATGAAGATATGAGATTGCGAACACAAATTCTACCCAATCAAATTCAGTTTTTATACAAGTATAAATAAAGTAATAGTGTGTGTGAAGAGTTAGTTGCTAACATGACTTTGTCAAGAGAACAACTTAGAGACCTGAAATTAATTCACTCATGTCCCAATAAATTACGTAAACATTTTCTTAAAAAATTACCTAATCGTACTGTTAAAGCTATCTGCGAGTGTACGTTGAATGTTTTAAAAGGAAACGTGCCTCTTTCTACTACTCAGAAACGATCGTTGGCGAAATATAAATCGACTCTTAGAAAGATTGGAACGAAAAAAGGATCCTTATTCACTAAAAAGAAACTGATTGTTCAACAAGGTGGATTTTTAAACATTTTAATCCCCGCTGCCATATCAGCCATCAGCACACTCTTCCATGGAATTCGCTAAAAAATTTGCTTTGGTACCTGAAGAGGTGTTGAACAAACACACACCTTCTCAAAAACAGCTAAGTGAATTGGATAAAGCTTTGCTAAAAATATTAAACAGTTCCTTACCAGATTACGAAAAAGTGCAACGCTATTATGAATTATTGCAAAGAAAAATGAATTTACAAGAAAACAATCTACCGTGGATTCAGCATTCTAATGAAGAAGTTGAGCAACAACCTGCAAAACCCGAACAAGATTCTGTGAAACAAGATTCTGCGAAACAAGAGCCCACAACAACAACAACAACACAAGAGACTGTGAATCCTGAACATATCAAACAAGAAATTGATTATAACCATCTTCCTTTAACTTTAGTACCTTCAAGAATGAAAAAACAAGCTTTAAAATTACTAGAATTTCTTAAGACGAGCCCCCACAAACTAGAGTGGAATGAAAAAGGAATAGTGTCTTTTAAAAATAAAAAAATACAGAACTCTAATATTGCAGACTTTTTTCATTTAATTTTTTCTACAAACAAAAAAGTACCTATTAACGCACAGGGTGAATTGTTACAAGTTCTCAAAGAAATGCACGTACCTCAAAGTTTCATTAAAAATAAAAATTTGTTATCACGTCCTATGTCAACGCCTAAAGTTCGAAAACAATCCCATGTAAACCCATTTTGGATTAGTCTTAAATAAAATTAATTTTTTATTATTTTCTGTCTCCTCATTCTTTCATTAAAATATGTAGACACGTGCAAGTTTGGACAAGACCTGAGAGGGGTCAGGTGGTGGGGGTGAAGACATTCCTTGAATAGCTTTAGGGTATGTGGTAACAATTGGGTTCCCACAGTTGACCACACAGGTTGGTTGGAAGGTACCAGGTGCAGGTAGACGACATACCTTTAACAGTCTTAAGGTGTGTGGCAACTATTGATTTCCCGCGTTTGACGTCACAGCTTGGTCATTGGTTATTTTTGAACAATTGCGGGCGTGGGTTTGACGTCACGAGTTGAGGGGGTAACATCCATTCTGCCTCCTGTTCTCGCTTTTGTAAGTTGTATTTTTTCATCGTGCTAAACTTTATTTCAAAATGAGTATCCACTTTTATGAAAACGGTCTTAATGTCAGTTATTATCCTAACTTTATTGAGAAAGAAAAAGCTGATGACTATTTTAACGAGTTGAAAACTTTACCGTTTTACACTCCCACCTTCAACATTTGGGGAAAAGATGTTATGCCGAAACGAAAAATGTTAGCATTTGGCGACGAGGGCCTGGTGTATGCATTCAGCGGTGCTCAAATTGTTGCTCAACCTTGGATCCCAATCATGATGGAACTTAGAAATATCGTCGAAAAGCATGTTGGATGTGCCTACAACTATGTTTTATTAAATCTGTATCCGAACGGACAAAGTTACATTTCCCAACATAAAGATAACGAATTCAGTCTGGATGATACTTTCCCTATCGCAGCTCTCAGTTTTGGAGTACCAAGGAAAATTGAATTTAAAAAGCCAAACACACCTTCTACAGTGATTGAATTAGACAATGGGTCTTTATACACTATGGCTAAACCTACGAATGAACTTTTCACTCACGGTATTGCTGTAGACCCTTCGATAAAGAATGCAAGAATAAGTCTTACTTTTCGTCATATTATTACTGTTTCTCGACCTTTAAAAAGACCTAGATTGGACTTAGAACAATCGTCTCCTGATAATGGTGGACAGTCTTGTGGTGAAAAAAACGAACAATCGCCCTCTGATAATATTGGACAATCATCCTCTATTGAACTATTAGCTTCAAAATGTGATAACGAACTTTCTTGTGTTAAAAATGAACAATCTACTAGTGGTGAACTGTCTTGCGAAATTCCAAATAATGACTGGTTGGATAAATTTTTCCAACATAGACAGAAATCAAATCCTATTCTGGGGGAATGGGATTTAGGTTGGTGTACATTTTTGCAAATCATTTTGGAAAATGAAAAAAATTTACGAGTGCACATTCGTAATTTTACAGAAAATAGTACTGGTGATCGTTTTCCTACAAAATTGGGTATTACATTGACAACGATAACGTGGCTAGATTTCCAAAAAATATATCTTCGTTTAAATTCAATTCTGTGAAGGATAGTTTTATATCAAACAACCAACTGTTAACAGCGTTTGTGGATGAAGACATGTGTTTGTTGCAACAAATGTTTTCCACAAAGAATGCAGGATTTTATCTCAAGTCGAATGGTATAAAATTGTTCAAAGATCAGATCAACAGATTGATCGAATTGAAAAGTCAGATTTCACATTGCCTTATGGAAAGTGTTCTCGTGAAACAAATCCCAACTTTGATTTCAAACAAGAGAATTGAATGTGAGGAACATATGATTTTCGATGAAGCGCAAAACCATTATCTAACATCAATTTGTAGTGAAATTCAATCAAATATTAATACATTTTTCGAATGTAACGGGTGTGATTTGAATATAGATTGTCAGTTCGATCACGACTGTTTAATGTTAAACACTTTTGATAAATATATCTTTTCTCAAGAAACTGTTTTGCTACATTTGAACACTTTTAAAATTGTTCAAAACATTATTTCAAATCATTGTTTATGTAATTTCAATGAATCCTTTTTTAATAAGTTGACAATGCAATATTTCCATACTTATCTTGAAAAATTCTTCTCAAATAATGTATAAATGGTTTGAATAAATCACTTTTTGTTTCAATATAAAATTTATCTATGTTTTTCTTTTAATCTTATTAAGATTCTTTATGTATTTTATTTTGTAGGTGAAAAGCTTATTTGAGAAAAGAAGAAAAAATAAAAAAGAAATAAAAGCTTATTTGATAAAAAGAATATATTTAATCGGAAGAAAAAAATTACTTGAAAAACATTAATTTACAAAAATATTTTTATGTCTGAAAGAGTACAAATAATTAACTTATTTATTAAGATTTTTTACGAATTTTATTTTCTAGGAAAAAACTTATTTTTGAGAAAAAAATAAAAGAAAAACATTAATTCATAAATGATTTATTATTATAAGAAAGAAATAATAATGAGGAATATATTAATTTTTGAAAAATAATTCATTTATAATAATTGTTATCTTTTTCTATAAAGTGAAACTTGAGGAAAATCTTACTTAAGAATTAAAAATTGTTTGAAAGAACATTTTAATTTACATGAAGTAATTTATTTGAGGGATAAAAACAAAATATTAATTTGTTTTAGAATTATTAAAAAATTAAATTCCCTTTAAATACAAATATTTATTTCACTTTGAAGCAAAATGTTTACGATAGTAACTTCTTTTTCAAAAAATATCTGACAAGGTTTCTACATTTTTTCTTACAATGTTACTGTACATTGAATAGAATACAGCTAGCTTGTCTAATCTTACACCATTAACTGAAGTCACGTATGTAGTAGACCACACCTAAAAAAGGGGAGTTACAATGGAAATAAACCCTCTTTTTTGAAAAGGGATGCATGTAGAGAGAGAATCTTCCCCTGCATCAGTCCCCATCCCGACCTACAGTGCGGGATCAAATTTTTAACCTTTACCCCCCCCCCCCCTTGACGTAACCCTCCCCTCATCCAGGATGGTGAAAATCATACACCTTCCTCTCATTCTGAATTTAGAATTCGTCTCGAGTAGATCTCAAATCTAGCTCTGTCTTTTTACTTTCCCCGTGTTTTTGAAGTTCAATATTATTACAATGGAATTTGTATTTGATGAAAATTTGCCAGCAATTTCCAACGTATGTATTTAAAACATTTATTAATATTTCAAAATGTTTAGATTATTTAAAAAAAAAAAAAAAAAAAATGTTTAAAAATATACTTAAATATATTATTTCTCTCTTTTTTTCAGTTTGAATTTGATTTTGGACTTACCCAAGAGATCATTTTGGGTGAGATATTAGAGAGCAATTGTATCGATTGGACATCACCGGTCAATTTCTCAGATAGCGATATGGAGGTAAATATAATTTCTTTAAAAACTTGTAGAATATTTTAAAATAGATTTTTATAATCAAAATATTCTTTTTTCCTTATTTCAGATTGAATCATCCGCTGAATCAACCATCAAAGTACCTCCCGGTTTTAAAGCTTTCGATCCTGTCCGTCGCTCGAACCAGGGACTTGCTAACCGCTCGCTTCTTCGAAAATCTGTAAGAAAAATACATTTTTTATTTTTCTAGGAAAATTTCAGCATATGATTTGGACTTAAAATATTTTTATGCTTTTTTCTTAGGCACCATCAGTAAACAACGAACCTGGCCCTTCACATCTGAGTGAAGTACCTGTAGAGCCAACACTACACTGCGCGGTTTGTGGAGGTGCTTTTTTGAATACTAGGGAGCTTAGACTTCATCTGAAAAGTCATATGGTATAGATTATTTCACTTTTTCTGTTTAACTGTTTGAATAATATACAATATTTTAAAAAAATATGTTTTCTTTTTTGCTCAAGGTTGTTCAGACTGGATCTGGAATTAATGCTGTAGAACCAACTCCACCAATGTCGAGATCAGCTTCTTCAGAACCTCAAGTATGTTAGTTTCAAAATTTTTTAGCGTTAAAGTTGAGTTTTCAGGATTCATTTCTGTTAAAAATTTAATTCTCTCTTTAAAGTAATTAAAAAACTAGTTTAGATAAACTAAAAATACATTTTCACTTAGAATAAAAATTAAATTCACTCTTAAAAGTAATTAAAAAACTTGATTAGATAAACTTAAAATAAATTTTTACTTAGAATAAAAATTAAATTCACTCTTTAAAGTAATTAAAAAACTTGATTAGATAAACTTAAAATACATTTTCACTTAGAATAAAAATTAAATTCACTCTTAAAAGTAATTAAAAAACTTGATTAGATAAACTTAAAATAAATTTTTACTTAGAATACAAATTAAATTCACTCTTTAAAGTAATTAAAAAACTTGATTAGATAGACTTAAAATAAAATTAAAAAGTTATAATAAAAAAAATCTTTTGAAAAAACTTGACAAAATAATTAAAACTTGTTTTCTTTTCTTTTTGCTATTTTTTAGAATTCTATCCAAGTAGTTTCTGGAGGTGAGAGTAGCTGCAGCGACATCGTGCCCATACCTACTGACGATGGGATGGATGATGATGATGATGATGATGATAATGAGATGCTTGCTGATGAGACAGCGGTTGCCTCAAAATCGAAGGTATATTTTTTTATTTTTTGCATGAGGTGGGAAAATTTTTCCATTACTTTTCAAAAATGTGTCATTTAAAAATAAAATTTCTTAAAGTAAAGTGAGGGTTAGTTTTTTCAAGTTAAAGTAAAGTTAGGTTTAAAATTAAACTATCAAAAAGTAAAATTAAAAGTTAAGTCTGAAAAACTTGTTAGAGGAAAAATTAAGATTTAAAAAATTGATAGGTAAAAAATTATTAAGATTTAAAAAAAAAACTTGTTAGAGGAAAAATTAAAAATAAAAGTTAGAGGATAAATCTTGTTAGAAAAAATTGTTAGGAGAAAAAATAAATTCAAAGTTAAGTTTAAAAATGTTAGGAGAAAAACTTGTTAGATTAAAAATAATTAAGATTTTTAAAAATAATTAAAATTCTAAAATAGGGTTTTTTGTCTATTTCAGACATGTCCTGTTTGTGGGAAAGTTTTTACCCATACGGGAACTTTCAATCGACATGTGAGAGGTCATAGCAATGAAAAACTCTTCAAATGTGAAGTTTGCAGTAAAGGATTCAAACATAAACACCATCTTGAAAGGCATAGAGTAATTCATCAGCGAGAAACTTCTTTTTCATGTGATGAATGCGAGCAGAAATTTTCTCGTAAGGATCATTTGAGAAGACACCAAAAAGTGCATAAAAAGTCCCTCTCACACCCTTGTCTGGAATGCAGTCAAAAGTTTTCAACTAAATATAATCTTATGCGACACCAAAAATCCTTCCACAGTAAAAATAACCCTCAACCATTGAAAAAAATTAAAATTAGCAAAAATATAAAACCGAATAAAAATTCATTAAATGTTTTTTGCACTCATCTAATTCATCCAAATGAAGGAACCTTGAAAGACTTAGATGTTTTTTTCGAAGATAACCACCAAGAAATCTGCGAAATTTTGGAAGAGGAGGTTTCTTTAAAAAATGCCATAAAGTGGCACAGTGTTTTTAAAGCCGAATTTTCCAAAGTTTTAGAAAATAAGGAAAAAGAAATAGCTACTTTTTATTTTACCTCTCAAGTTTTTATTGAATTCACCTCACATGAGTTAAGCACCCACACTTATGAAATGGCTGCTAAAATTAAGCAGAAGGTGGAAGATTTTGTAAATTTAGGGTCGGGGTGGGTATTGGAAAAAATAATCTATTTAGAAATAAAATGTGCTAAATACCATTCCTTACGTGGCGGGAAATTCATCCCCACACCCACAAGTTTAAAAGGAAAGCACGCCTTAATAAATATCCAAAATAACGACAATAAATGTTTAATTTGGGCTCTATTAGCTCACAAATTAAAATTCAATACAAATCCTGATAGAGTTAATAAATATTACCCATATGAAAATCAAATAATTCTAGGTGACATTACCTGCCCCGTACCTTTCACGAAAATCCCTGAAATAGAGAAACTTAATAATTTAAGAATAAATATCTTCATATATGATCAAGATAATGAAATTTGTCCTCTCTATATTTCCTCACGAGAAGATGAAGACGTAATAAATTTGCTTCTTTTAGAAGATGTGGAAGGCAATCAACACTATGTATATATTAAACACTTTTCAAGATTATTAGGCCATAAAACAAACCATAACGGTGCAAGATTTTATTGTTTCCGCTGCTTACACAGATTTTCCAGAGAAGATCTTTTAAAAGACCATCAAAAATATTGCAAGAACCACCCGATTCAAAATATAAAAATGCCTAATCACACCAATAATAAATTATCGTTCACTTCAATCCACATGCAACACTCTAAATCCTATGTAATATACGCAGACTTCGAAAGTCTAATAAGCCCCATCTCCACTGCTAATCCTAATGATAATACCTCCTTCACCATAAAAACAGCTCAACACATACCTTGCGGATATGCCTACCTCATCGTGGGCCCCGATGGGAATTCATATAAACCCATACAAGTATTCAGAGGTGATAATGCCGCTGAACACTTCATTCAAGCTATCCTGCAAGAAAAAGACGAAATAGCCCAAAAACTCAAGTACATCACACCCATGCAGTTGACACCGGATGAAGAAATTTCATTCCAACAAGCCACCACCTGTTGTATCTGTGGAAACACCTTATTACAACAACGAGTAAGAGACCACGACCATCTTAGTGGTAAATATAGAGGTGCTGCTCATGTGGGGTGTAATTTAAATTTGAAACAACCGAAAAGTATCCCCGTCATCTTCCATAATCTCAAGAACTATGATGCACACATAATAATTTCAGAATTAGGCAGTTTAGAAAATTATTCCATACAAATTATCCCTAACACAATGGAAAAATACACATCATTTAAATTAGTAAAAAAAAATTGTCCTGTTCATCTCATATTCCTCGATTCTCTGCAGTTTTTACCTTCCTCTTTGGAGAAACTCGTGGAGAATTTACAACAAGATGAATTCCACCTCCTAAAACAAAACTTCAATCCAGAAACAGATTTCTCTCTACTTTTAAGAAAGGGTGTATACCCATATTCACATATGAAAAGTTTTTTTAATTTTGAAGAAAACCAGCTTCCTCCTCCCAGCGCTTTCTACAACGAATTAATAGATGAGGACATTTCTTCGGAAGACTACAACCATGCTCAAAAAATTTGGAGCACCTTTAACATGGAAGATCTTGGTGAATACCACGATTTATACGTCAAGGTCGATGTGTTGTTGTTGGCAGATGTTTTCCAAAGTTTTAGGAAACTCTGTCAACAATATTATGAGTTGGACCCCACTCATTGCTTTACAGCACCTGGTCTTTCATGGCAAGCGTGTCTGAAAATGACATCTGTTGAGCTTGAGTTGTTTTCTGATGTGGATATGCTTCTCTTCATCGAGCAGGGTGTGAGAGGAGGAATCTCCCAAATATCACAGAGATATGCCAAATCTAATATTCCCGGGACTGCAGAGTATGATCCAACATCTCCATCTCAATACATTATGTACTGGGATAGTAACAATTTGTACGGGTGGTCCTGCTGCCAGCATCTTCCAGTTGGTAGCTTCGAGTGGGTAGACCCACTGAACTTTTCATCACAATCCATTCTGAATTTACAAGCGGATGCACCCGTCGGATTTATTTTCGAGGTGGATTTAGACTATCCCCAACATCTACACGACACTCATTCAGAATATCCACTAGCACCTGAACATATCACAATTCAAGAAAATATGCTATCCCCTTATGCTAAAGAAATCCTCAACAATAGACCCTTCACTTCCTCTAAGAAACTCATAACGAATCTCCAACATAAGAAACACTATGTCACCCATTACAGAATTCTACATTTTTATCTTCAGCAAGGTTTAATTCTCTCTAAAATCCATAAAGTCCTACAGTTCAGGCAAGCACCTTGGCTCAAACCGTACATCTCTTTTAACACCGAAAAACGTAAACAGTCTAAGTCCACCTTCGAAAAAAATTTCTTCAAGTTACTCAACAATGCAGTCTTCGGGAAAACAATCGAGAATCTTCGAAAACGAAGAAATATTGAGCTCTGCAATACTCAAATAAGAGCTGAGAAAATCGTCGCCTCCCCATACTATAAAAATTTTAAAATATTTAATCAAAACTTAGCAGCAGTGGAGAGGGTGAAGAGTTCGATACTAATGAATCGTCCTGTGTACGTTGGATTCACCATCCTTGAACTTTCCAAACTTCTAATGTACGACTTCCACTACAATTTCATCAAGAAAACATATCAGGATAAAGCAAAGTTACTTTTCACAGACACAGACTCACTCACATACCACATCACAACTCCAGACATCTATGAAGACATCAAACAACACCTGCATCTTTTCGACACTTCAGAATATCCAACAGATCATCCACTTCATTCACAAGAAAACAAAAAAGTTGTTGGGAAGTTCAAGGATGAACTAAATGGAAAATTTATCTACGAGTTCATAGGATTAAAATCCAAGATGTACAGCATAAAGTCCGAAGACGGGGAGAAAAAGACGGCAAAGGGTGTGTCAAAGGCCTATATCAGAAAAAAATTAAAACATCAAAATTATAAAAATTGCCTACAGGAGCGGAGAATTAGCATGGCCCACCAAATAAAAATTGGCCAAGAGAGTCACAAACTTTATACGATGCATATAAATAAAGTGTCACTCTCACCATTTGACGACAAGAGATATTTGTTGAATGATGGGATACACTCCTTGGCCTATGGTCACTATCAAATAAAATAAAAAATGAAAAAAATTGAAAAATAAAAAAAATTGAAAAATGAAAAAAAAATGAAAAAATGAAGAAAAAAAAATAAGAAGATCTAAAACTTGGAAGATTTAGAAGACCTGAAAATAGATAAAATTGAAGATAAGAAAAAAATTAGGGCGTCGCATACATGCGGCGGGTGGATGGCGGGGCCCCTAACAAATAAACAAAGAAAAAACTGAAGATTTGAAAATAAGAAGATCTGAAACTTGGAAGTATGAGAACTAGAAAACCTGAAAGTTAGAAGATCAGAAAAAATTGGGGCGTCGCACACATGCGGCGGGTGGATGGCGGGGCCCCTAAAAAATAAACAAAGAAAAAACTGAAGATTTGAAAATAAGAAGATTTGAAACTTGAAAGTATGAGAACTAGAAAACCTAAAAATTAGAAGACCTGGAACTCAGAAGAATGAAAATGAAGTTGCAAGATTTCAGAAAAGTTAGAAGATCAGAAAAAATTGGGGCATCGCACACATGCGGCGGGTGGATGGCGGGACCCCTAAAAAATAAACAAAGAAAAAACTGAAGATTTGAAAATTAGAAGATTGAAAATTGAAAGAATGAAAATTAGAAGATCTAAAACATCCTACAGTGAAAATTATAAAACCTAAAAATTTGAAGACCTGGAACATAGAAGATTAAAAATGAAGTTGCAAGATCCTAGAAAAGTTAGAAGATTGAAAATAAAGTTGCAAGACCCTGGAAAAGTTAGAAGATCAGAAAATGATGATTCAAGTTCATAAAAAATTGGGGCGTCGCACACGTGCGGCGGGTGGATGGTGGGACCCCTAAAAAAAAAAAAAATAAATAAATAAAATAAAAATAAATAAATAAATAAGAAACCCTCTTTTGAGGGTTTCATAGAAAAAAGGAACTCATCAAATGAGTTTCCAAAAATATATGTTTGAACAGTTTAAAAAGAACTGTGCAGACATATAATAGAAAAAATCACACACATTCATACCTAAAATAGAACCATCAGGCTATATTTCCATAGGTCAGTGGTTTCGCGCTCCAAAACTACTGTCTTATGGAAATATTTTTACTGCCAGGTGTCGGGTTCGAACCCCAGTCAGACCACTCTATTTCTTGCATACTCTATCCGCATCCACATCCTTAAATTCAATCGATTTCTTATTTATTTCTCAATTTTTAAAATTTTTAATTAATTTCTTAATTAATTTCCTAATTAGTTCCCTAATTAACCTCCTAATTAATTTCCTAATGACTCGCAAACGATATCCTGCTCTTTACCTTCTACCGCAAACATCGCTTTAAAACCATCATCACCTTTTACAATAAATCACTCATTAAATTTTTTAATTAATTTTCTTCATTAATACCCTCGTCATCTTTTACGATTAAGTTAGAGGATGTCTCAAGGTCAACGCCAACCCATCTAGGCCCCTCAGGGGGTGGTGCGGCACCCGCACGGCTTGCCGGTGCACCGGTGCACCTTCCTGTGTTAAAACTCTCCTTTCTTCCCTACTCATATGCAACTATCGATGTTAAAATTCCAGTAAAGTTTTTTTCCCGTATGCCAGATATGACGTCATATTTTTTCCTGCATTTATTTATTTATTTATTTTTTAAATTATTATTATTATTATCGAAAACCATTTGTCATAAAACTAACGTTTTTTAGGCATTTTTTATACTCCAGTCGAGGAATATGGCTGTGCATAATTTGGTCGGTTTTGCCGGGACACCGTGTAATGAGATTAGAGATCTGAAATAACACCCGTAGTTTGAGCTATATATTTACAGTGGATGCTTTTCTCCATCAGTAATCATAAAAAGTATTAATTCCACAAATTTAGGGGGGTTTGTTGCTGGAAAATATTTGTTGTTATGGGATTAATGTCGATTGACTACGCTTTAGTCCTAGCCAGGGTAGATATCATGCGTGAAATCCTATCTAGAGGAAACTAGCACGTATTTGTACCTATCATAGTACCACAATATGTCATCATTACTAAGAATGAAAAATAATAATGTTTTGTTCGGAAATGGTCGGTCCGAAGAAGTAGTTAAAGAATCTGCGTAATAACCTATCTTTTTTAGATTGCTCAATTTATTGTCCTGGTCGCTACTAAATTTTGAAGCAGTTGTCAGACCACTTAGCAATCCTCCATCCTAGTATTCTATGAATAGCTGTCTCTAAATAGACAGAGAAGCTACATCAAAGATATCTATGCGAACAACCAGTGAGCGAACAATGTGCACCTCTCGATTTTTTTTTTTTTTTTTTTTTATTTTTTTAGGCTACGTCAACAGAAAGATTTGATTGATTAAAATTTTTTTTCTTGTTCCAAAAAAACATTTTAGTGCACAAATCGGTTGTACGATTTTTACAGGGAAAACCAGTAGTTTACATAGGGCCGTATTTTCCTAAATTCGGAATGTAGAAGACAATGTAAATTCATTTCACTGAAAATTGTATCGAAATATCCCGATGCTTTCATATGAAATAATTTCCAATTTAGTAAGAAGATTTGTTTAAAAATAAAATAAAATAATATAACGCAAATAAATAAAAATTTTCAAATTATGAAATTAAATAAATAAATAAATAAAATACCAGCAAATACCTGACAGCAAGACTGGTGACATAGATATTTATATGATTACCCCACAAGTGGATGGTTAAAATGTTCATTACAAATTAAGATTTTTTTAAATAACATAAATTGGTTGCAGCATTATATGCATATTAGTTTGAATATCTCTTTGAAAGAGTTTTTCATAGTTAATTTGGTTTCAGATTGATACCAGTTTAAAGATTTTTATTACATTATCACTTTAAGCACAGAAAATACACTTTGTTAAATAAATCTATTTTTTTTTCAATCAGTTCTTATTTTATTGATCTTTTTCTGAAAAACTTTTGAAGATGCCCACAAAAATTTAAACTTATTTTTAAGGGAATAGAAGATTAGTTTTTAAAGTTAGTGATACTAAATATTCTGAAACAAGAAGGACGATTTACAACTATTTATAATATTAAATTATCTTTATTAAAATCCCTTTTAAATTTTGCGACGTTTTTGTTCAGAAATATGTTACATAACTACTTTTAAAAAGAAAATCACTCATAAAAATTGAATAATTTTTTCAGAAAGGAATTATTTTACTTTCTTCCTTAGTTTCAAAATATCAACAATTAAGTACTTAACTGATTGAATACAGAGATAATGCTTCTACGATATATAAGTACGCGTGATGGCTTTAATTATACGTGAAAATAATTGAATTTTGTGTATTTTTAAGTAAACTAACGTATAATTCTGAGCTGTATTACACCATGTATTACCTCATCATCGTATGATAATTGAATTTATAATATGTTTATATCTAACATTTAATAATCTTAGAAATATTTGATTTTCATTCGTTAAGGTATACTGCCGACAACTACATTATGAAAGCTTTCTTTAGACAACACCATTTGTTATATTGAAAGATTTGATACGAGAGAAATGATTTAACATGATTAAAAAATATTTACTGTAAACATAAAAACTTCAATAAAAACCTGATATTTTCTTGAATTGAAATTTAGTGGTAAGATTCATAACTATTCAATACACGTTATATGATATAAAAACAAAGATTATTTAAAGTCTATTACAGTTTTATATTTTACAACCTACTATCAAATTTATAAAATATTTTGTTCTTTCAAAAACAATGATTCTAGAAAAATAAAGAAATACGACAATTATTTGCATTTTAAGTTGTCGTCTTAAATATCAGTTACGTTTTTACTTTTCATTTGAAAAGTATTATTTCAAGTAACTACTACATTAATAACAGGAGACTTGGCGTTGGAATATTAAAACCCGAATAAACTACTACGTCAAAAACGCCAAAGAAAAATATTGGAAATGCATACAGCTGTTTCGGTAGCCTACAGCGTACCGTCTTCAGTGCAAAAAAGAAGCTTTCTTTTTTGCACTGAAGACGGTACATTGTAGGCTACCGAAACAGCTGTATGCATTTCCAATATTTTTCTTTGGCGTTTCTGACGTAGTAGTTTATTCGGGTTTTAACTACTAAATTAACCCTGTCCTATTTCCACCGTCATTCGAAATAATAAATCAATTTGTTTTATATTATTTTTAACCCACTCATTAAAAACATCAGACATTTAGTATAAGAGCCTTTAAACCTTGTAAATATTAATGAATTCCAAACAAATTTAAATAAATGCAAAGTTGAAAAAAAAAATATATATTTTTAGGAAACATTGAATGAAAGTTTTATTTTATTTCTACAATTGTATTGTATCCGACATTTTGTGTTTTTTCGAGTTTCAAAAGATAGTTTTGAACACATTTCAGACGTAATGGAAGAATTCGTTTTACAGTACATTTATTGATAACAAAATTTATCGGATCAATTCTCATGCAAGTTAACTTTCTGCATCATTAAAATGTTATTTGCTGCTTTATGGTAGAGACTAACGTAAGCTCTTCGTAATATATGATAAAACTCTTTCGATAAAATTGCTACAATTTAAATATAAAAGGCTTTTCGAATAAATGAGAATTACTTTAAAAAAAAAAAAAGGTATATTTTATCATAGTTTAGTACAGGTAAAATGAAAATGAAAATAGTTAATTATTCACAGTGATATCTATAAATATACTCATTAAGATGCGTTATTGGATGTTACGAAGTGAAGACGTGAAAGTTTTTATATAATTTTGCTTTTGAAATTGAAATTACAAATAGCTGAAAAAGTCAAAATAAAAAAAAAATAAAAAAAAAAGTTATGTATATAGCAAAAGGCAGTAATGTTTCAAAAATGTCCGCATGTACCAAATTACAAATAGCTGAACAAGTCAAAAAAAAAAAAAAAAAAAAAAAAAAAAAAAGGTTATGCATATTAGCAAAAGGCAATAATGTTTCAAAAATGTGCGCATGTACCAAATTACAAATAGCTGAACAAGTCAAAATTAAAAAAGAAAAAAAAATTATGTATATTAGCAAAAGGCAGTAATGTTTCAAAAATGTGCGCATGTACCAATCCCCCTTCAAATCTTTAAAAATCTTATAGTATCTCTCACAAACAGAAACCATATAAAAACTGAATATATATATATATATATATATATATATATATATATACCACACAAGAACGTTTGTTGGTATTGCTTCTATAGTGAAAAATACAACTGCAAGTACGCCTTGAAGTGGATTTTGAAACATTACAATCATCTATGCCAGAATCAGGATTCAAATACGGCACCAGTTAGTTTGAAGGTCAAGGGCTATTCATTCATTCGGCTACCAGAAGTTTAACTTTAAGTCTAATCATCTGTTGGACAGTTACGAAAAAAAAAATGCTTAAAAACGGAAGTGAAGATAATAATTAAAATAATTAATCATAATTAATCCATTCTTGGTGGATTTCGTATGCAACGCGGTTCGACTTTTTAAGCTCGTGTGGTGAAAGCTTCACACGTCAGTACTCAAAGAGAAAAAAATTACATTAATGAAAATGAATTATTATCTTTATTTTAATATTTCTGATTATTGTTCATACGGGAACGTTCCTACTAATTGGCAAACGTTTCATAAAATTTCTTTAATCGTCTAAACGAAAAAAAAAAGAATAAGAAAGGAGGAAAGAAAAGAAGAAAAAAAAATGTGTCAACTGAAATAGAAAACGAGGGAATATAGGTAAAAGAATAAGATAAAATTAAGTTACAGTATAGCTTGTAAACAGCGTGGAGTTTGTGCTGTGCTTTGTTTCGAAATTATTTACACACAACGTAATATTTGTTTATAATTATATATATATATATATATATATATATATTTAAAAAAAAATAAAGAAAGAAAGAAAGGAAGAAAAAGAATTTTTTTATAATTTTTTTTTCATTCTATACAATCAAGAAAATAATCTTCAATACCTTATTTCTATGTATTCTATTATTTATTTATTTTTCTCCAAAGAAATAGTGTCAAGAAAGAATATAAGGATGTTTTAATTCTAAAATTCTAAAACATTTTCAAACTAATATTGCATATTTTTAATACTTCTTTTAACTAGTTTTTTATCTTAAATATTTCAAAGTAACATATTTGATAAATAGGCTATCAGACGATTTTTTTATATGTAAAACTTGGATGCATTGAATGAAACAGTAGGGATTAGTAAATGTAATATTACATTAGTATGTCAAGCAAAATCTGCTTACTGACAAAGAAGTATTTTGGATTTTGTATGGCAAAATGGAACCTAATTTATGACTGGTAATAATTTATGACTGAGATGAATAAAACTGTGTTTTCCTGACAGCAGAATTATTTTATTATATTGATTTAATTAATTCCAATTCAGTATTTCTAAACAATGTTTGAAAATTGACAATACGTTTATTCAGAACGTTACGCAATTTTGCCCTTCTAGTAAGTCGGGGATTAATTTTTACCATTTTCAGTGAATATTATATAATGTAATCTACATCTGCATAGAGCTATGAAATGTCCGAGATTAAATTATTGAATTATTAAAATTAAATTAATAACTTTATAAGGCTAAAGCAGTGTTAGAGCTACTATATATATTTTATTTTCTCTCTCTCTCTCTTTTTGTAATTAAAATAGTTATTTATCATTTCAATTATTTCTATATTTACGATGATTTGATTTCCCTGAAGTATTTCATTTTCATATATCAAATTTTACTGCATGAACATTTTTTCCTTCAAAATTGTATAACAATTATTTATCGGATAAGAAAACTTTTATTATACCTTTTAGACTATCTTACTTTTTAAAATTATGTTATCATGCATATGTCAATGATTAATATTCATTAGGTCTTATATTAAACTCACAAATCGTTTTCATATGAAACAGAATATTACCTGTTGTGTAGACAGTTAACATTTGCGGTAGATTATATACATATTAAAAAAAATAATAATGATAATAACCCCCATTTAAATTTCTAGACGATCGTCATATATTTATGGTATTCATTACATACAAATGTATACTAAAGTGGTGGTCAAAATTATAAGAAGGGAAAAATCGCCAAATCTTGGCAACCGTTCGCTGGATATTATTATTTTTATTGCTGGATATACTATTTTTATTGCAGGGTACCAATGGTAAACGACGCAATTGTCATTTGCTTTTATGGAAATATATGGGAAATTTGTATTCATAAAATTTATTTTGGATTCAGACAGCCCTGTAAGATGAACAAATTTATAAGACAACTGCTTTTTTGTGTTCTAAAAATCGCAATTTTCATGATTTTTGTTCTCTACTGGGACTCTCAGACGAAATAAATGCTTAGAAAGCAATTGGGAGTGTTGTATTCCATTTTTGGAGTCAGGCCGCTGGAACTAAACTTTCGGAGTTTGAGAAAGTGGTTCTTTTGCAATTTTTATGACTTATTGCGACAAAACTAAATAGCTAGAGAACGGTCATTTATAATTTTCTTAAAAATATTGTCAAATATGGACAACGAAGACGTACAAGTAGACCATTTTATGTTTCTATGCGTAAGGGAAGAATGATCATAAGATGAGATTGCTCATAAAAAAACAATTATCGACGGAAATTACACGGGAATTAAACTTATAATACAGTGATCGAACTGCTCGATGTGTTTTGCAAAAAGAAATAAAGGTTCTTTATGGAAAACACTTGTCACGACCGCCTCTTACAAAAGTTCATTTTCGACTGAGGAGGAAGTATGCCAAAAAGTGCATTACAATGGGGCAAAAGCGGAATGATGTATCTGGACCATCAAAATAAAAGACTTTATAATCTGAAAAGATCACACAATAACGGTTTTTTTTCCCACAGTGAGGAATTTTTTGTTAGCTCCTCCCCCCTCAATCTCTTATGAACTTTTGTAAGAGGCGGTGGTGACAAGTGTTATATATAAAGAGATTTTATTTATTTTTGTAAAACACATCGAACAGTTCGAAAATTGCATTATAAGTTTAATTTCCGTTTAATTTCCGTCGATAATTGATTTTATGATCAATCTCGCCTTATTAGTATGACCAATCTCGTCTTTTTTTACGCACATAAACATAAAATTACCTACTTGTACGTCTTTGTTGTCCATATTTGCCGGCATTTTTAAGAAAATTGTAATTGACCGTTCTCTAGATATTTGGTTTTGTCGCAATTTGACGTACATGAATAAGTCATGAAAATTTTAAAAGAACCAATTTCCTTTTCTCAAATTCCGAAAGATTAATTTCAGCGGCATGACTTCAAAAAGGGAATACAACACTCCCAAATGCTCTGTATGTATTTTTGTCGTCTGAGAGTGCCGAGTGGAGAAAAAAAATCATGAAAATTGCGATTTTTAGAACACAAAAATACATTTGTCCTTATAATTTTGTACATGTCTCAGTGCTGACTGAATCCGAAATAAATTTTATGAATATCAATTTCCATATATTTCCATAAAAACTAACTAAAATTGCTTCATTTACCATTGGTTCTTGCCATAAAATTTGCATAATTTTCCAACGAGCGTTAGCCAAGATTTGGCGATTTTTCCCCTGTCCTTATAATTTTGTCCACCGCTGTACTTTTACATAAAGGACATTTTCGATTTTAGGCATTTTGTCAAATATCTCAAAACATACTCGACAAATCATGTTGAAAATTCAGGAATTTAAAGAAACATGTTATGCCTCATACATTTCCTTGAGAGTTTTGCCCAGAAAAAAGGGGACCAGTAAAAAAAAAAAAAAAAAAAAAAAAAAAAAAAAAAAAAATGAAAATAATTGGGATCATCCAGTAATGCTTGAAATTCGCTTTAGCTGTAGCATGTGATTATGAGAATTATTCTTAATATCTGAATAAATTTTTATGATGTTACCACATAAATTCATGGAGACGCATGCGCTGTTCAAATGTATTTAGTAAAAATGTACATATTTCATTAGATATTTAATCTTTTAGAATTCTGGTTGCAATATGCTGCGTCTAATGTCGTATCTCAAATTTACTAAAAATGGATTTTCTCTGTATTTATTACCCTTAGTGTTATAGTAAAAAAAGAATCTTTTTTTTTTCCAAATTTTTTTGACGAAACCGTTATGTATCTCTGTGAATATATATGGTAGTGTCATAAAAATTTATACAATAATAATAAGAAGCCTAATAATCACATGCTACATCTATGATCTTGAAGCCCAACAAATCATAATTTTCTATCATTGCGTCATAATACTTGTCCATAGATGCGTTGTACCACAATAAACAGAATTAAAAGTCTTGAAAAATACAGTCTTTATTTATTTCGGAAAAAGTCACATTTTAATTATTTATCAGGTTCGTATTTAAACATAAAATATTTGAAAAAATTTCAAAGTTATTTCGAGGAGCCAGGAAGAGAGAGAGGGGGGAGAACCAAAAAATTACGTGTTTAGTGCACTGGGAAAAGAGCAAATCTGGGGATTCACGTTTTAATCACACGGAGATGTCAGCGAAGTAGGGGAGCCATCTGCTTCCGTTATCAGTGTTTTACGCCAAATGCATGCCAATTTCAATTCTTTGTTTCTAAGTATAAGCTGATGTTAATTTTTTGAATTATCAAAGACGGTTTATAAAATCAATAACCCTGCATTTTGCTGGCTTTTGCCAAACGCCTGACTGTCGACATGACAGCAGGTGGAAAACTGAAATATCATTAATATTGCGCAATTTTAAATAAATTATTATATCCGCTATTGAATGACATTAATTCTGACAATGACTTTTCTTGTTTAGAAATATTTGAGAACACTTTTTTTATAATTACACTTAATGTCAGAATTTCCGTTATATTTCATTTCTTTATTTAATTTTTTTATCTTATTAAATAAAGTACATTTCTATTCAAAAATGAAATATATAAACATTTTTATTTATGATTTTAGATTTTCAGTTATAAAACATGTAAAATTTACGTCTATAAATAATGTCTGTTACCATTTTATGTTAATATATAGTGTAGATCGTATGTATCATTAAAATTGTGTAACTTCTGATGTCACCTAAAAAAAAAAAAAATTCTTTCCTCAAATGCCTGAGAACAAATTATTTGAATAATACAATATCTAATTTGAAATTTAAGTAATCTTTTTTTTTTTTTTTTGCGATAATGCATTAATTTATTATTCAGTTTTTGTTTTATTTAAAAATTCAATTAAAAGTTAATAATATATGTGAACACCTTCACAACATCCAGAAAGCATTTAAAGCATTAATTTTTACAGAATGAGTCAAAACATTTTGATTTTTCTATAATTTTTAACTGGTCCCCTTTTAATTTCGGGTAAAATTTTCACAGAAATATAGGAGATATAATATGTTTTTCCCACTTGGAGATGATTCAACTAGTACATTTTGAGATATTTGATAAAACTTCTAAAATCGAAAGTGACTGGTCGTTTATGAAAGGGTAGTAACTATATTACTTTAATAAATATAGCTATTTAAATAATTTTAAACAAAACTGTTCTTAATACTTAATGTAAATATTTCTCATCACTCAACAAACGATTTTCTGCATCAGGAAAATACAAAAATACTAAAATAATTTAAGGAATATTTATGCGGGGATATGCGAAGTTTTTATTTAAATAAATATTTTTACAATTCTTTTGAAATTACATAAACGCATTAATAAAACATGATATTTATACATTAATAGCACACCATTTATTAATAATATACATTTTACTTTTTTTTAAGTATTAACAAAAGGAATTCTCTTTTTAAATATATGGGGCGTATTTTTAAAGACAATTTAATGTTAGTGTCTTTACAGCACTATTTGTTCATTTGGCTGTAAGCCGAAGAAAAATTAAAGAATTTCTTTCAGTCTTGAATGATCCCAAATTTTTACTTTTCATTTTTGTTCAAAAAGTCTTCAATATGGTCTTAAAGAAGCGTTATTTCTATTTCCACAAAAATCTGTATGAGGAAAAGAAAAAATTTTAAGGACAAATGGAATTTTAAAGAAAGATAGTTAAGAAAAGGATAAATATAAAAGGAAATATTTGTTTCATGTTTTGTAAGTAACAATTTGTACAGGACAATGGTTAATTTTGATCTTAATATTTTAAGTAAAAAACATGGGAAACGTTCAACAATATTATTTGTTTTCTTTTGCTTGTTAGCTTTGAAACCAACCAGCTTGCCATATTTATTAAAAAAATAAAATATTAAAAAAGTATACTTTTATATAATTATTGTAAAGTATTAATAATAATAATAATAATAATATATATATATATATATATATATATATATATATTATTATTATTAATACTTTACAATAATTATATATATATATATATATACCAGTATGAAATATCTTGCGATGTTCTGCATAAAAGTGATAAATTTTGAATGATACAGTCCAAATTTGGAACAATTTTTTTTTTAATGGTATTGTAAAAATTTTGTTTATTGTAATACTCAAAAAAAAAAAAAAAAGACATAGGTATTATTCGCATAGGAAAAGATGACATGAACTGTTATATTTAAAAAAAATTCCACCAACTTTATATCCAAGTAATTTTAATGTTTAAAGAAAATTGAAATTTCATGAAATCCAGTGTGTCGTTATTCCAGTAACTGCATCCCAATTTTCTTTTAATCCGCATTAAAAAAAAAAAAAAAAAAAAAAAAAAAAAACTGTCACATACCTGTAAAAAATAGTGAAATTCTACAATTATACCAAGAACATTACAAAAAATGTTAAGTTCGAAAATATAACATTATAATCAGTTTGAAAGCCTGCCTTTTATGAATATTGAATGGAAATATAAATAAATAAATAAATAAAAGTGGCTAAGTATTTTAAACTCAATGAGTAAAAATCGTAACGTGAAACTTATTTATCGGGATTCATTTCTGAACTTAAAGTTAAATAATAAACATTTCTTTAATTTATTTGAATTAGATCGTCCATGCTCAAAAATATTTTATTTCATAGAGTAATGTAAACACAATTATCAATTTTCTTCGATCTACATATTTTTCCTATTGAATATATGGATCATTCTGTTATAAAGCATTAAACCATTCATAATATATTGATGTTTCAGCCTATTTCAAGAGATTCGAGAGATTTCAAATTAAACGTAAGCGTAGTTCTAAAACTTTTAACCCTTTATTTCATTCGTAAAGTCAAACTAAAAGCAAAGTTAGCACTTTCAAAGTCCGACTTTGACTGCAGCTAATAGTAATTTCAGCTTTCGGCAAATTTTAGTGAAGGATCAGCGCATTTAAAGCTTGATGAGACTGTTATTAGTTGAGAAATATCAATGATACCTAGAAATTTTTAAACCATCTCTGCACATCATATGAAAATTGTATTCAAAGTCATTATTTTAAGAGCCGTATTTGTAGCTATTAATTTTCCATTGAATTTGAATGCTCTGATTGTAATTAAAATATTTGTTTCTTCTTGTGAACTGTACATCAAAATGTCTTGTGAAATAATACCTTTTTTGCATCTTTGACAAATTATTGAGTCTGAAATTACTTATGTGTTTTATACGATACAAATCATATGCCTATATCTATATTGAAATATTTTTTTTTAAATTTGTTATAACTGCATAATGCGTATACAAGAAAATTTTTGTGTATATCTTTCTTCATTTATTTGAGGAATGGAATGTGTACAGTGTTTAAACAAATTTATACATTGTTAAAAATAAACCTAATCCAAACCTAATCGAAGTTTCCTGATTTTAGTGGTACTTGCTACTAAGAAAGCACTAACTAAATGGTCAGTCATAGTGCACCGAATTTCTAAAAACGTTGCAAGCCATTTAATTGGAGCTTTTTTTTTTATGTAGAATTATATTTTTAACAATGCAGTTATTAAGGAGAAATTTGCAAGACTGGATAAAATTAAAGAAGACAATTCTAAAATATAAATTTTGAATTTTATACTTTACAGAATCGATTCTTTTGGATTGATTCAATTACTTGTGATCACAAAGAAACTTCAATTTATAAACATAAATTTTTAATTTCTTCTTTTCTTTTTTTGTTTGAAGGAAAAAAAATAAAACTTACAAGAATTTAGAATAGATATTAAAAAGCGATTTTGTTTTATGCAATAGTTCAGAATTAGTTGAGTGAATTTCTGCGTAATTTATAGGTTCAAGGTTTTCATTTCAGAGGTTTTTACTACTGGAAACTAAGAATGAATAATTGAATTAAGCATTTAGCTGTTATTATATTAAATATAGTTTTATGGTTTGCATAAACTTTATATTGAAATAAGATTTTGGACAATTGCAAACCGTTGTACATGAATCAGAACTTTTAAATATAAACATATTAATAACGTGCTCAATAATATTGCGTTATCTAGGATCAAGGGACATATTAGTGGGTAATGTTTAGATTTAATTATTTTATCCGTTTAATACAAAATATCATTATTGATAGTAGTTAATCTCAATACTACATTAGATCGCTATTAGCTGCATTAATTCTGCTTACATTTTATATCGTACAAGCACATATTATAAGATCAAACGTATCTTATGTAAAATGCAATTCTCTTAGTTTAATATTTTTTTTTTCACTTTTTTATTAACACTACTACACATACATCAAATAAGCTTTACGCAATTAAATATTTAATTCGTTTAGCAGTTAAAACATTTATCCAAAATGTTCAAAATGTTTCAATTTAGTAAAAAATCGCATTTTTTTTTTTTTTTTTTTTTTTTTTTTAACTGTCTTTATATTACTATTGCTTTTGTATGTTTAGCTTCTACACGATATATTATATATGGTATATATATTGGTATATATATATGGTATATATATATGGTATATATATAGTAGTTGAGGGTAATTTTAATTTTGAATAATAAATTTTATTTTCATATTCAAATAAAAAAATAAATAAATAAATAAGTAGGGCCATAGCGACACAATTTATGTGATACACTGTTAAAAAAAAAAAAAAAAAAAAAAAAAAAAATGTGAAATCACGGTATTTGACCGTATAATTTTAGGGGAAATGACCGTTTTTGGTACCTAAACGGTCATAAACCTTAAATTAATGTTTTGAAAGCATAATTTAGGAATTGACCGCATAATTTTACGAGAAATGATTGTTGTTTTATTGATGTTTTAAAAGTATAATTTTTTGAATTTTTACGAGAAAAAGCCGTTAATCTACGCAAATTGCTCTTATCTTCCACCAAACCATTTTCTTACGGGAAAATTCTTTCAAATGCTATCATTTCAGTGACGTCATGAAAAAACGCTTCCATTTTCAAACTGAAACTACGATTGTTTTTTATACTGAATGAATGTGTTTAATTATGCACGCATGAAGCACAGAAACATCAATTGTTTTAATAAGCTATTCTTTTCTTAATTAATTCAAAGAATTTCCATCAGACTGAAACTGATATTATTTGTGTATTGACACGAAAACATTAAAAAAGAAAGCTAAAATGGTTTCTTAATTTGAAAGCAGATTTGTAAAACACAAACTACAACCTAATAGTTGTTTTATCCACTAAACGCTTTTTTTTTTTTTTTTTAACGTACAGCATTCTGAAAAATTTGTTGTTTTCACAATGCAATTTTTACAGTATTCTAAAATATAGTTTATTTCAGTATGAGATGAATATGTAATTACCCATTTGAAGATAAGTCTTATGATTATTATGTATGATCTTCACTGTTAAAAAACAAAGCTGTTTTTGCTGAATATGACCATCAGATATGTACATGTACATCTTATAATAACAGGTTCTGCTCTCGAAATACTTCAATCCTTCCTCCATTCAATGGAATACAGCTTTAAAAAAAAATAAAAAATATAAAATAATCTTCTGCTCTTCTAAAATGTGCAAATACGCCTAACACTTCATAAACATATGAAAACGGACATGAAAACACATTTGAAATCGGTCCTATAATGAAAACCTGTTTGAATGAGTAAGAATTTGGCTCTAGTTATTTCTGCTTTGCACCCACTACAGAAACCATAAAGATCGAAAACCATGAAAAAAAAAAAATCGTATTACTTGGAGATACAAATTCTCTGCGTCCATGTAAAGGATTTATTATTATTAGTCAAAGTTTATTTGGGGGTCTTGATTAATTTTCAGAGATTTCACATAGTTTTTGAAAGTTTCATTTTGTTTCTGAGGAAGGGTGAGAAATTGTCACCCATTATTTTCCTCTGATGAGAACCTTGAAATAAGACTCTTTAGTGCTAGTGTTTACTAATCAAAATGATTTCAAAAAATATATTAGATTTTCTTTCTCAAAAATCAGTATCATAGTCTTTATAGGAAAAAAAAAGGCTTTTGTTTTTCCAATATGAGAATTGACTGACTTCTTAATTTTGTCAAAAATAGCAAATTTAGATATAAAAATAATATTTAAAAATAATAATAATAATAATTTTTATGCATGATTTGAACGTTAACAATATTCAATCACAGTAAAATTTTTCTGGGAAAATAAAGCACATTTTTAGCATGAATGTAGCATGGGTTGCTGTATATTTTTACAGCTAGATCTGTAAAAATAATTGAAGATTGGTTACTTCACATTGTGTGTAAATCGTTCTCAAAATTTTTCTAGAAGTTTTTTGGTGCGTATGACATGATTTATCAACCAATCAGTAATGATATTGACCTTATGTGTTTTTGTAAAGAAAAGTCATTGTGAGCCAAACGGTGCGATTGGCAAAGTGAACAGGAGATCGTGAGTTCGATTCCCCGGGCTAACCAAGACCGCTTGCCCGGGATGAAAAGTAAATTATAAGTGTAAAAATATAAGTAAGTTGCATAGTGTTGTGGATTTCTCCCTGAACGCATGCGTTGGACGCGCAATTGCAGGAAATATTTTTAATTTTCCTGTCAATACTACTTTTTTTACAGGTTGGTTGTGTTTCATCACCACGTAAAATTACTGGCGATACATCATTATCGTCTAAATGTTATTATTATTATTTTTTTTACGGACTTTGTCTGGAATCTCTGCTGCCAGTCTATGTCCGTAATTTTACTGCTGCTTTTTTGACAGTGTATTTTTTCATAGTTCTCATTCGAAACAAATGTCGAATTTCGATTTTAAGAAGATAAAGATTCAGCTAATATATTATTACCATAAAATTACAGTTCACAACCAATTACATTTTAGACGTTATATTGTGCACCGCGTGATTTGAATTTGGATTTAACAAAATACTTTTTTACATAATGTTAAGAATACTTATAGAAAGAAGTAGCACTTTCTTAAAAGCGATAAACTTTTAAATGTTATTAAATCATTGAGAAAAATAATTCTAATATAATTTATAAAACACGAGTAGGAATTTATTATGATGCTTTTGATAAAAAACATCGAAGGCTGAAACCGATTGTCGAAGAATTGGACTTTATTCTCTTGACGTATGTTTCTTTTCTAACTGCCTGTCGCACCTTTACTGTGAAAAAGATAATTTTGTCTCAATTACGCGTTTTATACATGGATTTTTTTATATTATTAATATACACTTTCTCACCAAGCATTTCAGATGCTA
Organism: Salticus scenicus; assembly: GCA_963930645.1. NCBI lineage: Eukaryota > Metazoa > Arthropoda > Arachnida > Araneae > Salticidae > Salticus > Salticus scenicus. The sequence continues at coordinate 251,286,274 of OZ005651.1, read as the reverse complement.
TATTATATACCATTTCCTGTAAAGCCATCATCTATATAGCAGTGTTGATGTAATACGACTGGTACAGTCTGATAGGGAATGATATGCGACATCTACACAATCGTATGAATGCATGTGTACTTAGTTGATTTCAACACCATTATTGTTCAAGGGCTTACTAGGGAATTCAAACTCAACATATAAGATACTTCAGTAAATTATACTCGTTATCTGAGCTATGCACTTTATATTTATCTTTTAGAATACTAATTATAATACATTAAAAGTTTTATTAGGACAAACTAATAAGTTATACTATTACGGATTGTTTTCTTAGTCGTTAAAAAATAAAATTTATTAATCATGAAAATTTAATTTCCAAATTTAGAAATTAAATTATATACTTTCTTAATTACTTCGTAAATTCTAAATATGTAGGATTTTAATTTTTATCTAATATTTTGTTGATTTCAACCCTAATATTGTTTAAGGAATAAACTCAACATATATGATATTCATGTAAATTATACTCATTATCTTAGGGATGCACTACATACTGGTTTTTCATAATACATATTACGATACATTTGCCTATTAATTTTTACAAACTAATGAGTTAAACTGTATGTTAAGCACATACATGGTACGCTACTGCTTTTTCCCCTGACTTTTTCCACCACTTACATGTATGCAGCATTTTTTAACTTAACCGACCGTGGAAACATATTATAGAAGATTACGATATGCATACACGGTGAAAGAGTCACGGAAAAGGGGAATCATAGCATGTATTATTACATTTTGTTTTCTTAATCGTTGATATAATAAAATATTATGATAATCATGAGCTTAGAAAAAAAAATACAATTCTAAATCATAGCTGCCAACATCCTAATTATGAATCCGTGGTATTGTTCGCCTTTTTTTCGCACCATTTTTTTTTTTTTAAGTATTTTTCTTCTTATTTCGTCGAAAATACATTTGGAGAGAGTTACTCTAAAAATCAAGTGGTGTTGAGAAAGGGACGGGTACTAACAGTAATTCAGATTATGAATTAGGATGTTGATAGCTATGCTAAATATTTACACTTTTTATTTCTATCTATTCTTTTGAAAATATATTGAGTTAATTATTTCACGCATTGTTTACAGGTCCCTTAAAAATACGTTTTTAAGAAAAATGAGCAGCGTTTTTATGCGTTCATCTAAAATAATATTTTACTAAAAAAAAAAGACTAATCAGTAATAAGAAATTGCATATTCTTGTATAACAGATTATTTGCCACAAGCACATATACACACACTACTAACATTTAATTGAGAGAATTCCTGAGAATTGAAAGAATTTCTGAGAATAAAATTTAAATGATTTAATCACGAATACGGAAATTCCTTTTGCTAAATAAGGTAACGGTTTAGAGAAACGCCGAAAGGTGGAGCTTACTGCTTAAGATAGAAAAATATGACATTCTGTTAATATACTCTGACAAAATATACTGGAGTCATAGTGTCCTACTTTTTCATACCACATTTTACCCATTTTTAATCGCAAACTAACGAAAAAATTCGAGAATTAATCAAATGAACATTTATTGTAAAAATAATAATAATAATAGTGGTATGAAAAAAGGTTGGACGCTGTGACCATAGTTGCCAACGTTAGCTCTTTTTATGAACCGGGAAATATTAATAAAGTTTTTTATACGTTTCTTTAATAGTTTTCACTGGTTAAATAAAATTTAAATCACATTAAAATTTTCCGGTCGCCGAAAATGGTTAAAGTTGGTAACTATGACTGTGACCCCTGAACCTGTTAAGATCAATTTTACAAGCTTTTTATATTGTAATGTTTTTCTTTTATGAGTTTACAATGCTTAGAACAGTTTTATTTTTGAAATTTCAAGTACACAAATTTCAACAAAAGGTTCTTATCATTTGTTAAATAATGTATTTTAGTCTGTCTGAATTACAAACCAAAATAAAGAGGATTTCTAAATTATACTAGTTTTAATTCAATCTTTACATGTTATATTTGAATACATTTTTGTGTATTGCCTACCTTTATTCTTTTACTCTTTAAAAATTTGAAAGAAAAATGTTTAATTAAATTTTAATTGGTTGTATACAGTCAAAGTTTTACAAGATATCATTATAATCTTTAGAAGAATTTTTAGTTTTATTTTCAAATATTCTACTAATTTTTTCTTCGAACAAAGTATCCACTTAAGAACTCATATCAAAAAACACTGATTTCTTTTTACTGTAGCATATTTTGTAATAAGCACTTATGTTATTCTTTTACATAATTGGGTAACTTGTCTACTTTATAAGCAAACTTTAATTTAACTTATGAATACTTATAAACAATGAAGAAAAATGAAGAAAAAAACTATTCAAAACCGACTAAAATGGACTTCATTTTGAATTAATACACACGTTCATTATATTTATTTAAAACATATATTGAACTTAGACAAAATATTTTGCGAAATATCTCTGAAGATTTTATCACGTCATATTTGAAAGAAATATTTACTTTCTTTGTTTCGAAATAAAAGCAAATATTTTGTTTGGAATTTCATTAAAAATCTTGGTTGTCTTAAAACGTTCAAATATTTAAATGTCACGTAAACTTCAGTTTAATTATACATTTATAAGAGCAAAGTGAGACAAAGAAACCATACTATAGAATTTAAATTCCAAAGAGGAAATTTGAAAAATATGTACTGTAATAAAAACAATTCAAACCAAAATTTATTTCACGAGAAATTACTTGGATAATTGAACATTTCATTTTTTTTTTTTTTTTTTTTTTTTTTTTAAGATAAAATTTTAATGTTTAATGTTTTATTCTAAACAAATAATAATAAATAAGCAAATATAGTCATAAAAATCAATTTTTGAATCTTGAAATATTAAAATTTTAAATGTTACAGTGATAGATTTTTGAAGATATTAGTAATAGTTTTGAATCGATTGTAGTAATTATGGTAACTTTCAAATCTTATATCGTTATAAATGTAGAAACACTTTTGTTTGCCTACCTGCGCTCAAGAGCTTAGGCTACTGAACGCAGAGCTACAAATCTTGTCAGAGGGGTTACTTTAACGTTTCAAGGGTGCACCTCTTCGAGATTGTTTCGATTTGCGAATTTGAATTTGATTTTTTTTCGATTTTATTCATTAATTTTTCTGTTACATTTTCTTAAATTTATTCTTTCATTTCAATCGTCAACATTCCTTAGCAATGGTTATTATGCTATTTATTATTTATTTAATTAACTAATTAAAAGGTTTTTTTTGGGGGGGGGGATTTATCGGAATCAAATGGTACTCTAATAGAAACGGGATTAAAGTTATTAAATTTTAAATTTAATTAAAATTTTTATCAATTAAATTAGTGTATAATTATGATCATATAAGAAATAGTAATAAAATGATAGATATATTGTACTATGTGTATTAAGCAAAAGGAAATTGGAGGAGGACGAAGCAAGTGTGTACTAAGCCACATAAATGTTTTTGCCACTTTCTTAGTAATATTATGATATATTTTTAATAACAATATGACATTAATTTAATGATATTACTATTACGTATTTATTATTTTTCCCGTTAAAAAAGTTCTAGGGAAGTGTGGAGCGAAAACGAAAACTTCTCTATATGCTGACACCTAGTGACTTTACTAATCCAAAAGTCATCAAAATGATTTATCAGAAAGAAATGGTATGTCTATTAAGCTTATTACTGTAAATTATAATATGTAAGATATTATAATTTACAGTAATAAGCATCATATTACAGTGCTGAATTGAATTCACCTAAAATGTGGCTTAGCAATTTCTTGCACCGACCTGCTCAATCATATTGCATTTAGATTACGATAGTTGTTTTGAAAGATTTTTAAAAATTTTACAATAAATAATTTCTGAAATATGTAGCTTTAATGAGATTCAATGGAGACAAGCATTAGATGCGAATATATAAAATATTCCAAACACACTCATTAACATTGATGACAAAAGAATTCCGATGGCTGTATTAACAAATTAATTTTTAAAATTTTATGGTTATTTTTTTTTTAATCCGTCAAGTTAATTTTTAAAATTAATTACTTATTCCAATATCAAATGGTAGAAAACTTAATAATTGAATAATTCAGTTTTAAATTACAAAAGATCATCGGTAAGAAATTACAGTTGTCTGATAGCATGCAGCAATATCCTTATTTAAAACTTAAAAATATTTTTACTTGTTTTTAGTTTTTTAGTTTTTCTATTTTATTTATTTATTTATTTTTTGCATATAATCGATCATACCATAAATTATGACGCACGTATCTAAGTGAAAAGAGCAATAAAGCTATTTGTTTCAAATTATTAAAACAGTTCTTATTTTAATCAAAGTACCTAGATGACTGAGCTCAATCGGTCTCATTATGAAAATCATTCGCAATTTGATATAATAATTTGTTTTTAAGTAATTACATTTATTATTTTTTTACTCAGAGCAGAGCATGCGTTAGAACTGAAAGCTAATTTTCCTAGAAAATTCAAATTAAATCATCATATCAAATAACTAACTATATTTTTTTTTTATCAAAATCGTTCAAGAACATTCCTGAAAAATAAAACTTCTACTATATATATTTTCAAGGGCAGAAACGGCTAACGTTTCTGAAGAAAAATATAAATGAGACCATTTTTCATCTCAAATATAATCTCTAATCATTTTTTTTTTTCAAATCATTCCAGCGATTCCAAAAAAAAACAAAGTTTATGCCGCATTTTTCCCAGGTGATGAGCAGGTTACCAGTGAACGCTAATTATAATGAAGATGACGGTTATTTCAGATCAAATGTCATCTAAAAAAAAAAACACCAACTCTAAATATTTATCAAAATCATTCGAGGATTAATATATATATATATATATATATTGAAAAAAGACGTTTCTGCCAGGAACAGATACGTTTTTTGAAATATTATAAATAAAAGAAAAAATTATTGAAAAAATGAAACTAACCATATAAGTAATAGAGGTAGATTGTTAAATTTATCATGCAGTATGGTAGCGATTTAACCATACTGGAAGGTGGGACCAAAAAAAAAAAAAAAAAAAGAGAGAGAGAGAGAGAGAGAGCGTTTACCTTTGAAAAATTCAGAATCACATAAAATGTTACTTATATATTGAAGAAATTGAAGGATGTGAGCTATAACTCTGTCAGTAAGTAATGAGCCCAATTAAAACATTAGTACAAATTTTGCATATATTATTCCTGCTGCATGTTAATTATTGTGGTTTCCTTGGGAAATCTTGTCCCACTTCTTTCTCAATGTGTTTTTCAATTTTTGCACAATTCGAAGAGGGTCCATTCTTTGAGAAACACATCTGCCAAGAGCATCCACGGCATGTTCTATACAATTTAAGTCCGTAGAGTAAGCAGGTCATTCCATAAATTCATTTTATCCACTTTCTAGTGAGTTCGATACTTCAGATGTGCATTATGAGAGCAAGCACATTGTCACCCATTAAAAAAAAAAAAAAAAAAAAAAAAAAAAAAAAAATGTGCATCTACAGCATCATTAAAAAGAAAAACATGAAGTAGTGTTCTGTCATTGTGTATAATGTTTTCACACACCACTAAACCTAGGCCATACTGATCACATTCATAAACATCCCATAGTGCGTAATGTGTTTTCCTGTATCTCAACAGTAACACCACAATCAATTGTCACAGTAAAGCAGTATTCGTCTGAGAACATGAGTATGGATCACTGTTGTTTACCCCCGATTAGCGTCTTGCTCACCCAAACGTAATATTTCTCGACAATAATGTGGTTGAATGAGATGCATTGAACAAGCTTCCGTGCAAACAGACCAGCCTGATTAAATTCACGAGAAATATTTCTGACAGATACATGTGTACCGGTATCGGTTGCAATGTCTGCAGCCATCTGACTAGAAGTGCGATTTCTGTTACTTTTTGATACTAGGAATACATACCAGTCATGTTAAGGTGTAGCGTTACTTCTACAACCACTGGCATGTCTTCGCGTAGCATTTCTAAATTCGTCAATCTTTTATAATCGTGATATTACACATTTTTTTTTAATGTCATTACTTTTTCTACATTAGTGACACTTGGAAATATCTAACTACTCATCCCCGAACGTAATAATTTATATAATGTCTTGTAGACAATTTGCTTTTAATTTCTTGCTACACCACATGGAATGTGACAGAAATAAGTTCAACAGCCTACGTAGTCATTTTCATTGGACATCTAATTGTGTGGACTTTCGAATAAATAAAGATCTTTCGTACACCCCTTTTTATGCAAATAACAGTTTCTGTCCTACTATACCTTCAACATTTAATTTTACTACGATCGGTAGACTTTCGGGAATGATTCACTGAAAAAAATTAGTTGTACTTAGCAATTGTCAAGCCGTATAATAATCAGGCATTCAAATAACACAACTCAATTATTTTAAAAGAATTAAGTATTATTTATCTAATTTTTCTATCAATCATAATTTTGTTTCAAAATTCATGAATATATTTATAAATATATTTTATTTTGAGAGTATTTCTATATATCGAAGACATTTAGAATGAAGGCTTAAAATTTTCAAATTTTCATATATTAATCACAATTCAGAGTCAAATCAACTATTGTAGGTTGACAATTTACAAAACACTAAGTATTTTCATATTTTTATATAATTTTATTTTATGGATTAGTTGGTTAAATATAGGTTTTAAAATTTTTTGAATATATATATATATATATATATATATATATATATATATATATATTTCATATTTCCTGATATATTTCCTATTCCGTCATTTTTTTTCTTTAACAAATCCAAATGCTAGCATATGATTTTAATTTATTAACCTATTTTCACGTTAATGGTTCGTTATATTAGATACTGTTGATTAAATGTATGAAAATATACTCCCATTTCTGGTGTTAAACAATCCTTTTAACAATACTCGGAATATAGAACACACAAGTAACGCACAATTTATTTCAGTAATCAATGTTACTAGATTTTACAGTTTATTCTCACTGAAACTAATCATAATTACGCTAAATTTTCAGATTATTTATGAAAATATTTAAGCATATTTACTATGAAATTTCTGAATGTAAGCAGTATTTCAAATTAAATTTTGAATGTAGGAAATATTAATAATGTTGCTGTAAAATACATTTATATATATTCAATAGGGAATATTTCTGTATTTTGAACATAATTCCAATTGATTGACATCATTCCGTGTTAATGTTTCATTATGTAAGAGACCTTGATTATTAATGTATGGAATATACTCCAATTACTAGTATTAAACAATTTTATTAACACAACTCGAAAAATAGAACACACAGGTAACACACAACTTATTTCAGCAATCGATGTTAGCACTATGAGGAACTGTAGGATGTATTTTATACTACATAATTTTTATTCCGAATTTCGAAAATTCATAGCCAAAATTTTCAATAAATTTTACTTTTTTTTTACTTTTTGTTAGTCGAAATTCAAATATTGCTTTTTTGGGTTTTCATTATTGCTTTTTGCATCATTGCTGCTTTAATTTATTGCTTTTTTGTCTAAACTTGTTCTGAAGTTCTACTGGCTCTTTATTTTAAATGAGCGTAATTACGTTGCCCTTAAAAGGGTTAATAAATTTGACATTGTATTGTTTGCTGAAACTAATCATAGTTGCACTTAAATTTCAGATTACTTATAAAAAGATTCAAGAAATTTATTTTGAAATTTCTGACTATGAACGTTGTTTAAAATTAAATTGGAATGTATGAAAATATGTCGCCATAAATGAACTTCTGATTTCGAAGAAAAATTTTTCAACGAATATTACTGTAAATGAATAAACCAATGAACTTTAATTGGTTGAGACACTACTGTGAAAATATTAACGCATTTTAAACTTAAATATATTTGAAATATTGAATACATTTTACATTAAAAATATAACTGAATCGTGATGGAGTTTAAATTATATTAATCTGACATTTCCCTTAATTGTATTATCAATTTATTTCATAATAATAAATTAAAAAATCTGGAGTGACTCCACTCGACTTTCCGAACATTGAGTAACTAACAGTTTTGTAGATAAAATAAAGAAAGAGGAATTGCTAAACAAACAAAAGAGAGAAAACCATAATAGAGTGTTTTTTTCTCCATATATCACACGAGGTTTTATTTAACGCTACTGAACTTTGAGCCCTTAGATCATAATGATAAAGAATTTTTCGTTTTGTCCACGTAAAAATCTATAGATGCTAGATTCACCAAAATGCTTATAGTTAGTGCAACAGTGATTTATAATATTCATACAAATTTTCAGCTCAATTGAATAAGGCGTTTAGATGCTATCGCACTTTTAAAAATTTGGTCTCATAGGCCATAATGATAAAGAATTTTTCTTTGTGTCCCTGTAAAAAAACTGTAGTGCTAGATTCACCAAAATCTATACAGTTGGTGTAAATGCGACCTATAACATGTGTACAATTTTTTTGCTCAGATTAATAAGGCGTTTAGACGCTATCACACTTTTAAAAATTTGGCCCCATTGGCCTTAATGATAAAGAATTTTTCTTTGTGTCCCTGTAAAAAAACTATAAGTGCTAGATTCTCCAAAATCTATACAGATTGAGTATCTGTGACCTATAATATGGGTATAAAATTTTTGCTCAATTGAATAAGGCGTTTAGATGCTATCGCACTTTTAAGATTTTGGTCCCATAGGCCATAATGATAAAGAATTTTTCTTTGTGTCCCTGTAAAAAAACTATAAGTGCTAGATTCACCAAAATCTATAGGGTTCGTACTATGATGACTTACAATATACGTACCAACTTTCAGGTTAATCGAACAAAGCCTTTAGACGCTAGCGTGTTCACAGACATACACACATACACACATACACACATACACACACACATACATACATCATCGTAAAAATAGTGAAAACGGACTCAGGGGACCTCAAAACGTATAGAAACATCAAAATCTCGAATTCGGATTTTTGACATGATTACAATACTTTCCTCACTATAGTGTTCGGAAAGTAAAAATAAAAGTGTAGAGTTCCGTTGCGTGAAATATTCTCTCCCACTATTCATTATTATTATTATTTTTTCTTTTTGAAAATATGTTAATACAATTTATTAAAATAAAGAAAAAACGTTGCGTAAAATGTTATGAGAACGACAACTTTAAAGGTGTATTAAAAGATAATTTTATGAATGACATTTTTTAATTTCCAACGTTTGCTCTATTGTACGAAATTCATTTGAATTTTAAGAATGTTTCGTAATTTTGCGTTTTATAATAAAGCCTATAGTTAATATTTAAGAAATTAAAGTCGTAGTTAAGGACATTTGAAAACATTGTATAAACGCAATTTTATTGTAGTTTATGATAGTGTTTAAAAACTGAACGTTATCCAATAAATATGATTTGATAGTTATACGATGAGACATACTAAAGTGCATTATATGAACAAGCTCTAATGCTACATTAACTGTTGCTGCAATAGTTGAAATTTAGTTTTAATATACATTTTATCGGCTTTTCTAGTTTAATTTATCCCACAACATATGTATTTTCAAATATATTTATCATAAATTTTTAAATGTATCAAAGAAGGGGCTCTTATGTGATATAGTTTTCATTCTGAAGTATCTTAAACGATTGAAAGTTTTATCATAAAAAACGACGCTTTGTAAACCTTTCAATAAAATATTTAAAAGTAATTTTAATTGACAGTTTTTATTTTTGTACTATGTATAGCTAGACATAAGCGAATGGCAAAAGCATAAATTTTCACGATAGTATTAATAATTATTAGGACATCATAATACATTTGGGGGAAAAAAAAAATACAACTTTGTTACTAATCGATGCTGAAAAATGAAATATGTATCATTCAACGGAGAACTATGCGTACTTTTAGAAAATGAAGCGAAATTTTCAAATGGGGTTGTGCGGATTAAGGCCGATTGACTGCACTAGGGCCCTAAGCCTGAATGGGAGCGCCCTCCGTGGGGGGGTCTTTCTAAGGTGTACTAGCCCCAAATGGAGGTCTCTACATATTAAAACACACACCAACTTTGATTTTATCAATGGTTACGTCCTATTTAGATTTTGTATTTGAATTTCTGGGGTCGCAGCAATGTAAAAAAAATACATTGGTTGAATATTTTACTTTTTTTAATTGAGTTATAAAAATTCAAATTTTAAAGATTCTAATGTTAAAATCTTGTCTCTAACTTTCATTTATATTTTAACGAAAAATAACTTGATTAATAAATTTTTTCTTTTGCGAGATACAACGAAGAAACCCAAACATAACCCATCATAACTTTTGATTTAGAAAAATACTTTTAATTATGAAAAATATCAATAAATTCATTAATTTTTTTCATAAAATGAATCCCGATACTTAAAACTATGGGTATGCAGACTAATTCCAGTTATAAGTTTTCAAGATATAGATAATTCTTTCTGTCGAAGCGGCTTAAACTGCCGTCTCTTATGAACTTTTGCATCAGATAACGAAGAAAATCTTAAAAAGTGCCAAGGAAAATTCAACAAAGTACGTTGAATTTTTAATTATATATTAAATTATGTACAACAACAACTAGAAATAAAAAAAAGACTATTTTAAAATATTAGTGATAATAAACGTTAAATCTTGCTTAATAAAGAAAATAATCCCCGCGTTTCAGCGTTCTTCCATAGCAGGGACAGTTAAAGTTTTCATACCTACTGGCAACCATTGTGTCTGTTAGTAGTAAAAAAAAAAAAAATAATAATCGCCTACCAGTTGCACACTAATTGTTATTTAAAAAGTAGGGAAGCTACTTTATAGAATTTATAACGCAGAGTTATAGCAAGTTAAAGAATATAATAATAAAGCAAGCATTTCAATATTTTTAAAAAGTCAATTAAATCTTTAAAAAAAGAAAGCGTTTCAGTATCGAAAAAAAACCCCTACCACACACCATAAAAGCTAAAACGTCCAATAGTGGTAGAGATCGAGTTGACTATACCGCTGTTCTAAAACAACACAATAAAGAAAAGAAAAAGAAAAATTGACTTTGCGTATTCGTTTTTAACTCCTTTATTTACATTTTCAAAAATATACACCTGTGGCATTTATCACAATGATTTCTAGTGATAAAAATAAAACAGTTTAATCAAACACTAGTGTTTAAAACCAAACAAATAGGCGAGGCTTGATTTTTGAAATAGATAATTAGGTGGAAGTAAAAATTGCCAGTTGAAGAAAGAAAAAAAAAGATTTGTCTATTGATAACTGTAATGCAAGGCAGACTTGTTAAATCGCATTTTGAAGACCATCGTAGTTAAAGGGTTAATAATTTAGTTCAGATATTGCTCTTTTATGTTATTATTATTATTACTTTAAGCGTAATTAAGTCTAAAAAAAATATTATGGGTATTATGGAATACAATTTACATTTTTAAAAATAACTTTACTTGTTTTTAATAAAAATCCCCAAAATTATGATGAGTACATAGTGTAATTATATGTAATGAATTGCCACTTAAAAAAAAGAAAAAAAAATATTTTGTTGTTATAAAACGTTTACTTAAAAAAAAGTTAAAAATGGAGGTTAATATGAAATAGTCGGGTAATATGGAATAGGTGGTTTAAACCATAGAAAAAGTAATTAGACTTCATAAAATATAGTTAATTTTAGCTAAAAAAACCATATTTTTAAGATTATGTGAAAGCCATTTCTGCTTCGAGTCTATGATACAAAAATCACAGGCATAATCTTTGTTCTCTGCTCTGGTACAGTTGTGGCGTTTGCGTTCCTGCAAATCCATCTTAACTTAAATATTTAGATTACTAAGAAAACCAGAGACGTGAATGGAACAACAATAAAAGTTTATTGAACCAGATTAATGGGAGGGCGGCCTGGAAAATAGATCTTAGCTCAGTCAGCGTATTACTAAATCAAAAATATATAAATCAACAATTTAATTATCTTAAATATCTCACCACAGCAGATAGTCGAAGGTGTAGAGACGGTCGCACTCGTACTCCAATACTACGGCTTCACTATGGGACAGAGGATTCCCTTCTGACCCAGCTTGAACTTTCCGAAGACTAGTAGACACTCACCAACACTCAACACTACTTAACTTCACGCCACTAAATCTCCACTACTCTACTTTTCAATATCTGTCAAACTAAGATTCATAACATCCACTATACGATCCTCCAACATCCACTCTATCTACTAAAACCATCTCTATTTTTATACTTCTTCCTACACCCTCCTTTCACTACATTTCAATCCGTACTTTTAAAAATCACTTCTAATTTAACTAATATTCAAAATCTAAGTCTTTTAATGCAGCACCCTGCCGACACAAAACTAGCTCGACCTCAACCTTCACCGAGTCACTGGCGACGGAGTGATTTTAACCGTCCCCACTTCCTACTTTGCTGGATCCAGCTTAATTAAAACAACTGTGGTGACGTTCTGACGTCTCAACCTCACAGTCCCCCTCCAAGAAAAAAAATTTAGTCGGGAAAATCCCCAACGGGTTTGATCGAGTAAATTTAAATAGCTTCATTCCATATCTAACTATCTCAAATCTCTGAAGTGTGAGTGCAGCCGTCAGTTAAATTTTAACCGGGTGAGAAAAACTTAAAAATTTGTTAAGTCCCTGAGCGAAAACTCGGGGACGCAAAAAAAAAATTAATTTAAAATTTTAAATAAAAGGCGTACTTTTACCCCGAGAACTCCGGGACTCTGACTGAGCTAAAACCAGGCTTACAGTAGGATTTACACACGTCTCCCTGTTAGGCCAGGAAGGCATTTGTATGACTTTAATGATATATTGTAGAATTATAAAGAGACTCGCATGTACAAATGCGATAATTTCTTGCTGTAGAATAGTCTGTTGCACAGATTGTTCATATCGCACAATTAATCTTTTTAACATATCTAAGTGAAGCAAAAAGTCTTTAATCAAGTTTAATGGTATTAAATAGGATGGGGAACTTGAAAATCTATCCTGCAGATGAAGTGGCTAGCAGTTTAATTGTCTTCAGGAAAAAGTAGACGTCGGAATGTGCAGGCTGTCCACATCCAGGAAAAAGAACTTTTTGACATCAGATTAAGAGATCTTTCACTTCAGATAAAAATACTTTTAACATCAGATTAAGAGAAATAGTCCATCAGAGTGTGTCTGAAATGGGAAAACTTTTTACAGTATGCATAGTAAGAAAATAGTTAGAATTCATCTCTAGAAGAAACTGAGACATGTTCGTCTCTATTAACATAATAGATAGGTTACATACAGAAATATTTCTCCCTCCTTAGCTAAAGCATAAGCGAAAAAACTGAGCAGTTAGTCTTTTTAATGTTATATGGTTAAACACGCTTTTTATGCTTACAGCTAAAAAAAAACAGTTTTTTTCCCCTCTAAAAGTACATACAGATAAACTTTTAGACAAATATTCAAAAGTTTTACAAATACAAATATGCAGTTTATAAATACATCATTTATAGAAATACAAAAGAAAAAGGGGGGGGAAATTTACAAAGGGTCCAAAAACAGTTTATATTGCCAGCTTTCTGCAGGTGATGGCTACAAGGTAAAAGAACTTAATACATACATAAAATAGATATTTAAGAGAGAACAAAAATGTTGACATTGAAGCAGAACATTAATTTTGATTTGAAAGTTCATGGCTAAATTAAATTTTGTATTTTTAGTTTGGGAAAGTCCATAACTTTCGTAAGAGTTCTTAAAATATAAAGTCCCAAAAAGGCTTCAAGGTATGTCGAACATTTTGTACAGCTCTGACAGAAATGCACTTGTAATAGAAAAAAAAATACAGAACGGTATCACCTGATGTGAATTTGCAGCTGTAACTTCAGGAAGGTTAGAGGTCTTGGTGGATGTGCTCGATGTACTCGTCAGCTAGACCACAGGGTTGCAGGCTTTCAGACCGGGGTCTAGGGCTATCCCAAAAGTCTTGTACAAAGGCTTGTTTGGCAGGTGATTCATATGGCTGAGCATGTTGTCGGAGTCTGGCTTGACGCCGGGTATTGAATTGGTGGTGTAAAGAGAACTCGTCCGTGCCGACCGAGTCAGGAGCTGCTAGGAATTTCTCCATGTGCCGTCCGCTAGCTGATGAAGAGGGTGGAGGTCTTTTTCGAACCCTTGCCTTTCTCTTAGGTCGGAAAGAGTCGGTGTGCACTGAATCTGGAACTGCTAGTACCTTCTGTGGGCGATGTGTTCCAGAGGACTTTGAGGAGGGGGCTTGTGCCCTTTTTAAATATTTATTCCAAGCTTTTTTCTTTTTAATCTGTGGTATAAAAGAGCTATTAGTAAAAGAATAGTCGCGTTTGCGACCAGTTTGCCTAGGAAATTTCACATTAGAATGGTTTGATGACCCACTACGAGCTCGCTTTTGTGCGACGGGTCTGCTAACACTAGATCGATCAGTGGAAGTGCCCTGAACAGATTGTTCGGGTGTTGTAGGAGTAGGTAGTTTATCAGCTGTACAAGAATCAGGAGCACTAGACTGGGAAGTGAGGTTAGGCGTAAAGACGGACTGTTCGTCAGGTGGGTTTGAACCCTGCACGCTATCACTATCAAGAGTTTCAGCATATGATTGAGTGCGCTCTTTAAAAATGCGTATCTGATCAACATTAATGGTCGTTGGGGTGCCGTTAAAATCAATTGTCAAATTATTATTTTCTATCTTTAAAACAGAGAAAGGCCCAATGAATTTTGGCCCAAATTTAGCTACTTTAGAATCTTTTTTTGAGCTAAGAAAATGTGATTCTAGGAGTATTTTATCTCCCACTTTTACTTCTAAAATTCTACGTTTAAGGTTATAATATACAGCTTGTTGCTCTTGAGCTTTTCTCAAATTTCTCTGAACTTCTGGTAGCAATTCTTCAATATTTCGCGTAATAAATTGAGATGCGTTTTGCTGTACTAATACCAGTTTTTGAAAGGGGGTCAGAATCTTTCTGCCCAAAAACAATTCAGCGGGAGTTTTTCCTGTTGCATCACTTACCGCTGTACGAATCGCATAGCCAAAATGATAGAGAAACTGATCCCAATTTTCATGATTTTGACCAATGAACGTCGCAATCATATTAATTAAAGTTCTATTGACACGTTCGGCCTGATTAGCTTGCGGCCGATATGGAACCGTGAAGACATGTTTAATTTCGAGTGTATCGCAAAGTGCCTTAAAAACATTACTTATAAATTGAGGACCATGGTCCGTTACAATTTGAAGGGAGGCGCCGTAACGAGGAATATAATTATTAAAGAAGGCAGTGGCCACTGCCTGTGTCGAAGCTTTACGTAAAGGCACAAATTCAACCCATTTACTAAAATAATCCACCATAACTAACACATAACGAAATCTATTTGGTTTAGAGAGGGGGTAAGGACCGATTAAGTCGAGTCCAAGAATTTGATTTGGAAAATCAACTTTAATAGAAATTAATTTACCGGCCGGCTTTACATTTTTATAATTATATTGCTGGCACAAGCGACAACTCGAAACATATTCATTAACAAACTTCCTCATTTTAGGAAAGTAACAGGCATCTTTGAGCTTTTTATAAGTTTTCCTAATGCCAAAGTGCCCCGAAATTGGAGAGTCATGAAACTCAAATAGGATGGCTTGACGAAGAGATTGGGGAATTACAACTCGTAATTCGCCATAAGATGATAATAATTTTGAATAAAAAAGCAAGCCATCGATTAAAGAAAAAGATTGGGACCAGTTTAAGGCAATGGCTGATTCAATTAATGAAACTGACTCAGGATCTTCTAAATACTTATAGATTAATCCAAATTCGGGATCATTTTTTTGTTCTTGGATTAATTGATCTCTTGAATTTAACACAGATGCTGGCATAAGCGCTAAAGCTACTTTTTCCTGATCAGATACGAATTTATTGTTTAAGGTAGGTACTAGATTTGTAGAAGCACTTTGGTTTACTTGTTCACTTTCAATTTCCTTTACACGAGTTTCAGTCACGTCTGCTAATATTTCGGATTGAACCGGTTCAGCCTTGAAATGCGAATGATGAATATATGAGGCTTTAACAGTAGAATTTAACTGATCATTCTTTTCATTTAAAGTAAGGGATTGATCTAACCCATTAGATTCAATCTTATTTTCTTGAGTTTGAGTAGTACGTGAAAGAACGTCAGCTACGATATTGTCAGAACCAGGTCGGTGTTCGATGTTTATATTAAAGTTAGATAACTTAAGAGTCCATCGAATCATGCGAGGGGAGAGGTTCTTTCCAGTTGTTAACCGAGTTAATGCCGCATGATCCGTAACAACTGTTACTGGAAGTTGCGTAAAATATAAACGAAATTTTTGCAGCCCCCAAAGCACTGCTAAACATTCACGTTCAGTTACTGGATAATTTCTTTCTGCAGCGTTAAGCGTACGGGACGCATATGCTATTGGGCGGCCTTCTTGGCTTAAAACGGCACCAATGCCGTACGAAGAAGCATCAGTAGCTACTTGAAATTTAATATTATAATTAGGATGAGCTAGTACAGGAGGAGCGCTAAGTATAGTTTTTAACTTATCAAATGCTTCTTGTGCTTCATTTGACCAGTGAAATTTAACTCTTTTCCTTTTGAGTTTAAAGAGCGGCTCGCATATGTGAGCAAAATTAGGTATAAATTTCCCATACCAAGCACACATGCCTAGAAATCTCGAAACTTGTTTGGAAGTTGTAGGAGGGGGCATGTTTAAAACTGGCTGAACTTTTTCATTATCTACAGAAATACCAGCAGGCGTTATTTTGACGCCTAGGTACTTAATTTCCTGTCGTGCAAAATGGCATTTAGAGGAATTTAAAGTTAATCCTGCATTTTGCAGTAGAGTAAAAACAGTTTTTAAATGATCTAAATGCTCATTGTAAGATGAGGACGTGATTATTATATCATCGAGATAAACATGTACAAATTTATTCAAAACAGGTTTAAGTATAGTTTCCATGGCTTTTTGGAATATCGCCACAGCCCCTGAACATCCGAAAGGCATTCGTTTAAAACCAAACGTGCCATTTTTAGTTATAAACGCTGTTTTTGATATATCAGCGGGTTTCATTGCAATTTGAAAGTAACCCGATGTCAGATCGAGAGTAGACATAAAATTTGTCGTTGTTATATGTGCTAACAAATCATCAATTATAGGCAAGGAATACTGAGGATATTGTGTAATAGAATTTAGTTTACGATAATCGATTGCAAATCTCCATGCCTCAGGATCAGTAATAGGTTTACCATTTTTCTTACGACATAAAACAACAGGAGATGCGTAAGGAGAAGTTACAGGCATAATAATATCATTTTGCAACATTTTGTCAATATGCCAATTTATAATATCTTGTTTGGCTTGATCATAACGATAAGGCTTACTAAAGACTTTATTAGTTCCAGTGTCAATTTCATGGCAAACAACATGGGTTAAGCCAGGTGTCTCAGAGAATAACTGTTTAAACTGATTAAGAAAATTAACAAAATCAATTTTTTCAATATGAGTGAGGGCACTTTCCTCTAAATTAACAATTAACTCTGTCGGCTCGACAGGTTTAGAATTTGACTTAGAATCATCAATATGTAAAGATTTATTGGCAAAATTTATTTCAACATTATTTGCTTTCATAAAATCTAACCCTATAATGCAGGGATGCTGAAGATTGTCGATGACGTAAAAAGGCCAATTAACACTTAAATTATGAATTTCAACATTCAGGCTGACTTCGCCTCTATTAACACAGGACTGGCCTTGAGCCGTTGTAATATTTAAATTTGTCCGCTTTAAAGCTTTAAAGTCAAAATACTTTTTATAAGTTTCATATGCTAGAAAGGAGCGTTCAGCACCAGTGTCCCAATAAGTAGGTATGAAAATATCATGAATTATTGCATTCAAATTAGGAAGGTCCACCGGACTGATACAAATTGTGTCTAAACATATGGAGGTGGTTGAGTTATTCAGTGGCTGTTGACTCTCCTCACAAGAGCCACTTACTCGTTTAACTGACGACTCTGGTTATTACGAGAGTTACGAAAATTTCTGTTATTTCTATCAGCTCGAGAAAAGTTTTGAGACTGATTTTGATTAGAACGATCGTTCCGAGAATTTTGAAAGTTATTACGCCTTGGCTGCGGCGATTGACGTTCTTGTTGATAGCGATTGAAATTTTGAGGGGGGGTGAAATTTTCACGCCTAGAATTTTGCATATTTCCATTACCCCGTTGGCGATTAAAGGTGTTTTCCGCCCTTGGAGGGTGTCGTTCTTGATATTTAGCTAAGGTTTGAAACAGACTGTCGTAAGAGGTGACAGGTTTCAGATCAAGGTAATCTTGAATAGGAATAGTCAAAAGTGGGGTTATGATTTCCATTGCAGCGGCAAAAGATAAAACTAAATCCAGCTGCTTTATAATGTCGAATTTACGTAATAAAAAGGTGGTAGGTTTGTCATAAAACGACATCTTTGTCGTATAAAGTTCTTGACGGAGTTTGGTTTTATCCACAATAGAAGAGAATGAATTTTTAATTTTGAGCTTCAAATCCTCATACGTAGGATTTTTGCCTAGAGCTCTAGAGGCAATGGTGTCATACCAGATTTTAGCATCTCCTTTTAGGGAGTATTTTAATAAATTAAATTTATCTGCCTCATCAATTTTACATATATCAAAATACTGTTCAAGATCTTCAAAAAATTTAAGTACATTGTTTGAGCCAGTAAAATAAACCCGAGTGGGGGGGATGTCGAACTGAGTTGGGCGCCACTGTGGCGTTTGCGTTCCTGCAAACTCCATCTTAACTTAAATACTTAGATTACTAAGAAAACCAGAGACGTGAATGGAACAACAATAAAAGTTTATTGAACCAGATTAATGGGAGGGCGGCCTGGAAAATAGATCTTAGCTCAGTCAGCGTATTACTAAATCGAAAATATATAAATCAACAATTTAATTATCTTAAATATCTCACTACAGCAGATAGTCGAAGGTGTAGAGACGGTCGCACTCGTACTCCAATACTACGGCTTCACTATGGGACAGAGGATTCCCTTCTGACCCAGCTTGAACTTTCCGAAGACTAGTAGACACTCACCAACACTCAACACTACTTAACTTCACGCCACTAAATCTCCACTACTCTACTTTTCAATATCTGTCAAACTAAGATTCATAACATCCACTATACGATCCTCCACCATCCACTCTATCTACTAAAACCATCTCTATTTTTATACTTCTTCCTACACCCTCCTTTCACTACATTTCAATCCGTACTTTTAAAAATCACTTCTAATTTAACTAATATTCAAAATCTAAGTCTTTTAATGCAGCACCCTGCCGACACAAAACTAGCTCGACCTCAACCTTCACCGAGTCACTGGCGACGGAGTGATTTTAACCGTCCCCACTTCCTACTTTGCTGGATCCAGCTTAATTAAAACAACTGTGGTGACGTTCTGACATCTCAACCTCACACAGTCAAAGTGAGCCCACAAAGAACAGCTGAAACACTTAATCCAAATTTCTACTCGTTCATCTTCGGAGAATTTTCCGTGACAGAAGATACATTCGGCGTCTTTATTTTCTGATTCTTTAGTTGAGTACATGAAGTCAATTTCAGATGATACTATGAAATACCTAGTATTCCATAATACCCGACAAGCCATTTTTGAAAAGGAACTTTTAAATTGACGGACAAAATATTTTCAACTAAAGAACGACCAAAGTATAACAAAATACAATTCTTTGAACATGCTTAACATCATTGTTCAAATCACATGTGTACTAGTAAGTTTAAATGTTTCAAAACTTACCTGCAAAATTCTTGAAAATCACAAAATATACTTTGTTCTATAGAGAATGGTGCGACAACAACAAGCGGTCGCTTCTTATTGTTTTGCTTCATGGGAATCCTTCTTAAGTAATTCATGGTATTTTGACGAGATAGCAGCAGTCAGAGCCGAAACCTCGGTATCCCATATTTCCTGACTATTCCATAATACCATCCTCTCCTCTATATACAAGGTCTGTCCCGAAAGTAATGCGCTCATTGTTATTTTAAGAAATTTATTGAACCGATTCGTACAATTGCTCAATATTCTTCGAAATACATCCCTCCTGCTTCAACACAATTGTTCCAGATCGATTTCCATGCTTTATGTGCGTCCTAGAAGTCCGTCACAGGTATATCCTTTAGTAGCCTCGTCGTAGCCTCCTTGGGGACAGAAAGAAATCGGGCGGGGGAAAATCAGGTATGTAAGACGGCTGGGGGAGCGTTGAGATGCCGACCTTGGTCAGGTAGTCGGTCGTCATAAGGGTAGTGTGGCTGGGAGCATTGTCATGGTGGATCTTCCAGGAACTCTTGATCTCGCGCCTGACGCGGTTGACCCGTTGATATAGCCTTTTCAGTACTTCGACGTAGAATTTGGCGTTGACTGGTTGGCCAGGTGGAACAAACTCAAAATGGACCACTCCCTTGGAATCGAAAAAACAAAAGAGCATCGCTTTTACCTGCGATTTGCTCATTCTTGCCTTTTTTGGGGCATGGGGACGACGTTGTGTGCCACTCTGCGCTCTGCCTTTTTGTTTCTGGGTCGTACAAGAACATTCAGATTCGTCACCCCTTACCACATTGTCCAAAAAGTCGGATCGTCCTCACAACACTGCAACAATTCTGCTCGAGAGTTTTTTCCATCTTGATTTCGACTGAGCACTCACACAAGGGTTCACTGAAACAAGTGATGTGAGTCTGTAGGAGCTCGGAGCCGATTGGCGCTGGCTGCGCTGTGTTCCTAAGACTCAACCCACCCTTCCGTGCAAGCGGCAACCCTGTACGACGCATAGTCGCGGCAGAAGAAAATGGGGGCAATGCTTTCGGGACAAACCTTATATATATTTATTTTCTTTTTAAGAAATTATATTTTTAACAAATTATAAAACAAGTTTTACAGTTCCATAGAGTTAAACTAAATCCTTAATGTACACTTCATGAAAGTAAGAAGTGTTCAAACGAAAATAATTTATCTGAAAAGATGTAAATTATTCCGCGGCGTGCCTTTAGTGTAACGTGCTCTTAGCTTAAAAGGCTGAATGAGAGGACAAAGAAAAAGAAGAGCCCGTGCCCTTAGCGTAAGTAAATAAGGGTGATAATAAAACTGCTGATTTTGCAGAAAAAAATATATATCCATATTTTAGGACTAATTAATTAGACAACGGTATGAGAATCCCAGAAATTCTCTAGATTTATTGAATATATATGGACAAAAACATCGCTTTTTAATCCTGTGGAAATCTCGCATTACAAGTAAACAGTACACTGAAACAGTACAAGTAAACAGTACACACCTTATATTTATTTGCTAATAAATAAGGTTAAACAAGGCGCAGAACATACAGATTACATAATAATATGTGTTGAAGTGGGTGGTCTATCCACTAAAAGAAAAATTATATATTTACTAATGTCGACAAAAAATATATAAAAACAGAGTGCAGTAAATTCGAAGGAAATGGAGCCTTGGGAAAGTGTTTGAAAGCAATTGTATAGTTATATTGAAATGATAACTGAAAATCTTAATTTCTTCATACATATATATATTAACATGGCAATAAAGAACACGCTTGGAACTTTTTAGTTGTATATAACACGACAACGAAGAGCATTTTTATTTTTTTTATTGTAAATACAACATGAAAACGAAGGACATTCCTTGAAATTGTTTATTGTATATAGTGGATATTGTATATAGTGTATATTGTACATTTTTTCAACTTTTAAACACACTTATTTTGCGTTAGATTAATTCTGAAGTGAACATCATGTTCTAAGCCTGGATAAAGTGTGTAAAATAATTGGAGAGATCATTTATTTTAAATTTCTTTATTTTAAATTTAGTACAGATTTATGTTAAAGGCACGCCACTTAGTGTGATAATAGATACTCTAAGGACAGGAGTTTACAGATTTGAGCTAAAGGCACTTACGCTAAGAGTACGGCCTCAATTATTCGTTGATGCTGTATTTATTTATTTATTTATTTTTGCTCAGAAAGTTTTATTCATTATGATACAACACCATTAATTAATGTTAATTTTGTTGCCGTTGCCAGTCTCCCTGTGTTGCAGAGATAGATCAAGTCCGTGACATTGTTAC
Organism: Salticus scenicus; assembly: GCA_963930645.1. Taxonomy (NCBI): domain Eukaryota; kingdom Metazoa; phylum Arthropoda; class Arachnida; order Araneae; family Salticidae; genus Salticus; species Salticus scenicus. Next base: position 251,264,030 of record OZ005651.1, on the reverse strand, counting down.
TCTCAGAAAGTCAATAACCAGCAGTGGTTGCTTAAAAGGATCTTGCTTTGCGAGACCTAAGCAGTCGAGAATATGATCCAGAGAAACATGGCATGCAGAGCACTTGACACAGGTTGGGAAAATTTTATCTCCGTTACAGAAAGTCAAAGTTCTAAGGTGTCCACTACGGAAACCAGTCATAGCCGTTTTTTTCGGCCTGATATATCGAAGATCCAAGGTACCCCCAAGGTGTTTATCCTGATATCAAAGGTGCATAAGACGAACTGTAGAACGAACATTACATTTATAACTAGAATACAGCTCTGAATAAGTCATAAAAGCTGGAAAATCCAAAGACTGATCTGCATCACTTTTTGCCAGTGTGTCGGCAATCTTATAAATAGCAATGTCCACTTAAGAAGAAATCCATTGCAAGTGGATTTCATATAATGTAGAGAATCGTTTCAACTTGTCCAAGGGAGCCATTCCAGTACTGTCTCTCACCCTATACCAGTTAGAAAGATGCTGGATACCACTTCTACTGCCAGTTAAAATCCAAATAACACCTGCACCAGGAAATGAATGTACCCTATTCTGGCCTGTATCAATAGCAGTTAATTCACTGCGAAAGACAGAGCATGCATCAGGATTTCTCAATTTGATTTGGCAGGAATTGTTTTGGAACCTAATATAGATACCACTACCGGAACAAGTCCAATCATTCCTGCTGCCATCCGTGAAAAATTAGAATGGCATCATCTGTAGTATTAATGATTAATTAAAGAGCTTATTACCTGAGGTATGCAGGAATATCTGATGTCTTGTTAGCATGGGTAGTGAGATTTGTATGGAAGTAAACTTCGAAAAAAACCTTCAGATGGTCAGTCTGAGAATTCAAGCGATGCGGCTTAACAGTGTTAAAACCAAATTATTACTGATCACCTGGTTATAAGTACTGTTCCTCCTAAGCTTCCAATTATTGCTCCGACACTTAAGGTATGCTGATGTTCGATTACCCGATTCATAAATAAGGAGTTTGTCGTAATATTTCACAAGGATTGAATTTGTACTAACACTGTGTGGTTAAAAAACCGCTTTTTAAAGAACAATGTCATTAAGGCAACTATTTCTAAGAACTGTTATAATCGAGCTGCGCTTAGCTGGACTCGCTCGAGTTTCTGAAGATTGGTCCTAGAGGCACAAAAGTAAACCGGAAAATCATATTCCAGAAAAGGTTTAATAAGCGCCACAGAAGTATTTTTTAGAATAATAAAGTCATACCCCAATCACGTCAAGAAATATATTTTAGAACATTCAGACGTCTTCTGCTCTTTAGTACGAGATGAATATTTTTACAGCTGTTTATCTCTAGATTATAACAAAGCCTAGATATCTTGGCTATTTTTTCATTAAAAGAGGAAGACCATTCATAAAGATCTTAGGCGGGTATCCATACAATTTTCTATTAGTAATAAAGAAACTTGTACTAGACATCAGAGGATTAAAACTCAATTTGTGGCACTCAACAAAGTTCCACACATCGGTAAGAATTTGATTAATGCTATCATCTAATTCTAAAATACAGCACCAGATTTCTAGTTTACAATATCGTCAGCAAACAAGCCTATTTCAGACCTCTTTGGTATAAGATCGCAGATTCAATATCCCTCAAAAACAAGGTGAAGAGAGTGGGACTCACAACAGTCCCCTGGGGCTGTCCTTGACTCAATTTATAATCTCTTGACATGGGATTGTTAAACTTAACCTCTGATTGTCCTGCCTTTGACGAAATCATAAACCCAACGCAAATCCTTATCTTTATTTCCAAAAGAGTCAAGGATCTTGGTAATGTGTCGTTGTTTCCAGACAGTATCAAAGGCTTTAGACAGTTCTAGGAAAACTGCCACGGTTTGATGTGTAGGGGACAAATTATAGGTATCATGAAAGTGGTGTTCTGTTCTGTTTTAAAATCATATTGCTTCTTTCGAGAAGGTCACGAGAATTCAGATAAAATAAAAGTTTCTTTAAAATTATTTTCCCTGTTATCTTACACGATACATAATAAAGTGCAATAGCCCTATAACTCTCGGGTGAACAGGAATCTTTTGATAGCTTTGTAATTGGAATGACAGTCGCCTGTTTTCCAGTCTTTGGGCAGACAACCCGAACTCTAAAAAATTTTAATAATTTCCAAAAACCTATACATATTCCATCTCGGCCAAGATGATCAATCATACATCCGTGGATACCGTCAGGACCAGGGGACTCACGTAGATAAGTATCAAAAAGAGAAGCCTCTAGCTCCTACATACGAAAGTTATTAGAGAAAAGAGAAATCCCTACATCGGTTTTATTTCGGCTTTCGTGACAATTGTTACTAGCCCTAATCTTGAGCGATCCATTCGCCCCAGACAAGCCTAACTTGTTGATTTCTGATAACCATTCATAAACCATTTCCGGTGAAAAACAACTCGATTTTGTTCTTTTTCTATGATGATTTTAATTTTAATTTTCTATATTTTGAGATAACTCACTGAAATCTTTGTCTTATAACTCAATGAATATTAAGGAAAAACCATACAAACTACTTTTAAAATATTTAAAAATCATTACGTCTCGTAGTAAAATTATATTTTAATCACATTAAAACTGAGACAGATAATACACATTAAAAATATACATTTTAAAATATTAAAAACACAAAAACATAAATTTAAACGTTTCGAGCCTATTACAGGCTCCTCATCAGTATAAACATCAAGTGCAAATGATGAGATGAACAACAGACTTTATGTGAGTACAACGTATTCATCAGGAACTGCGCATGCCTCATTAAGTGGAGAAAAATGTTGATTTGTGTACCAGCCCTCCAGGAAAATTCTTGAGTGATAATTTAAACAATTAGATACGATTATTTTAGTATTGTTAAAATCAGGTAAATGGTCAGTTTCTATGGCATGTTGTACTATTTTTGAATGTATATCACGGTTTTTGAAATTTGTTTTATGTTCCTTAATTCGAGTATGAAGAGAACGGCCAGTTTGACCAATATAAACTGAACTACAAGATTTACAAGGGATATTATAAACAACACCAGTACGGGAAAATGGGGGGATAACAGTTTTAAAATTTGAAAGGAAATTACGAATTAGAAATTGAGGTTTATAGGAAACAGATAAATTAACAGTGCGTAAAACTTTGGCAATAGATTCAGAAATATTTTTATAGTAAGGAATAGTAACAAACGATTTAGGTGAATTAGATGAATTAGTTTTATGATTATCCTTATTAAAATCATACTCTTTTAATTTTCTTTTTAAGCCAGCGAGAGGGATAGTTATTACGCTTTAAGTCCGAAAAAATCCTTTTCAATTCCAACTGGAAAAGTTCATCGGTACTGCAATATAATTTTGCACGGTGAAGTAACGTATGAAAAACAGCAGATTTATGTGAAGAAGGGTTAACTGAATTAAAATTTAAATATTGGCCTGAAAATGTAGGTTTCCTATAAACAGAAGTAACAAATTTAGAATTAGTATCAGAAGATGAACGCTCAATTAAAATATCTAAGAAAGGGAGTTTATTATCTTTTTCTTGTTCTAAGGTAAACTGAATTGAAGGATTAACGGAATTAGCATATTTAAGAATATCAGATACATAATGATTATCAGTGATTATAAAAACATCGTCCACAAATCTACGCCAAAAATAATTTTTTTTATGTAAATGAGAATTAATTTGATTTTCAATAAACTGCATGACTATTTCAGCAACTCTAACTGAAATGGGGGAGCTCATAGCAGTGCCATTAATTTGTTGGTAATAAGAATTATTAAAACTAAAACAGTTGGAAGTTAAACAAAAAGAAATAAGTTCAATTAAAGTATCAGTATCTAAATAATTGTTGAAAGAAATGTTATCGCAAGATTTTCGAATAATATCACAAGCATAAGGGATAGGGATAGATGTGAACAGAGAAACAACATCTAGTGAAATCATTAAACTATCAGAGGGAACATTACTTTGTTTTAAATCATCAAGAAAGCTATAAGCAGAAAGTATACTAAACTGGGAATTCAATGTAAAAGGTTTAAGATAATCAGACAGAAAACGAGATAAATTATATAGTGGGGATTTAGAATAATTTATAATTGGACGAAGAGGAGAATCTGGTTTATGTATCTTTGGTAAGCCATAGAAAAAGTTGATCCATAGTTGTCAAGTGATCCTTCAATTGTTGTTACTCGTGCAGATAAAGGCCGTGTTACAGTTATTCTGGAGAGGCATGATTATGAAAAGAAAGCTTTAACTTTATTAAATGATAATTCTACATATAAACTGCTTAATAAAGATAATACCCCTGCCATCCAGAGAAAATTGAACAGTTTAATTAGTAAATTTGAAAAACTTGAATTATTTGACTCTTCTACAGCTAAAACTTTGAGATGTTACTCAAGTTCAGCACCTATTTTCTATGGCTTACCAAAGATACATAAACCAGATTCTCCTCTTCGTCCAATTATAGATTATTCTAAATCCCCACTGTATAATTTATCTCGTTTTCTGTCTGATTATCTTAAACCTTTTACATTGAATTCCCAGTTTAGTATACTTTCTGCTTATAGCTTTCTTGATGATTTAAAACAAAGTAATGTTCCCTCTGATAGTTTAATGATTTCACTAGATGTTGTTTCTCTGTTCACATCTATCCCTATCCCTTATGCTTGTGATATTATTCGAAAATCTTGCGATAACATTTCTTTCAACAATTATTTAGATACTGATACTTTAATTGAACTTATTTCTTTTTGTTTAACTTCCAACTGTTTTAGTTTTAATAATTCTTATTACCAACAAATTAATGGCACTGCTATGGGCTCCCCCATTTCAGTTAGAGTTGCTGAAATAGTCATGCAGTTTATTGAAAATCAAATTAATTCTCATTTACATAAAAAAAATTATTTTTGGCGTAGATTTGTGGACGATGTTTTTATAATCACTGATAATCATTATGTATCTGATATTCTTAAATATGCTAATTCCGTTAATCCTTCAATTCAGTTTATCTTAGAACAAGAAAAAGATAATAAACTCCCTTTCTTAGATATTTTAATTGAGCGTTCATCTTCTGATACTTATTCTAAATTTGTTACTTCTGTTTATAGGAAACCTACATTTTCAGGCCAATATTTAAATTTTAATTCAGTTAACCCTTCTTCACATAAATCTGCTGTTTTTCATACGTTACTTCACCGCGCAAAATTATATTGCAGTACCGATGAACTTTTCCAGTTGGAATTGAAAAGGATTTTTTCGGACTTGAAGCGTAATAACTATCCCTCTCGTTGGCTTAAAAGAAAATTAAAAGAGTATGATTTTAATAAGGATAATCATAAAACTAATTCATCTAATTCACCTAAATCGTTTGTTACTATTCCTTACTATAAAAATATTTCTGAATCTATTGCCAAAGTTTTACGCACTGTTAATTTATCTGTTTCCTATAAACCTCAATTTCTAATTCGTAATTTCCTTTCAAATTTTAAAACTGTTATCCCCCCTTTTTCCCGTACTGGTGTTGTTTATAATATCCCTTGTAAATCTTGTAGTTCAGTTTATATTGGTCAAACTGGCCGTTCTCTTCATACTCGAATTAAGGAACATAAAACAAATTTCAAAAACCGTGATATACATTCAAAAATAGTACAACATGCCATAGAAACTGACCATTTACCTGATTTTAACAATACTAAAATAATCGTATCTAATTGTTTAAATTATCACTCAAGAATTTTCCTGGAGGGCTGGTACACAAATCAACATTTTTTTCCACTTAATGAGGCATGCGCAGTTCCTGATGAATACGTTGTACTCACATAAAGTCTGTTGTTCATCTCATCATTTGCACTTGATGTTTATATTGATGAGGAGCCTGTAATAGTCTCGAAACGTTTAAATTTATGTTTTTGTGTTTTTAATATTTTAAAATGTATATTTTTAATGTGTATTATCTGTCTCAGTTTTAATGTGATTAAAATATAACATACAAACTACATTATTTTCTGAGAGGTTCTCAGAAATTCAAATATGAAATCAAAATAGGGTGTTGCTACTGAAAAAAAAAAAAAAAAAAAAAAAAGGTAGAGCTCATTTTAATATGTAGATGACACCTAATTCAAAATTGCACGTCATAGAGTAGAAATGTATGCTTAATTTCTTGTTGAATAATATCTATCAGGTTTTACCACGTTTTTATTAACTAGCTTTCTTATTTGTTTGTCCAGTACAAATTCTGAAATCGTGTTTTAACTAACTTCACGACTATCTAGAGATTTGAAACGTTTAGAATAGCTTAGGACACGATGGCAATGCATCCTTTTAATAATTTTATTCAATTGATAAATGTTTGAAAATTTCTTATAATTGCTCTCTTTTTTACGCGTTTGACAAGTGGATGGGATAATTTGGGATAATTAAAAAAAATAATAATAATAAAATAGTATTTATTAATACATAAAATTGTCAAGTTTATAAGATTCAACAGAAAATGTAAAAACGTCTTATATAAAAAGTTCTTTTTATCTTGTAATTATTTCTGCGTCAATTAATAACGAAATAACGTCTGGTGATGTACTTTTCTTCCCCCGACAGTACATATTAGTTATATAAATTATTATCTATGCTTAATTAGGAAGGTGGGTGTTGCGTTTTTTTCCCGGCCGTGCGTTTTAGTTATATAATTTGTAATCTATGCTTAGTTAGAAAAGTTTCTTGAGCATGTGGTATTATTTGTTAACTTCTGTTTTTTAGTATTTAATCTACAGTCGGTAACAAAAGTGTCCGGACACTAGCAAAAATTCCTATGTAAAAAAAGTACATTTCATACGATTTTCTTAAATAAATCCTTGTCGAATCCTGTTCTTAGTCAGTGTAAGAACACGATTGTATAAGGGTTTATTTAACAAAACCGTGTGAAGTGTACTTTTTTTACATAGGAATTTTTGCTAGTGTTCGGACACTTTTGTTACCGACTGTACCTTAGGCAAATCACAGTAAAATATTTATAAAATAATGTAAATATCCAAAAATATATGAATTCTTAAATTTAGAAATAGCTAGTTTATAAAATTAGTAATATTATGTATGGATTGCTTAGATATTCTTATATATGATATTTTAATGAACTATACACTATTAAAGAATTTTCATTTACGTGTGTGAAAATAATCCTAAGAAATAGGAAAATTGATTTAGCAGACGATACCTTCATTGTAGTTGTTGAAACATTGTGTAAGTATGCATTAAGAAAATTAGTTATTTCAAAAGCGAATAAAAGTGTAAATGAAATTATTTTTTTCCTTAGGGTTTAATTGACTTTTTTACAATTTAATTATATACATGTGAATTAATGTTATAGAACATCAAAAGAGCAAAAAAAAATTAATTTTTATTTTAGTTTTACTAAAATACCAAGTATTACATTTTAGCAACTATTCGCTTTCGATTACCTCGTAAAACAGGGAAATGTAAACATCTAATGGGCTTAAAATTTTAAAATATTATATTTGATCAATAGTCATCATGAATGTACATTTGACTAGTTGTAAATTTGGTTTTACGTCTCTGGAAATAGACGTGTATATTATCTATAAGGAGCAATAATGTTTTAATTTGATATGTAATAATATCCCTTCTATGTAATACCGCTCCAGTGGCTGAGATTTCTGCTCATGATAAAGATGAAAATCGGTAGGTACTGGGTTCGATCTCATGAGCACTTTTTGGCCAAGCCTTTTGAGTTTTCCCTAGTTTTTTCAAAACTAAAATGAATAAAAAAGTTAGGATCCATTATAAAGAACCGCCTTTCTACGTTGGGCATTTCATCCAGGCCTAGAATCTTAGCATAAACAGACAGCCTTTGCACACACAAAAAGCTCCAGTATAGAGCTCCTTAGTAGAACTAAATATGAAGAATGTGCGAATCTTGCTATAGAAAAGTCAGAACAACTAACAGTTACGTAATTTATATAAATACATTTATTGACATTGTATTGAGCTTGAGCAATAAATATTCTTGTCAAAAGAGAGAGAGAGCGGGAAAAAAAACAGATTATGTTTTGAATCTCTCTGTTGTGTACATGTCATTTTAGTTTCGATACGTGGCCTACTTTGGTAAACAGGGTTCTACAATTGTTAAAAACAATAGAAGCACGTTGTGCTTTCCTTCGTAAAAATATTAAGCCGAAACAGTCTTAGTTTGCTGATTTTATCCGAAGGATTCTGAACATTAATTTTATTCGTATCTTGTCCAATATCAGTAAAAAAACCTGCTGTTTCTAAAATCCAAAGAAAGAAAGAAAAAAAAAGAAAGCAGATTATTGAACTCGAGACTTGTCAAAAACAGAAAATAGTTTTTGCGGCATTGCATTCAATAATGCGTAATAATAAATTTTCAAATTAAGTTTTCAAATAATGACCCTTATTGTATAAACTTCTGTAATTTAGTTGAATTTTTTACCTTTTTAAAGAATTTACCTTTTTTTTTATTTTTTTGTTTTTTTAATATTCATATATTTAGGTTTAGTATTAAATTACTATTACCGGTTGTTCTTAACCCTTTGAGTCACAAGGTAATTATGCACTTTTAGTATCGACTGTCACCAGAAATTACAATGAAAATTAGAAGAAAATAAATATGTATATTTTTTTTTCGATAAGTGAAAAAAAAAAAAAAAATCTGGGATAAATTTTAGCATTTGGGAATAAAAACTAGATGGTATTTATTATATACTACCGTGCTTCAACTGGTTAACGCATTGTCTTCGGAGCGTTTTTCTATTTTGAACATTGATTTCCGTCTTTTGACGTTTCTCTAAAACGTTATCATAGTTCCTATGGTCCCGGGCATTTTCTCTGACTTTTCCACTACTATATTTATACCACTGAGCTAAAGAACAACTGGAGCAAATGGTTCCAATATCTTTATACAGTGTTCGTGCGTGCCAGTTTTTCTACAATCGTTTGCGAAACCTTGCACGGCAGGCAACATTTGTCGGGTCGTCTGTTACTATTATACAATTTAAAGAATTAAAATTTAGAATTGTATTATTATGTTTAGCATATAGTTGTCTTTACACAATTTTACTTTGAAATATAAAGATATCAAATGCTTTTTGCCGTGCAACGCTCGGAAGACAAACCTTCAAAAAACGGCTCGCGAAAACCGGTCCAGCATTTCCTCCAGTTGTTCTTCAGCTCAGTGGTTTATACAGCCATTTCCCTCTTAATTGAACGATGGAAAAGAAATATATAACTATATAGCAGTGGTGGTTGAGTCCGGGAAAAAATACGGCAGATAGCCACCTTGGTTATATTATTTAAGAAAACGATTTTACGTATCCGTGATTAAATAATTTAAATTTTATCCTTAACAACCCATGTCGTAAATTCTACTGACGTATATATAAACCGGCAGAACATAAAATGTTTAATACGAATACGTAAAATATTTTTTTAATTTTTTTTCCCTTTTTGAAAGTAAAGTAATTTTTAGACGAACTCCTAAAGTCGAGACTTGTTTTTCTTACAGAAAAAAAAAAAAAAAAAAAAAAAAAAAAGCATCCTGCAAACAATGTGTTAAGCATTAGTGTTTTGAAATCACATTTTTTAAATACAATCATCCTGTTTATGTGATAGAATTTCACATAATTTATCTACTTCATTATAATATTGGCAGTAGAAAAATTACCATATACTTAAAATTAGCAATTATTTATTACAAGTGCAATATTAATCTCTCTTGTCAGATGTCTGTCTGGTAAAATTTCAAACTTTAAAACCACAGTATAATGGATTAATTTCTCCGCAGAAATTTTGCTAGTTTGAAATAACTCAGCGTCATAATTTATTTCTGGTTAATGTATACTCACTATTATCGAATTCATCACCGGTAATGAGAGATTCATTTTTCGAGCTAAAGAAAAATTGCGTCAAAAATTACCTTCTGCTATGCAGTAATTAGAAATTTATCAAAAATACACATTTTGAATTGGCCATATGAATATGTACACAGTTTTATTTTATTTATACAATTAAACATACTCAAAAGTTTTATATGTATATTTGAATGTATAAAATATTTGCGGATTATTTTATAGATTGCAAAATAGAAAATGTTTATACGTTACATTTTTCAAAAAAAAAAAAAAAAAAAAAAAAGTTAAACAGTTTTTAAATCACAATGTGAAAAGAAAAAGAAAATTTTCAAATAGGAAAATTGAATTAAAAGTAATTTGTCTTTATACAAAAGGAAACATTAATTTATTAAAAAAATATATATTGTATGAATATGTACATGTACAAACAATATTGCAAATATCGCAACCGCGTGTTAATGCTGCGATAGCAGTATTGTATAATATAAAAGAAAAGACTTCAAACTGTGCAATTCCATTTGTTTCATATCTTATTCCACAATTTCCGAAGTTGGAAAATATGTTTAAAAATTTACTAACTCCGTTACTTCAGCGAATTTTAGCCTTTTGTCATTCAAACAAATATTGTTCTGTCCATCATAACCATTAACTCAACCAAGTGTTAAAAATAATTACTGGTTTTCTTTTGGATTTTAGGAACTGTGATTAAAAAATATTCATTCATTAAAATTATTTTTTCTTCCTAAAGTCATATTTAGCAATTCCATTTTGTTTAAAAACAAAGTAAATTTTATTAATTGACTTTTATTATTTCTTAACTTTACGAATTGTGAAAATTCGCTACACTTTCTATCAAATTCCAAAGGTCTCCTATGCAAAGTAAGCTCTTTATTTCTCGTTAAAGTTGTAAAAGTACATAAAATTAGTATGACGATACAGAAATAGCAATACAGACTCTCTCTTCTTTCAGCAATTTGCAAGCAGGAGTGTCAACGCGATTTTTTCCCCTTTTATTTATTTTTTTTTGTATGTTTGTACCTTCTTTCTTTCGCAGAAAAATTTCTCGTGCACAATTACTTATTGATGCTTGCTTGTCCATTTTGCTCCTCTTTAATTGTTTTTTTTTTCTATGCTAATTGTGCACTTGTGGAGACTGCGTTGCAGCCTCAACTAGAAGGTTATGTTCGAACATGATAATGGGTGTGCTGTATATGAAGTAAGTACTCCACTTTAAAGGCATCAAACTTTATTTTGACCTTCTAAAGGAAAAGGGATGCTAAAATGGGAAGGAAACTCTGTAATGAACTCAATTAAATAGTAATATAACTCACCAATTTAGACTACATCAAAAAAGTATCTCACCACTTGAAAATTTTCGTGGTCATCAAACTGTAGCTTTTCTCGTAGAAAGCTTAAATATGCACTAAACTTTAAACTTCATTATATGGCTCTATCATTCATCATGGCTCTATCTAAGCACAATCAAAAAGCATAACACTGCGCTGAAAAAAAAAAATCTGATGTGGGCACCACATGACTTCCTTATACACTTTTAGAAATATACATAATGTTAAAAAACATTGACATTGGACCCGAAACAGTTGGCTAAAAATATAAAAAAAAAATGAATTATCACCGTGTTCTGAGCTTTTCTGAAAGTTAGCTAAAACCGATTGCAAGATTTGTACTGGTAACGCTGACGAAGGCAGCAGGGACCCGAAAAAATTGGCTAAAAGTATTAAAAAAAGGAATTTTACCATGTTCTGAACTATTCTGAAAGTTTCAAATGTCTACCTAGTCGGGAAGTTAGTTAAATAATTTTTTTGTTGGACCATATAAACGCTGCCGAAGGCAGCAGGGACCTGAAACAGTTGGCTAAAAGTATTAAAAAGATGCATATTCACCGTGTTCTGAACTATTCTGAATGTTTCAAATGTCTAGCTAGTCGGGAAGTTAGTTAAATAAATTTTCTGTTGAACCATGTAAACGCTGCCGAAGGCAGCAGTGACCCGAAACAATTGGCCAAAAATATTTTAAAAATGCATTGTCACCGTATTTTGAGCTTTTCCGGAAGTTTTAAATGTCTAGTTAGTCGGGAAGTTAGTTACAAATCGATTCCAAGATTTGAACTGGTAACGCTGCCGAAGGCAGCAGGGACCCTATACAGTTGGCTAAAAGTACTTAAAAAATGCATTTTCACCGTGTTCTGATCTAATCTGAAAGTTTCAAATGTCTAGCTAGTCGGGAAGTTAGTTAAATAAATTTTCTGTTGAATCGCATAAACGCTGCTGAAGGCAGCAGGTATCGGAAACAGTTGGCTAAAAATATTTAAAAAATGCATTGTCAACGTGTTCTGATCTTTTCTGAAAGTTTCAAATGTCTAGCCAAATCGGGATTACTATACTTCCTTATACTCTGTATAAGGAAGTAAAAATCAAGTCCTGATACCATTTCTGCTGATTCTTGTGTAAAATGACATCCTGAATCCGAATATGACCCCACCTGCGGGGGTCAACGTACCGGAAGGGCCATTCTTTCCATGGAGGATCAAAATTGTGATGGCATGTCTCCGAACCACCTCCAGGGTGAGTTCCAGACCATCGCCAATTGCCCATTGCGCAGCACAAGTGCGACGTGAAATCCAACCAACCAACCAATCGAATATAACCCCCATTTTGTCCCATACCCACAGTTTTCTCGGGACGCCACCTCCTCTCCTAATTTTTATCACTCTTCGGTAATTTTATGACCATGTATTTGATTTGGAGAATGGAAAATAATCATTTTAACTCTTAAAAATAAAAAAATTATAATGTATAATAAGTGATAATAATAACTAATAAATAAAATATAATAAATGTAACTTATAATTTTAGTGGCAAATCCCCCCTCCCCCCCCCCAAAAAAAAAAAAAAAAAACCCTTGCTGCATATGTTTATGTTATATAATTTTTCCTCTCTTTAGGCCCCCAGAAAGTATTTAACAGTTAAAATATTTATTTTCTTCACTATAAATCAAATTTATAGCCATAAAAATACCGAAAAGTGGTAAAAATAGGGGGCATCCCCAAAAACCGGTGGTAGATAGAGCAAAATGGCCGTTATATTCGGATTCAAGAGGTCATTTTACATAAGAATTTGCAAAAATGGTGCTAGGGCAATTTTCATGCCGAGCAGTGTAATCAAAAGCACTCACTTCCTTAGCTCGTAAGTAAGTTTAAAGTTAAATCTTCTTTAAACTGTTCACTTCACTTTATATCAATTACACATTGAAAAATTACCTATATTCACTTGATATCTACTTTCAAAATCTCCTTTAAATCCTGTTCTCAACTTGTCAAACTAATTCCCAAAAACTAGAAACTCTACGCCAATCCTCTTTTAACTCTACTCGACACTTCTATAGTCGGCAGCAAAAGTATCCGAACACTAGCCAATAATTCCGATATCAAAAAAGTACACTTAAAACTATTTTGTTAAATAATTCCTTGTCGAATCATGTTCTTAGACTGACTAAGAACATGACTTGAAAACGATTTATTTAACAAAGCAGTATTAAGTGTACTTTTTAGACAGGGATTATTGCTAGTATTCGGATACTTTTGCTGCCGACTGTAAGTTCAACCTGATATATCACCGAAAGCATCGCCACCTGATCCTGGATCCTGCTAGCGACCTACGCTTTTTCGACCCAATATTTCTAACTCAACTCGAAGCTATCACTTGAGACGTCCTCCAACACTAAATTCAACTGGTGACCTTAATTTTCTGAACTCAGTTCTTCTAACTCAATACTTTCACCTGAGACCACCTGAAAACTTCTCTTTAACAGTGTTAATATATTTAATTTTTTAATTTGTTCCAATTTTTGAATAAAATTATTTGCGATTTATTGTCATGAACTAAACCAATAATCCACTTATATACTGACATTTCTATCAAAATTTGAAAGAAGAAACTGCTGAATTTAGAATAAATAATAAATATCTGTATTTAATTTGACTCCAAAAAACTACATTGAATTTAAAATATTATTATTTACTTCTGTAAAATATTACATTAGCATATTCTAGTTAAAAATGTATGAAAGTATATTCCACAATATATTCACTTTGATACACATTTAACATTTAGATCTTTTGTTTTAAATTATTCGTGTTTAAATGTGAAATTGTTTTATTATAGTTAATAACGTAAAAGTGCAAATAATGAGACAAGATTTTTAGTTGTGTAATTATTAATGATAGAAAAGCTTTTGTGAAACATTTTGAAAATGTAATAGTTTAAAAGGACAATATAAAATAAAAATATTCATATGAAATTGACTTTTTAGTTAGTGTAAAAGTGTTAGCCAATTTTAATTTAGAAAGGAAATTTTTCTCGCTTAGTATGAATAGAAATTACATTCTCACAATCAGAACTTTGCTAGAATGATAAGAGAAATTTGAATAAATCGAAAACAGATATATTTAAATACTGAATAGTCTGTTTTCATGTATGAATTTATTCTCGAATTAATTTCTAATAAATTCTGGAAAATTTGAATTTCGAAAGGAAATCAATCTCACGGTTTGCGAACATAATTAACTTGTATTAAAACTGTTTTAAACAATAGACAGTTAAAGTTAGTAATTATAATAAAGTATTGGTATTAAATTAAACTTTTATAAATTTTGTACAAACGAATCATTTTTACTGATAAACTGTTTTGAATAAAATCTAAACATATATTGCTTTTCTACGTGTCACATAATGCAAAGGCAAGAGAATGAGAGACATTCGCAATACAAAATCCATTTGATTAAACGGCGGACGTTTAGAGTCTCGGCTGCAATTTATTCACGCTCAAGCTGCTAATAGTTTCTGCAAAATTTCAACTTTGAAAATGCAAAGTATGCTTTTAATTTAAACTCAGACTTCAAATAGAAGACTTAGAAAATTTTAGCTTCCAATTAGCTGCAGTTTAAAACCACCTGAAATGAATTACATGAATATATGTATAAGGAATTTAGTATTTGTTGCGTGTTGTAATAAAGTTTATAATATGAAGCTTATTTTTTAAACGAATAACTTTAATAAGCATACAACATCATTATCATTTTCTGCTAGGGAAACAATTTTCCTTTTCAAGTATGTAAAATTATGTTTTATTTTACAACTTTATTTATTAAATACTTCTGAATTATTTGGTTGAAGCTTAGTAGTGGCTTGCGGTATTTGAAGTTTTTTCATACAATTAAATCTCAATTATAATTTGATGAACTAGTATTTAGAATAATTTGTATGACGAGTATAAAAAGAGACTGCAGTTATTCAGATTTCCTGAGCATTGCTGTATATATATAGTGGTGGAAAAGGAAGAATAAAAAGCTGAAATCGTTGCAACTCTGTTATTTGTTGTTGATCTATGTACAACAGTGTACTAATTTTACTAGTACATTGTTTAAGAAAAAAGAAAGAAATTTAGATTGTCTTTGTAGTGTTTTGGATATAGGGTGAGTCAGGATAAGATAGGCACATCCCACAATTCCTATTTAGCATACGAGGTAGCTCAACAGCAGTGCAAAAGTGTACACAAGGTACGCGTACACATCTCAACAGAAACCAGTCGTATAAAAAGCAAGTGATCGCACCAGGTAACACAAAATTGCATGAAAGAGGCAAAATTGATTCATTTTAGTCAATTGGAAAGGAATTCCGTAATGTATAGTATAGATAGACGAAGAGCAGCGTTCATCTTATTCATACGGATTTTTATAGTACTGCGCATACTAGTACTCGTAAAAACAATATGCGTGCTGTTAGATATAATAATAACGCAGTAGGAAATAGTTAACATAGTGGATCTTAAATTCTCCTTAAAATTTTACGCATATTTACCACTAATAATAATGTCGATATATAATACATAATTACCTATACATTGGCTCTTTAATATAAATCGCAAGCTTGTTGTGTAATAAAACTGTGTATGTTTATAGATGCACATTATAATATTCGAAAAAAAAATACAGAGAGCTTTTTTTAAGGTAAAAATTATTTCGACCCCATGAATTTCGTGTTAACAATGTCGACTGCAGTTAGCAACGCTTGAATTTTCCCCTTTGCCCCCTTGAATTTTCCCCAATACTGTTTTGTTAAGTAAATATTTGTCGAGTCATGATCATAGTTTATAGTGTTTATAAAAAAGTAAGTTGATGATAAAAAGTAGCGATCAAACTAAAAAATATATATATGAAATGTGTGGATGTGTGCTTCAATAATTTTGCTGCCGACTGTATATATATATATATATATATATATATATATATATATACATGCAACAATCCACGTGATTTATTCGTTTAATATAAGAGAAGGATGCAACTATTGAAATACCAATACTTGAGAATCTGAGTAGTACAGATTGTAGGTGTTAGAAAATAAATGCATAAACTCACTATGATAAAAGCACATAGATACGACCAAAGAAAATTACAACAAAATAAAGTGCGGTAAAATAACACCGAAAGAAAATTATATACCTACATATATATATATATATATATATATACATTTTTAAACATTTCGTAAAAGAAAAAGGGAATCACATGATAAAAGAAAAGATTTAATTAGAAAAAAAAAAAAAAAAATTCAAAATCCATTATTGAAAGCTTACGTAAAAACAGTACTTCCTCAGGGGCAGTGACTGAGTAATTTATAAAATAATAGGTGAACATCTGTATATCTGTAAGCCTAAATCAAAAAACAAACATAGGTATCACTGCCCAATTCAATAAGTAAGGTTAAAATTTAAATATTAGGTATATAGATATATTTGTTTTCGCTGAAGAATCTTACAAAGTGAAGTTACAGAAAAAAAAATAGCTAGAAAAGTTTCAAATATTTAATAATTTCTTAAGAAAAGATGACTTTTTGTGTATAATGGACAGCCAGTATTTAGGCGGATTAGATGGTTGTTTAATTTGGTGATTATAGGCAAGCTCACAGTCAAAATATAGTAATGTGCGGCATTGGCTAAAACACCACATTCTACCAAGTTAGTTTTGATCTATTTAATCTTAAAAAATAAGCCCTAAAAGCACCATAATCAGTAAAAATGGCCCATGTATATTTTGTAAAAACTATATATCATGTGAAATGTATGATCGTATTCCTTTAGGGGAATTAGTATCAACGATTTTGATTTTAGATAGCACTGTTTATAATCTCAAAGTCATACGGAAAATTGGTTTTGCCATTTGAAAGAAATCTATATTTTAGTACTGTGTACCTATTGCTGGGAGCCCCAAATGAAATTTATATGAAACTATTATTATTTTTATTTTGCGAAAGAAAAATATTTTGCCGTCGAAATACGTTTAATGTTTCTAAAAATATATCCATATTTCAATATACCTAAACTACCACACAGATAACACTGCGGAACAAAAAAAATAAAAAATTCTGCGGCATTTATTTTGTTAATGGTTTTTGTTGTAAACACTTGTATTAGACATACACAGTATGCAATTACTTTTTTTGGATTGACTCTGGTTCTTGAGATAAACGAAACACAAGAAATCAATGAGAAAGTTTAGACTACCCTCCTAAAGATCTATTTATTTGATTAACACTACTAAATTTTATTATCTATTCATGTATATAGGTACAACAATTTTATGAATCAGCTATTAGACCTTGAAATTATCAGTTCGTGTCTAATTATAAGTTTAAAAGTGCTTTTTGTCTTGGAAAATATGAGTTAGTTACGAAAACCTTGTGTTAACAACCCCAACAGTTTTTGCTATATATGTGGCAAATTTTGTTTACAAAAGCAAAGAAAAAAGACCACGGAGTTTGTGATAAAAACCTACGAAGCATACTTTGGAAGAAATCTTGCACAAAAGAATAAATATTGGATGCCCAATATCATCTGTAAGCATTGTGTAGAATCTTTGCGATACTGGAGTCAAGGAAACCGTAAAGGGCTTCAATTTGGAGTGCCGATGATATTGACTGAGCCTACTAATCACTTAAATGACAGTTACTTTCGTGCAGTGAATGTAAAAGGTATCAGTCGGTATAAAAAACGTACTTCAGTTTATCCTAATGTGGAATCGGCTAAACCCCCAGTATTGCACAGTGATATTTGCCAATTCCAGTGTTTTCAGGACCATCTACTGCAAACTGTGATGATGTTGAAATGTTAGAGTTATCAGACAATCAGACGGGCAGCAGTGAAAGTGAGTTCGAAGAAAGTAGTTCTACAAAACAGGGATTTTCTCAAGAGGAGCTCAACGACTCGTTTCGTAATTTGAACTTATAAAAAAAAATCGGTCAAAATTCTTGCTTCGAGATTAAAAGAAAAACACTGTCTTCAACCTGGTGTTACCATTACATCTTTTAGGACCAGAGAGCAAGACCTTATTCCTTACTTTACCGAAGACGATAACCTTGTATTTTGTAACAATGTTTCTGGACTCTTAAATTGTATGGGCATTCCCGAATATAAGTCTGAACATTGGAGGCTTTTTATAGATAGTTGAAAAAGAAGTCTGAAATGTGTATTGCTGCACAATGGAAATAAATTTGCTTCAGTTCCAATCGGTCATACTACCAAACTAAAAGAGGAATACCAAAATATTAAAATTATTTCAGAAAAGATTTCGTACGCAATACATCAGTGGTCAGTATGCGTCGACTTGAAGATGGTGAATTTTTTATTAGGCCAGCAAAGTGGGTAATATCCTAAATATCCCTGTGTCATTTGTCTATGGGATAGTCGCGCAAAAACAGAACATTGGATTAGAAAGGTCTGGCCTTTGAGGGAAAATATGGAGGTAGGAAGAGCAAACGTGATTCATGAACCACTGATAAGCCGAGAGAATATCCTTCTTCCACCACTTCACATCAAGCTTGGGCTAATGAAACAGTTCATCAAAGCCTTGGATAAGACTGGTGACTTTTTTAAATATGTGTGTCAAATATTTCCAGCCCTGAGTATGGAAAAATTAAAAGCAGGCCATCTTCGATGGAACGCAAATCCGTACTTTTATAAATGACACTGTATTTGTAAACCATATGACACAAATTGAATCTGAAGCATGGCTAAGCTTTGTTTTAGTAGTCAAACATTTTTTGGGGAGTCATAAAGCACCAGACTATGCAGAATTGGTTGCTAAAATGCTTCAAAATTTTCACACATTAGGAGTTACTATGAGCATTAAATTGCATTTTTTGCATAGCCATCTGGACAGATTCACGGATAATCTGGGTGATTACGGTGAGGAACAAGGAGAACGGTTCCTCCAGGACATCAGGATAATGGAAGAAAGATACCAAGGTCGATGGGATCGCCACATGCTGGCAGAATACTGTTGGACTTGAATAAGGGATTGTCCTGAGCAAAACCATGACAAAAAAGGTTACATAAAATTTTTTTTGTAATTTTTGTTTTAATTATTTGATAAACAGCATGTATATTTTTTGTTTTTATATCGTTCTTATAAAGGATCGTAATAAAAATATTTTTTCAATACATATTGGTATTTTTATTTAGGTTTTTTCAGTGAAATAGCTAATAGTCTTTATCTCAAAAACTAGAGCCAATTTTACAAACCTAATAATTTTCTAGTATTCAGCACACTAGACTTATACAAAATTGACTTTAAGCTACCATGCCGCAAAATGACTGTTCCCCTGTGTAATCGTTATAAATATACTTCCACTATAAAAAGAATCCTCCAGATAAAATTTGCGATCGGATATCAAACAAATTTCGCATATGGATTATTCCTAAGATGCGCTTAAGGAATTTAAATAAAATAAAATATGTCCAATAGGCCAGCTTTGCATAGAAAAAAAAAAGAAAAGAAATAATTAATCGGTATGCAAAAACAATTGAACATCTACTGATTTTTTTTTTTTTTTTTTTTTTTTTTTTGTGTTGTAATTTTTTTTTTTTTTTTTTTTTTTTTTTTTTTGAGCGCATTTGATTAATCGTCAACGAATAAAATTTTGTGTAAATTCATTCGTACATTTTAACTGTAGGATGCTGCTTATAACTGAAGTTTAATTAAATCCATTATGTGTATAATGATACTCAAAAAAATCTCTGTGATTATCAATTTTATAATAATTTAGATTATTTTTTTTATATTAATTAAGTAATCATGTGTATGATACTTTTAAATCTCATAGAAATTCAAATGGATATTTTAAATTATCTGCTCTATTGCTTTCATGATTTTCAAGAGGCATTATAAAGATAATACTGTATGACAAAGTCCATAATTTAAATTAATTGCAAAAGAACAAGATTTTTCTTGAATATATCAGATTATAGGCTAATTTTTATTGTTTTATGAACACACTGAATATTTCTCGAATATTAATCAAAAATATTTAACCAAATTTTGATAGCATTAACTGTTCAAAATAAATTTAATGTGAAGTTTTCACAAATATATGCGGTAATAAAGTACTATATATATATTTTTTAATTTCTAAATTATTCTTTAAAAAAAAAATGTTTTTTAAATTATAAAAATATCATAATTAGTTTTCAATCCTATAAAATCAGAAAAAAATCGAAACACAATGAATAGAAAACTGTAACAGAAAATTTTACAACAGAAAAAAAAAAAAAAAAAAGTACATGATTAAAAATTAACAAAATTAATTTTTCCCTTTTTATTGAAGATTATTCATGTTTTGACATTTTTATAACACATTAATGCATTTTTTTTTTAAAGCACAGTAATCATATAAGTAAATAAATAGTCAAATAACTTGAAGTATAACAAATTAGTTAATTTAAATGACTTTTAACGCAAAAAAAGTCTTGTTTAGATGCGAAGAAGCAAAATAATGTAAAATAATTTGAAAGTAAAATTCTTCCTTAATTCTAATTTGATTAATCCATTATTACAATTAAATTCTTCAACCATTTAATTGTACTCTTTTTGTATGATTTCTTACCTTTCGATTACTAAATCTTTTAATATTGAAATATTTGAGATTGTGTAACTACGAGAATGTCGATTTTTTTTTTTTTTTTTTTTTTTTTTACGTGAGTAACATGATGACTATTGATTACCGAATGAAAAATATTTGTTTTGTTTGCTGAAACACGCAACAAATCGTGTAATTTTGTAATAAAATAAACCCAGAAGTTAAAAAAAAATAATAATAACGAGCGTAATGGGGAAGAGTCCTTAAAAAATGGCAGATCTTTACAAAATCTGATATGTTTGTGGACAAGTATTTAGACTTTCATATCAGCTTGTTTTCTTCGACGTTAAGGTAGTATAAAATGGGTCAGGAGGTCATAATTATGCAATTTTAATTTCAGCATAAAATCTTTTCTCTGATTTTTAATTCGAAAAAAAAAAAAAAAAATACACGTAATTTTTCTAAAAAACAAATTATTCGAATATATGAGAAAACATTATGTCTACTAGAAAAATCTGTCCTTTTGGATTAAAAAACTGACCCCAGAAATTTTTATTTGATGATAGTCACATACCACATAGAAATGTATTTAGTCAAATATCATATAAATCAGTCAAATATCAGTCAAAAAAAAAAAAAAGCGTGGCATTTTTTTTTTTTTTTTTTTTTTTTTTTTTTTTAATTCAAACATTTAGAATTGTCTGGTAGTCCTATATATCAAAGAAGAAATAATTTAATGAACAGTCAAAATACATAATTTTATTAATATTATTATTATTTATCTACTTATTTATCTAATTTATGAAACTGAAAATTATAACCAAATGATTTTTATCTAGAGTTTTTTCTTAAGATATTCTGATAAAAGCGGATAGCACTTATTATATCTTTTGGATGTTTATTTCTGTCTGTCAGTTTTAATCGATAGATATTTCTCGTTTATTTAAGATAAGGGACGAAGTGTAAGAATTTGACGGAAGCAATTTTGAGGGATTAAATTCGCGATTTGATAAATTGGAGCCTTGTAAGTTATCTTTTCGATAATTGGCGTAAATTTTCAAGCCCGTAGTTGATACAAATGTCTTTCATCTAAAAATAAAATTTGATTATGTTTTCGGTCAACAGTTATTTTAAACCACTTATCTTTTTAATAGAAACCGTTAAACCAGAAGTGTCAGATAAGAAAATAATGCCTGCTTCCAACTTATTTTTTTTTCCTGACTCAAATAAAATTTTATTTATCTAAGGTTAGCGGCAGAAATAAATTATAAAACAAAGTTTAAATAAAAAGTTTCATTATTCGAACATTATTTATTTAAAACTTAAAATCTAATTTTTACTGAAGAAACATCAATACATCAATTAACATAATTTAGAAGAACTTCTAAAGTGAAAAAAATGCCCTTATCTTTTTTTAAAAGAACATAAATATATACCTATTGGTAATGAGAAGTCTTTTAATAACTTCTGGTTTCAAAACAAATTTATAATATAATCTGTATTGTTTTAAACAATAATGCATATAAAATAATAAACATATTATCTGAGGCAATTCTTTTAATTTTTTGTAAGTAAAAATGAGTAAAAATAATAAAAATTAACTAAAAAATGTTTGACTGTGTAAACTATAAACGTATAAAAAATATTGTATTTTACAAATATGCAAATAGATCAAAATTAAGAACGCAAATATTTAAATTACAAATTTAAGAAATTCATTTAGCTACACGTTTTTATGCACTTTAATATACAGGGTGATTGTAATTAAAGTTGCAATTTCAAAATGCTCTAACATTAACGGTATGACATGACATTTCACCGGAATAATTGTGAGGCGAGGAAATTTTTCGTTTTGTAAAGGAAAAAAATAGTTCAAAATTTGCCTTAATTATCCGTAATGCTTTTGTTTCCTGAAGTTCCACTTTTTCTCTTCTCACTATCACTGTTTACACTGTTTACATGTATTTTTTTTTTCTTTACAAAACATTTGTCGTAAACCTTGGAATCTATTGCTTTCGGCTATTCTACTGTGTTGTTAACAACATACACTATAAACGTAAACGTCTTAAATTCAGTTAAAAAAGTGTCTTTAACGGGTGGTCATATTTTAAGCGAAAAAAAAGTCTTACTTTTTGAGTCACCGTTTTGCATTTGAAATTAAAGCATTACAAACGTCTTAAAACACAGCCATGTTTTTAAGGCTTAAAAAAAAAAAAAAAAAAAGACTATTTTTCAGGCTTTTTAACAAATAAATAAACAAAGGTGGCTTGCGATTCTTTTTTTTTTTTTCTGTTAAAAATAGATTTTAAAATTTTCTAGAGCATGAATAAACTATCATTTTATTAATAAATAAATAAATATATCCCAGTACCCAGAATGGACTCGAACGCATGCCGGACTTGGAATAGGAAAGCAAGTGTCGGTGTACAAACAAGTCGGTGTGCAAGTAGTCAGTGTCCTTACCATTCATGCTACTGCAGAACACTACAAAACTGTATAAAATATTGTGCAGTTTTGTGTTTTAATGGGACTTGACATCTTCGACTACGTACAGTCGGTAACAAAAATATCCGAACACTAGCAAAAATTCCTATGTAAAAAAAGTACACTTCATAAGGTTTTGTTAAATAAATCCTTGTCGAATCCTGTTCTTTTTCAGTGTAAGAACATGATTCGATAAGGATTTATTTAACAAAACCGTATGAAGTGTACTTTTTCTACATAGGAATTTTTGCTAGTGTTCGGATACTTTTGTTACCGACTGTACTGCGGAAGGTTTCATAGAATAGTTAATATATTTCCGTTTAATATTTATAATTTGAACTATATTGGGTATTTTTATTCATTAAAATATATGTTTAGGCAAATAATTCTTATGAGTTTTAATCTCTTTTTTTACACATTTAAAACCTTTAAATCGCGTTTTCTCAGTTTGTACTTTTTCATGAATTTCTGATTTTCAAAATGATAAAACTTCTTCAGATAATTAATGAAAAACTTAATCTTTTTCTAGACGTTTCAAAGTGTCTACTTAAAAAAAATTTGGCAATGGATTTTGAAATTTATTTATTAGTTTTTGAGGAAAAAAAAACAAGACTATGGAGGAAATTCTGTCAATGACAGAATTTAATTTAGTACAACATGACTAATGATATTTCTGTTTTAACACCCTTAATATATATATATATATATAATAATAGTAATAATAATAGAGGGCGTTCAGTAAAATTCCCAAACACATATTCAAATAGTATATTGATTTTTAATTCCATATAAATTATTGGAATTTGAATGCGTTCATTGTATAGTATCTTCCCCTAATTGTTTAATACTTATTTACTAAATATTTTAATTTTTAAAATAATATTAAAAACAATTTCGCATTTATTGTTAATAATTAATAGTGTCAATTTCTACAAAACAAAACATAATATTAAAAAAAAAGTATAAACTGATTATTCGATACTTAAATTATACTCAAAATTCATACAGATTAATTAATATAATCCGTTGAGTTGACATACAGCCGAAACCCGTTGGCTATGTGGTCACAGAACAGAACTACAAACCCGAAGTGTGAGTTAAATCCTCGCTGATGGTAAGTGGAAATATATATATAAATGTTTTTACGGATTTCTCAAAATATTTTACGATAGAGTTGCTTTCAATTAGAGAATTAAATAGTAAAGTTAGAGAGAGAATATTAGAGCATCAGAGTAAGAGAGAAAATAGAGATAGAGTAAGAGTATTAAATAATAAAACTGGATATTAGCAGGTATTTTTGAAGTGGAACACTATAAATTGGTAACTATGCAAAATAGCAGATTGAAAGAAATAGTCTTGTCGTACTAAAAATACTTGAAAGCACTAATCTAAATATTCAGAAACAATTAGCCAAGAGCCGTTGGCTGTGTGGTCAGAGTACAGAGCTACGCACCCGAAGGTTGTGCGTATGGGAAGAGAAAAAAATACATATAGAGGTTTTTACGGATTTCACAAAACATTTTAAAACAGAGAAAGAAATTAAATGGTAGAACTGGGTATTGGAAGGCATTTTTGAAGTGGAACACTATAAATTGGTAACGACGCAAAATGCTAGATTGAAAGAAATCTTCCTGCCGTACTTAGAAAAAAAAATATATATATATATATATATTCCTTTTAATATTTTTTCTTTTAAGATATTACAAAATCCATTCCCCAATTCTTTCAAAATCCATTCAATCATCCAAAAAGTTATTAATATATTCTCAAATACAAGTTTTAGCATTTTGAAAATCACAAATTCAGGAAAAATGCAAACTGAGATTTCAAATATATATATATATATATAACAGAAACTATGCCTTAATATATATTTTATTGAGGAAACCTAATAGAGTTCAATTTCTAAATGTTATAAATATGTGAAAATTTCATCCCTCGATGTTTGGACAATACGATTATCAGCAAAATCTCATATTACTAAAATTTCTGAAGTTTTTTTTTTTTCCTATAAAAACAGATTTAAATCTTTAATAGTTTCATTATTATTTCAATTTTAGAAAATATTTTTTTTCCTTGCAAAGTTAAAAATTCTTTTAATTAAATAAAAATATTACTATCCTTTTTTTTTTTTTTTTTTTTTTTTTTTCATCTTAGCATAAAAACCATTAGATGGCGCCACTACTCTTCTTTTAAATAACGAACGATAATCTTTTATTTTAAGATATTTTGAATGTCTAATTTTAAGATATATTTTTGTATTAAGATATTTTAAATTCGTTCATTTCCACCACCAGTTTATTAAGATTAAAAAAAAAAGTGTCTTAAATAAAGATAACTATGATGTCTAATCTGCTTTTTCAGATATTTACGTGTCTTAAATACTTTTTCAGTCTTTTTTGTTTTGTTTTGTTTTACTTTAAGACTGCTTTATTAGCAGTGTACCTGTGTTTAATGAATCCATTTAGTCTTTTTTTTCTTTTTACATTACCCTATAGGCACATTTTGGAAACTACTATATCATACTATACACCAGCATTTTTTTTTTTTTTTCCAGCAAAAAATTTTCTATTGCCTCACGATTGTTCTGGTAAAATATCAAGTCGTTCTAACCGGAAGTTTAAAAGCTAGAGCGTTTTGAAATCGCAACTTTAATTATAATCATCCGGTCTAATTGTGTGATATCTTTGCTTCCCCGAGGCTTTATATCTGCATATATATGTATTTAAAAGGAAAAGTTTACAACGAAAATTGATAGGAATAAACATTACACACATATTTACAATAATTTGTTAAGCAACCAGGAATGCTAATGTTCTGCTGTTTAATGATTTTTATGTTCTGAAGAATGCTAATGTTCAACGCAAATTTCTGCAGTTCTCTTCGGATTCAAAGGGAAATCATACGTTAGATACAAATAGTCCCCATAAGAAAAATCAAAAGATGACAGAAAGTCAATCGTGTGACTAGGTTAAAGGACTCCCTTCCGCAATGTATCGGTTTGGAAAGATCACATTGGCGAACCTTACATTCTTGCTGTTACATCATTTTTAATCACATTTGCTACCACATATCAGTTAGAACTTCCTTTAGCAAGTTTGGCAGGACATTTTTCAGAAAACATACTATATTATACATAGCCAAAGCGTCTTTGCAAACGTTACAATACTATTAACGGATTGTTTATGCTTTCTGTAAAAACACTGGACACAAGATACACTGGACACAAGGTGGGTGAAATGGGAATTTATAAACATCTACGCGTTTGTTATGGGTATAAAATGCGAAATACATTCAATACTAAAAACACAAAATCTAGGTAAAAAACTCTTCATTGTAGGACACAAGACAGTTAATTCTTGGACTCGTTAATCATGTATTTTTACTTTCTAGCTTTCATCGTATTATAAAATTTGGCGAAAAGCAGGTTACGGACACAAACAACTCATGCAGTTATATGCAACTTATGTGGCTCTGTGTTCAAAAATATATCTTCAAATAACAGTTTTTCTGGATATCTTCAGGAAATCGAAACAAATCGAAACAAAACAAACAAACAAACAATAAATAAATAAATAAATAAATAAAAATAAAATAAATAAATGATATATCTTGTTTTTGTTATATGACAATACAGTATTAGTCTTTCGAATTTGGTATGATAGTCTGCAGTCCTGTAAACAAAATGTGTATGAGTTTTATTCCAATTACTAAAATGTACCAAACTTACTTTTTCATTACAAATATTTTTAACAATTTCTTGTTTAAAATCTTTATAGGCTAGCACTAGTGTCTTTTCACACATATGTATAAATAAATAAATACATGATAATCCGTGTAATTCAAACAAATATATATTTTATAACTTACCAGCAGGCTTCATCCACTTCACTGGTCACTAAATTTAAATAGATTTCAAAGAAAAGAAGCATTATTAATAATAATAATCACTATTTTCACTTTATAAATAAAAACTAAAAAAATCCATTATAATCACTAAAATGTTGCTTCAGGGTCCACGCTGCCATCAGCAGCGTCTTCCTCACTCGCATTATCTTCGGACCGTGTCCCCATTGTCTGAAAAAACTAACACATTTGGACTTCAGTTTGGGTGTTTATCGAGTAACATTTTCGAATCAGGCAATCAGGCAAATCGAAGTATCGCTTTTATATTTAAATCGCGATTACATTGATCAACATTACGCAAACTTTACATATCATTTTATACCATGTTTTTTCCTATATTGTATTTGATTTACCCGTCCAACCGTAAAAAGACAGCAATTTCACTATAAATATACTACTGCAATATGTTATGTTATTTAATTTTATTTCAAAATGAAAAAATCGATCTATTAGCAAACGCGCGATTGCAATTTAAAAAATGGAATTTTACAGCGCATTGAATGAAGAAACAGCAGAATATTCGTTTTTTACTTGAGTGAAAGGGGTATGTCTCGCCGTGACCAACTTCGCAAAATGAAAAACAGAAGAATCTTTGATTTTTCCTCACGGAGGATGAAAGGGAACGTCTCGTGGCAAAAAACTTTGCAAATAAACTCGATATTTAATCACGTTTTAATTAATAATTCATTTTCTAATTAAAAATTTAAAATTCGACATCGAGGTGCGAACAGATACATTCCAGACTATGTGTGTGCCAAATTTCACGTCTATAAGTGCAATATAGTTTTTTGAAAACAGTTGACAGACGGACAGACAGACGTCATTTAGCTTTTATTAATAAGCTAACTTTGTCTGTATATATTATTTAACATAAAGTCACCATATATTCTGGAAGATAAGATCAGTTTTAAAAACATAGCGTAGTACTAGTTTGACGTTAAATGCAACCAATGAACCAACCAGTTTTATTTTTTATTTTATTTTAATTTATTATTTATTTATTTAGTTAGTTAGTTTGAGTTGTTAACAGAATTTTGTATTTGGAATGAAACATTTTCTATTTGTAACTAAATGTTTGGGATTCAGATCTAATTTGCTATGCAAAATCATGTTTTATTATTCTTCAAAGATTTTTATATTAGTTTTGTAACATTTCTTCCATCACCTATGTGTTACCGAAGGTAAAAAACACCATGTATTCCACTTTTTTTTTTTTTTTTTTTTTTTTTTTTTAAGAGTTATCACTACATCCTTGATGTGTACTTTTTGCTGTATTTTATTAGTGCATTAAGTCATTAATTACGTTAAAGTATCATAAGCGAATATTATTATTTTCAAACAAGTGCATGATAGGTGAAACATGCATTTGAAATTAACAACAAGAAAAAAAATGCTCTCATAAAAAACTAAAGTTTTGTGACTAGATGTCCTTTACTTCCGGGATATAGATATATTACACCTAATCATAATTTTAAGATTGCGAAAAGAAAAAAAAAAAAAAAAAGAAGAAGAAGTTTTCGATACATTAAGCTTTTTTAAAATAGAAATTTCGACTACTTTTCAATTTTCCTAAACGATCAAAATTTTTAGCAAAAATTCTTTGATTATTTTCTT
Organism: Salticus scenicus; assembly: GCA_963930645.1. Lineage (NCBI taxonomy): Eukaryota > Metazoa > Arthropoda > Arachnida > Araneae > Salticidae > Salticus > Salticus scenicus. The sequence goes on along the minus strand of OZ005651.1, from coordinate 251,235,178 downwards.
TTTATTCAAAGAAAAATGTAAAAAAAGAAAAAATATATATAAAGATTATTAATAGCCTTTTAAAAATTGTTGACATTTTTAGAATGAATTTCTTCTAGAACTTCTAAAAAATGCTTGTCCTATGTTTTTATGTATAATTAAATTTCCTTCTTATTGCATAATACAATCAAAATAAACAATAAACACTTTCACATTTATTTTCCATTTACAACATTTAATTAAACAAAATGCGGCATTTGTTTCGCTAACAAACTTAATTAAGTGCAATTAACACCTATTCAATATATCGGAGAAAGTGTAGTTTTTCAACTGATTAGTATTCTAATTTCACATGCTCCTTTAACATTTTTCTTTTTTTTATTAATTTTGTATTTTATTTATGACTATGATAAATAATAAAATAATGAAATAATTATCGTTGATTAATGGTAGATTTAGAATTTCCCTCAATTAAAATTAAAACATTTATTTCATTTGTATTACATGTTTAACTATTTTTTTCATAGTTTTACATTACACTGCTTTTGTAAAATATTAACTTTACTATTCGAAAAGAGGTATAAAATATCCTATTAGACAAAAGGACAGTAATGAAAAATATTGTTATCTACTAAGATTATTAGGTTATAAATTTTTATTAGAACGGTTTAAGAATAGTTTTTATTCATTTAAATTAAAATGCCCATTATGTTTCCCAAGGATTCGAATACTAAGGTTGTTCATCTTACAATAAAATTTTCTGGAGGAGGGGGAAAACTATGGGTAACGAATGAAGAAATAATGAATAAACAAACTGAAAATTTGATAACGAATAAATAAATAATAAATAACGAATGGATATCAGTGAATTTAATAACAAATACTGTTATTCATAGTGCGCGTGCCTTATCCAATATTCTTTCTGAATATTAATTTTTCATATGTAGTATTAAAAAAATCATGAAGTAGATCACTGATCAACCTTTTTTGTAAAAAAAAAAAAAAAAAAAAAAAAAAAAAAAACAGAATTACTTGAAATTGAAGAGATACGAATTTAGTAGAGTTCTAAGTAGCATTGTTGGATGTAAATCAGACCGCACAGAACGAGAACGAGATAAGACTATACTATTACAATAGGCATGAATAACACATATATTAAACCAAAAAGCACAAATGATATTGAATGTTGCTTCTGTTAAACAGATGCTTAAACAATACAAATTCAACAATGAATAATATATATTCATTTGTCTACTATCACGTTAACGTGCAACAAACACACATAACACCATGAATCCTTTCACAATATAAAAAGTACAATTCGGCTAAAGGTAGGAGTAATTAAATACTCAAAACACTCAATTATCATCTATTACAATATAATTTGTAAGTTTTCAGTTTCTAATTTCATTTATTATAATAGAATGGTAAAAGTTGTATTAACTAAGTAAGTAAATTACCTTATTACATAAATTCGTTTTTAACATTGTTAAGATTTACGATAAATGTTTTTATTTTAAATTTTATGGATGTAATCATTTTAAAATATTTCATTCTCGTTTTATAATATTAGTATCTTGAACACCAATTTTTCTTCAGAATCATTGTAAAAATCAATTGCAGAATTAAGCAGAGTGTTTTTTATTAATATCCACCATCACAGAAATATTTCTTTATATAGTGATTAGATTTTTAACGTAATATGTACTCACATTTCAAAGAAGGGATATATGTCAATAAATTAAACAAATTTCAAAATACAAAAACTTTTTTTTGGGATTTTCACAAAAATCATATCGCATATAATAACTTTATACATAAATAAAAATTTAAGTAAAAAAACATTTTTTAACAGTAGAATCTTTTAATTGTGGAGTCCTGAAAAGCATAAAGTGAAAATTTATTTTTGCAAAGACATGCTATAAATAAATGAAAGTTTCAACGCTAAGGAAATTTTAGAGAAATATATAGATATTTCACTTTTGCAAGAGATGAAAATTTTTAAATATTCAAAGTATTTTAAAAAGCTATCGAGACCGATGTTCTTAGTCATTATTTTCTACATAATTATTTGTTAAACCATAAATTTCAAAGTTCTTTAAAGCTTTTTAAAATATTTTGAATATTTAAACCTTTCATATCTTGCAAAAGTGAAACATCTATATTTTTCTCTATTTTTATATAATGCATTTCAGGGCTCCACAATAAACAGTACCACAACAACAGTAACAGTAGCTTGTACTGCTAAAAAATGTTTTTTTTTTTTTTTTTTTTTTTTTTTAATTAAATTTTTATTTTCTGCTTTTTAGTTATAAAAAAACAAATCAAATTCTTAGGATACTGTGTAGACTTTGAAGATTTTCTTTTATCAATTGACACCTTTTGTATTAATTATCAACAAAAATTATCACATCGGCTCTTGAAGAATCGAAACCACGACACGCTCTAACCAAAAATCAAAGAAAAGTAAATAAAAGTCATGGAACATGAAAGATTCCAACAAATACTTATACAAAAAGAATATTGTTCTCGAATGCTTTTTGAAATATTTTGAATATTTAAAAATTTTTATCTCTTGCTAAGTGAAATATTTATATTTTTCTTTAAATATTTTAATTTTTTGTGTTTCAAGAGTTTTCTTTTTGTTCAAAATTTTATTTATTTGTTTATAGCATGTCTTTTCAAAATATTTTTTAATTCTTTTTAGGGCTACACAATAAAAACTTCTAGTTTTTTTTAAAATTACATTTTCATTTTTGTTCGTTTTAGTAACTAAAAGAAGCTTCTTAAAAAAAATAATCAAAAATTGTTTAGGATAGTGTGTAGACAAGGAAGGATCGTCATATTATCGTTTGACACCTTTTCTATTAATTATATGCAATAAAGTGACACATGTGTCTTCGACCTTACAACCATTGCGTTATCAACAAGACGCTCTGCCAAATTGAGCTAACAATTGACGAAAAAGTGTGCCAACATTTACTTTAAAGTGGAGGCGATTTGTTTTTCAGTGTGACACAAAAACATGATGACAAAATCCAATTTCAATAAAAAGCTTCTAAAAAATATATTTATGTAATTTTTACTTAAAAAATTATATTTCGTGATTTTTTTTAATATCTAAAATATTTTGTATTTTTGAATATCTAAAAAAAATGCTTCCTAAAAGAACTCTTCGAAAATTCTTAGGATACTGTGTAGTCAACAAAAATTTTCTTTTATCAACTGACAGCTTTAGTACTAATTATATGCAAAAATTAACACTCGGACCTTCGGGTATCGAGCTCTCGACTACCGCGTTATTAACGTGACGCTCTCTCTAACTAAACCAAGGAGCGACAAACGGAATTGCTTATATTTACTTTAAAATGAAGGCGACCTTTTTATCAGCGTGACACGAAGACGCGATGACGAAATCAGTTTCATCAGTTACGCGAAAGCAAAACGATCTGTTTCTATAAGTAGCCATAAAATATCACCTGTAATTAATTTGAACTCTTGTGACGACCTTAATGTCGTCTCCATAGTTCAATTTAACTTTAACTTGAGATTGAAGCTGAAACTTACTTAACTACTTAATATATCTATGAAGAAATGACAGAGTCAGATATGTAAAATAAAATCAGCTTTTATTTGAGCTTAATAGAAAAAGGTGGGCGTTGGACTTTAATATCTTTATAAGTTCAAATGGGCAGCCATACTAGCTATTCTAACATTAAATAGATAACCGCAATTACTCTCAACTACTTTATTTAACTTCATTAACCCTCGCGGCTCAGTAACCTTTCGATAGCAGGAGGATTCCCTGACACCGCTATCTACTCGACTTACATCCAAATAACCTCTAGCCGCTAACAGCTAGCCTTCTACTAACTCTCCAACTAACTCACTCCAACTATGAAATACATCGCCTTTCAACTCCCTCTCCAACTAACCCAAAAGCAATCTTCCTTCTCCTTTTATATCCATCAATTTCCAAAATACTTTATAAAATTAGCATATCGCAGATTACCATTTAGTTTAGGATAGGAACTAACTCCATTACTCAATCGAATCCTAAAAACTTCGTATTCATGTTTTACTCGCAAAGTGCGAATTTTAATCGTAGCACTTTGCTACACCTCACACTCTAAAATCCCGTATTAAATCGTTCGCTTATATACTTTTATTAAACGAGCGTTTATAATTACGAGTGCTTATAACGAGTGCTAATAACGAGTTCTTACAACGAGTGCTTATATTAAACGAGTGCATATTATGCTTATACGTGATTTGTTTTATATATATATATCTATATATATATATATATATATATATATATGTCTTGAGTTTTTCGGAAACAACTCTAAAGATTTTGGTAAAAGTTTGGGGTTACGGGTTTTTCGGTTGAAAACTCGACTGGAGTTTGTCATCTTCAGGATCGCGTCCGCTGTTAATTCTTTAAACTCCTGTTATAAAATACGATAGAAAATGAACTTACACATAGATATATGTATCGATTTCTATATAATTTTTTTTTTTTTTTGGTAGTAAAAATCGATTAAACGTTTAGTCATCCTTTGGAAATTTGCGTTCACTGTAAACCTTTATTAACCGGTCGAAAACAACAGGAGAAATTGTGTTTACCCGGAAATGGATACAAAGATTTTGATAAAAATTAGGGGTTGGGGTTTTTTAGCGATGCAAAATCGATTGAACTTAATTTCATCTTTGGGGAGAAAAAAAAAAAAAAAAGAGTTCGCTATTGACCCTTTATCAGTTTTTAAAAACATATGGTAGAAATTGGGTTTACTCGAAATGGTTAAAATAATTTTAATAAAAATTTGGGGTTAAGGATTTTCAGGGTGCAAAATTGATTAGAGTTACCCTAATTTTCTGGGAAATTCACGTTCTTTGTTAACCCTTCATCCGTTGTTTGGAACATACTGCAGAAACTAGGTTTACTCAGATATGTATATAACGATTTTGAGGAAAGTTTGGGGTTAAGTGTTTTTGGAGTGAAAATTTTATTGCACATATCTTTGTCATTAGGAAAATTTGCTTTCCCTATTAACTCTTCATACACCATTTGCAACATAAGGTATAAAGGTGTTTGCTCGAAAATAGATATAATGGCTTTGATAAGTCTTGTGGTTAAGAGACATTTAGGGTGCAAAATCGATTTGATTTACCTTCATCTTCTAAAATATTCTCGGTCGTTTTAATCCTTTATTCGCCGGTTTCAAACTATGGCAGAAATCGGATTTAATTCAAATTGGCTGCAACAATTTTCATAAAAATTTGCCGTTAAGGGATTTTCAGGCTTCAAAATCGATCAAACTTATTCTCATTTTCTGGAAAATTCACACTTGCTCTTAACCCCTCATACACTTTTTGCAACATAGGACAAAAATTCCACAGAAATATGTGTAACCATTTTGAAAAAAATGTTTGGCTTAAGAATTTTTTTTTTCATTATTATTTGGAGAAAAATCTAATTAAAGTTTGCAACATACGACAGAAATTGCACAGAAATATATGTAATGATTTTGAAAACCTATGCTTAAAGGTTTTTTTTTTTTTTTTTTTTTTGGAAAATAATCAATTTGTCTAATCCTCATCTGCATGAAAATTCGAGTTCACAGCTAATCCTTTATCCTTTGGTTGAAATATGGCAAAAGTTGTGTCTATTCATAAATGGATGTTAAGATTTTGATGAAAGAACAGGGTTAATGGGTTTTTGGTTGTGAAAAATCAAATGGATTTATCGACATTTTAAGGAAAACCTGCGTTCGCTGTTAAAACTTTTTCCGCCGATTGCAAAATATAGCAGAAATTGAGTTAACTAAGAATTAGATATAACAATTTTTATAAAAACTTATCGTTTAATTTTTTTTTGAGATGGGAAATACATCTGACTCATTATCATCTTCTTAAAATTAGAAATTACTATTAAACCCCACTCCGCCCATGGCACGCAAAATATGGTACACACTTGGTTTTCATAGAAACTGCTTGAATGATTTGGATAAACATTTAAATTTAGGGCCTTTTTAGTTAACAATTAAATCTGAATTGCCCTATCCCTTAAAAAAGTTTGCTTTCACTTGTAACCCCCTGAATAAAAAAATGACAGGAATTTTGTTTTCTTTTAAAATACTTGAAGGACATTGATAAATTTTGACATTTTGATAAACATTTAGAGTTAGTGTGTTTTTGAGATGACATTTCCATTTGAAATTCTCTCTAAATTTTTCTTATAACAAATTCTGCACAATTGACGATTTTTAAGGCTAGAAGCATGACATGCTTCATAAGCTGTAGTACAAGTTTGGCGACAGTGTCTGTATTTTTTAGACATTTGTGCTAACTATGAATTATAGCTACCTTCTTCCCTTCATTCATAACATTACATTATTCTCTATCCTTCCTGATACATCACTTTCTTTACTTTCTGGTTGAAGGATCATATCTTAAAATAAATAAAAAGTTTCATCAGTCATTGTCAAGCAATTGTTTTTTATTATTATTGTTTTAAAAACTGATTCAAGGATCGAAATCTTCACAATGATTTGGTTGAAGTCCTCTCACTTTGATGCGACAATTTTACTAAATAAGCACGTTTTTGAACTGTGAAAATCATTTTATTTAGTTTGATGGTATTGGTATTTGTATTAAAGCAGATTGTTTGCACTAGAAACTTAACCCTGGTGGTAATACTACCCATGGTAGTTGTCTTCCTAAGAGATCGTAGCCCGTATTAAGCCGAGTTTTGGAGAAAGGACGGAAAATACCAAACGGCTAGGCAGATAAACGCGATATGGGTTAACATTTGGATTGAAAACATCTATCATTTTGATTCGTTTACATTAGATTCATGTCTCGAGCCATTGTCCAGTTGTAACCGTCATAATTACGTTTGAAGAATTTCAACTTTGCTCATAGTCGTTTTTCGTTTTACATTTGCTGAACAAATGTTGCATCAACTTATTATTAAATTTTACATCTTCCATTAAAATCAACTATATATTTTTCGTACTCGCTGCTAGTAAACGTCAAATGTAATATAAAATTCTGGTACATAAATCCAAAAGTACTAAATATTAAAATATATTACTCTGATCATATTATGTTTCTACAAATAACATATATAACAGTTTGATACAATTTCTTGTGATTTGTTCAATATATTCATTTTAAAATGAAACAGAAGTATAAATGCTAGAAAACCTCTTATTGGATTTTAAATTGGTCTGTTCTTCCTCATCGAATTTTTAGAATTAGATTATGTCCACATATATTAATGTCAATATGTGTGAAACCTCAGTAATTTGGCGAAACGTGTTTTGAAAACTTTATAAAAAGTTTTTTTTTTTTTTTTTTTTTTTTTTTTTGAGAATCTCCTATTATGTTAAGGAATTTATCTGACATGAACTGTCTCGTGTAGCTCAAAAGAAGTAAAAAAGCGGAAGAAATGTCAAAACAGACACCTTGATGGAGATTTAAAAATACATATGGATAACTACTCAGGGCTATAACTTATTTGAGGTACCATTTGTCATCTTATCTAACTTGACTAAAATATTTTATATAATTTACATACTAATATATGGAAATCTTGAGAATTAAAAATTCCGTTTAGAGAAATTTTATTAAAAAAAAAAAAAAAAAAAAAAAAAAGTTATGTATATATATATATATTACATTTAAAATTTGAAAATAAATTCAAATATATTTATTTTAACTTATTCTTAATTTTTTAAATACAATGCCTGTATTTTTGGAAACATTGCTTAAAAACCCAAATGATCTCGATTATTTGTATGATTATTCCTGATTAATTTCATGCGTACCTCAAGTAAATATTTCTAAAATATAAATGTAAAATAATAAATCTTATTTTGATATAAGATGCTTGTAAAATACATTTAAGAATGGGAAAGGTACTTCTAAACAAAATGTAATTTTTTTATCTGGCAAAATATAATTTTTATTCAAGAAGGTGAGTTATGAATAAATATTAAATAATATTTTAAAAGCAAACGTTTTATGAAGGCATTTAAAATGAATAAATATCAAGTAAAAATGCTTTTGTCATTTGAATAGTGTGTCCTGTGAATTCAAATATGTTATTTTTAGCCCATTTAATAATTGTAAAGTTTCCTTTAAAAGCATTGTTTTAAATTTAAAACATTTCTTCTAATACATCTTATGGGAGATATGAGAAAATGTAATAATGAAATTCCTCTTACATCTTTAGAAAAGAAAAATGGGTGTGGGAGTACTAACATTTTCTTTTGATTATTTTCTGGATATGAAACGATATGAAATATTAAATAAAAAAGTTCATATCTAACGTTTTTGAATATGTACTTCTTTAGGGAGTTTAGAATTTTGGCTAGGGTCATTTTTTGCCCGTTAAGGCATGTTAGATCGAGACCTACGACTTAAAATCATAGTTGTCAAGTAAAAGATGGATTCTGGAATTTTAAAATCATTCGTCAGACTAATGAATAATGAATAATAATAAATTATGTTTAATAAAACATTAAGAAACAATGAAACATCACAAAATATAATACAGGGTTTCAATGGACTCACGTTTTTCCAAAGAATCTTCCCCTATTATTCTTTGAAAATAAATTTCTTCTTAAATGCATACGATTATTTTAGGACAAAAATTGATCTTTAAAATTTGTGGCACGTACGATTTGGGTTCACATGAAATCCTTTTATATTTTTTTTACCTCATATAAAATCTTACAGAATAATAAACAAAAATGCGATAAAGTTATCGAGAATAAGTTAAACTGCTAAATTAATATTTTGTGTAATTTATGTATGATTAATAGTATCATACTACTCATGGAAAGTTTTAGAGCTAATTGAAATACATTCACGAAAAAAAAAAAACCGCGGGTTCTAGGAAAAAACGACCCAAGAAAAAACGGCTTCTAGAGAGAAAGTCCCCGGAAATAAATTCAGAATTTTGCAAAATTTCACATACATATCTTGCGCGTCAAATATTTGACAAAATTTATTCATTATTTATTATTCAAAATTAAACATGAAATAAAATAAAATAAATAAATAAATAAAATCATAGTATGCTTTGACCATCACAAAGCTTTTTTCTATATCATTTTATATAATAGCGGTCAACATGAACAAACGTAGGAGCCGAATTTTCAAAATTTTATTGGGTGCACAAACAGCCTTAACTTTTCTCTAAGAGGAAGTGATTTGCTCCACCCCCTTCTCTCCTTCATTGGTTTGTATTTTTTCTTCATTCGAATGTAATGAGTTTCTTTTATTTTAATAAATATTTGTGTCAGAGGTAAGGAGTAACTTTTTCTGTTCCGAACAGCTTGCTGTGTTCTTTAAATCAGTGTGAAGTGAAACATCATTACCATTTAAAAGAAAATGACTTGGTTGGAAAATGTTTCAGAACAATAATTTTATTTTGTGGCCCAAAAGCTAAAACGGTAAGTTATTAATAAAGTGCAGAAAATAAGAAATCCCAAAACTAAAAGTTTAGTCTTTTAATTTTCATACAACCTATTAGCTCTAGCTTTAACTAAATCTACTTACAACAATTTAACTCACAGCTTTTGGCTATCCTTTATATTGTTACATTATTTAACAGAACAAGGGTGGAAAATTGGCACAGAATTCATACTACAGTAAATGAACGAAAATTTTCTTCTTCTTACATTAACGATTTTGTAGGTAGAGAAATATTTTAAACTAACACTGGTATGAGTTCTGCACCAATTTTTCAGCCCTGACAAAAATACTTTGCATATTAATGTTTAAATGATTAAAATTCAGCAATCTATGTCCGGAAAAGACCCCTTATGTAAAGAAAAATGTATCCGGATTCTTGTTTATGACATAAAAACGCAATTCACTAGCTGGAATGATAGGTAATGGATTTCACAAGGTTTGGGGTTCCGCTATATGCATAAAAGTACAGAACTCAATCTTAACGGGAATTTGCGTAAAGTATTTATATAAACGTTTTTTTTTTCATATATAGTAAGTGAATTTGCATGCTCTAAAAAAATACAGCCAGCATTGCTTCTGTTAATATCTGAAAGTTAACATATAGAAATAAGCAAACAAAATATCTATTAATATTCCCGCAAATAAAAGGGGAGAATTCGTTTACAGTTTTCTTTGAATTTTCAAGTAAAAGAAATCGTCTTTAAGCATTTATTTGCATGTGACATAAGTAAACTACCTTACTTCCTTATCTCAAGTGAAATTTTAAGTTTTTTTTTTTTTTTTTTTTTAATTATTGTTGCTCAGCAAACAAGACTAATAATAATTTAATCTTCAAAACTTAACATTTGAAATGCCGACAGACTCTGCCTTTAGATAATAGCATTCTATATTTGAGTTCTCATGAAACGCATTCAAAGAAATCCACACAGCAATGGTAAAGGAACGAATGAGTGTTTAGACAGTTTTATTCACCTTTTAACCGGCAACACATGATGTCTCACGCAACACGAGACCTTTAATACAGAAACACACCCATTTTTCTTTCACATAAATTTAGGCTTTTGCAAACACTAACTGTTTAGTTTTAAACCATAAATTATCTCTTAATTATGCTTGTAAACCCAAAATCTTGAAAAAATAATGTTATTTTCTATATTACACACCCTAATCCTGGAAAATGGAAAATGTTAATCATGCAATGTAAACAGTGAACATAATAAATAGAATAACTCAAGCAAATTAAGACAAAAAAAAAATGATTTAATATTACATTTATTTTTTGTAATAAATATTTCATAATTAATATTTTTACAAACTGATTTAAATTTATAAGTATAGTTAAAAAAAAAAAAAAAAAAAAAAAAAAAATGTTTAATGGAATATTTATACACTGTTAAAAATGAACCACTTAAAAATGAGAAGATGAGCCTCTTCATATATTTTTGAGAAGATTTTTTCAAAAAATGCAGCAGTCGTTGTTTTCTCAAAAACGGAAATATTAGTAAAATTAAGTATAATTGCTAATAATTTAATTTTGTGAAATCGTTACGATAAATGCTTTTAATTTGTTTTATAATTCCATTGAATAATGTACGCTGTAAAAAAAACACACTTCTCAAAAATAATTAGAATCTTCTCAAAAATACACTGTAAAAAATAGGTTCTTAAAAATAAGTATATATTACCTCAAAATAGCCCCGAAAAATATATGCTTAAAATTGAAAACCCATATACTCATTTTTGAGTATACTGACAAGCTCAAAAATGGAATTGACCAATAAGAATCCCATTATCCCCATGTTTGACATGTCAATGTACTCAAAAATGAGTACATGGATTTTCAGTTTTAAGTATATATTGTTTCGGGGCTATTTTGATACAATATATACTTATTTTTAAGAACCTATTTTTTACAGTGTAAGCAGAATCTTCTCATTTTTGAGAAGTTTCATTTCTTTCTTTCCTAGTAGGAATTTCACTTTTTAAATATATATATATATATATATTACTTTTAACTATTCATTTCATAATTACTCTTGTAATATTGTAACGAAAGGCGCTTTGTTTATGCACACCGTAGCTTCGAGTTAAAGTATCGGGCTACGAAACGACAGAGTGTGGGTTCGATTACCATCAAGAGAAATTTCTTAAAAATGGTTTTAGTTCAAATCTAAATTGTATATTTTTCATTTATCTATTATGTCATAATGTTGATTATGTTTATGTTATGCAATTTCTAGACTTTTCGAATTCTAGAATGCTCTGTTCCAGAAAATTCATAAATTGTGTATAAAGTGATGCATAATTTGACATAAATATTTAAATGAGAAAAAAAAAAAAATCTGAAAAATGAGACGTTCCTACTGTGAGCTATTATAAGAAATGGAACTTCTCAAAAATGAGAAGATCTGCTTATTTTTTAGAAGTATGATTTAACAGTGTAGCATAATGAATCTGAAGTCGAATTAGTATGTTCTGAATATTAGTTATTAAGTAACTAAGATAAATTTACATGGAAATATAATGAAAAACGTAAGTAATATGTATTTACGAATAACATTATTTTCAACCTTTAAATAAATTGCTAAAAGTATACTTCAATACATATACATTTTTTCGGTGACATTTAAAACTCTATATTGTTTTTATTATCGAAATATATCGTTATCGCCAATAGAAAAATATTTAAGCAATAAAAAAGAAAGAAAGAAAGAAAAAAGAGGAAAACAGAAAGCGTCATAATCAGTGATAAAAGAAAGAGTTAAATGAGAAATATATTTTGAAAAAAAAAAAAAAAAAAAAAAAGACCGCAAGCTAAAACGTAAGTGAATTGATAAAAAATGAAACTAATGTTTGAAAACGGTGATTTTGAGAAAGCTTTAAAGTATACCAGATGTAAAAAATAAATAAAAATAAAAGTCTATTTACTTCTTCCAGCTGTTGCAATAGACAACAATAAAGCTTCATGGGGAAAAGAAACATGTGAAAATATTAAACTTTAAAGATTAATTTATTGTTAAAGTGTAAATATATATCAAAATTTTTTGTTCATAATTCTTACGTGTACTTATACACTTTGTATTCAGTTGAAATATATATGTAGGAGAGCGAAGGGCTAATTGTAACAGGGGTAAGAAGTAACACGTAATTTACGCAATAGTTTGCAACATTTTCGATTAGATATTTCGATAAACATAATTCTTATGACGCACCTTATTATGTAAGCACAATAAATGTTCCACAAATATGGTTAATGAGAAGTTCTGTACATGTGCTTCGTTTTAGTTAAATTAGTGGAGAAAAACGTATTTGGTAAATTTTGATTAAATTTTGATTACATTTATGTTTTAAAGACATGTTTATAGCTATTTATTTTGTTTCTATGTTAAATTATAAAATATATGTTTAATTTTGTTTTAATAAATCGTTATATTTTTCTATAAATATACAAAATGTCCAAAATTATACCATTGCGCAAATTGAAACGAAATTTTGGGGCAAGTTGTAACATGTTATTATTTGTATTAGACATTCTACATTAAATGTTAATAAGCAAATTATTTATTCGGTGCTTTATTCTATGAATTTGCTCTTCTTGTTTTATGATGAGGAACTATAAAAGCAAGTCTGAAAGAATTTCAAAGAGTCAAGATATATACGATTTGGCTAAAGCTGAAGTCTTCTAGAAAGATACAAATATTAGACACTTATCACACGAAAGAAAAGCATTTCGACAATATTTTGAAGAGATAATTAAAAAGTAACACAAACACAAAGAGAAAGAAAAAAAAATAAATAAAATAAAAAAAGAAAGGATAAAAATATAAAGAAAATTAGTTTAACTCCAGATACAGATCCTGATCAAAGGAGAGGTTTTACTTAGTTACAAGAGATGCCTATAGTCTCTTTAAGGCAGAAGAATGGTATAATGCTTAATTTGCAAAATGTTGGTACACGTTCGATGTGTGAGAGGAAACAATATATCATTTGTTTGTATTAACATCATTTCTGACTAAGAGTGACTTCTATGGTCAATAGATATTTAATTTTCATTTAATTTTACTATAACCCATTTGATATAATTCATTGTTACTATGCCAGGAATTTCATATTAGTTATTAATTGTCTTCATTTTCATTAAATTAATAAATAATTGATAACAAAAAACATTTTGAAATATTGTCGTTTTTATTGTTAGTATTTCCTTTATACCTGTTACAATTTGTCCCACGTGTGTTACAATTTGCCCCAGTTCCGAGGCAAATTGTAACAGGAAATATTTTGAAAGAATATTTTTTTTACGCAAATCAACAAAAATTAACGAATGTTTCTTTTATGAATAATACAGAGGACTATGTATTCTATGTAAAACAGCAATTGTAAACAAGAAAACGCAAATCCATTAAAAAGTATATTTAGTTTTCTAAAAATTGTTGCATCTAGCCCTAGGTTCCCTACTGTAATAAATTTCCTTTTAATATTTAATACAAAAACATTAACAAATTATTCATGAAAATTTCGTTTTGTCAAACTATTCAATTTTTAAGAATAACTTATTATAAAAGTAAAACATAAAATTTTAATTTGCGTGCCATAGTAATTTTGATTGCGGAATGTAAAAATTTCTTTAAAATTAAGAAAACATAATTTTTAAACCAAAAAATACGTAAATATACTCTATCACAAAAAAAGTGACACACCAAGGAGTAATATGCAAACGGGACACAAATTAACATACATACAGGTTTTGATGGAATCAAGCACCAATTCATCATTATCGTCGACCCTACGTGCAACTGGTACTTCAGTGACTTCAAATACCCTTAATAGGCGGCTCAGTGGGGTTGAGCTCAGTCCCCGGATCTCTCTTCGACTGAGGACGTTTGGAGCATCATAGAAAGGATCCTACAGTCAGCTCGGGATTATACCAATCTTACGCAACAATTGAACAGAATTTGGCACGATACTTCACAGGAGCGAATCTGTCAACTCTATCAACTAATGCCAAGCCGAATAACTGCGTACATAAGGGCCAGAAGAGGACCAACGCGTTATTGACTTGTTTAATTTGTGAGGCCTTTTCTCTTGATTAAATCATTCAAATTTTCTGAAACTGTAATCAATTGTTTTTCTCCACATGTACATCAGATCTACCAATTTTTGTCCCATTCGGACCACCCATTCCACCCCATCTACCAATTTTTGTCCCCACTTCTTCTTGGTGCGTCGTTTTTTTTTTTTTTTTTTTGTGATAGAGTGTATTTAAATTTACAATTCAATGTACAATGATAAATGACAAATAACACACTTTCATTTCTTAAGTGTTTAAAAAACGATATTGCATTCTATTGTACAAAATTTTTTTTCCGTGTAATAAAAACAATAATATGTTTTTGTCAGTTGCACTACTACTATTTTCAAACAGTTTTTGCAACAGATTTTTCTGTGTAAAGAGAAAAAGAAAGAACAACTGCTAAATAATTTGCACTATATATATCTAACATTCGAACTATGTTTTTAAAAAAGTGCTATTAAAAGTGCAAAAAAGACACATGCGCATTAAAAAAATTTTTTACTAAAGACACTCATATTTCATCGAAAATTAAACGTATGGATTTTCTATTTAAGAATAATGTTTTTTTCTAATGCTTGTCCATTTTTCTGCAACTTTTGTAAAATTTCATAGAAATTCATTTTTGCTACATGCAAAAATCTTTCAATAAAATTAATAATTATTAAAAAGAAAAAAAAAAACTGTGTAAATATTCGTGGCATTCCAGAAAAATAGCGTAAAAAATAATGTAAGTAATAAATAAAACCATGGTTTAAAATTAGATGTCATTTGTGACCTTTATGATACAATGCAATTCAAAGTATTTTTGTTTTCTTCTCCTAATTCCACTCGTGACGCTTTTGTAAAGTATACAAAATCGCTTTTGTAAAGTATGAGTTTAAGAAAATTTTCTGCGTGTCTGATGTTTTAGGTCATTGAATTCTATAACTTTTTATGAAAATGTCAAAGTGTCAAAATAAATAAATAATAATATAATATAATCACCCATTACATACAGAGTATCTAATGAAACCTTTGCACATGTTCTTAAAAATTTTAACGCTGAAAACTACATTTGTAAAATATATAGTCTTATGTTTTGTGAAGTTGTGTAACCGTCCTACAGTATTGCAAATTCTGTGGTTCCTGTGTTATAAAAAGAAATTATAAGAACCGATAAGCAGCAGTTTATGGAATTCGTCTTACGAATGCAAAGATTTACCTTCGCGCTTTTGGGAAAGAGTAACACGATAAAGCATTTCAGAAAAGATTTTTTTGCCACTATTATGAATATTTATTTTTTTTGTGAGCAGTTTGTTTTCCTTCAGCTATAGTACACATATAGGCAATATATTTTTTGCTGTACATTCAACCAGCACGAAGAAATAAACATTAGTTACAATTATGGATCATTTTGAAATTTTTTTGGGGGAAAGGATTTCGGTTCTTGTTCTACGGATAATTATTTCACAAGGCTCATTAGACTTATATATGCTCATTCGAAAAAAATAATACGCCTGGTAAGAAATAATCAATTAAATACAAGAGAGTGTGATAGGGAATTTACAGAACTGTTTTTTACTTGACGCCCCGGACATTTCCCATTTAATGAACTTATCAACATAATAAAATCTTTAAAAATTATATACGGTTTAATTACAATGATTTTTTTTTATTGCAGAGAGCACGTTTGAGATTGGATTCACAGATTCTATGCTCCAAATGCTTTTACAATATGGCGAAAGACAATAATTACTGAAGTATTTTCGAATATAGTAATGATGAAAATTAGAAATAAAAAATCCGACGTTTGCGCATTCCGTTAGTCACATATAAACTTAATACAATTTTTAAACAAAATCCATCTATCCTAGACACGTGCAGCCAACCTATAACTCTTACAAAAATATACAACATTACGTTAATCCTTAAACTCGTTCCAAGAAGGTTTTATGGAATGCCACATTGGATATGTCTTCATTGTTTGCACATAGACACCATTTATTCGATTATAAATGTCGATGATTTTCCGATAATCAGATTTCCAAATTAAGGAAATGAAATTTACCGGTTAGTATGTTTATGCATATAAAAATAGAATATAAGCATATAAATGTATTTTACGAAATAATTTTCTTAACGTAATTATGCCAAAATTATGCGTATTTGAAAAAAAATGGTTGGTTGGTTGGGTTTGACATCGCACAGATGGGCAATTGGCGACGGTCTGGGACACACCCCCAGAGGTGTTCCGGAAACATGCCATCGCAATTTTGATCCTACACGGAAGGTATGGCTCTCCCGCTTCGGTGACCCCCCACTGGTATAATTTTTGATGGGAACATGGAGGACATTATGGCCACGACAGATTTTACGTGCACCAGCCACCATTAGTGTACACGACGGTCTGTGGCCGGTTCGAGTACCGAACCCGCAATCTTTCAATTATGAGGCCGGCGCTCTACCGACTGGGCTACCGCCCCCCCTCCCCTCCCCCCTCCGCCTCCCCCCCCCCAAAAAAAATAATAATTATGAACTCAAAATATATTTTTTCAATAAATTTGCTTCATTACTATATTTAATATGTAAATTATTTTCGGAATAGGAATATTAGTAAAGACTAATACAATAACGTTATTCTGTAACTATTTTTTCTATAGCATATCAGTAAAAAAAAAAAAAAAAAGGCAGTTTTTGGCTCATTATTCCATGTCATTGTACTCTTCATTGTCTTTAACGTTGCATTGCATATCGTTTATTGAACACATGTTTCTTTTATAATCTCCATATTACACTATACTCTCACTCATTATCTCCGAAAAGCTACATCATTTTAAGTTTGCTTTATAATGTAACGAAGTCTTGAATCTTTTATTATTTTTGTTATTATCACGATTGATTAAAATGGTGCACTGTTAAATAAAATAAATGCTGTATTTTTTTTTTTTTTTTATATATATATATATATCCAATAACTGATTAGTACGTTAGAATACTGGATTCCATACTATATAAATAATCTTTTAATAATAAATTTATGAATAATGAATATAATATAAGCATAATTATTATGCTTGAAACTATTGTGTGTAAAGAAATCGTATATGTTTCTTAAACTGAAAAGTTTCTTTGGTATTTGACACATACAGGTTATTATTGGTTTGATTAGTTTTTTTTTTTTTTTTTTTTTTTTTTTCGTATCCATAAAAACACTTTAGTGACTCAAAATTAAATTTAATTACCGATCATATAAAATATTTTTCATAAATACCATTGTGAAATAACATTAACCAGTCACGAGTTTAATGATGCATACCAGAGTCTGTTTTCTCAAATATTACATGAAACTTATTTTTCAGTCAACTTTAAGTTTGTATTTAAGGCTATAGTTTGGAAATTTGCTTTCTTGAAAAACAAAATCAGTATTTTACATCAGTAAAAAAATAAAAGATACACATAAAGAAAAGAAGAAAATGAAATAAATTAAATACAAAACGTCAAAGAAATACTACGTCTTTATAGTTCGTTCAAGATAAATAAATAAATAAATAAAAATACAAATTCTACCCTTGTACTTTTATTTAACAAAACTATTTGTTGTATATAATTGTATGTTTTGTATAATATATAAAAAAAAATATGTTATATATGGTAGTTATACTATTGAAAATTTTATTCTTAATAAATGAATGTTTCAACAAGATTAATTGACATTTCTCTTATATTTAAAATTCTTATGACCATTTCTCACTAAGTTTTCTTTTATAAAATGCTTGAAATTTTTCATTTCTTCCAAAAATTATTTTTGAGAAAAACTGTATAATTATTAGTTTAAAAATTATTAATTATGCTAAAGTTATACAGAATTCAATTGGTGATATGATAATGAACATGCTATCCAAATTTTATGATCATATGTTTATTTGTTTAAAAGTTATGCGTCAAAAAAAAAAAAAAAAAAAAAAAAAAGCAAACGATAAAACAGATTCTTACATTTATATATATATATACATAGAGTTATTATTATTATTAAATCTCCAAGAATATGACTTACAGGTAAGATGTCAAACTTTGAAAGTAAAATGGAGCTCTATGATCATATAATATGATCATAACTCTAATATGATCATATCATACTACATAGAATTACCATTTGCGATTTTGAAGTTTATAATTGTTCTTTAACCGTTAAAATAATGAATAACTTACGTATTCAGCTTTTGAAATAACGAAAGAAAATGAGTAACGTAAAAGTTACTATGATGTCACATTTTAAAAGCTATCAGTTCATATTGTTAGAAAAAATAATTTTGCAGTAATCCGATTTATGAAAAATAGTTCAATAATATGTTTTAAGCTAACTTTTGCATTACTATGTGGATTCAGTGATTGGTTATTTTTCAGAACCTTTTTTGTCTGAATTATAAATTTTTGCAATAAATTTCAGTGTTTGGACATAAAAATATTTTTCAAAAATTAACTTTTCAATAAATCTGCAAAGTGTTTTCCGAATATGTTTATAATATATTCTCAAATTACAAATTGTAAAATGGTGGGAAAAGAAATAGACATTACTTAGCAGGAAGCATTTAATTTGTTTTAATAAAAATTTTGAAATTTACATCTTTTATAATTTAATTGTCTTCGAGAAATTTGAATTTACATAATGCTTTTACGTTTCGATGGGCATAGTTGTAAAGAATTTTTCTGAAAGTAATTAATTACTTAATTGTGTTGCGAATGACTACTTTTAGTATAATTTCTATCTTTAAAGTATTTAAAGATAACATTAACTATAACTAGTATGTTGTGGCCACCACATGACTTTCTTCTATCTTTTCCTATACAAATTCACTCAGCAACAATAATAAAAAAAAAAAAAAAAAAAAAAGTGGGACTTTGACAAAATTTTGGGTAAAATATGAAAATTATTCTAAGTTTGTCAAAACACGGAAACCGTGGGACTTTGACAAAATTAGGGGAAAAAAGCGAATATTAGTTTAAGTTTGTCAGAACACGGAAACCGTGGGAGTTTGATAGAATTAAGGGGAGAAGAAAAAAAAAGTGGGACTTAAACAAATTTTCACATTTTACCGAAAATTTTGTCAAAGTCCCACTTTTTTTTTTTTTTTTCCTCTCCCCTTAATTCTATCAAACTCCCACGGTTTCCGTGTTCTGAGAAACTTAAACAAATTTTTGCATTTTCCCCCCAATTTTGTCAAAGTCCCACGGTTTCCGTGTTTTGACAAATTTAGAATAATTTTCACATTTTACCCAAAATTTTGTCAAAGTTTGTCAAAACACGAAAACCGTGGAACTTTGACAAAATTAGGGGAAAAATGCAAAAATTAGTTTAAGTTTGTCAGAACACGGAAACCGTGGGAGTTTGATAAAATTAAGGGGTGAGAAAAAAAAAAAAAAAAAGATTTTTTTTTCTAAGTTTTTTTTTCGTAAAAAGTAAAAAAATCGATAACTTTGTTTTAAATTATCACAGATTTATAGTTCAACCATTCGTTTTAAAGGTACTGACGAGACCTTTCGAAAGATACCCATCTTGAAAAATTTTGCTTTTATCACCCTGTTGAAAATTTAGAAAAAGCGGGATGGCAACGCAACCTGTAAGACGATTTTTACCAAAAGTTGATAGGCACTAATTTATGTCAAGGTGCAACTACATACCAATTTGTATGAAATTCTGTGCAGTAGTTCCAGAGATACAGTTGCCACAAAATTTTGTCACACACACACACACACAGACAGACAGACAGACAGACAGACAGACAGACATTTTCTAAAAATGGTAAAATCGTGTTCTACATCTCTCAAAACGTGTAAATCCATCAAAAACCCGAAATCGAAAATTTTTACGAATCCAATACCTTATTGAAGATAGAAGAAAGTAAAAATATACATTCAGTTAAAAATATTAATTTTCTAAAACAGAGTTTATACCAGTTACATAAAGATAATGATATTTGTGACACATTTATTTATTTAATTAATAGTTCATTAAAAATTTGAAGATAATTAATAAAAAATCTGTCTTTTAGATTATTATATTTCGATTAAAATTTTTTGATATGGCACTGCGTGATAATTGCTCAGAAACTTCTAATTCCTTCAGCGCAGCATTTTAACAGCTGATTAATTATAATAAAATTAAATGTAGAGGGCGTAGAATGGCAGAACCTGTTATTTGCGTAAAAGGCAGCGACAGAAAGCTCTTTTTCAATTCAAAATTTCATCCAGTTAGGTGTTTGACGAAAATAGTTCAGTACGATTTTGAACTCATTTATGCTAAATTCCGTGTGGTAGGGCAATATATATGTGCAAAATATCTGCAAGATATTACTTGAATACTTAAGATCATGGAAAGAATTAGGAGGGTTCGAAACTGTGGCCGTAGTATTATGTTCCGACTGGCCGTAGGATTGGTTATGTCAAAAGGTGTTATCTTGAAATTTAAAAAGGCCACTTCAGGTGGAAATCCTATTCAAAAGCATGTTGATTATCTTTGAAGGAGCACCACATCTCATGTGGATTAATACGTATTTATGAAAGCAAAAAGTAGAAAAAATCTCACTCCTAGTCAGATTGCTGTAGATGTTACTACTGCAAGCAGTAGTCGTATCCTTACTAGAAGAATTTCTTGGTGATTATATCAGACTGGTTTGTACGCACGGATGACTACTCACTGCATCCCATTACAACACGCCATCGGCGAGAAAGATTACGTTGGCATTAAAAGAAAAACATGTTGTATGGGGATCAGTGATAGTGGTACAGACTGATAGTCTCCGACGAATCTCGCTACAACGTAACAAGTAATTCTGGACACTAGTTAGCGTGGATAGATAGGGAAACGTGTTACTCAGTACAAATTATTCATGGATGTGATCGGTATGGACAAAATGTCATGTTGTGAGAAGTTGTGTTACGTGCTATTATATCGTAGCGGTATCGTAGAAAGTGTAGTTCATGTTCATCTTTTTTTGGATGCTGCAGCTGTTTCTGTTTCTGTATTACAATGCACGCCCACACATGACTGCGGAAGTTTCGGACAGTACCGCACACTAGAAAGTAAAATTATGGATTGTATGGAGTGGACATCTAACTTTCCGGACTTTAATCCAATGAAGCATGCCAGGGAAGTTACTGGCGTGTGATGACAGTTGTGTTTCTCAAAGAACTGCCCCTCCCAGTGCGATTCAAAAGCTAAAAAATACTTTGTGAGAGGAATGTGACAATATTCCCTAAAGAAGCTTAAACAGTTTAGTGGATAGCTTTTATATGTCTCTGGAATTTTTCAAAGACGGACATTATTTATAGTTTTGTCCTCATTCTTTCCTATTTAGTGAAATCTTTACTATTTTGCCTAATAAATATAACACACCAGTTCTATTATATATGCACTTAGTTTCACTTCTTAAATTATACTACGTAGTTATTTACGTAATTATTAACAAATATTATGTTCTTTAGCGTCTGTCAAGTAGTGTTTAAAAAATTATATTTCATTAATTTTAGCTAGTCTGGAACTTCGACATTTAAAATTAGAAATAAATTTTAATATTATCGCCCACATATAAATAATTTTTTTTTTCTTACAATTTTTATTAAAATCACACAGTCAACTGTGGAAGAAAATCATATTTATTGAAATTTTATTTTTACGAATGAGTGAAAATAATGCCGGGACCGGGACTCAAAACCCGGATCTTTGACTTACAAGGTCAAGGCTCTACCAATTGAGCTAACCAGGCCGACACCACGGTCAGCATTACTCACTCAGACAACCTTTAGGCAGAAACATCTCTGGTCTATCATGTAGATAGCTCAACAGAAAATAAGCCGCAGGAAATGGAAGACACCATTAGATAATGGGAGAAAGAAATACAATTTTTATAAGTCAAAGATCCGGGGTTCGAGTCCCGGTCCAGGCATTATTTTCACTCAGTCGGAAAAATAAAATTTCAATAAATATGATTTTCTTCCACAGTTGATTGTGTGATTTTAATAAAAATTGTATTTCTTTCTACGCAATAATTCCTTCAAAACTTTTATGTAACTGTTTAAAACTTCTAAATTAAATTATTATTAATAAAAATGCAAAAAGTACAAAAAAAAAAAAAAAAAATGCATGGTAAAATATCACTATTCCTCACAAGATTTACAAAAGCTTTGTTTAATCTCCGTAGTAATTTTTTCAGAAATTCTATTTTTAATTTTAATTACATCAACTGTGACAATTTTGATTAATCTACATGAGTATAAAATTATTAATGTTTTTTTACTTATTTAGTATCTATATAATGTCAATATATTTTTTTTTCTTTTAAAGTTCATTTAATACTTTTTTATTTACAAATGTAAAATGATCATGCATTCAATGTATCCAGAAATTGTAACTTTCATAAGACCTTCTTAAAACCTCTATACCTTAAAAAGAAAAAGAAAAAGAAAATACATTTTCCTGCATTAATTTCAAGCGTATAATCTTCATAGTGCACATCTTCCTTAATTAAAATTTTCTGTTTCGAGTTTTCAACTTATTCATGATAAAAATATATTAGAAATATTTCTCTAACAATTTCTGAGATGAAGAGGAAATACTTTAATAAGATTCGACTGAAAATAATGTATTCTTTGAAAAAAAAAAAAAGTGTGCAAATGATATTCAAGAGATCTTGATTAATACTAATCAGAAAGTTTCTGCTTAGAATCTTGAATAAACAATTTCTTTTAAAACTCCCTCTAGTGAGAGCGATCGAAGATGCATCTTCATGAGATTCACATTCAAGAAAGTAATAAGAAAATATCAAAATTATATTTTATTTATTTTTTATTAGATCCAAAAGTTTAATTATTGGTTAGGTCAAATATTATGTCTTCTACATTTAATGTAATGCTATCAAAAGATTTCCTTTAATTAAAATAATGGGCAAGAAAATATTATTTGTGCTTACTCGTTTTGTTATAAATTTTTCCCGTTGGCATTATAAAAAAAAACATTTTTATGTATTTTTATATATATAATAATAATAATAATTATTATTATTATTATTAAATTAAAAGAAGAAGATTCGTTTATCGGAAAAATATAAATAACTGGAATCTGAAAATGCTATAATTATTAAAAAAAATCAAATTTATTGAATTTAAATAAGTAAAATAATTTTATTTTTCAAGAAGTAGATAAGACAAAAAAATTAATTTATGCCGATAAAAACTTTCCACAGTGATCAAAAGCAACTTTATTCAAAGTACCTCTATTTTTATTTAATTTCTATGGTCATTAAAAAAAAAAAGTAGTTAACGTCGATAAAAACTTGCCGCAGCGTTCATATGCAAATTTATTTCAATTACCGCTTTTTTTTATATATATATAGCAATCTTTAGCTTATTCAGTCCTAACGTATTATTACATTACGCAGATCTACAAAAATAATGTTGGTCAAATAGGATTTAAAATTTTCGCTGATACATACACGCTGGTTTGGATATGCTGAAACCGAAAATAAATCCAATTTTTCTGTTTTATGTATTGATTTTTTGTCAATACAGAGTGTCGTCTGCCGACGCAATTTCTTCCGAGAGTCTTCCACCAATATAATTATAAGCTAATTTTTTATAGTATGTTTCCATGATATTAATTATAATTAATCATAGAAAAATACAATAAAAGTTACAATATTAATATACTGGTGAAAGAGTCACTTAAAAAATTACATTGGTAGACAAATTGTATTGACAAGTCTTTGCACGTGATATAGAAAAACTGTTTTTTTTTTTTTTTTTTTCTTTTAAGTGAAAACTTCTTTAGGCGCGTTGAGCACATTTTGGGTGAACAAAAATCATGGAACTCGCGTCACCGTCACCGAACGCTTTCCATGAGCTATTGAAGTGAAAACTTCTTTAGGCGCGTGGAGCACTTTTTGGGTGAACAAAAATCATGGAAGTCGCGTCATCGTCACCGAACGCTTTCCATGAGCTATATGTATAATGTGTATATATGTACATAGATATACCTCCGTGCGTTATTAGTATACAATATTATATATATACAAAGAGTATGTATCTCTACATATATATTCATATATGTAGCGCACGGCGCGGCATTTCTCATATACATGTATGTATATGTATAAAATGTATACTAATACGAGTAGTATACTGGCTACTGGCATCTTGTCTCTTTCTAGTTCTATACTCTGTGTATGTATGTACTTTTTCCACAGTATATACATAGTTCAGAAAGTACAAGCACATGTTTTTATACAGACTGTGATATTCTTCTTTTTGCTTTCAATAGAAATTTTCAAATAAAAAATAGGAAAAAGAAAATTATTTTAGTCATATTACAATATTAACACTTCTATACAAACCAAAAATAATTCAAAAATAATAATCTAATAGCTCGAAGATACAATTCACAAGTTACTTAGTTTTCACTTCTATCGGCAGTCCCCAATGACTGCCCTGTTGATTTTTTTTTTTTTTTTTTTTTTTTTTTCAGTTTCAGCACACTAAAAAACATAAAGATCAGCTAAAATTATCAAATCAAAATTTTGGATGTAAACCTGTGTTATTTTACATCTAAAAAATATTAATTTCAATCTGTCACATTTTTTGCCGGAGCTTACAAAGCTTGTACAGACGAAAGTGAATGAAAAATACCCATCTAAAAGGATTTATAAAATTAAATTACTTAATGTAGTAAAAAATAACAATATCCAGCTCAGTAAATTTGTAAGTTAAAACAACTGTAAACTAAGTTGTTGGAGATTTTAAGTTTCAAAATTAATGTTAATTATCTGTATTTTGCTGAAAGAAATTATAAATTTGAATACTGAAGTCGAAAATGCATACTCCGGAAAATAAAATTTATACTTATCATGTTTTTCAAAGGTCGTTATGAAATACAAAATATAATTTTCTGGTAGTACTAATTCCAACTTATATAGAACTCTTTCAACTATCTCTCAAAATCAGTTTGTTTTAGTTACAGTTTGTTTTTATAATGTAACAATGGTTTTTATACTACGCTTTTAAAGCAATTCACACGCAATCCAGAGTTAACCTGTATATAAAGGTTTCAAGCTGTCATTACTCGGAAAATCCGGGTAAAAGCTCATTAGGCTTAGGCACACATTGAGCAAGATCGGAATTGTGGGAGAAATGGTGGCTTCTGCCCAAGCAGCTCCGGAACGTTCTTTGAACATCTAATGCAGCTACAATTATTCAAACATCATATTTCGTGACAAAAGAATGTTGTATTAGATTTCAAATATAGTATTAAGTTATAGACACCAGTGTTCACCATCCTGTCAAAAGGTATATTAAAATAACAGTTAATTAACATCTACGAATTTCAATCCGCCCGAGCTAGATTCTTCGGTTCTAGGGAATATAGCGTGGAAGGATTCAAATTCAGAGATGTTATTAAACGCTTATTTTAACATGTCTTTGGGGAGGATGGCGAACACTGGTGCACATTTTAAGGATGACGAACACTGGTGTGCTTACCTTATTTAGAAAGTTGTGAAAAGGTGTGTTATGTACCATTAATAGAATGTATCTGAATCTAGTTCTACGAAAACCAATTAAATATAACACGTTCGGTCTCAGTATGATTGATAATATGACAAAATGCTTTTTTTTTTTTTCAATTTTGATTATGTTGACACTTCTATAAGTAATACTCATTTTCATGTGATAATGATAAGTGTACTTGTGGATTGATTTTACAGTTTGATTACCTCGTATTTATAACTTTATGTAAGATTTACGTCGTTGAACTCAGTAAACTATTATTTAAAGTTTTGTTAATTAAATGTTACAACAACAACAACAACAACAACAACAACAACAACAACAAAAAAAAAAAAAAAAAAAAAAAAAAAAGAATTTAATATACGTTTTTTAAATATTTTTCTTAATGAATGAAATTTTTGGGCTTCCATAAAAAATTACGTAACTTTCTTTTAATTATGTATTACTAGCACGCTGTGCTGTGGCCATCATGATACTTTCTTCTATAGTATTCTAATTAACATCGCCTATATTCATTTAACATACACAAAAATTTAATAAACATTGCAACTCAAAATTTAGATTTTATGTATTTAATTTTGTACAGTACTCCTCAGTAGATGCTGAAAGAGTTACATTTAGAAAAATATTTTGATGTTGAAAAGTGGGATTGCAAATTTTTAGCATTAAAATATAAAAATATTATTTTTAAAAATTGAGCTTATTAATGAATCCATTAAAAACATCCAAGTATGTATAAAAAATGCAGTTAAAATTTCATGATCTAAATTGGAAGGGAAAAAAATATCAGGAAGCATTTTAAAGATTTTCCTAAAATTTTAATCTTTGAATTTTACATTCTAAATTTAAATTGTTTTCGAGAAATTTTAATATACTTGATATTGTTATATTTCAATGCATATCAAGGTAAATATATTTATTTCTGAGACAGTAATTTTCAAAAAATAAAATAAATAAATAAATCTTTATAACGGCCATCATATTTTTTAAATTACACTAATTTAGAACGTACAAAGCACGTTTTGTCAACGCTATCAGAACGTATACATAAAAAGCTTTGAGAACGTTTCTGTAAGACTGGCGGTAAAATTCACCCGTGTACTCAACGTTCTTTGAACCGAACGTCTTCAAGATGGAGAAGTAGACGTCTATAAAACATTCAATCGAAACTTTCTTAGACCGCTTTCATAGAACTATTTTTAAGCGTTCAGAGGGCGTTCCAGTTCTGCTAGTATTGATGTGTATTTGTAGCACCACACTGTTAAAAAAATGCAACTTTGGTGCAAAAAATTCTTTGTTTTAAATTACGGAAAAAATGCGTTGACAAAAAGTATTTTTCTGTAATTACAGAGGATATCTGGCAGCAAATTTACATTGTTTTAACAGTGCAATTTCTATAGTTCTCATAACAATCCACGGTTCCACCAATACATCAGTAACCACTTGGTTTTAAAGAGCCTCGTCGTCTTTATACTACAGAAGAAACGTCAATACTACTTCCACGCGCTGAATTTCCTGTTCCAAGATGAGATTTGCCTTAGCCACCAACTGCAAAATTTTCTGGAATAACAATCGTGTAAACATGATTTTGTGCATCAAGGATTGGGAACATTGCGAGAGATCACGTTGCATTCCATCATCGTACAGCAACGGTTTTCTGGAATTTGATTTATCCCGCCTATAGTCCGATCTCTCCTCTCCCCCTTCACCGAAAAAAAAAAATGTTCCAGCACCTGAAATAATTACTACCTGCATTTCCTGAATTACGACGGTGTGCAAACAAGTTTTACATGCTGAAGGCTGATTAACGGCTAATAGATTGGATACCATAGTACAAATATTGGTCTGGCGGCATGGAAAATGTGTGTAAACAGTGAAATCTGATCAAAAATGTGATAGCACAAATTCAAAAATGACTGCGCTAAGATAGGCTCAATGACAAAAATGTTAGATTTTTCACTATTCTCGCTGAACGCATATGTAGGTATATTATCAATGAGTTGAACTGTAGCCATTTTCTATGTGTTTACATTAGTCAATACTCCAAGTGTTCACAGTAGCCATTATGTCACGTGTTTACATCAGTCATTACAGTTTACTTCATTTGTTTAGAGCAATCCGTAGTAATGTGTTTACTTTATGTGTGTACTCACAAGAATGCACAAATCTATATTCGAAAGTGGGTTTAATGTAGGGCTGAAAAATTTTATTTTTGACAAAAGAAAAATTAAGTTGTGCATCTAGTTTTGAATTATTGGTCATTGATCTATCCGGAACGCTTTACTGAAAATTAATACAAAGGGCTTATATCACACTTTATACTTACGCCGTCTGTATGCTATTTAATTCAAATTGACCATATATCTCACGACTGAAGCTTTTTTGCAGTTGTTAAGGAGTTTCGCTCTTCACTGAGGAAGAATTTCCATCATTTATTGAAATAGTATTACGAATTTAAAAAAAAAAAAAAAAAGAAAGAAAGAAAAAAAGAAAAATAAAGGAAACAAAAAAAGAAGCTTCTATATACATTTTATTAGAAGAATTTCTACTCAAATGCTCAAAAAAGATAATTGAAATTTAATTTTCCCTTTACGGCTCACTGGTGGGGAGTGTGGGAGCGCCTTATCCAAAACCTGAAATGGAAATTGCAGAAAATTTTAAGCCATGAAGCTTCTAGCTGGAAGAGTTATATACAAGGCTATGTGCTTCAGAATATGTGAATACATGACGTCTTACTTATAAGGAAAGGGCACGTGACGTCAGTCAAATTATGGGTAAAGTAGCAAAACTTTGGTATTTCCACCAATAGAGATTGATCTTTTGCCACTCGAGAGTGGCAAAGATTGATTGACGGAGCGTTTGTTTGTAAACATGCCCTTTCCTTATATGTCCGAAAGCAAGAAAGATATTTTCCCTGAGCACCTGTTATTGATATCTTAGACCAAAAAAAAAAAAAAAAAAAAAAAAAAAAAGAACTAAGTAAATGTGATAAATATTTGCAGAAGTTGTGAAAGCAACTCAAAGTATTATTTTGCAAATAATTCTTAAAATATTTATGCCAGAAGTTCAATAGAACTACAGACACAAGACTGTTAAATTAGAGGAAATTGTTTTGCCAGTAGATGTCAATAAAAAAGGGGCATTTTGGAATTTTTCACGAATAGTAAAAATGATTCTAGGGCGTAACTGAAAGGATTGTCATGAAAATACTACAATTTAATTTTTTACACCAGTAATTTTGTAAAGTACCAATCCAATGTTTAATTAATAAGTTTCTGGCTTACAGCAGTTGTTTTGTTAAAATACGCATGTGCAAAATAAAATTGTAGCACTTTCCTGGCATTCCTGGTGATGGAATAAAAAGACTTTCCTACATAAACGAAAAAACAGTGTTCACATGATCAGTACAAAGATTGTTTCGATTGGACTAAAATCCGGCGAAAATAATATTGATAAGGACATTCTTTTTATTTTTGATAGGATTTTATAATAGACTTCATTTTTTTTTCTAATATATATTTGATTTGAAAATTGCATACTGTTATTTTGTTTTAAATAATTATTTGTCGTATTATGTAAATTTAATGTTTCCTAGAAATTTAATGGCATTTTAAGTATGATTCTTGCGTGCATTTTAGATTACACATTCAAAGAGTGGGAGAATATATTATAGATATTATGTCATATGTTTACTGTCGTCGTAGCGATATGTTCTGCGAAAATATTTGGAGCGTCCACCATAGGGGATGATTCGAAAGGCCAGGAGGAGTGTCAAACGACTAGTTGGGATTTTTTTACAGCCGGTCATTCCGTGGTCCATTATTTATATATGTATATATATATATATATATATATATATATATATATATATCTTTTTTTTTTTTTCATTTCTTTCGACCACAAGAGATATTACCCCTATTTTAACACTGGACTCATTAGGTTAGCATATGCGCTCAGGATCCCATGGTCACGAGAAACATGATCGAACTATATGTTTATGCTTCGCTACAATGAGAGTTTCTTTTCAATTTAAACGCATGCGCAAAGATTGAAAATAGGAGTACGCTGTGAAAGGAGAATAAATGTCATTTTGTATTACATTTCAACATTCAAACGTAAAAATGTTTTCTTTAACTTAATTTACATTAAATAAAAAAAAATAATATCAGAATATGTTTAAAATATATTGTTAAAACATAATAATGAAGAATAGAATAAAAAAAACATAAAATTAGAAAGAATAAAAAAATAAATAAATTTTTTAATTTTGAATTATATCCTATTAAAATTAAATAGTTTTGAAAAAGGTTGATGTATTTATCATTGCTATACTCAATGCATGTACATGCATATTTCGAGATAGTAACACAATATATATATATATATATATATATATATATATACATATACAAAAGGGATTTATAATATGTATTTTTCGAAAAATATAAAATTTTCTACTCTAAGATTTTTCCATTAAAAAAAAAAAAAAAAAAAAAAAAAAAAAAAAAAAAAAAAATCGAAAACATTATATATAATTATATAAATAAGTGAAAAATGGAATTACAAATTTTTAATTGCTACGCAGAATTATAATAGTGCGCTTATGTAGTTTTAGCGGCACGTCGGATATATATATTTTTTTTTCATTTTTAATTCATATAAATATGTTCATTAAAGTACATATAATTGTAAAAATGAAGTTTCTAATATGTAAACCAATAAGTAGTTATTTAACAAATACACTATCTACCGATAAGTATTTGGACACTTTCTAATTTAGACCTTTTGTCAAATATCTAGAAAAGTTTATTAGGAATCATCTTGAAACTTTGGGAGTGTAAAAAACAAGTTATACTTGATATATGTCAGCAAAAGTTTTGTACTAAAGAGGGAAGAGAACAGTAAAAAATTAAACAAAAGTCAAAATATTTTTGATCACCCTGCAAAAAGTAATGCTTGAAATACATTTTGGCTGTAGTAAGGAATTAGGAAGCTTATTTTAATTATTTGTATAAAGTTTTATAAGGCTACTACATATATTCATGGAGATATAAAGATTTACTAACAAAATTACACAAAAAAGTTATCGTTTTTTTTTTTTTAAAACACATTGAGTATTACACCCAGTGAAAAGTCATTTTACGGAAACTTGACACACTATATTCGACACAACCTACTGCAATCAGAATGTAAAACATTTAAATATCTTACGAAATATAAGCAATTTTGTTAAATAATTTTTAACTACGCATGCGCAAGATTTAGCGAAATTTCATTTGCATAATGAAAAGCATCGAGCTACTTATATGAAAACCCCAAATATCATGCAAAGTCAAAGATTTGTGAGAGACCGATTGAACAGAATTTCAGTTCCACTCAAAATAAAAGCTAAACAATAAAGGGTTTTACTCACATTTTTATTTTCATTCAACCAGTGCCCAATGGTAATACAGTGTTCACTGATTGTAAATAAATATTGGTAAAACCCCCTATCACTTCCTTTTTTTTTTTTTTTTTTTGAGAGGAACTGAAATTGCGTTTATTCTATCTCTCATAAATTTTTTGAATTTACACGATTATTTGTTTCGGATTTTCATACAAGTAGCTCAGTGCTTTTGGCTATTAAATTATGCAATTGAAATTTCGCTAAATCTTGTGCAATGCTCATATTTCTTAAGATATTTAAAAGTTTTGCATTCTCATTGCAGTAGTTTGTGTCTAATGCTGTATGTCAAGTTTCCTAAAAATGACTTTTCACTGGGTCTAATAATCAACGTGTTATAATTAAAAAAGTGTTTTTTTTTTTTCAATTTTTTAAAGAAATCGTTCTATCTCCATGAATATATGTCGTAGCCTCATAAAAATGTATGCATTTAATTATAAAAATCTCATGTTATGAATCACAAGTTACAACAAAACGCATTTCAAGAATTACTCACAGAATCACATTTTACAAAGAATCACATGTTAGAACCAAAACGCATTCCAATCATTGCTTTTAACAGGGTGATCCAAAACATTTTGATTTTTGCTTAATTTTTTACTGGTGCTCTTTTCCTATTCTGGACAAAAATTTTGTTGAAATATATGAGGTAGAACATGTTCTTCATGTTCCAAAATTTCAAGATGTTTTCTACAGAAATTTTCCAGATATTTAAAAAAACGTCTAAATTCGAAAGTGTCCAAATGCTTATTCGTACATCGTGTACATATAAAATGTGTCTTACCTTTATAAAGTAAAATATAAATTATTACTAACTGTTTGAATTAATACAAATAAATATTATTATTATTTTAAATATCTTAGATATACATATTTATTAAAAATGCATCCAAGCTTAAATAAATGATAAAATTCATGTCATGTTACAAATT
This sequence comes from Salticus scenicus, assembly GCA_963930645.1. Classification (NCBI taxonomy): domain Eukaryota; kingdom Metazoa; phylum Arthropoda; class Arachnida; order Araneae; family Salticidae; genus Salticus; species Salticus scenicus. The sequence goes on along the minus strand of OZ005651.1, from coordinate 251,202,732 downwards.
GTATTTTCAGATTATATATACTTTTTTTTTTTTTTTTTTTTTTTTTTGTCTCAAAGTATAAAGAGAATATATTGAGAAAAAAAATTTAATGAAATAAATAGAGCTACAAACCATTAAAATTATGAGATGAAACATTGTTTCTTTTTTTTTTTTTTTTTTTTTTCGTTTCTTTCTGAAACTAATGGTTTGTTCATTGACCATTAATAACTTTCTTTCGGGTAAAATTGCCTAATAATGGTGTTTCTTTTGTTTAATAAGGATGATGTTCAAGAAATGTAAAAAGTCATTACGATTTCAAATCATCATTCTTTTTATAATAATAATTAAAAAAAAAAATATTTAATCATTTTTTTCAGAGACATGAGATAATATTTCGTACGATATTTTTAATTAACACAATGAAAGAAATAAAATCCGAATATAAATTTTATTTTTACGGTTATTTTTAGAAATATCAAACATGAAATAAACTAGAGTTATCCTTAAAACAAAATTATTCTCTTTCGATTTATATGTATATATCTTATGTAATAATATTCTTATTTTATATTAATATATATATATATATATATATATATATATATATATATTAATTTTTTTTAAATTATAGCCATTTCGAAAATTAAAAATGGGCATTGAAATATAAAATGTTAAATTCTTTAATGGAACGATTACACTCTGTTCCTCCAATAAAAAATCATTTAACCTGGTAAAAAGAAAATAATTGTGATGTATGTTTTGTGTCACAGATATGTTTTAATATTAAATTAAAATTGGTAAATAAACTGTCTGTTGTAAGTCAATAAAATTTAAATGACTATAATACTCATGCTATTATTAAAAAAAGCAATCTGCAAAACCTACTGTTTATTTTTTGTTGGGTGTCTGATCGATACAAGTGCACAAGCGTTAATCTGCTGTGATTTTATTATATATATATATATATATATATATACAGGGTGATCCAAAAGTCAGGACCAACTTTAAAATTGAATAATTCGAAAACGAATCAAGATACAAAGATCAAACTAATCGAAAAGTAGCCGGGTTTTTTGTGGCAACGAAAAAAAAATAATTCTGTTGATGACCAACAGATGGCGCTGTCATATTTCTGATGTAGGATTATGCAAAGCAACAAACGATATAAAAAGGAACAACTACAACAGGATATGGTAGTCGAAGCTTATATGCATCGAAATATCGCATTCTCAGTCGCTATTTTAATCACGCATGGCCTCCAAGATCTCCCGATCTGACACCCTGTGACTTTTGGCTGTGGGGATTCTTGGAAGTCAAACGTGTACCGCGACCAACCGGCATCACTTGCAGCACTGAAAGATGCCATCCGCCAAAATGTGTCTGCCATAACGCAAGAAATGCTACTAAATGCTGTGAACGATGTGGTGAATCATCTCACAGCTGTACTTCTGAATGATGGACATTGAACAGTTACTGTAGTAGTACTAATTAACTGTAATTAAGCTGACTTGTAAGTTGTCAACACTTTTTTTCATTTGTAAATCATCGTTTGGTGAAATGAAACACTATAGCGCCATCTGTTGCTCGCCAACGGAACTAATTTTTTTCCTTTGCCACACAAAACCTGGTTTCTTTTTCATCCGTTTGGTGCAAACCGTATCTTTGTATCTTGATTCGTTTTCGAATTATTCAATTTTAAAGTTGGTCCTGACTTTTGGATCACCCGGTATATATATATATATATATGAATGAGAGTTTAAAATATATCTTTATATCTTATTACATGCGTTCTTTCAACACTAGCCTAGAGTCAGCGATCACCTCTTTTCCGGGAAAAATCGTCCCTTTTTGTGTACAACTCACATCCATAAACGAACAGAAAAGAAACAGCTTTGGCACCTTTGATTTGGCACCACACAAAGTTTCATATAAATGCTTTTATTTCCATTTAATATTCATGAATTGAATTGTATTAGGTTTGTTCAATGAAATATATTTATATGTACATGCAACAATTCTATTGTTTTTTGATATATATTTTTATTGATTTAAACTTTTAAATTGTGTTTTCTTAGTTTGAATTTTTTCATGAATTCACAATCTTCAAAATACTAGAACTTCTACAGATGTTTAAGAAAATACTTTTTTCGATGTGAAATAAAACATACTTCGAAAAATTAGGAAAGGATTTTGAAATTTACTAATTAGTTTTGGAGAAAAAAAGTTAAAAAGTGCTTGTCAATTTAATAGTTAGCAAAAAAAAAACACGATTTTTGTTATTTTTTATTTTTAATATATTTTCTGTTAAAAATGTTGCAAAACCCAAACCTAATTTTTACTTCCTTATACAAAGTATAAGGAAGTATAGTAATCCCGATTTGCGAAATGGATTTTGTATTCACATTGCTCGAAAACGAATGATCGCTGAATGTTGCCAATTTATACGTGTGACTGTCATGATGTCTAGTTGCACACCTGCAAGTGTCGTCTTAACACCAGCTCTCGTTTTAGAGATATAAGCGACTTTACACGATTTTTCGTGACATCTGTATGTGTGTGTGTGTGTGTGTGTCCGTGTGTGTGTATGTCGCATAACTCAAAAACGGTTAGACGTAGAAAGTTGCGAATTGGTACATAGGTTTGTTGTAGCATCTAGTTGTGCACCTCCCTTTTTGGACTTTCCATGATTTTCCGTTTTGGAGATATTTAGGAAAATTAGGTTCATAATGACAAAAATACATAGGTTTTGGCCATAATGTATCAATAAACGGTAATAACTCAAAAACGGTTTAAACAAATCTTGCAATTTAACTGACTTTCCGACTAGCTAGACATTTGAAACTTTCAGAAAAGCTCAGAACACGTTGACAATGCATTTTAAAATATTTTTAGCCAACTGTTTCCGATACCTGCTGCCTTCAGCAGCGTTTATGCGCTTTTAGCGAACTGTTTCAGGTCCCTGCTGCCTTTGGCAGCGTTTATATGGTCCAACAAAATATTTATTTAACTAACTTCCCGACTACCTAGACATTTGAAACTTTCAGAATAGTTCAGAACACGGTGAAAATGCCTTTTTTAAATACTTTTAGCCAATGTTTTCGGGTCCCTGCTGCCTTCGTCAGCGTTACCAGTACAAATCTCGCAATCGGTTTTTAACTAACTTTCAGAAAAGCTCAGAACACGGTGATAATTAATTGTTTTTTAAAGATTTTTAGCCAACTGATTCGGGTCCAATGTCAATGTTTTTTAACATTATGTATATTTCTAAAAGTGTATAAGGAAGTCATGTGGTGCCCACAACAGATTTTTTAAGTATGTTCTATTAAGCATCCAAAAAATATTAAACCTTTTCTTAAATATCTGTAGAATTTTCAGCATTTTCAAAATCATGAATTCATGAAAAAATTCAGTCTGATAAAACACAATTTCAAGATTTAAAATCTGTAAAAAAAATTATGTAAAACTATATGAATTGTTGCCTGAATCTATATTTTATTGAACCAATCTAATATACTACAATTCATAAATATTAAAAGAAAACATAAAGTTTTACATATAACCTTCAGTGATGTCCCCTTAAAGAAATTAGAAGATAAACCTTAAAATACTGTCAATCACAGATACGTAAAATTCGTTTAAGACTAATATTTTTTCATGCGATTATTTATTATTTATTTATGTCATTACGTAAATTTATATATATATATATATATATATATATATATATATATATATATTGTATGTATATCATATATTTTTTTTATATCAAAAGAGCATTTTATTGTAGGTAAAAAACAATTTTTTTAAATAAAATACATGAAATCGTCTGCTGAATAATAATGTATAACAAATACATAAGCAAACACCATAAATTACAAAAACACTCAACAGTCGGTTTAATTCGATGTGACTTTGCTCAATGCTTCATTGGTGGGAAAAGTACGCATGAGGGCAGCGTGAAAGCAGCAACAATGATTTCATGCCTTTTTGCCTCAAAAAAAAAAAAACAAAAAAAAAAAAAACTTTAAAAAATCGGTTTTTAATCATTAACATCTGGTTTAAAAGCAAAACACATAACTGAAGTGATGATTGTTTGCCTCTAGATAACATGTCCTAATTTTTTTTTTTAGTATGTTCAAAATATAAGTCAATAAAATTTCAATAAAATAAATCCCTCAATCTAAAAAAACAAGTGCCAAAGAAAACACTCTGATTTTGAATATATATATATTAATATAACTCTTTACATTGTTCATTTTGTTTATTAAAAAGAAATTAAAAAGAATTATAACTAATAATAAACACACACACACACACATATAACTGAGCAATAGTTTTAAATTAATATTTATCAATAATATTCAAGAAAGCACGTTTTTCTGCATATCACAATTGTGTTAACTAAAAACAAAATGTAATCTGTGCTTTTCAAGAAAGGCAGTGTAATAAAAATAAAATTACTAACGTATTTAATTCCACTATGAAATGTTCCTTGTACTAATTTTGAAATACATGTATATTTATTCAATTTCTTAAACATTTCTTAAAAATTGATCATTTAATACTAATAATAATTATTTTTTTTTTATTTCTTAAAAGTTGATCGCTTAATACTGATGATGATTATTATTTTTTTTATTCATCTTTAAAATCAATTTGTTTTAAAAGTGCTTTGTCTTTTGAAAATTGATTAAAGATAAAATAAAATTTTATCTTAAATACCTACAGTCGGTAACAAAAATCTCCGAACGCTAGCGAAAATTCCTATCTAAAAAAAGTACATTTAATACAGTTTTGTTAAATGTACATTTTTTATGTAGGAATTTTTGCTAGTGTTCGGAGACTTTTGTTACCGACTGAACATTAACTCATTTGGGTCAGATAGCATATTTTTTTATTACACTTTATAAAATAAAAATCCTTATTAACATTCAATCAACAGTTTTACATTTTTGATTTTTGCATTACACGAGGAGTTTTCCGAAAGTAAAGTGCGATAGTTTTATTTGTAAGGAAATTTTATTTCAAACAGACACATAAGACATAATAAAATTAAAAATTTTGGATTTTTTTATGTATAGTTGACGAAAACATTGATGTATTTTTCGTACCATAAACTGAATTTTAAGAAACCATCTTCGTAAATGTTGGTGCTCCGTGATTTAGGAAAGTTCTTTACTGATTGCTGCATTTCTTTATTACTTTTGAAAGGACGTCACGAGAGTGTTGCCTCTAGTGCAAGGAAAAAACAGAAGAGCGTTAAGATTGGAGCTGTATGTCAGGTGATCTAACCTCTCCCACCACAGGTGACAAATGTGTTCATTTAGGTTCTTTGCTGTTTAGGGTCATGCATTGTCGTCCAAAAACAAAAACCGAATCAAGAGCGTTTGTTTCTTGCAATCGAATGATTAACTTTTGTTTGATTAAACTATGACAATAGCGTACTGCATCGATGGTCCCAGATCTGAAGAAATCAATGAAAAAGGTGCTCTCCGTGTCTCAAAATAATGTCAGCACACACTTCCCTATGGGCTGAAAACTTTACCTTTTTCCTTTCGAGTAAATTCGATGCTTCCATTTCCCTGAAGAGGATTGAATCGTTTCTGAACCAATGAAGAAGTGCAGCAAGCTGCGAAGTGATTCCTTAAATCGCTGGATACCTTTTACCAGAAAGATTTTTGAAATTGGTTTTATGTTACAACAAATGTACTGAATATCAGTAGTTACACTAACATTTCTAATTTTTTTCCATGAACAATATTAGCATACGCGTTATTTTGCGCTGCCTTTTTAAAGAGTAATTTTCTTTTTCTTTAATCGTAATTGTATGTTTCTGTTTCTAATAAAGCTTTCCTGTGAAAAAGCATGGAGAAACTTAATTTCAGAATGTTACTCGTACTTATAACGTATTTCCTAATGGTAGGCAGCTGATACATTTTATAAACAACCGTATGCTTAAAAAGTGAAAACATAAATTTTCATGGTGATACTGTATACAAAAAGAGGAAATTTGTAAAATAAAAAGAGCTTTGAACATTCCTTTGATAAAAAAAATTATTATCTTAAAGTAGAATATTTAATGAGACATTGAATGTTCAAAATCGTACATTTTTGATAAGATATTTCTCTGTCGATGTATAACGATTCGAATAATTATTCGATTCTAATTAAGCTGTTGTACATAAATTGAATAAAATTTATATATAAACGTTTATTCTTTTATTTCGTGCTTTTATTTATGTTTTATCATCATTCATAATCCGATTATTTATTTTAATTTATGAATAATTTGTTTTTAGTCTTTGGATTTTATTTTATTTTATTTTTCAACTTCTCATTTTTATACAGTCATTATAAAAATTAATATATATATATATATGAACAAAATCAGGTTATATGTAATAAAGAAATCGTAAAAAACACTATTCAGGTTTATAACGATTATTTTTTTTTAACTGCATATAAATAGTGTCAGTAAACGTTACGGAATATCTAAACATTTACCTGCCAAATTACAAAAAAAACAAATAAATAAATAAATAAATAAATAAAATAAAATAGACACCTTATTGCTTGAATATATTTTTCACAATCTAAACAAAGTACAAGATTAACATAAAAATTATTAACATGATACTGATCTTTACTTAATTTTCTGTACAGCTTTGATTTCGGGAAACACAAATCGTACTATTTATGTTATTTTTGGTTTACTTAGTTAAAACAATAAAAATTGCCAAGTGAGCACTAAAAATAAAAATTTCAGTACATAATATATAAAAGAGAATTATTATTAATTTTTACTTAAAGTACTTGCTATGCGTTTTAATGTGCTATATTAGAAATAGATCAGTTCTGAATCAGATGTCAATTAGCAAGCTTGCAATATCATATAAGTAGACCCTGCGCCCTTAGATTTTATCAGACTTGCACCTAATAGTAGGAGTTGGAGTTGACTCTAATCCTCGAGCCCGATTTGAACAAACTGAACCCAACATTAACTTAATTTATTGATAACTGAAAAAATGATTTTCTCTCTCTATATATATATTTTTTTCAATTATTAAAGATTTATTAGCATGTAGTAAATTATATCTTCACTACTAAGAGTTTCTTATAAAATTTCATAAAAATAAATCTCACAAAATCATATGATTCAAAGAAATAAAATAAATCTATGTTATTATAAATATGCTACGCAATCTTTTAACTGATGAAGTGGATACTTCTTATAATTTATGCATTGAAATTCATAAAATAATTAAATTTAAATAAATCACATTCCAATTCAACCCGAAATGCAAAAATTGGTAATTGCTTTAAGGGAAAATTAATTTCCTAAACTAGTTTTAACTGTTTTCGAAAGGCTCTTGTTAAGAATGCACGCATAATGCATGAAAATGAACTAGTCTTAACTAACATTTTAAACGAAGAAAACGAAATCATACACATAGACCAAATTGTGTAAAAACTTTCTTTCAAACAACACCTTTGTATTTTTTCTGCACTCTATAGTTGAAGTCGCAGTCAGCCCGAAAAACTACCCAAAATGTCAGAGACGATTTTCAACAAAGAAAATCCAACATAATTATTTTCTTTTCTTTTTTTTTTTTTTTTTTTTTTTTTTTTTTTTTTGAACCTGAAAAAATAATTTGGTACTTTTTGTTCAATTACTAAATCTTTATAATCATCTAGTACATTATACCTTCACTACAAAGAGTTTTTTTTTTTTTTTTTAATTTAAAAACCTCAATATCTCAAAATCTTGTACTTCAAGGAAAGAAAATAAAACTATTTTCTTTTAAAAATGCTTTGATTCATAAAGTGAATACTTCTTATAGTTGATTCATTGAAATTTGTAAAATAATTAAATTTAAATAAATCACATTCCCATTTAACCCGAAATGCAAAACTGCGTAATTGCTTTAAGGGAAAATTAACTTCTTAAATTATTTTTACTGTTTTCGAAAGACTCTTATTCTAAAGAGTGCTTTACGCATGGAAATGAAGTGTTCTTAACTAACAGTTTAAATGAAGAAAACAAAAACATTTACTTAGAGCAAGTTGCGTAAAAATTTTCTTTCAAACAATAACTTTGTATTTTATTCAGAATAAATTACATAATTAGATCTAATTTATAAAAGTTTATCTCTAAACATATTAATGTCATCTGAATTTTACAAAGAAATATATATATATATATATATATATATATATATATACTTGAATCTATTATTTTCTACTTATTTTTTTTTTTTAAACTCATGAATGCTCTTTCAGTTTAGCAACTTTTTATCACTTGTTAGTTTATTTAACCCTTATCGCTCGTATGTCCCTTCTGAGGGGACATTAAAAAATCGAGCCATGCGTTAAGGTGTTCCTCTGCAAATGAAATGTTATTTTTCTAAAACATGTAACTATTGGCTACCTTTCGGCTACCGGAAAATTTTAACAGAAAGATTTTTTTTATTTAATGATTAAGCAAATTATTACAATTTTTCGGTAGCCAAAAGGTTAGTAAGTTTGAAACTATACTTGTGACGTTTTAAAGGAATGCCAAAAGCCGTGTCTTACTATTAAAAATAGGAAAATATGCCGAGCGTTAAGGGTTAAAATAGAAATATTTAAAGAATGATACTGCACGATTATGAAATCACAACTAGAGCGTTTAACTTTATTTCCATAATGTATTTAAGAAATGCATTTTCAAAAGTACAAAACAATGGATTTTTAAATAACGCAAAAGTTAACTGACAGGCATTTGTAGGGTAGACGGGATTAGATAGCAAACTTTTTCTTCTAAAAATATTATGAAATTTACAACTCATTTTTTTTTAATTGTTACGTTAACACTATCAGAGTACTTTCAGAAAGCAGTCACCATGATATTTGAAAATTTGAACTATCAGTATTAATTTAGAAACTCAAACCAATACCAAGTCAATTGGGCCAATCTTTCCCGATATCATGAAAACTTAGCCCCCGTCACCTGCCTAATGTTCTGATAGTGTAGAAGTTAAAGAAATGTTCAAAAATTGTATCATATCTTTAATTTTATACGGCGAAATATATATATATATAAACTAGAGAGAACCATTCTAACAACATTTCTCAATGCAATTGAGACAATTGATTCAACTCAAGTGTTAAATTAGCTGTTGAAGCTACAACAGTAAATGCGACATAAGAGTTAACAGCTGTATGTTTAGCACGTTCAACTTCAGGTTCTCCAGATATGACATCACCAATAATAATTTTTGTATTTCCCAAAGCTTCAGCTCGATAAAAACCATGACAATAGAAGAAAAGTAAGATTTTGCATTTAACAGATTCTCCTGTAAAACTGAAATTGGAACTGCAGAGCAGAAAAATACTGCATCCATAATGAGAGGAAATCATGATCTACACAGCAGTTCAGAATTTAATACTGATAAACCAATTTTATGAAGCACAGATGATGACAATATTGAATATGATCAAATCACAGAACTTTAGAAAACTAGATAAAGAAAATTAATTAATTAATTAATATTTTTTTTCTACAAAAGTATCTGAAATAATAATAATAATAATAATATAAATATATTAACTTCTATGTTTGAACCTCCAGAAACACCCCTTGTTTATGATCTTGATCTGAAGTACTGGGGATCATTAACAATCAGATTTTTAAAGTGCACAGGGGACAGAAACAGATTTATTTATGGATATGAAAATTATGATATTTTATCTGGCACTGAGTGCTAAACTCCCACTGAGGTCTGAACGCGAAATCTCCACTGTTCACTTTACATCATATAATGCTAAAATATAGATTTTATCAATACTTGGTTAATTTACGAATAAGATTTGAACTTTCAAATTCCTTATTATTTGTATAAAACATGTGCACATGTACTTTTTTTAATTTAATGCCTAAAAATATATATTTTTAAAAAATTATTTGCCTAAAACTGGTTTAAACTAAGACTATTGCATGAATTCCGAAGGTACAACAAAGCATGTCCGAAGGTACAACATGGTGTTATACCTTGGGACACTTTACACTTCCTACTTAAAATGGCTGGCAATTTTTTATTTTCAAACTGTTATAAGTAAAAAAAAAAAGTATTATAGAGGAGAATGTAGAAGTATTTAAATATTCTCTTTGGAATATAAATCTAATTTCAGTTTAAGAAGTTAAAAATTAAAATGTGAAAAGTGGTGCAATGCTTCCCCTACTTGCTTAAGACTTTTTATTTTCATTTTATATTTAATAGTCTGGTGTATTAAAGAAAAAAGAAAGAACAACGTCAAACTAATGCAGTTTTTGTTCGTATACATTCAGTATTTTAAGTAAGTTTCGACAATTCATTATCAACATCTTAATTATATATATATATACTTCTCATTTTTATAAGTTGAATTTGATTAAAAAGTGATGCAAAGAGATTTCTTGTTGTTTTATGGATTTTTATGCTAATATAAATTGATTTGATTAATCTTACTTTTACAAAATGGAAAATGTTCTCTTTAAAGATTAACATATTTATTAAATAGTAAACGAATGCTTTTTTTGATCATGCATATTTTATTACGCGTAAATGATTTGTTTTAAAACATAATTCGAAGAAATTAATCACTGTTGAATTTGCATATTTATTCTTGAATAAATAAAAGCTTATTGCTTAGAAAATTATGAGCATACATACTATGTTTCAGCTTATTTAGAATTTTTACTTTCAATGAATAGTGAATTAAATTACTCCAGCAACTAATCCAAAATAATGTTTGTTTCCGATCTTTAATAGAAATTGGGATTTACGCAAAAATGTTAAATGCAATAAAACTTGACTTTAATCTTCCTTTTAAAAAAGAAATCTATCTACAAAGATTGAATAAAGCTTAAAAATACAGCCAAGATAAATTCAACAGCTAGCACTTGTGATAGTTTTTCTCAGATTTGTAAAATTTGGAATTGCGTTTCCGGAACACTTTCAGTAATATAATCAGAGTAATTTCCGGTTTTCAGAGCATTATTCTGAACTCTTTGTTTTATTTATTTTTTAAAATATCCTTTCAGAAAGATTTAAAAAATAACTTTAGCTTTTGGCTTTTTATGTTTTTATTATTGTTCGGATAGTTATTCCTTTGTATTTTCGTTATTTTGCTAGGCTAGTTATAATTGTTATAGTTAAGCATATAGTTTATTTTTAATACTTTTTTACATATCTACCATATAATAAAGTAAAATCGTATGATAATTTAAAGCAGAACATACATTTTTGATGTTTTTAGGAATAAAAAATCGGAGTCATACTGCAAATTAAATCTATTCAGACAACTGTGTTGATTACACCATGGACTGAATCAAAATACGTAAACAATCAGATAGCAGTAAAAAATAATACAAAATATTTAGTCTTCTAAAAATATTGAATTTAAATTAGATTTAAAAATTTTAAATATATTTTCTCAAGTAAAATTTCTAGAAATGATAAATTTTTATATACAGTCTTTCTCACTGGATGTACAACAAGTGATATTAAAGGATTATTTCTGTTAAGACAGAGATGAGACAATTAATACACCACATATGGATTCTCTGACTATAGCATCACAGTCAACTATTTCAATTTAGTACAATTAATTTGACACAGTCACTTAAAAAAAATAATAATAATAATCTGTTTAACAAAGAGCATGCGCTATGAAATCTAAATATGTCAGAAAAATGTTTGTATTTCTGAATTTTTACGATTTATTATCACAGGCTTGCAACTTTTGTTCAGGTTGAGGTTGAAATTGAGTGGGATTTTACGTCGTACTAGAGCTACACGAATGACTATTGGAGACGGTCTATGTGTTCTGGAGGCATACTATCGCAATCTTGATCCTCTTCGTTGGTATTGGCTTCCGCGATTCGGTAACAAAAGGTTTGTAACTCCAGAAAGGTGCAGTCTGGAAAGTAAAAAATTTAGTTACATGACTGTGATTTAAACTTATCATAAATTTGCCTAACATATAATAATTATTTCCACGAATTATGCATCAAATATTTCAGGATTTTCTTAATTATTTTTTTTAATTCAAAACAGAATTATAGACGTAAGCACATGTCGCTCGAAGCCTTGAATAAAGTTTATTATGTCTACTTTTGGAATTTTGCGATCATCACTTTCAAACTGCTGTCGAAGGCAACTTAGTCTACGCCAATAATTTATGAATTAAAGGGGGCCACAAAGCTAGAAGGACGAAACCAAACTGGTAGTACTTTAATTTTTGTAGAATATAGAATTTGGTCGTCTATACTATAATGAAAAAAGATGTCGATAGGTCCGGTATATGGACTGATATGCCAAAGCGTCGCGAAAATAAGCGCAAGGTTGTTTTACCGAGCCTACTACAGTGCGTTGCATGAATATAAACGCACCTTAGCGTTAAGAATTAGAATGGTATAGAAATGTAATAAAAAAAATATGAATAGGTTACACTTGATGCAATCTGTATGTGTATGATTCAAGAATTAAAATACGAGTCAAAACACTGAAAGATCAGTATGATTCTTTAGAAAATAATTTTATTGAATTTATAACAAAAATACATGTTGCATGAATTTAAACGCACATGTAAAAAATAAATAACTGGTTAACAAATACTGTATCTAATAATTTGTAAAGCCACTATGGGTTTCTAGAACAGCCAGTAAACGCTTTGGCGTTGACTGATAGAGTGGCATGAGGTCATCCAAGTTGATTGTCTTCCAAGCTAATAGAATGACCGATTTTAGTTCATCTTTCGTGTTAAACTGCCTTCCGTTTACATAAACACGGCGAACCAGAATACCCCATACGTTCACCATTATGTTTAAATCGGGGCTTTTTGAGGGCTATTCCAAAACTTTAATTTTATTGTCACAGAACGATTTTTTCACGATATGTGCTGTATGTACAGATGCACAATCTTGCTGAAAAATATAATTTCTTCCAGCTTTCTTGACTGCTTGACGACGGAGGTTCCTTGTGAACATCTGGACATAATCTACAGAGTTCATAGTGTTCTCCACAAACTCTAATTCGGAAGTCCCTTTAAAACCTATGGCTGCCCACACCATGACAGACCCACCTCCAGATTGACGTTTTTAACAGTACATTTCTTCGGTTCTCAAATCGTGCCAGTATCTATGAAATCCGTCCGGCTCATCGAGATTAAACTTTTTTTCCTCTGAGAAGATGACATTTTCCCAATTTAGTCGATCTAGATTCCAATTTCTTGCCCATTTCAACCGCATATCTTTGTGCTTTTGAGTGAGGGGTGGTTTCGCCTTCATTTTCTTAAATTTAACGAATGTTGCAGCTTTGATAGTTCTCCATATGGTTGTACGATGAACACATAGCTTGTATTGAGCCCTTATCTTCGCACAGGAAATATTCTTATTCTTCGCAGCGTTGCATATTCGACGTTTGTCGTAACTGATGAGCTTTCGTGTTCGCTTCTCATATGCTTTTTTCCCACAATTTGCTGCTTTCTTTATATAATTTCGCCCAACACTCTCACTATTTCCGATTCGGCGCCCAATTTCACGACTGCTAAATCCTTTACCACGCATAAAGTCGATTTTTATCCTCTCGTCTACTGTCAAAATTTTCCCTCTTGCCATCCTGAACAAACTCCGTAAATTTTGCACTCAAGCATTAAAACTATTTTTAGAGAACTTTAGCAACACGACTATCTTTGTTTTAGTTTAATTCCGGTGCACTGTTAAAAATTTTTCTGTAAATTTACAGAGAATCTATTGGTAATTAATTATATTAAGTCTTACGTAAATTTACAGAGAATTAAAAAAAAGAGATTCTGTCAAAATGCAGAGAAACTATTCTGTAAATCAATCATAGTCTCTGTAAATTTACATAGATCAAAATATTCAAGTCTCTGTAAATTTAAATCTGTGAAACATCATAGTCTCTGTAAATCTACATATGTAAAAATATGCAAGTCTCCGTAAATTCGAGCATGTAAAAGCATATAAGTCTCTGTAAATTTACCATTGTAAAAATAACCACGTCTCTGTAAGGTTACATATGTAAAATCATCCAAATCTCTGTAAAATTACATATGGAAGAGCATCCAAGTCTCTGTAAAATTACCTACGTAAGAACATCCAAGTATCCGTAAATTTCGCATATAATAGTATGAAAATCTCAGTAAATTAATCCATGTAAAAATACCTAATATTTGAAGGCCCAACCATTGGCTGAGAAGCTCTGCTCTCAACGTTTGAAGGCGGAAGGTGCATAGTTCGATCCCAAGTTGCGATTTTTCACCTACCCATTCGGAATTTTCCGCGGATATCTCCAAAACTTGTATAAATATGGGATAAGACATTTTAGAAAGACCTACACTTACGGCAATCCTCACAGGTCTAGAAACTTAGCACATCCAATCGGCTTTAACTAACGACGATTAAATATTAGTATGTTTACAAGCGTATCGAAGACACTCTAAATTGGCATATACTTAAAATAAATTATATTATTATCAATTTACAAGTACAAAAATATCCAACAGTAAGTTTATCTTCATGAATATAGGTAAGAATCTAGTAAATACGTTACATAAGTACAGATTCTTATTCAACTTAAGGAAAAGAAACTTAAAGTTGGATGTTTTTGCACTTGTAAGTTCATAGCCTTGGGATTTATTTTAAATGCGCGTCAGTTTAGAGTGTTTTGAATAGGCTTCTAAATATATTATTATAATATTATTGTGGTGGTAAAATCACATTGGTTACTTCAGAGTTCTAGGCCTGTATAGAATGCCTTATGTGTAGGTCATTCTAAGATGTTTTATTCCATATTTACAAAAGTTTTTTAAGAAAACCTTGGAAAATTTCGAATGGGTAGGCTGAAAATCTCAACCTGAGATCGAACTTCGCACCTCCCACCTTCAAACTTTGAGATAAGAACTCCTCGGAAATTGATGGGACAAGAAGACCAGACTTTAGTATATATATAGACATGCTATATATTTTTTATCAAAACTACATTAAAATTCAGAGGTATAAAGTTGGTTAAGCTTGTATTACCTTTGGTAGGATTTGTAATGATGCGCTTCAACATGTTTTTAACTACAATTTTTATCAATGTTGTGGTACATTTTGCAAACATTCAACTTTTAATAAAAAAATTTAAAAAAGAAGCTGATTTATATTATGGTATTTCTAATAAAATTATCAGAAATAATTGCAAAATATGCTTAATATTGCTCGGTTAATTTGCTTAATATTGCTCGGTTATATTTAGTCCATATCAAAATAAAAACTTAATCGCCTCATTTATGTAGAATATGACTCAATATGTAGAATATGACTCAATAGTGAAAGATCTCACAGGTCTAAATCTAAAATATTGATTTGATAATTATGACTGATATTGATGGTTTTTGCTCGGCTGAAACCGAAACTAGATTTTACTCTATCACATATTTTTATCAATACAGGGTGCGCTGTTTTTTTTTTTTTTTTTCATGACTCTTCCACCAATATAACTATACGGTTACTTTTTAGTATGATTCCATGATTGATTACAATTAATCATGGAATCATACTAGAAACTACCGAAATAGAAGGAATTGTGTTGGTAGACACCCTGTATTGGCAAAGGCTATGTGTAACAGAGGAAAATTGGCTTCCTCTTCGGCTTCAGCACATTAAAAATATATTTATCAACTAAAATAAATTAAATTTTGCCAACATCATATTTGTAGATCTGTGTTAACAACCTCAGTTTCTTCCATTCAAAACATACATCCACTTTGTAAATACACTTAAAAAAAAATTTTAACAAATATATGTATGTATGTATGTATATATATATATATATATATATATATATATATATATATATATATATATATATATATATTACATATTAAAACACTAATCATTCCAAATGCATTATGCTCTTAAAAAGGTGTAAACTTTCTAAATTGGGGGGGGGGGGAAGGAAGTACTAAAAATTTGTTAGGTACACTACCGTTCCATAATGACCGTACACTTTCGATTTCAGACATTTTTTAAAGTATTTCAAAAAATGTTAAACAAATCACTTTGAAACTTCAGAGGTGTGAAAGGAGGACCGGTAAAAAAAAATTAAAGTAAAATGTAAGTATTTGGCTTCACCCTGTAATAATTAATGCTTGAAATACGTTCTGGTAGTAGCATGTGATTATAGGACTTTCTCATTAACTCTAAGTTTATATGTCTCTACCGCATATAATCAGGGAGATAAAGGTTTCTTTAAAAAATTGCAAAAAATTTCCCATTTTTTTTAGCTATAACACGCAAAGCATGAAAAGACAGTGCAAAGTTATTTTCAGGAAACTCGACATACAATAATAAACACTGCATACTGCAATCACAATGAAAAAAATATTAAATATCTAATGAAATATGAGTATTTTTACTAAATTTCTAACTGCGCATGCGTAAATGTTCAGTGACATTTCCTTTTTAAAATTTAACAATCAAATTTATTGAGCTACTTATGTAAAAACCCCAAACAAAAATCGTGTAAACTCAAAAAGTTCTACGTCATAGAATAAACTGAATTTCAGCTGTTCCCCAACAAAGAAATTGTTAACAGGGCTTTCCCAATATTTATTTGCAATCACAGAAAATTGCATTACCGTTCATCGAATAAAAATAAAAATGTGAGTAAAACTCCTTATACTTTAGCGTTTCTTCAAGAGAAACTGAAGACCAGTTCATTCTTTGGCGTAGAACTTTGAGTTTACACAATACTTGTTTGGAGTTTTTATATAAGTAGTTTAATGCATTTGGCTACTAAATTATACAAATGAAATTTAGCTAAAACTTAATCATATGCAGTTAAAAATTATTTAGTAAAAATGCCCACATTTCATTATATATTTAATATTTTTTTTCATTCTGATTGCAGTATGTTGTGTCTAATGTTGTATATTGGGTTTCCCGAACATAGCTTTGTACTTTATTTAATACCTTGCATGTTATAACAACAACAACAAAAAAAAAGTTCAGCAATTTTTTTAAGAAATCATTATATCTCCCTGATTACATACGGTAGAGACTTGAAAATTTATACAGAAAATGAGGATGAGCCCCATAATCATGTGCTACAGCCAGATTGTATTTCGAGCATTACTTTATACTGGGTGATGCCAAATACTCTTATTTTTCTTTAATTTTTTTACTGGTCTTCTTTTCACTTTTGGCACAAACAAATAACTGAAGTACATGAGGTACAACATGTTTTTTACACTCCTGAAGTTTCAAGATGATTTGTATAGTACTTTTTGAGTTATTTTAAAACACACCTGAAATCGAAAGTGTCCGGTCATTTATGGAAAGGTAGTGTAGTAAATGATTTTGAATTTTTAAATACTCACATTGATTTTTATATTAGCTAAAGAAAAAAAAAAATTACTAATTCATTTCCATATAAAGGTCTCTCTAAAAACTATGCATACAATTTTGGTAGTTAATTAAAAAGGTAAATTTGTGCAACATATTAATGCAATGCATAACTTGTCACTTAAATCAAGACTAAGAGATTTCATGCAAATTTTATTTCAAACTGTAATAAATTTTGAACATTTTTCAATATTCTGTTTTTAATGAAATTGGTTTTTAAAAGTTGTTTTATTAGAAAATAAAAATTCTCATTTCAGATCAGATTTCTAATACGTAATCGTAGAAGTATAGGAACATATTAAAGGTTCGATACCTAAATAATTTTATTTTTTATAATTAATTCATTGCAATGTGTAGAATAATTTCCTTAATTACTTCAGTTTCTGGGATATAAATATTTTTAAATCGACGGCAAGTGGAGGGAAAATGTTCATACGTATTAAATAGTATATAAAGAAATATAGAGTTTTTAATATTTTTAAATATTAATTTAGGGTTCAATGCAGATGAAAATCGGATACTCTTTTATTTTTCGTCACTAGTTCCATAAAATTCAAATTTTTAAAATATATAACTTTTTGTTAAAGAAGCCATTAGGTATTTTGAATTAAAAATATTTTGACTTTTTTTTTTCTTTACGAAAACAAATTTTAAAACCTTTTTCTTCTACAAAATAGGATCTAAAGAAGAAACAAATTTTACGCTTTTACACATGAAAGCAGCATCCTGGTAATTTACTAGAATCATTGCAAAAAGCTCACTTAAGAAGAAAAACATCTTTGCTGCAAAGAAAACATACAATTAAAAATAATTAAAAAATAAAACATACTGAATTAGATTTAAATTAAACTTTATTTTACTAACATACACACATTAATAAAAGATAAATGGTGAAAAATTCTTTAACAGGATAAATATTTGGTATTTGTAAATGTCTTTGATGAGGGTATTTTACAGCATTTTCTATTTTCATATTTCTTAGACAACTTGTTTCGTTTCTGATATCAGGATCAATTTCCATTATAACTAGAAAAAAGAAAAGTGATGAAAGTTACTATTGTTGGAAAACACTTTAACTATAAATTTTTAAAACGAAATCTGCATCCTATGACATTTTAAGCAAATAATGAAAAGAAAGGATTGTAATTCCATGGCACTAAAAAAAATTAAGTATACATACGCGAATTTTAAAATGTATCGTATATACTCCATCTAAATAGAATCTAATAAAAAATCCTCTAAAGAAAATAAAAGTAGATATACATGGTATTTTAAATCATTAATACAGGAAAAAATCACTTATATAATGAAATCATAAGATATTTAAGCACCATTTTATGAACGCCAGTGTAACAGAATATTTTTGAAATATTTTATATTAAAAATAAGTATGAATTGGACTGGATTTGGGAATAAGGTCGATTGACAGCTGTAAGTCCTAGGCCTACTTTGAAAAGACTTTATCCCCGAGCTTTTAAATGACTCCCCCCCCCCCCCTTCCTATATGAAATTTTAAAGTTTGCCCCCGTGTTTCACTCCCCCCTCCTTTTTTTCCCCTTCTTTTTTTAACAAATGTTAGAAACTGGGGGACTCGGCCTTAGTTCCAAGCGCTCTCTGAACTTTATAATACTCCGAATTAAAAACTGTCCAGTTATTAAAATCTTCCCCTTACAAAGAAGAAAAAAAAAATCATGTTTAAGAAAAATTATTTCTGTCAATGCAAAAACTTGTCTGAAAGTTTTTTGACAATGCATTACTAAGCAGAATCTATCGTCTATTAGCTATATTTCAGTGAAAATGTATTTTTAAATTGCAGTTGCTCCACAATCGTCTGCGTCCGCCTCCCTACATAAACATGTAATCGCAGTCTTGGCATGCTTATGATTATGGTATATTCATCCAGGATAATTCAAAAATACAGTTGGAATTTGTACTTAAAAGTAACGTTTTATGTGGATCGGTTATTTTGAGATATAAATTAGTCCGCAACATATAACAGCCTAGATAAAATTTCGTATTAATTTAAACATTTCATCACTCGTCAATTTTCGTATTAATTTAAACATTTCCTCACTCAATTTAATATACACTCTGTACTTTGAATTCTTAAATATCAAACTGTATTCTGAAAAATATTAACTTGTCAGAAAATTTAATTTGTCCCCCAACCCACCCCTCTATTACCATTGCTCGGCAACTGCAACAATAGTTTTCTTTTTCTTACATTGTGTTTTTTTAACTTGTGCATATAAATGCATACATATACACACGCAAGCAGATTTTCAAAATTTTCTGAAAGCAAAATTAATAACATTGGACGATTTAGAATACAAACCGTCCTCCCCTCCATTAAAAAATAATTTTAAAAAATGTCGGATAAAACTCCCATCAATAAAATCTTTAGTTTGTATTTTGATTTTTAAATGTACGTATTTTTTATTATTTAAACTATTAATTATATAATGTAGAAATGACTTACTTTTTCCTCTATTCCTACTATTTTGATTTAAGGTAATCTATATTATTTTTCAGTCTTTCAGCAAATGCCAGCAAACACTTTTAATTACAGGAAGAGGCTGTAAAAAGAATATATAAGAAAACGTATAGAAGTTTCAGACGATATTAAACTAAAAACTAGTAGGATGTGGCCACCACATGAATTTCTTCTATATAATATTACACAAAACTTATACAATAAAAATTACTTATTAAATTATCAAATTCTTTTCAGTTATAAATGCAGAAGATTTTTATCTGATAGAATTATCACAAAATGCCGAAAGATGTCAGTTTTTTTCCAAATCAAAAGAAATGACTTCTTTCCAAGTTTTTTTTTCGTTAAAAGAAAAAAAAAAAAAAAAAAAAAAAAGGAAAAATGGATAACTTTTGTTTTAAATTATCACAGATCTATAGTTCAACCATTAGTTTTAAAGGTATTGACGATATCTTTCGAAAGATACCCATCTTGAAAATTTACTCCCCCTGGGGGGTACTTAACCCCCAGGGGGGAGCGATGCCCCCATGCAATTTTTTTCCCCTAGTTAACTACTACTATTATCAATAATTCATATTAATTTTACAATCACACGATTAAAATAACTCTCATTGTGTACATTTATACGAAATTTTGTCCTATATTGTCATGTTGAAAATTTAGAACAAGAAAGAAAAATCATGCAGTATGCTTTGATTAGTAACACTTTCCAACTGTACGTAATTGTTGTATCGAATAACTTTTAATATTCTTTGCCTATGTTATCACACAATAGACAGAAGGACTGAAAAATATACAGATAGACTAATTGATTTTAAAATTACTCTTAGGCATTTTGAAAAGTGTTAAAAAGGCTTAACGCAAAATAAAATGCAGCCATTAGATTATAATTAAAGCTTTTGATCTTTCTGAATATTTTAGTGCAGCCCTGTAAATCAGAAAGTTAATCGTATCACATTCTATACAAAACATTATTTTAGAGTATTAACAATAAATTTCAATATATTTATGATTTTCACAGTAGAAAGACTTAAATATAACTTTGAAGAAATTCTGTCCTAAAACGTAATGCATTGACATTTTTTTTTCTGTTGTCCCTGTAAACAAACTAGTTGTACAGGTCCTATTAATGTTATTTTAAATAAGGAACATTCTATAGGGAATTAATGTTTATAAAAATAACACTCATAGAACACAATGCTTTCGAATGCTTTTGGGTGTCCCTGTACACAAACCAGAAGAGATATTCACTCCATTTTCAATATGGAACATCCGATAGTGAACTTCAATCAAATATATCAGTTTCGAGAAATTCCATAAATAATTACAGGAGTCAGAGCGGGGCTTACAGACAGACAGACAGATGGACAGATACACAAACGGAAATAATATTCACACTTAAAAATGTTAGAAAGTGTTAAAAACGCTTAATGTAAACGAAAGCACAATTTTAGCAATTTTTTATTAGTAGCTCTTAAAATAAATGGATATTTTTCTGTCACCCTGTAAATCTAATGCTAACTATGCTATATTCTATGCAAAGCATTTTTTTGTGCAGATAAATAACATAATTCAATTTCCTAAAGCTTCGTGGAAAGTAATTAAAATTTGATTTATAGAAATATCTCTCATAGAACGCAATGCTTTGGAATACTTTTGAGTGTCCCTGTATATAAACCGGTGGTGGTATTTCCTCCATTTTATACAGGAAACATCCAGTAGGGAATTTGAATAACATATTTCAATTTCATTAAGATATGTCTACAGTAAAGGTATGAAAATATGGTTTATAGAAATAGCTTTCATAGAACACAATGCTTTGAAATACTTTCGGGTGTCCCTGTACACAAACCAGTAGAGGTATAAACTCCATTCTCAATAGGGAACATCCGATAGTGAACTATATCAGTTTTAAGAAATTCCATAAATATTTACGGGAGTTAGAGATCGGACAGACAGACAGACGGGCGGACAGGCAGATACACAAAACTGAAATAATATTCACACATAAAAAATGCTAGAAATTATTAAAAACGCTTAACGTAAACGAAAGTGCAATTCTAGCAATTTTTTATTAATACCTCTTAATGTAACAAGATATTTTTGTGCCACCCTGTAAATCTAATGTTAATCATGCTACACTATGCAAAGCATTCTTTTGTGCATGTAAATACCATATTACAATTTCCTAAAACTTCGTGGATAGTAAAGTTATTAAAATTTAATTTATAGAAATAGCTCTCCTAGAACGCAATGCTTTGGAATACTTTTGAGTGTCCTTGTACATAAACCGATGGTGGCATTTCCTCCATTTGATACAGGAAACATCCAATAGTGAACTTGAATAACATATTTCAATTTCATTAAGATATGTCTACAGTAAAGGTATGAAAATAAGGTTTATATAAATACCTCTCATAGAACACAGTGCTTTGGAATACTTTTGGGTGTCCCTGTACACAAACCAGTAGAGGTATAGACTCCATTTTCAATAGGGAACGTCCGATAGGGAATTTGAATAACTTATTTCAATTTCATTAAGATGTGTCTACAGTATAGGTATGAAAATATGGTTTTAGAAATACCTCTCATAGAAGCAATGCTTTTAAATAATTTTGGGTGTCCCTGAACACAAACCGCAGTAGAGGTATAAACTCCATTTTCAATAGGTTACGTCCGATAGGGAACTTGAATAACATATTTCAATTTCATTAAGATATGTCTACAGTAAAGTTATGAAAATATGGTTTATAGAAATACCTCTCATAGAACACAATGCTTTGAAATACTTTCGGATGTCCCTGTACACAAACCAGTAGAGGTATAAACTCCATTTTCAATAGGGACAGTCCGATAGAGAACCTGAATAACATATATCAGTTTCAAGAAATTTGATAAATATTTACGGGAGTTAGAGCGCGGGCAGACAGACAGACGGAGAGACAGAAAGACAGACAGACAAACCGAAGTCATAAACACTTTTCAACCTTGTTGGAAAGTAAATAATATATATCATAATAATATATCAGTTTTAAGAAATTCCATAAATATTTACGGGAGTTAGAGATCGGACAGACTAGAGCCCCTTAAATAAAATAATAGGCCGGCGCATCACGGCCATTTTTTTGCCTCCGAAGAGGACAGCATTCCCGCTTGGCGTCCTTATCGCTTCCCTAATGATTTTAAGAAATCTTGATCTGAAGCTAATCCGGTCAGGATAAGAGCAATAAGCAACAATAATATTCCTAAAAACACAATTTTTTTTCACATTACATTCTCAGGATGTCATTTTATTCTGAGGATATCCTATGGATGTACTGGGGTAAGATGTGTTGTTAGGGTGGTTTCTGTTTCTTTTACAAAATGTCGCCAAAACTCAAATGCACAGTAATAGAAGGTCTGTGAACACTTTACATTCACTTCTTGAATGATTATAGCAGTTTATCACAAAACAAACTTCCATATCATAGTTTACTTAGCTAAAATTATGAAATACAATAAGATAAGTTACTCTAAAGTAATGAAAGACGATTAAAAAAATTTTTTTTTGTCGTTTGTTTATCAGAGAAACGCTCTGGGTACATGTGGCAACCCAAGGCAACAAAATGCCTGATGCACCAGCTCGTATATATAGGAGCCTTAGGACAGACAGACAACAGACGGACGGACAGGCAGATACACAAAACTGAAATCATATTCACACATAAAAAATGCTAGAAAGTATTAAAAACGCTTAACGTAAACGAAAGTGCAATTCTAGCAATTTTTTATTAATACCTCTTAATGTAACTAGATATTTTTGTGCCACCCTGTAAATCTAATGTTAATCATGCTACACTATGCAAAGCATTCTTTTGTGCATGTAAATACCATATTTCAATTTCCTAAAACTTCGTGGATAGTACAGTTATTAAAATTTAATTTATAGAAATAGCTCTCCTAGAACGCAATGCTTTGGAATACTTTTGAGTGTCCCTGTACATAAACCGATGGTGGCATTTCCTCGATTTGATGCAGGAAATATCCAATAGTGAACTTTAATAACATATTTCAATTTCATTAAGATATGTCTACAGCAAAGTTCTGAAAATATGGTTTATAGAAATACCTCTCATAGAACACAATGCTTTGAAATATTTTCGGGTGTCTCTGTACATAAACCAGTAGAGGTGTAAACTCCATTCTCAATAGGAACGTCCGATAGTGATCTTGAATAACATATTTCAATTTCATTAAGATATGTCTAGAGTAAAGGTATGAAAATATGGTTTATAGAAATACCTCTCATAGAACACAATGCTTTGAAATACTTTCGGGTGTCCCTGTACATAAACCAGTAGAGGTATAAACTCGATTTTCAATAGGGACTGTCCGATAGAACCTGAATAACATATATCAGTTTCAATAAATTTGATAAATATTTACGGGAGTTAGAGCTCAGACAGTCAGACCGAAGTCATAAACACTTTTCAACCTTGTTGGAAAGCGTTAAAAATGCGATCACAGCACCACCTGTTGAGCCATTGTTCCATAAATCTAATATGCACTAGTTAATGTCAGGGTCCAACTAAACACCCAGTTTGTCTAAATTTCGTTCATTGGTTCGTGAGATACAGCGTCCACAAAATTTGTGATACACACACACAGAGACAGAGATTTTCTAAAAACAGTCTAAACTGTCTAATCCTCAGAACAAAATTTTCTGGTTCTTTAAAATTCACCCCCCCCCCACACACACATACACCTCACAAAGAAAAAAAAATGATGCTTAATATGATTTTTTTTTTTTTTTGTGTGTGTGTGTGTGTGTGACTTTTGAAAGTTGTAGTTTTGAATTGGTTCGAAAAATGTAACCTTGATAAAATTTCGCATTCATTTAAACATTTCTTCGCACAACTTAATGTTATGTTTTCAATCTTTGAATTTCAGTTTGTACACAGAAAATTAACAAGTTTGAAAGTGTAATTTAACTTCTTCCCTACTTTCCCTATTCATTCCCGCTGCGGGTAAAGAAACATTAGATTTTCTATGTTGCTTGTTTTTGTTTTGTTATATCAAATATATAAATATTGTACACACAAACAGATTTTCAAACATTTAAGAAAACAAAACTGAAAATATTGTGTTGGTATCCATACAAATCATTTCCATTAGCCCCTCTCCCCCCCCCCCCACACACACACACTAAAAAATGTTTAGTATCAAAGATCTATATAATTTTCAATAATATTTCTGGTCTTTATCGTTCTAATTCAAATTTAACCTTATTCCTTTCGGAGAAAAACATTGCTCATTTAATAAACTTTTCTGGCCATTAGACATATGCTCTTCTCAAAAAATAAAGAAAAGAAAAGGAACGCTTAAGAAACAATGTTTTAATTCAGACCAAAAATCTTGTCGGAAAGTTTTCGGACTTTGTGTTGATATAACAGTGTAAGTTTGACTTATTTCAACAAAAAAGTATTTTTTTAATTGCAGTTAACCTGTAATCAACGTCTCCGCCCCGCTGTATAAGCGTGTAGGTGTAGTTTCGGCAACGTATGGTTAGGAAACATTTATCTAGTGTAATTCGACAATCCAGTTGTTTTTATACTTCAAAATAATTCCGAATTAAATTGAACTTTTTTAAACTTCGTTTTGAATTTATTCACAGAATGTAGCCTGTGTAAAATTTAGTATTAAACATTTCTCTACTCAGCTTGATTCATAAACTATACATTTAATCTTTAAACATCAATTTGTGAGTAGATTGTGCTACTAGTTTGAAAATTTAATCTAATCTCCCTCCCCTCGCCCTTTCAATATTATCGCTGTGGAAAAAAATAATTTTAACGTTTTTCTTGCATTGTTTATTAATTTATATATTAAATGTTAACACTCACAAAAAAAAAAAAAAAAAAAAAAAAAAAAACTAAAAACATTGCTGGGTTGATGTACAACTCCCCTCTCCCGAAAAAATAATGTTTAACATCCAATACTCATATATAATTTGTAATAATGTTTCTCTGTTTTTATGGATGTGCTAAATTGTTTTGATGGATGTGCTAAACTGTGTTTAACCCCCCCCCAACACACACACACTTTTTTCATCCTTTACAATAACTGCTTTCTAACACATTAATATATCTATGTTTATTTTGTATATCTTCTGCTAAAGCAATTTTCTTCTAAACTCTAGAAGAAAAAGCGGCTCAGATTATAGGAAATAATTTCTATAATTTTGCCCTCCGCAGTAAATACATAAAGTATTATGTAACAGAAATACGAAGCTAGATACTACATACTAGATTCTAGGTATTTTTAAATTGAATAACTCTGTTTATAAGTTTCAGGATTTAAATATAAAAAAAAAGAAAACCGCTAATATAACTAACATGAACAGTCATTGTTTTTGTTGATTATTAAAATAGGATAAAAGATTATATAAAATTTAACTTACCTAATTATGAATTCCAAATGAAAACATGAATTGCTTTAAGTTCTTCAATACAGACAACAACAACAAACTTTTAATGTGTATGGTTTGGTTTGGTTTGATGAGTACTGAGATTTTTTGCTTGCCTCGAAGGCCGCTTATATCTCGAAATATCCACACCACAAGGGTTTATAAGTTTTTATTTAATACACAGTAACAAGTACACAATATTTTGAAGACATAAGGGCCTGTTTTCGGTCGTCACGCGGGTTAACGCGAGTTACGCAGAGCAAGCCCAGAAGCGTTCAGAGATGGTGTCACGTGGTTTGGGTTACCCAAGCCCAGCGTTCAGAGACGGCATTTTTTTCACTCGGGCTTAACTCACAAAACCCAGACAATTTCTTTGGGTTTTCAGATCACGTGATGGGTTTTTCGAGCAAAACAAAACTAAACAGAGCGAATGCCGAGCGGAGCGAATTATGATTATTATGAAATTGATGGAATGTTTGTTAAATTAGATGATAAAATAAATCTTTTATAGTGCTAAGCAAGATTTATTTTCGTAATTGACGTTTGTGAAACCCATCCAATACCAATATGTATATTTAAATCAGTATATAACTACGGAAATTCGACATCAGAACATAAATTTCTAGTATGAAAATCATAATCTAAAGAAACTTATAATTAATTGATGGTAAAAATTTATATATTTTATTTCTTATAGAAAAAAATTATTTTATTTAGTGTTTTTCTTGCAAGTTTTATCGCTTGGGAAGTTCTTATAATGCAAAAATTTTCAGACAACTTATTTACGTTATTGAATAATGATAATAATTAACATGTTATTATTGTCATATTAATCGTTAAAGTTATTTAGTGCATGGGTATTTTCTTTTTATTTTATATATATGTTTTCAATTCTGTTTATACAAAGAATAAAATAAGTTAGATACTGTATATGTTTGTCCATTTCGTTTGATAATGAAATTATTTTTATTTCCTATTGAATTGCATACCATTTACATATGTAAATATATTACATAGGATAACATAATAGTGTTAGATATAATTTTATTAGGAAAATATATCTATAATAATATATTGAAAAGGATAAACCTGTTTTCGAGGATTGTAAAAATCACAAAATGAATCAAGTGAATTTGTCTGCAATATAGTGTAATTTAATTAAGCATTATGCTGTGGAGAAAGTTTTCTTATACTTAACAACAAGCGCTTTATAATTTACCTACTGTTATGTATTTATTTTATTGGAAGTATTTTTTACTTTAAATCATTTTAGTATAATATTTTTACATTGCAATTTTTATTTTATTGTTAATATTTGTTATAGTTATCATGGTACAACAGTTATTACCTATGTACTATAGTATATACTGAATCCCTCAACTCGGGTGATGTTTACATTGTAGTGCATTTTAACAACATTTAAACATTTATATCATAGCAATAAATATTAATTAACAATGTTTTCTGGTTTAATTATACTCATTTAAATATTTTTTGGTTTTACTCAGTTATTTATTTTTTATTGTTTCCGCAAATGGAAAAGTACCAAATATCAATAACAAATAGTAAAATGATGCATTGTGTATGTTATATTCTGATTATGTAGAATTTGTCAGAAAAGTTTCATTGATAATAAGTACGTTATCTTCTCTTTTATTACTTTGAAGTATTTTTTGCTTTGGAGTTCATTATCTAAAAAAAAAAAAAAAAAAAAAGAAAGAAAGAAAGAAAGTGTCTATTTACAGGTTAACGAAATGTGCTGGCTTATAAAACAGAAAATTAAGTGAATTTCTTTACAGTGTATATGGTAATTTCATAGAAGACCATAGATACTGTAAAGTAGTTTTCTTGATATAATAGTTAGAAGAATGAAGAATACGTGAAGAAAAAAATGAATATACATAAGAATGTCTTGGTGAAGCTGAGAAAGGAAATTTCGACTGACATAGCCAAAATGCACAGGAAGCTTTCTAAAACAAGACCACTGTAAGTAACATTCTCATTGAATTTTTTTATTTTTCTTTCTTGATACATAATTAAAATTTAAGTTATAAAATTTACTAAATCTTTTTTAATGTGGCATTAGTTTTTTTTCGAAGTTTTTCTAAGAACAGTTGATTTTATTATATATTAGCCACCTTCGGCGACCAGCTGGTTCACGATCTTTGAAAAATCCAACTTTCTGAAACTCCCACTCGGTAGAACCTGCAGTGCCTCTTTCCCGTTTTGGGTCCTACAATAGCTTTATTGACATATAGTGCAAATAGCTTTATGGAAAAATTTAGCTGCAGTAAATACCTACTCGTTAGTGCCTCTGGCACCCTATTCCCATTTCAGTATTTGAAACAACCTGTTCATTCCCAGTGTTATGATCTTTGAAAATTTTTACTTTAGCACATTCCCATGGGATAGCACCTTGCGTACCTTATCACCGTTTTAAAACTTTCAACATCTTGCTCATTTATAGTGCAAATAGCTTTGAAAATTTTAACTGTAGAAAATTTTGCTTTGTGGCGACTAAGGTGTCGTTTTACATTTCATGATTTGAAACGGTCTGTTCGCTCACCATATAAAGCAATTTTGAAAATTCTGATTGTGACAAATCTCCAATCCAGTGGGGCCTATGGTCTCCTAATCTTTTCCCGATAAGTAATTTAATCAGAATTGCAGATATTGAATTATTAAAATATCAAAGCGCCTTCTGGTAAAAGAGATTTGCAATATATACTCTTCAATTTCAATGACTTTTAAAGTGATACATTACCTATGAAATTATGTTAATTAAAAGCTGAGACACAAAGGTAATATAAACATTGTTATAAAAAAAATTGTGTAATTTTTCCGTGGCTTTCTCTGAAACTTGCATAACTGCAGGCTAAAGAGTGTTAAAAATCCTTAATACAAAATGTGAGCAGAATATCGGAATTCAAAAGCCTGCATCATAATTAGAATTGGATATATTGGAATAAAGGTGTTGTGGGTTTTCTGTGGTTTTCTCTGAAACTCCCATATGAAATTTAACGACTTATATCAGTTTAAAAGTCTGCAATATTTCATATTATGTATTATAAGTAATTTAATCATAATTAGAATTCTAGATATTGAATTATTAAAATATCAAAGCATCCTCTGGCGATAGAGATTTGAAACATATACTCTTCAATTCTAATTCAAATAACTTTTAAAATGATATATTACTTATAAAATTATGTTAATTAAAAGCTGAGATACAAAGGTAATATAAACATTTTTATAAAAAGATTTGTGTCGGACTTATCCATAGTTTTCTCCGAAATGTGCATAATTCTGGGCTACATAACATTAAAAATCTTTAGTACAAAATGTGAGCGGAAAACAGAATTCAAAACTCTGTAAAATATAAAAGAATAAAAAAGTTCTGAGTTTTCCGTAGTTTTCTCCAAAAATTTCATGCAAAATTTGAACGATTTATATCACTTTAGCAGTCACTGTATACTTAGTTACTGTGATATTCCAGGTAATGAAAAGGTAGACTCCGTGGCTAAACATGGCTGCAGGCTGCAGCCTACTATCGATTTAACATGCATCTTTCAAATGATGTATTACATATAATATTAATGATTATCTTTGATATATTTTACACTCAAAATGGCTTATCTATCAAGGGCGATTGGTGGTTTCTGTTGAAATCCATCTAAAATTTAAGAAATTAAAAAATTACTTTTTTACAGCCTGGTTCAGGAAAAAAAAAAACATTATTTCGTCAAAAGAACCTTTTCTCTTTTGACATAAACAGATAAAAAAAAAAAAAATAAATAAATAAATAAATATAAATCTTTTTTTTAAGCTGTATTTTAGAATGTTTAACTGCAGACAGGTGAACAGTAAAAACATGTGAATATCAATTTCTGTTTAAATCGATTTAAATTTGAAAAAAAAAAAAAAAAAAAAAATCAAATTTCTTTTTTTTATTTCCATTACCTTTTCACATGGTTGAAAAGCAATCATTCTCAAACAGAAATAAATAATTATAAGATAAAAAAATTTTTATAAACCATGTTTTTTAATTTTCTGTTGAATCATATAAACGCTACTGAAGGCAGTCGGAACCCCAGCAATTGGATAAAAGTATTAAAAAAATTCCTTGCTATCGTCTTATGAGCTATTATAAAAGTTTCAAATGGCTATCTAGCCGGGAAGTTAGTTAAAAGTTGATTGCAAGCTTTGTACTGGAAACGCTGCCGAAGGCAGCAGGGTCCCAAAGCAATTGGATAAAAATATTTTTAAAAAGCATTTTCACCGTATTCTGAACTATTCCGAAAGTTTCAAATGTCTAGCTACTCGGGAAGTTAGTTAAATAAATTTTCTGTTGAATCATGCTGCCGAAGACAGTAGGAACCTGAAACAGTTGACTAAAAGTATTAAAAAAAATGTATTGCCACCGTGTTCTGAGCTATCCTGAAAGTTTCAAATATCTAGCTAGTCGGGAAGTTAGTGAAAAATCGATTGCAAGCTTTGTACTGGTAACACTGCCGAAGGCAGCAGGAGCCCGAAACAGTTGGCTAAATGTATTTTTAAAAATGCATTTTCACCGTGTTCTGAACTATTCTGAAAGTTTCAAATGTCTAGCTAGTCGGGAAGTTAGTTAAATAAATTTTCTGTCGAATAACATAAGCGCTGCCGAAGGCAGCGGGACCTAAAATAGTTGACTAAAATTATTAAAAAAATGTATTGTCACTGTGTTATGAACTGTCCTGAAAGTTTCAAATGTCCAGATAGTCGGAAAGTTAGTGAAAAATCAATTGCAAGCTTAGTACTGATAACGCTGCCGAAGGCAGCAAGAACCCGAAACAGTTGGCTAAAGGTTTTAAGAAAATGCATTTTCACTGTGTTCTGAACTATTCTGAAATTTTCAAATGTCTAGCTATTCGGGAAGTTAGTTAAATAAATGTTCTGTGGAATTATATAAGCGCTACTGAAGGCAGCGGGACCTGAAATAGTTGACTAAAATTATAAGAAAAATGTATTGTCACCGTGTTGTGAGGGTTTCTGAAAGTTTCAAATGTCTAGCAAGTCGGAAAGTTAGTGAAAAATCGATTGCAAGCTTTGTATTGATAACGCTGCCGAAGGCGGCAGGAACCCGAAACAGTTGGCTAAAGGTTTTAAGAAAATGCATTTTCACTGTGTTCTGAACTATTCTGAAAGTTTCAAATGTCTAGCTAGTCAGGAAGTTTGTTAAATAAATTTTCTGTGGAATCATATAAGTGCTGTCGAAGGCAGCGGGACTTGAAATAGTTGACTAAAATTATTAGAAAAATGTATTGTCACCATGTTGTGAGCTGTCCTGAAAATTTCAAACATCTAGCTAGTCGGGAAGTTAGTTAAAAATCGATTACAAGATTTGTATCGATTGCAAGACAAACAAACAAACAAACAAGAATCGAAGTTAATAAAAACATGGTAAAATAGTCAGCCAATATGTCTAGCACTGAAGAATTGAAAAATGAATTAACCGTTTGAGTCCCAAGTAATGCAATCGCGCTGTTGAGATTTTATGTTGAGAAAACCCAGTACATTTCGAACATTGCTCAGATTTACTGAAGCAAGTACATCACACAGCTCCTTTTAATGTAAATAGTACATTTTACAATAGGCTTTTATTGCTCCGATCCTTATTATCGATATTCCAAAGATGGACGTTCTGATGTGATTGATTAATGAGTTACGGGAAATTTGAATTGTTGGTTTTAAAATTAAAATATTATTCCTTTCAGAACAACATATTTGCATCATGAACTACATTAACACTTTATCAATGTGTAGAAAATCTTTAAAGTGATAATGACGTCAATTTTTGCCAGATGCATAATTTAACTTTTTACGAATTTTTAATGCTCATGTTTAATTAAATGTATTTATTTTTATGTCGAAAGAAAATGAACTCGTAATTTTTTTTCGCAACAATTAAATTATAGCTAATATTTTAATGACTATTTTTATTGCTATTAGGAACTTATTATTTTCATATTTTAATTAATTAAAAGAAAACTATTCAAAAATCTGACTTTGAGGTATTGTGTTGTCACCGGGTTCTGAGCTTGTGTGAAAGTTTCAAATGTCTAGCTAGTAGGGAAGTTAGTAGTTAAAAATAGATTGCAAGATTTGTAACAGACAAACACACAAACAAACAAGAATAGAAGTTAATAAAAACATGGTAAAATACCTCCTCCCTATCCGCTCCTACATATACAAGTCTTTTAATCAATAGTATACTGACCGAAAAGTGGTACTGCTATTACTCATTTTCTACAATTTCCCATATGGCTATAACTCAGCATCTATTGCTTAAAATTATGCCAAACTACACATGTAAAATTTTTATTAAGAAAAGTTATGTTAATTAAACATTTCTGAATGACTAACATTAGGGGTGTTGTTATAAATATTGATATTAAAGAGAGTTTTTAATGGAATGTGGCACAACAGGTTTTTGCAATGTGTGTTTCCCCTTTGTTTGCAGCACTTGTGCCTACTTTGTTCACTTGGCGAAGGGTCGTGTTTTATTTCGACTTGAAGCAAGTGTTGCTAGTTTTTTGCATTTTATGGTGTTTATTTAAAGTATTTAACGAATTACTTTTCAACCCTCGTCCTCTGATGCACTTTTGTTATCGTTAGTTTTTATAAGGATACCCTTCCCCCTTCCTATTTTTTTTAACTGTTTAGCCCTTTTTTGTGTGTTCCTGATATATGATGGAATACTGAACTTTGTATTTTGATTTATAAAATTTGTCTTTTACCACAGTCATTTAATTAAATTTCTGCTTTCTTTAAAAAAAAATTTAAATTTTTTTCAAGCTGATTACGCAATATTTTTGAACTAACTGCTGAATTAAGTAATAATTTAGCAAACAATTTTTCAAAGCTGATTTCCACATTTTTTATCATTTTACTAAAAATTAACAAAATTTCTGCTTTTCTGTGTCACATTGCTGAAATGCGTTATATTCTGGCGGTCAATATTCAATTCGCCTATAAATAAACCCCACACCATTCTTAGGGAAAAAAAAAGAAAGAAAATGAATGCTGATTCATTCATTAGATGAAGCAGGTAGCAAAGTTTGAAAAATACATTTAATTTTAAATGACTGAAAAAAAAAAAAAATTTTGAAGTCTCTGTTTCTTTTAAATAGTACAATACATAATAGTATAAACATATAGTAATATAAAATAAATATATAAAAAAAACCTGTCAGTTTAGTTTATTTTTGAAGATTGTGTTTATGGAAAAAAATATATATCATTTATCAATCACACTTTTTGCAAGGGCCACAACGAAGAAGAAATATTTTTTTCCACAACGAAGAAGAAATATTTTTTTCGTAAGGGCCATGGCTCACACACTAGTTTTTACGGTACCTTATTTTGCATTAAAAAATAACTGCATAAAGTACTTTAATGCAAGGATGATCAATATGCATACATATATACAGATACTTTTCTATTTTACCGGTGCAAATTTCACCAAGTAAACTTGATTGGCAACAGCAATAGATTCATTAATGGATTAAAAGTTAATTCGTAACTCTGATTTGTTTATTATATATTTATTTATTTTTCAAATTTAAAGTTAATTCATCTTTTCTATTATGAATTTGATAAAATAAATGTTATATTTGTTATGGGACAACACTTTTTAACTCTAGCTTTAAGTGAATTTTCAGAAAATTTACCTCTTAAAAAAAAAAATAATAATAATAATAATTAAATGGTCATGTATCTTTAATTTTCTTATTATTACTTATAGTGTTTTGAAACAATTACTCTTTCTTAGGTGCTTAATGATTAGTACTATTGATCATATGATTTTTGGTGATTTTTATTGCCTGTGCCAGTGAAATACAAAAGTACCTAACAACATTTAAATGTTCTACAGTTTACGGGAAAATATAATTATATAAACTAGATTTCCTAAACTACATTAAAAAAAAAAAGAATTAAAATATTTCTCTCTCTAAGCAATTAACTCAAAAAAATTCTGGTACATTCACCTTCTTTTCTGAAAACAGGTTGCCATATCATGTTGCAAAGAATCCAGGATGACATAATTATCGTTCAAAACAGCACCAAAAGAAAATCACCAAATGCGGTTGTGGACCAACCTACAAGTTGTACCAGCATGAATCCAATTTTCTCTGATTTCTTAGGTACAAAGCCTATTTGTCAAAGTCTGTGATCCCAGTGCCATAAATAAGTTTATTTGACAGAGTATAGCGCGCATTGAACAACAAGTTAACTAATTTGGCGAGGTACTGCTTTATCATGTAAACACAAATTTTTACTTGTAAAGGTACAGATGTTAATTATGAAAATTTTGGCTTAAATTTTCTTTTAGATTAAGGAAAGCAAGCGCAAAAAATTTATCAAATTATTAAAAAATTATCATACAAATTGATTAGTCTAAAAACTCTTATATAAATTAGTACCTGTAATCAGAAACACTGCATCATGGTAATACAGGAGATTTTATAAATCTTGAAAACTCCTTTCTTCCCAATATTTGGTATTAAATATCTGGGTATCAAAATCTGAGCATTTGTATTTTCTCCCCAAGATTTTATATTAGTGGCAGAAATGATAAAAATATGTACATGATTCTATGAAAATTTTAGTAATTATTTTACTCATACATCTTGTGTGTCAAGAAAGAATTTATAATTTATCCCAATATAACACTAAATTACATCAGATATTTAAAACAAATGTATAAGACTTGTATATGTGCAGTTTTTAAATTAAATATTTCATTACCATGAGGAAATGAAGACTTTAAAAGTAAATATATTGATAAATTAGTAAGTTTCCTCCCAAAATTTTATTTATTTATTTTTTGTCTTAAAAACTTTTTCAATAAATTAGTTCATGTACCATTTCACTTTCATTAAAACTACATGGTCAATAATTTTTTTTTTTTTTAATGACCCTAGTAAAATTACATTTGGTGTATAACATCTGAAATATATATGTTAAATTAGTGATTATAGCAATTCTTTAATTCAAACAAGACTATCAGATTGAAGCGTTGAATATATAATGCGTTAGATTATTTCAGTAATCTAATGTATTTCTTGGTAAATTTCATAATTAACATGCTTAATATAATTTCAAAATAACCTAGTCAAATGTTTACAAAAAATTTATAAAATCAAACCAAACGTTATCGTTAATTTCAAACTTAATACTGTTCAATAAAACTTGTGTCAGCAATAAAAATCTATGCACGCAACTAGATTATTCCGTTAATAAAACATGAGTAAAAAAATAAACATTCTATATTTCTGAAAATAATATCAGTTGTTTGTTCGATTATACTTGTAAGAGTTTACAAATATGGTTTCAGACATTTCGAAATCCTTTTTTTTTTTTTTTGGTTTTGCTGTGTAGAAGATTTATTGAGGGAAAAAAAAAATGAAATTATTTCTTTGTTTTCAGTTTTATTCATAGTTATTTCACTGCCAGCATCATATCCGATCGTGCTGAAGATGAGCAGCCATGTTTGTTTACCTTTCATTCACCCGCACATCACCCAAGCCGTTCAGAGCCGTCCGGAACGAGCGCTCAACCCAATAACCCAACCATCCCCCGAGTGAAAAGTCTCTATCGCCCAACGCGCGCGCTCGCGTTAACGCGGGTGACGGCTGAAAACAGGCCCTAAGACAACACAAACATCCATGCCCGCACCAGGATTCGAACCTGGGACCAATAGATTCGGAAGGCAGCGTCCTACCGACCGAACCACCTGGCCGGCTTTAATGTGTAGATACGAAGATAAACATCCCGCAGAAAAAATCTAATTTTCCCTAACGTTCCCTTTTCCCCCCCTTTTTACGTAATAGTACACTGCAATGAAACAAACTATTCAGTATATTTTTGCCTGCAAAACTTATATATATATATATATATATATATATATATATATATATATATATAGGTATTTACTTTAATATAAAAATAATTTAAGGTTATGCATTTACATAGTTTTTTATTTAATGGATCAGTCAAAACCCCTACAGGGAAAACGTTGTTTTGAAAAGGGAAATATCTGTAAATTAAGAACTGAGTTTCTTGGTTCAATGCTTTTAACAGAGAACTCATGTAAATTTACGGAGAGTCTCAATACTTTTTCTGTACTTTTACAGAAATTTTTGACAGTGAACCGAGTTTCTTGATTCACAGCTTTTAACAGTGAACTCATGTACATTTACGGAGATTCTCAATACTTTTTCTGTATTTTTACAGAAATTTTTAACAGTGTGGCTCTGTCAAATTTTAAACGCAAAATACAGAGCGCGTTTAATTTTATGCAACAAACGAAAAACAGTGAAAAATAAGAAAATGCTTAAACACTCATTTACATAAGCTTGCATGAGCCTAAACATACGTGCTCAAAGCACTTTATTCAGTTGTTAGTCATTTGCAATAACTGTAAGTCACATTCCTTCTTTAAAAATTTTAAAAATTCTATTTCTGGTTATTGGAAAAGGTGCGTTTATATTCATGCAACGCTCTGTAGTGGCGGGCAGTCGTTGAATTAAAAGTTTCTTAGGACATCATTATGTGATACAATTTTGTGTTCGTTTGCACAAATAGGCATTACAGACTGGTAGCAAGATACGTGGATCTTTCCACGATAGAAAAATGTTGAAGGCAAATGATTTTCACTGGAATAATCTGTCGAGGAAGAAACGCGGAATCTGAGAAATAGTGAATGCTGCGGAAGATCCTGATAGAAAAAGGACGATCCCAGCAAGTCAAAAAAAGTGCATTTTCGCTGCAGATAGCTTCTTAGTATATCACAATAATACAAAGTCCCATATTGCTGTTTTATATTTTGCAGAAGATGTAGACGTTTTGCTGAAGAATAAACTAAAGATTCTATGGCAACTATTATAAAGTAATAATTTTCACTGTGGATTATTGGCTATTGCATTGAGAGAATAAACCACAAAGAGCTCGTCTCTTTGAAAGCAACAACGTCCGTGTAAAGTTTCTGCAAGTTGTATGGTCTATTAAGCAATCCAAATAAATGTCGATATATATATATATATATGTGTGCGTATATATATGTTTATATATATACACATTTATTGAATGTAATGTTAATTATTAGTTCAATAAAATCTACCATGGACTTTCTTTTCCTTGTTATCAGATCTGAATAAACGCACCATGATGAAAATAAAATAGAAATTTTCAACAATATTTTAATTACTCCTATTACAATTGTTATAAGCACTAAACACTATTTACTTTCATGAAAAGAATATAATACAGATAGTTTTAATAACACGAATAAATTCTATTGAAGTTTCATACCATTTGGGAAATGAGACTTGCAGTATCTTTAAATTTTGCAATGTAAATAACTAAAAGTCTCAAATAAAAAATTTGAAATCAACCTAATTAACTTTTTTTATTTAAATACAACGAACGTACTAATAACGATTGTATGAATGCCTATTACATCTGTTAAAACGTCTAAAATTACCAACATGCATATTAATTAACCTAAAATTACCAATATGTGTTTTTTGATCATAAATTATGAAATTTATATAAGGATCTCACCAGAAGAGACCTTATGGATTTCACAGTGAGACTCGTCTATAAGCTTTCATTAACATACTACATCATAAATATCATATTATCTTTATATATGATTTAGAAATGATTTATATTATATAAAAAATCAAATGCTAGTTATCAAAGTTTTCATACGTTTATTACATTTATTAAATATTTTGCGTATGCATATTTTTCAAGGATTAGATAATATGTAAAATTTAAATGTTATATCTATGAGGAAATTACAGAAATGCAACCTATTAAGTTCAATGCCCTCTGTGATAAAACAAATCCATAGAGAAATACTGGGTGATTCATAATTCAATCAAGGGTTTCAAAAGGATATAGGACAAAAAAAAAAAGTAATACAGCAAAAACGAATGTTGCACTAAATACAAAAATAGTTGAAGTTTTCTCACAGACCTTACAGATATTCTATGTGTGAACCTTTGCCCACGTGACATACATGAAGGCAATAGTCCAATTCCTGTCATACACTGCTATCATACATAAATTTATTAGCACTATCAAATGCTTTTTTAAACTTGGTGAACATGTGTATTGTTAAACACATATTGAAAGCATGAATTGTCTTGTAAGTGGGTGCCTGTATTAAATCCTACGTATGAAATTTTCACTCGACTGATTCCTATTTAGTATAGAAAACTTTTGTTTTTCTGTGAATACGATTTTAATTTTTTTCCTACTTTAACGACTTCTTTTGTAAAAAATACTTGAATTATTTCTGTATTTACCGCAAGGTTTATTTTTGCTGTATTCGTCCTGGTTTTTCTACTACAGCCTTCTGAAACCCTGGAGGAAATTATGAACCATCCTGTATTTTGTTACTTTTTTAACTTTAATTTACGATACACATTCCAATGACAAAACATGTTATTTTTTATCAATATTGAAGTATGTAAGTGCATTTGTTTTCTTTCTTTTAGACAAACTGGAACTTATTCTTTAAAGAAAATTAAACTCAAAAATTTGGTTCCAAATTAAAATATCGTTGAAATTACAGTTCTCTAAGTTCTACACACACCTAAATGTTTTTCTTCGTCCACTCATGCTTATATTAAATCTCATTCTGGAAAACGTATTTTGATGTATTTTTAAAGACGAGTCAGAGGCACCTAACCAGACGCTACATACTTGTCAGAAGCAAGTTTAACATGATAAATGAATCATACGAATTGTTCTATAATAACACAATTGTTCTATAATAAGATGCTAAAGGGATTCTAAACATAATTAATTAGTTTCATTAAAGTTTTAAATGTTAAATGAAATGCCATGAAAGTTGTTATCAAAAGAAAATTAAACTATTTATGACAATAAACCATAAGGATGACTATTTTTATTTTTTATCTTTATAAATAAATGTTACAAGTGTCAATTTTAAAGGGAATATTTTGTAGTGTTTCTGAATTCGGATATTCATTCTGTGTAAATCAATATAAAAATATCCATATTACCGCTTATACACCATAATGTATTTTAATTTTTATATATTCCTGTAATCGAGCAGTAAATACCATATATTCTAATTTAACTATAAATACGCAGCATTGTATGTAAGTAAGATATATTATTTTGTGGGCAATTGAACAGCACCTATTAAACAACGAAACATAGTATGTAAACAAATAATAAATAAGCGATATTATAAGCCCCTCTAAACGTGCTGAAAGGACAATACTAAAAGGTCAGCAGATTTTTACACAAACAATAAAGCACATATCCCTAAAATTACTTTTTAAAATAATTTTTATTTAAAAAAAAAAAAAAAAAAAAAAAACTATTTAATTATGAGACAAAAATATTTTAATTAAAATATACATATAAAAACAATTAAAAATATAAATAGATGTTTCGAAAGTCGCCCGATTTGATAAAACTCGGGCGAGTTTCGAACCGTCTATTTGTATTTTTAATCGTTTTTTTTTTTTTTTTTTTTTTTTTTTTTTTGTATATTTTATTTGTCTCATAAATAAAAAGGTTTTTTTTTTTTTTTTTTTTTTTTTTTAATGTATATTAATGAGATGGTATGATGTTTATGTATTTTATTTAAATGCTCTTACAATTTCGAATTCTATAATTCATTGACAACATTTTATATATTTTGACTTATGAAAGAAAAATTATATCAAAAAATGTCTCAAGGAAAAAATAACAGACAAAACCGCAGTCTGCTATTAAAAAATAAACTGTCCATAAGAGAAAAAATATTTGTCCAACTTTATGTAATTGGGAAAAGAAAAAGTAAACGCACAAAGAGTAGACATTTTTTCTGAGCTCAAATGAACATCAAATGTCAAATTGGTCCGATTCACTTAGCTTGGTTTTTGAGTTAGTGACCCAGCATTATTGCGGGGCCATAAGAAAATAGATTTGACGGCTAAAAATCTAATGAAAAACTATTAACAAAATTCTTTCATTTTATCTGAAGAAATGTTTATGAAAGATTTTCTAAGTTTCTTTCTTTTTTTTTTTTTTTTTCTCTTTCTTTTTTGCAAACGAATAAATCTTGAAAGCAGATGTGATTTTTTTTTTTTTTTTTTTTGCCTGACAAGCGATTTTTATCTTGTTAAGTATTTTTGAAAAAGATAAAAAAAAAAAAATGAATTATGTATGTAATGAAAGATAATTATTATTATTATTTTAAGTTTCGTAATTCTTTTGTAGATATTTTTAATATGAATAAAGCGTTTGCGAATCACAAAATAGTTGTCGGGGTGAATTATAGTCAGATAATTATTGATAATCGTAAATGTAAAACTGAACTGAACTCCGTTTTTGTAGAAGCCAAATCATTAAATATAATTAAATATTCCTTTCGGTAATACTAATATATATATATATATATATATATATATATATATATAGCTTTCCCTGATAGAGAATTCTGGATCATAACTACATTAATTTGAATCAACAAACAGGAAATGAAAAAACGAAAATGATGTGAGAAAATTTACATTTGACATATAATTTACATATTTCAAATTTTGATTCGCTGTTCGTAATTGATGCTTTAGAAGTGCTCCATACAGCGTTTACATTCAGCCAGTTAGATTCATTTATTTAACTGTCTGATTCTCCCTTCACTTGATACTTCGTAAAATTAAAGACATTTTAATAGGCAATTACTTGTATAACGATTTCTTTCTAATAGACTGTAAGTGATTATCAATATAAAAAATTTTTAAAACTTCTAACACGAGTAAGTTTTGGACTACATTTGTAATAGACATTAATTGGTAAAATAAATATAATATTTTTGTATATGAGAGTGACATAAGTTATCAGTTACATTAGTTTAAATGTATTATTTTTCTCTATAAATGATTGCATGATTATAATAATTAAACTGATAATAAATTAATAATTTTATAAGTCCATTGTTTTCGTGCAAATTACTAGTTTCTCATTACACAATTATAAAAATTATTTTAA
The DNA here is from genome assembly GCA_963930645.1 of Salticus scenicus. Taxonomy (NCBI): domain Eukaryota; kingdom Metazoa; phylum Arthropoda; class Arachnida; order Araneae; family Salticidae; genus Salticus; species Salticus scenicus. The sequence goes on along the minus strand of OZ005651.1, from coordinate 251,161,323 downwards.
AAATACTCATAAACAACGCTAGAAAGTAGGTGTCATTCATTAAATTTTGCATATTCTATTTTTCCCAGTTTGAAAAATGTAAATTCCGTTACAAATTTAAAAAAAAAAAAAAAAAATCGAGAAAATGTATTGTTTGGAAATAATATCGATAGTTACAATTATCCATGAAAATATTTATTGCATAAAAAATAGTGTTCAACACATAAAGAATATTAAAAACCTAACTATTACTAAAACGTTTGGTTTTAATGATCTTTTTATATTATTGGTATGCACGAAGTTATTAGTATACTATTTAAAAAATGCAACAGCACTTAAATCCTGATGATAAAACTATTCTTCTGTTTCTTCTTTCGAAACTTTAATTAGGTTTATTCTGTATCATAATTATATCTATTCCATAATGTAATTTATGAACAACGAATCGGATTACCACAAGGTGAAATTGTCTGTAGTCTACATGCTGATATATATCTGGTTTGCTATGAAAAAAAAAATATTTTGCACTAATTACAGATTTTTTAGATGATAGTGTGTTTTATTTAAATAACCATAATAATAATTGGACTTAGTTATTTTAATAATCTTTTATTTAGTGAAACAGCTTTAAAATCTAATGAAATGAACTTCTTAGATATAAAAATTATTCTTAATCATCATCTAAAACTATAATTTAACTTAAATGATAAACGTAAAGGTCTCTGTTATAAAGTTGCTTTTTTTTTTTTTTTTTTTTTTTTTTTTTTTTTATTATTACATATTTCAAAACTTGCTTTTTGTTAACATTCTTATAAATTTTAATTTACGCATTAAACATTTAATGTCTGATAAATTTAAGAAAAATGAATATAACGTACACAAACATCAAACCGTCTCAATTATATATATATTAAAAACAAAAACTATTTTATTTGCGAGACAAAACTTTAGTTAAAATACATTTAAAAACAAAATATACATTTAAAATCAATTCAAATTTAGACGTTTCGAAACCCGTCCAGGTTTCCTCATCAGTATCACTACAAAATAATTTGCAAGCATTACATAAATACACAAGGAATTTATAGAAGTCCAGAATATTGAGAAGCCAGTGCGCATGCTTCATTGATAGTCTACCATAACAGCACAAAATATTCCGGAAACGTAACAATCATATAACATTCAAACATTATGAAACCTTCCGAAACGTTTAAAACCGTTCAGATTACTTTCTGATTAGTTTCAAAAACGTAGAAATGTCCGCGATCGTAACAAAAAATCAGATACGTAACAGAAACGTTACAATCAAAACGGGCGAATGTTTCAGAAAGGTATCAGAGAGCATACTAAAACGTGTTACGTTTTTGAAAGATTGTAAGCTTTTTGCAACATAACTGAAACATTCTGTGCTGTATGGGTAGAGATGGCTGGCAGTGTGCCAACTCTCAAGGAAATACGTGATTTATAATTATCATAACCAGAATTTAGAACTTTTATATTATCGAAGTCAGGAATATGATAGGTTTCTATTGAATAGATTACAATTTTAGAATTTTGGTTGCAATTTTTATATGACCGCCTGTGCTCCTGTAGTCTAATTCTTGCCGTACGGCCAGTTTCACCTATATAAACATATTTACAATTTTTACAAGGAATTAAATATATTACGCCAGTTAGATCCAAAGAAAGGGTTATAGGTTTAAAGTTAAAAAGGAAGTTTTTTAATTGTTTAATCGGCCGGGAACCAGTATAAATATTATGTGGTTTAAGTAATTTAGAAATAAGTTCTGAAGAAAAACCAAAATATTGGCATAGAAGTATTTTTTCTTATTAATTAGTGATTTTTTTCGTTGTATTGGAAGAGAGGGGAAAATTGTAGGAGGAAACGAAGAGGGGGAAGAGGATAATTTTTTCACGATAAATTTGTTTTATCCAATTAAGAGGGTAATCGTTATTTATTAAATACTGAAAAATTCTTTTAATTTCCAATTTAAAGAAGTGTCTCATTACTGTATAACTGAAGAGCTCTACTGACCAAAGTTCGAAAAACAGCAATTTTATGAGAATTAGGATTAGCAGAATGAAAATGTAAATTTTCTGCTTAAATCTCTTTTTTTTTTTTTTTTTTTCTGCTTATCTTGTAATTTCTTTAAACTTAATGGTTTATATTATAAACAAATTCGTGGCACGCCTATGGGCTCACCTGCTAGTGTTTGCATAGCAGAAATATTTATGCAGTTTTTGGAAAAAAAATATCAATGATAATTTAAGTGAAAAAATTCCTTTTTGGCGAAGATACGTAGATGCCATTTTTTTATTAATTGAAGAAAAACATATCAGTGAAGTCTTTACTTTTTCTAATTCTTTATGTCCAGAAATTCAATTTATTTTGGAAATAGAACAAAATAATAGTTTGCCCATTCTTGATATTCTTGTTGAACGTACTACGAATTCGCCTAATATTTTTCGAACATCTGTATATCGTAAGGCCACTTTTACGGGTCAATATATAAATTTTCATTCTGCTACTCCTAATTCTCATAAAATTGCCGTTTTTCGAAATTTTGTTAGTAGAGCTCCTAAGTTATGCAGTAAAGAAATACTTTTTAAGTTGGAAATTAAAAGAATTTTTCAGGATTTAATAAATAACGATTACCCTCTTAATTGGTTAAAACGAATTTATCGTGAAAGAATTATTCGCTTCCCCTCTTCGTTTCCTCCTACAATTTCCCCCCTCTTCCAATGCAAACGAACAATTCACTAATTAATAAGAAAAATTATATTTCTATGCCATATTTTGGTTTTACTTCAGTACTTACTTCTAAATTACTCAAACCACATAATATTTATACTGCTTTCCGGCCGATTAAACAATTAAAAAACTTCCTTTTTAACTTTAAACCTGTAACCCTTTCTTTGGATCCAACTGGCGTAATATATTTAATTCCTTGTAAAAATTGTAAATATGTTTATATAGGTTAAACTGGCCGTAGGGCGAGAATTAGACTACAGGGGCACAGACGATCATATAAAAATTGCAACCAAAATTCTAAAATTGTAATCTATTCATAAGAAACCGATCATATTCCTGACTTCGATAATATAAAAGTTCTAAATTCTCGTTATGATAATTATAAATCACATATTTTCCTTGAGAGATGGCACACTGCCAGCCTCCTCTACACTATCAATGAAGCATGCGCACTGGTTCCTCAATATTCTGTGCTTCTATAAATTCCTTGTGTATTCATGTAATGCTTGCAAATTATGCTGTAGTGATACTGATGAGGAAACCTGGACGGGTTGCGAAACGTCTAGATTTTAATTGTTTTTAAATGTATATTTTGTTTTTAAATGTATTTTAACTAAAGTTTTGTCTCAAAAATAAAATAGTTTTTGTTTTTAAAAATTAATGTAGTTATCTAAAAAATTTTGTATTAGTCAATGGATATCCTGTAAATTTGGTTAAATCTATTTTTCGTAGTTAAAATCACTTTATATTTTCATTGATAATAACTAATATCATATTGTCACAAAGCGTAAATCTAATCTTCATTGTTAAAAATAATTGCATATCTCCATCGTTAATAAATCACTTATTAAGCATCATGTACATTTTTCCAAGTTTCTAATTCATACAATTATTATTCTTATTCTTATTTTCATTACAATGCAGATAAAAGCCAGCTATTTTTTTACATTAGTACGATAAAATTTCTGTTTAGTGCTGGTTGGACAAATTAAGAATACTATTTTTCAAATTAGTTACTAAATTAAATGATGCACGTTAAAAGTTATATTTTTTAAAGCAGAATTTGTGCATGATATTTTAATTATTTTTTTTCTCTACTTCAGTATATTTACATCGTTAATTGTGATTTCGCTGGGCCCCCTTTTGTTTGATTATTGGAAATTTTACATGCTCTTTCTTAATTTTTTCAACATTTTCCAGGATTACCTTTTCTCAATTTCCTATTGGCTAATCCCCCACATTTCGCCTAATTTTATGTGTTGATTATAAACAGTCGTAAAATCCGATTTTTTTTTAGATATAGAAGCACTTTCGCTTTCTCTCTTTTATGCACTGTTGACAGTGCGCTAAATGCTACCGAAACAGTTTATTAGTTTATTATTTTCTTTGGCGTTCAAGCTATTGTTTATTCTTCCTCAGTTTATTTATCTAACATCATATCGCCCATCAATATTATCGGCCCTCTTCACTTACCGTCGCCGGAATCCCGAGCCAATGTTAGTCTATGGGAAATTTTCTTTACAAATAACCTATTAACTAATACATATTTTTGAATTCTGTTTTCACATTTAGAAAATTTTCAACTGTTAAATTGACGGACCTTTTTTAAAAATGTAATTTTTTTTTTTTTTTTTTCATTGCCAAATAAAAAAATTCATATATTGAAAATTCGTATTTTGCAGCTTCAAAATAAAATATAAAAAATAAAAAAATACTTTTTTAAAAAAGGTCCGTCAATTTAACAGTTGGGATTTTTCAAAATGTGAAAAGAGAATTCCAAAAATAGGTATTAGTTAATAAGTTATTTGTAAGGAAAATTTCCCATAGAATAACATTAGGTTCGACTTCCGGCAACGGTGAGCGAAGCGGGCCCTTAAGAGATACGAAGGTCAATCCATATCAGATTCTAAAGAAAAAAATTAATAACAAACTGATTTAGAATTTGAAACCGTCAGAAGCTTAAATGGACTTGGTATCTTTCGCTTAGCGCCACTGAAGATTTCATATAAAAGCTTATATTTCCTTTTAGTGTTTATAACATGAACTATATTTGGTTTGTTCAATAAAATATATATCCAGGCAACAATTCTCAAGGTTTTAGATTTAGTTTTTACAGATTTGAATTCTTTAAATTGCGTTTTCTCAGTTTGCATTTTTTTCATAAATTCGTTATCTTCAAAATGCTAGGACTTTTACAGATATTTAAGAAAATACTTTATATTTTTCTTGGATGTGTAACAGGAACTACTTAAAAAGAATTAGGGATGGATTTTGAAATTTATTATTGGTTTTGGAAAAAAAAGTTAGTAAGTGTATGTCTATTTAAAAGTTAGAAAAAAAAAAGGGGGGGGGGGTGTTATATTTATATTTTTAATATTTTTTTCTTTTAAAGATATTTTAAAATCCATCTCTAATTCTTTTAAGTAGGTTTTATTAAAAATAAAAGAAATAAATAAAAAATAAGTGTTTTCTTAAATAGCTATAGAAATTTAAGCATTTTGAAGATCATGAATTCATGAGAAAATGCAAACTGAGAAAACGCGATTTCAAGTTTTCAAATCTGTAAAACTTATATTAAAAACCAAAAAAATTGTTGCTTGAATATATATTTTATTGAAAAAAAAAAACTAATATAGTAATATTTATAAATATTAATATTTATAAATACTAATATTTATAAAACTAATATTTATCAATATTAAATGGAAATATAAGCTCTTATATTAAACCTTCAATGGCGCCAATCAAAGGTGCTAAGTCCCTTTTAGAAATTAATATTAGGGTTGCTAACTTTTCTCTGAGCATAAAGATGATGCGATCATTCTCTCATGGAATAACAAATAACTTTGAAAGATGAAATGAATAAATGTAATAATAATGATAATATGTAAATTACCAAAAATATAGAAATACGGAAAAACACAAGACCAACGTTTATAACTGCGACTATGTGATCAAATATATTTTCAGTGAGAACACTGGATTGTTACCAAATCTTTATAAAATAATCTAGACTTTCCATCTGGATGCGATATTTATATTGTTTTACCAGTGCGCGTTTATTTCAGAAAGAAGTTATATTTTGAAAAAAAAAAAAAATAATAATAAAATAAAAAAAGATAAATCAGCTCAAAGCGACAAATTTTAATATAACTATCTATAAAATATATTTCATAAATAGATAACTTTCGCGATACATACTTAGAAAATAATATAGTGACTTAGAAAAGAAATAACATGAATTTATTTTCTATGCCTCTGGAATAATATCGTTTACTGACAATATACTTATTTTTTATTTTTATTATTATTATTTAAGCGAATGCGTTTTCTGTGAATTTTATGCATTAAAGTAGACAAATATTTTTCAAGTTTATAAGAAAAACTGACTTCAGGTTTTCGATAATAACATATCTTCTAGAGATTATTTTATCTCTTAAAAAATAAAATAATCTCTAACAGTGAATTTATTTTCTAAGTCGTTGGAAAACAATATTTACTTACGATACACCTTTTTTTATTTTCTTTTTAATTTTTAACCGAAACAAAATAGGTCTTACTAGTTCAGTTTTTTTTTTCTTTTTCCTTTAAGAATAAGAAAAGGGAGAAAATGAAAAAAAAAAGTAAAAGAGAAAGTGTTTGAATTTGTCGTTGATTTGTAATAAAACTGACTGTACTTTCTATGGATTTTAATGAATGATGTTAAAGTCCAGAGGTGACAACATTTTACAGATTTTGTTAATATAACTTTTCTTTCTAAAGTAGAATCATATCGCTTTCGTACTTGAAATATCTGATCATCTGATATTATGGATGGATATAGAGTGCAACAATTAAAAAAAAAAAAAAAAAAAAAAAAAAAAAAGAGGAAAACGATTATTGAAAATCTCAGGACTTATTGATTATAGAACTTTAAGAGGTTAGAAGCAATAAAAGTGTTAATAGCCTCTTAATCTACAGCAGCACTTTGTTTACAGATCCAAAAATGAAAGTAAACAACTAACTTTAATTAAGCAGAAAATTATCACATATTACCATCAGTGGATTAGTAACAACGTTTATTATTTAATGTTCTTCAGGTTTTAGGGATTGTCTACATATAAAATAATAAACAAAATAATATTCTCAGCACTTAATTTTGAGCAAATATTCATATTCTATGTTTTATTTCAAAGACAGTTATCGAATGATTAATTTAAACAATAAGGAGTTGTGTAACTTGCCACAATAAACTTATTTTAAAAATATAATAAATTTTGATAAGTATTTAAAACTAGTTTATGCTTTATGCTTTTGCATATAAGAGATTACTTTTTTTTTTTTTTTTTTTTTTTTTAATTTAATAAAAAAAAAGATGGACTTCTAATCGATTTAAACTTTACAATAATGCGCTATGTGATTTTACAGTAACCCTCTTTTATAATACTGACATTGCAAACTAAGTTTCTTAAACATTAGATATTATTAGATTTGCAGTAATTGGAAAAATATTGGATCACTAATAATCCCATAATCCCTCTCTGTTAACTTGCATTAACAAAAAAAAAAAAAAAAAAAAAAAAAAAAAAAAAAAAAAGTTACATTTCCTGATAAATCAACATAGTATATTTTCGCATTTATAAACATTATTATTCAATTACCCTTTTTTCTCATTATTTTTATAATATATGTTTTGATATTCCTCAAGTTTAACAATAAAACTTTCTAGGAAATTCTTCAACACCTTTAAAAATTCTCATTTACCAATATCGGGTCGCATTTGAAAATTCCAACAATAAGAATCATTTAAAGATAAGCCTAAAGTCAGTTATCTATTGACACACATATATCTAAAATCAATTCACAAATATATAAATACTTACATACATACATGCACACACACACACACACACACACACACACACATATATATATATAATATTTTCCCTTTTAATACTTAAAATTTAATTTCCAGTTATTTATTAATTTCATTTTTAACTTTAATTAAGTCAAATATCTATCTAGATTGGATACTAGGTTATTACTTTTAAACTTTAATTTAAGTTATAGAAAATAGCTATGTGTCTTTAATCTTCCAAAATCTTACTATTTACAATAGAAAAATAGTTTTTCTAATCATTTTTGCGAGTAATTATGGATCATAAAATATTTTGTTGCAGAAAAAATCTAAACATTTCTTTAAACTATTGAAATACACATATTGTTATTTTTGATGATTTATCCACCCCATTCCACTGTTTCTAACAGGAATTTAATAGGATGATTACATAAAATATAACTTATATTCTATCGATTCTCTTGGTTGTAGAATACACTATAAATTTACTTGCACATTTTTGGTAATTTGAGAAAAATTCCTTACTAAAAAATAAACAAATATTTCCAATGTAGACCTGATATTTTAAACCTTCGGTAGCAGAGCGAGGTTTTAATAATTGGCATGGCAATTTTGCAGTATTTTCATACAATTCTAAACCTGCAGGCCAATTAAAAACTGAATCATATATCTATAATTTTCTTCTGCAACGGGAAAAAATGTAACTGTTAATAGTACACGATTCGACCATCTGAAGTGTCATTTGTTTCATAGAAATTTTGTATATATATTACTAGATACTTTGGATGAATATAATAAGAGCCATTATTAATAAAGCAAAATTGAATAAATGAATTAAATATATATTTGTGTTAAATAATGTTGGCCAACTGTACACTTCTTCCTGCTAACAGCTGTCTGGTCAAAAATTGTATTGTATAACAAACTCATATTTTCGAGAAATCTTAGATCAGCAACATGACCTCAAACGACACATGCGAATTTTGGGTACACTCATATATTAAAAGCTATTAAAATCTAAAAACTAAATAACTATCGTTCTTCTTACATATATTTTTGTTAGACCCACATTTCCGAAAGCTGTACATGCTTTTCTTACAAACCTCTAGTGCCAATTTTACCAATGAAATACTTTAGACTTTGCAAAGGAGAAATAGATCAAAGGGTTACATATCGAGTAACTTCATATGAAATTTCTTAGTATTTATTATTTATTTAAACAATTGACAATTCCCCAAACTCAAAAGAACCGTTATCCATTCTTCTGCAGCTATACATCTGTGGAAATAGAGAGTAAGCATAAATTTACGATTAAAAATGGCTAGTTTCAGAGTTAATTTTAAGAGATTATGGTTTTCTGAAAGAAAAAAAAAAAGTTTTCAGAGATCCAAAATATTCCGAAATCTCATGACAATGACTTGCTGATTTAATTTGTATGCCATTTTCTGAAATGTATGAGAACAATAAAAGAAACGCAAATTTAGAGATAATTTTTCTCTTTTCAACAAAAAAGAAAGAGAAATATTCAGCTAAAAACGTTTCTATAGTAAAAGTAAAGTGTTAACTTTTATTTTCTTAAATGTGCCTGTTGATAAAAAATGACATTTAAAATTTATTTTTTAAAATAATTTTGCTTAAACATCTAAAAATATTTTACACAATATGAATTGTAATATTTGTATTCCAACTTAAATAAAATGAAATAATTAAATGTTATCTTCAGATTAAATTAAGAAATAATAATAAAAAATGAAAATGAACAAAAATTATAATGTTTTAAAAGAACATAGAAATATTTTATTTGCTTAAAGAGCATAACAATAAAACAGGGAAAACTTTTATTTAATATTAAATATCCGTCGATTATATCGAATGAAGCTGAATGTGTTAAACCAATATATAATTTTATTTGACTATTTATTTAACGTTACATAATACTAAGAATATTAAGCTTTCCAAAGTTTAAATATTCTTTGAAATACAAAATATCAATTTAAAAATGTTTTAACACACACTTCTACTTAGTGTTTTCATTAGCTATATATACTAGTGAAGAAATGATTTAATCACATCTTACGAGGCGGACAGCTAGAAACTTTATCTCTAATGGAAGTTCAAAACTTTCCAGAACAGTTAATTCAGCAGATTTCTTGATGATCCAGGATAAAAGTATAAATGATCATTTCTCAATCTTTGCATCGTTTTAAAACTTGATTTCGTCATCCATTATGGAAAAAGAGCATAAAAGATAAGATTATAGTTACTCAAATATACATATTTTGATGATCCTGACGATGGACATTTGTAATGGATTTTTTTCTTTAAAAGCTTTAATGTAATGAGTATTTAATATCAAAAGAGATCTTTAATCATTTTTATTCTAATTACATTTTACAGTTAGGAAAATGGGATAACTGGGACTAATTACATGTGTTGTAGATGAAGTAAAATCAGAATATTGAGAATACTTTAATGTCTTTATTGAAATAAATAATAAAAGTACATGTTACAATGTTTTCTTTTAAAGAACATCATTTAAAGATAATGAAATTGTTAAATATTAAAATGAGGGGGGGGGGATCATATTATGTTTTTTTATTTTGTTTTGTAAAATTATTGCATTTATATGTTTGTTATATATATCTACTTTATACAATGAATTTTTAATCATTTATATTGTGTTGCTTACTAAACTGGTTATCCAAACACTGAAAAGTTATTTATTTATTTATTTTTATCATGGCTTTCAAAAGAACAAAATATTTTGTTTGAAAATTTACCTGTATTCGTCCTCTTATTTATTAACAGAAAAGTAATAGATTGTTTAAACAAAAAAATTTTGTTGAGGTGCTTTACAATCAGTTTTTGTGCACAATTCTTTATTAAATGTAGAGACTTAAAAAAAAAAAAATAGAAAAAAAATAGAAAAAGAAAAGAAAAGAAAAGAAAAGAAATCATGAACTGAAATTTATTGTATAATGATTCAGATTTTCTTATATTAAGTAAAATGCAGCAGAAATATATTCATATTTGATTTTTTTCATTAATAATAATTCTAACATGTAACACCATATTCCTCTCAAAATATAAGAGTATATGGAAGAATATATAAACCTAATTCACAGTATTCTTCGAATTACGTTGTATTCAGTCGTCGACTAAATTAACCACTAATTTTATGCTAATCTTAATAGAAAATTTTGAAGCCGCAGAAATATCTGACAAAATATCGACGCTAGTTCGAATAAAGCGGTGGGGTCTCACGACAACTCACGTTCAATATATTAATTTGATTACAATATTTATATTTTTAATTTTTGCATAAATAACTAATTGAATAGCGCATGCTTATATATATGTGTATGTGTGTGTATACACATACACTTACCTCTTTTAAAAGACACCTCTACTTAAAGCACAAAAGTTTTAATGTTAGTTACTCAGCATGAGAATGTAGTAATCTCTAAATATACTTAGACTTTAGTTTCGGTTAAGAAAAGAAAAAAAATCCGTTTGTAAATAAATTATTTTGCATCACAAACATTATGTAGGAATTCATAAATAATATATATGAAAAAAAAAAACTGACTGCATATTCTTTCACATTTGTAACAAGTGTGTTAAAAAAAAAAAAGTATATATATATATATATATATATATATATATATATATATATATATATATATATATATATATGTGTGTGTGTGTGTGTGTGTGTGTATGGTTATCTTTTCTTTCTTTTTTTTTTTTTTTTTTTTCTTCGGAAAAAATAAAATTTTGAATATGTATATTCGTGATTAGAATGAAATTTTGTATACATATCTAATCTTAAAAGTTGTTTAAAAGTGAATTAAGATAATCAAATAAAATAATTTAAAATAATACAATTATGAAAAATCTATCAATAAAATAGCCAAGAAACAGTTTCAGATATGGAGAGGTATGCTGTACTTGTAATATAATTCCTATAAAATCATTTATATTAATATTAAGTTCTAATTTGCTTACAAGATACTTCCTTAATTCGCCTTTTAAAAGTAGTATATACAGATGTACAGTAAACTTTCGATACAATTGATCCATAGAATTGGTTTTGATTTCGATTATGATTTTCGATTGACTGTGATTTCGATTGACTGCGGAATCGGGTTCCGCGGGTAATGTAAATCGCGGAAAACCCGCCAAAAAAGTGAAAATGAGGAGAAATAGATAATTATTCTAGCTGAAAAACTTGATTGCATTGCATATAAACATAATACAAACTACATACAGGAAAAATAAATCCCATTACAGTGAAAATATTTGCATTTTATGCACTTAAAGTTGTGAAAACAATAAATAAAAAAGTTGAGTTAATCTAAAGCTAAAGTACAAACTGTAAGCAAATTTTTGCACTAAATTAAAGAAGTACCATAATATGACCCACAAAATATTTACATTTTCTTTTTTAAATCAATCATTTGTGTTTGTTTCTTTTTCAGAGAACACTTTTTCTTGATTTTGCACTTTGTTGATCTTGTCCGTTTTCACGCCAGCGGATGATCTGCTACGCGTACAGTCCTTTCTCGGATGCAAGTCCAGATTCTCAGACTAAACAGCAAAAGCGGCAAATGATGATTCTTTGTAAATATTTCGGTTAGGATTTGATCATAACGTATTTCGTTTAGTAATTTAAGGATAAAAGCATAGTATTGTGGGGCTCAAGGAATTCCTCTTTTATTCATGTAAGTTTTCTACAAGTACATAAATATTTTATTTATCGTTTTAACGTAACTACAATAGCCATACAAATGTCTGCAATATACTATTCTTAATGTGTAAGACCGCCAATCTTTTTTTTTTTTTTTTTTTTTGTAGTAGTATGCACCAAATATTTGACAAAAATTTTAAAAGTAAAATTTTAATATTTCTCTTGCATTTTGAGGATAAAATGTTTTTAAAGGAACTAAATAATCTTACTTAACTAACCTATTAACAAATTTAGAAAATTGTTTTTACAGGCAGCGAGACATAAATTGACATGCATTTTGTGTCATAAAATACAGTAGTGTCTCTTATTTATTTTTTTTTCTACATGGGTACATCATTTTTGCGAAACTGTAGTAAATTTGAATTATAATTTTGGGATATTAATGCATAAATAATAAAACTTCATTTTGTTATATGGTTATAATAAAGTTATTGAAACTATATTTATTTATTTTTTCTTCTGTTTCGTCCAAAGTGAAATGCAATTCGAAAATTAAAAAAATTCCTTTGGCTGTAATCCAGTAAAATTTATATAGATCACTTTATCCAAAAAATATATTTAATGCAATTTTTATTTTGTTTTAACTGTGTCTTTCTGGAATAATCGCATATAAAATTATTTAAAATATTTAGTTGTGAAAATTTGAAAAGACATTTATACGATATTCGCTATACGAACAATTTATATATAATTGTCTTAAAACCGATCGACACATGTCGGGAAAATGCCACGAAATGATATCCGGTGGACGTAAGCAGCTGTGACACTTGGACTAACAGAGGATATCTTCGAAACATTTATAAGATAATTTGGGATTTTCGAAGGATATAAGGCTGTCACTATAATATTTTGCGGAGATCCTAGAAATGTCTTCTGTTATCGGAGATCATTGAAATTCTTCTAATGATGCAAATACGTACTTCTGATTGATTAAAACATCATGAATTTTCTTAACTAATTAACTATAGATGATTAACAACTAAATACAGATGATGTGATTTATTTTAAGTTCTTTACAGAAAAGAGAAGAGAATCATCAATCATTTAGTTATAAAAATATTTATAATGACAAAGTACATTATATTACTAATATTTTATATAAAAAATTGTTATGAAAAGTAACAATTTTTTTTTTAAATTAGAGATGAGTTTATAGATTTTATTTATGAGAATTTGTACAAACCCATATTTTTTCCTGAATATTTCACGAATATTCTTACACTGCAAATTTCCATTTTAATTGAAAGGGTAATTTCATGAAAAAATAATAATAATAACATTCAAAATTAATGTTGGAAGGGTAAGGGAAAAATAAGGATCTTACGAGCGCTGTTTAAAATAAAGTTAGTATACACACACTGGCCAATGAATTAGAAACCTTTGAGATTTGCATTTGACTGCGTGCTAGGGATGAAGTATGCAAAATTTTGTTAATTACGTGGGCTACATTTTGTTAGAGTACTATTATAAGTGAGGTGTAAGAGTGTATTTCACTATGAATGAAGTAAAATTTGAAAAACGACAGATCTTTCACCATTTCAAAAAGGGCTTATTGTTGGTGTCCTTTTAGCAGGGCCCCGATTTCGAAGGCAGCAAATCTCACTGGGTTCTAAAAAGCAGCCATATGGAAGGTTTTCAAAAATTTGAATCGGAACCCACAGTCCTTCTCTAGAAGACATAACTGTGGTTCGAGCACAGTTTTCCAAGAGCATGATTGTTGTCGTCTTCGACCAATTTTGCGACCGAACAGGGACTCTACTGTGCTTCAACTGACACAAATCGTCAACCAAGGCTCTTCCCAACAGATTTAATCTCGAACCATGCCCAGAGAATTGCAGAGGATAGGAATGGACAATCGGGTATTTGTGAGAAAACCCCTGAAATGAAAAAATTCGTTTGCAGGGGTTTCGGGAAAAAAGACACTCGATATCTCAGGATTGTAAATGAAAATGTGGTCGGATGATTCACGCTACACCTTGTTTTGCACTGATGGAAGAAGTCGAATTTGGCGAGAACCCCACGAAGCCATGAATTCATCTAGCCTTACTCGCACTGTGCAAGGGTCTGGTGGGAGTATCAGGATATGGGGCATGTTCTGATGCCACGGATGTGGTGCCCTGGTATTCCTCGAGGATAAACAGACAGCCATGAGATAGTTATATATAATGTACTATTGCTTTTGGTTATATTAAACATAAGCTCGTGATCAATAGTGCAACAGGTTCATAAATGTACAATCAGACTTTATATAAAATAAATAATAGCAGAGATATAGAGACGATGAAGTCAGGTATTTATTTAAAATTGAAACATATAGTTCAATGACATAAAATTCCAATTAAATACAAAAATAAATATTTTAAGTACTTGAGATTTTACATAATAAATCTTAGGGAATTGCCTTAACGTCTTATCAAGTCAAAAACTATTAGCAAAATCCCCGGGGAGCGCAAACCGAGCGCACGACTTACCAAGCCAAATCTGGCAAGCCTGACCAAGCTGTCGCCAAAGAGCCGCCAAGTGTAATTCTTTGTTCGTGAATTGAAATGTATGTAAACTTATAAATTTTGAGAAGCGGTTAGAAAATATTAACCCTATCGTTGGCGCCCTTGTGTAGAGCCAAAAGGATGAGGTGATTTATGAGTATTTTGAAACAGGAAATTGATAATTACATCTATATTAGTCATTTAAAATCTGTTGCGTCAGTTACTTTAGGAATACCTCTATTAGTGAATCTGAAACGAATTTTTTTTTTTTAAACATTGAGAACACATTTTTTTTTTTTTTTCAGATTATTAAGCTAATTTATATCTCAAAGGATAAGTTATTAATAAAGTGTTATATTTCTAATATAAATAAAAACGAAATCTTTAATTTATGGGTTCTATTAATAATTCCAAAATTAATGAACTTTTGATTTAAGAAAATTTTATTTTAAAATGGTTTACGTAATTTAATCTGTATTACAATTAATTTTTTTATTTTTTTTACGAATCAAAAAGTAAAATAGATTAGGATTCGCAAAACTAAGATGAAATAAAATTAATTTTTTAAATAAAATTTACTCATGAAAAAAAAGAAATAAATTAATTATTCAGATTATAAAAGAAATAGATTAAAAGTGAATGTATCTGTGGAAACCTTTCCACACATATTCTCCCCCACAACCAGAAAAAGTAAAATATATATACCTCTCGCTCACTTAATACAAATGATATATATCATAATAACAAAGGTATCCCTTAATTTTTTAACAGCAATATGAATAATATAATGTTGCACAAAAACATTAAAATAATGTTGTTTACATAAAAATGAGATATCCTTGATTTAAATTTTTGTAGATACATTATACAGAGTTTACTATTATTAAACATTTCTCTATATGAAGTGCACATATACAACAAACAATCCTTGATATAATTCCGAATGTGACACAAGAAGACATTTGAAAACAGCTGCTACATACAAAATAATACACGATAGCTCTGCAAGAAAAACTAAATTATTAAATAAGTCAATACATAAAAATACAATGATGTATATTAATCGCTTTAGTGAAATTAGTATGTATGAAATTACATTTTTTTAATTAAGTAACTTAATATAGTTTTCAATTTAATCTAATTTTATAACTATTATTATTTTTTTTTTTTTATAAACCAAAAGAATAGTTTAATACCTTGATAATATCAATAGTACTTGTCCAAATCCAGGGGGAATGTGTGCCTCAGCAGACAGTGAAATTGCCAAATGGTTTCTGAGGCCATGACAAGATCACATACTGAGTGAAGTGTAACAAAAGTCAGAAGAGGCTTACAGGTTGTGCAAACACAAGTGTCACAACAACCATTCTGACAAGACATATTTATGTCGTGTGTATGTGGATAATGACTATGGAAGAAAAATTTTGAAAAAAAAAAAAAAAAAAAAAAAAACGAGAAAAACTCATGCCAAAGGATTTAATGGTCTAGAAATGGAACAAGCATAACTGTGATATACAATAAATACTTATATATATATATACAGGGTGACAAGAAATAACTTGGACGAAGTTTCAAACGAAATATCTGTAACTACCACTAAAGTTATAAATTTATTTCATTAAGTATTGATCCTAGAAAGCTGCTAAACAGGTGTAATTAAGTTAGTTATGATAACCATTATGGTTAACAAAGAATATGCCGTACTTGAATTGCATAAGCAAGGAAAAAAATAATGTGAAGTTATTAACTATTGAAAGTGTCTAAACAGACGGTTTTATACACAATCAAAAGGTTTAAAGAACTCGGACATGATGGTGACAGCCCAGGAAGAGGAGGAAATCGCACAGTTAACACATAAAGAAACAGGAAAGTTATCAAAAACCGAGTTCAACGAAATCCTAAGATTTCAATCAGAAAAGTTGCTAGAGAGATGAAGATCTCTAGAGAAAGCGCACGTTTGATGGCAAGAGTAGAGCTTGGTCTTCGCCCTTACAAAATGAAAGAGGCTCAAAAGCTAGCAGCAGAGAACAAACGCACAAGACTTCAAAGGTGTAGACAACTGTTAAAGCGGGCCGCAGGTGATCGATGGGAACCGTTTGTCTTCACAGATGAGAAACTGATCTCGATTGAACAAACTCACAATAGCCATAATTATAGGGTTTGGTCAGCAGAGGTACCTGGACATTCTTGCATTGTTGAACGGCGTCAACGACCCCAATCTGTAATGGTTTGGGGTGGGATATGTGCTAGTGGGAAAACACCACTTGTTTTTGTTGATCAAGAGATAAAGATTAATCAACAAACATATCGCAAACTCATTTTGGAAGATGTTGTCTTACCTTGGTCGCAAAAGTTCTTTGGAAACAAAAGATGGACCTTCCAACAGGATTCCTCACCTGCACACAGAGCTAAACGCACTCAAGATTGGTGCAAGACAAATTTTCCTGACTTCATTGGAGCTTAAGAATGGCCCCCGTATTCCACAGATTTGAACCCAATTGGTTATTCTGTTTGGTCCATCTTGGAAAAAAGGGTGTGTGCTAAACCTCATAAAATTTTGGCATCCCTAAAGAAATCCTTATGCAAGGAATGGGATAAAATATCAGTAAGTGAGTTGCGGGCCATAGACGAAAATTTTGTGACACGTTTAAAGCTCTGTATTAAGGCTAAAGGCAGCCACTTTAAAAATTTGTAAATATATTAGACAAAATAATGTATTCATATTTATTTTGAAGTTTGGTCGTAATATTTTCATTGGCATTAAACTTATAATGTATTATGTGTGTCCAAGTTATTTCTTGTCACCCTGTATAATCTTAAAAGTAAAGGTAAGTGTTATTGAATGCAACTAGCTCTAAGTAATTGAAAAAAAAAAAAAAAAAATTATTACTCAATCAATTTGGAATAAATGAGGCCTATTTGTGCATTTACTTTAAATAAACATTTGGTGAGAAATCAAAACTTATTAAAATTGTAAAGGTGTAAACATATTGATTCTCTCTGTAATAAAATGACAATATCAAAATCAATATCAACAGAAGCCTATAAAGATTACTTTCCTCATATATATATATTTATTTTATTAAATATATATATATGTATATATATATATATATATATAAATTTTATTTCCCCATATTTTATTAACATTACAAGGTGCAAAATATTAACCTTGAAAAAAAAATTATACCGACTGCCATGAGATGCAAGATCAACAACTGTTAACCCAGTGGTGGCCAACCACCAAGCCAACTAATCCGCCATCTCATAACATCACCATTGCATTTAGTCGTCACCAAATGCAAGGGTGGTAAGTAAAATAAGCATTCATAAAAATACAAATTTTAAATTTAAAAGAATGAAAATTAAAAAATTTAATTTTTTACAATACTTATGGTCCTTAAAAAAATCTCTAGGAAAATTCTGTTGATAAATACAAGTATATGTCACAGCAAAAATTGCAATCTGAAAAATAAATGATGTTAGTCCACTGTACATATTCAACATGATACAAGAAAAAAATATTCTGTATATCCATTTACTCCTTAATTTATTTATTTATCTATTTTTAACAATATAAAATTGTTTATTATTGTTTTTAATTTCAGTCACCTCAAGAATTTTTTTTTTTTTTATTAAACAGATCTGTATGAAAAAAAAAAAAAAAAAAAAAAAAATGTCGACAAAAAAAAAAAAAAAAAAAAAAAAAAAAAGAATCTACAAAGTGTTGAAGCCAAAAGGCATTGAGAAAAAGAAAGGGCCCTTAAATAATAAAAGCAGGAACTTTTTTTTATATCCATTATTTTTTATAACCATAGTATAAATAGCCATGTATATCCTGCATCCACCTGCTTAAACAAAATATGATACAGTTAGACCATATAGGGAACTGCACACATTAAATAATAAGAAACTGATCAGTAAATAAAAGCAAAAATATTGCTACAAGCAAGGAGTGCACTTAAAGTAAACAGTCTCTGTCGATAGTGAAAATCCAAAGTTCTAAAAAAAGGAGTGCCACATAGCACATCATTAAACACATAAAATCCTTTTCTTTTTTGTATGTGCATGTACTAACATATACTGTGTTCTTTGAAATCAGGGAAATCATCACCTTTTTTTTTTTTTTTTTTTTTTTTTTTTAAATAAAATTATCCCAACAAGGTGGTTAATCAACCCATGATTTTTTTTTTAATAGTGCTATATCAATCAAAACTACAAGTACAAACATTAATTTCCCTAGATAATTAAAAATATGTGTGAGAAACTCAATCTGTGTGTGTGCGAGATATAAAATAAATGAAAGTATAGCTAAATCAAGACTATAAATAAATATAGATTTACATGAAACTTCATTTAAAAAGTATTTAAACATTGTGTATAAAAATGTATTGTAAATTAAATGTTATATTTCATGGAAATTAAAACAACACAATTAATTTTTCAAATCCCATAAAGTATACATAAGTGTTAAGGTAAAAAAAATCGAAATTTCAAATTGCATAAAAATACTGAAAAGAAAATAGGTTTTGTTTAGTGTAAAGTTAATATCATCACATTTTTGTATTATCACCATTAAAATTTAAAATATGATGTACAACAATATCAAAATTAATAGGTTGTGTTCTGTTGAAGTGATGTAACATTTTTTGAAAAATTCTCCTAAAATTTTAAACATTATGTAAGTGAGAAAAATGTGTGTGTGAAACAAAAATAAATTCCATGAGTAAATTTAGACTGATAATTTCTATCAGATTTACAAATTATTCCATATACATGCAAAAAAATAAAAAAATGTCATTTAAAGAATAAAAAAAATCAATGCTGCAAGTTCTCAAACAAAACCGTATTTGAATTAAAAATGTTTAACTATATATTGAAAAATAATGTGTGTGTGAAGTGCACCTATGTGCATTAAAAAAAGGAACCCTATAGCAAGGCTAGAATGACTAGATTTACATGCCAGGTTACCCTTAAAAGTGTTTGTATATAGTGTATTAAAAATTGAATAGTTCTTTTTATAAGGATTTTACATAAAAAAATGGACAATAATATTAAACAAAAACCATGAAGCATTTGTGAAACTTTTTGTAATAAATTGTGTATGTGGTATTATGTATGTATAAGATAAATAAAATATAAGTGTATATATGTACAGTTACAAAACATTTGTATATCGAAAAAATTACACATTCACGTGAACCCTTAAAAAATGACGTACAGTGTTTGCAAATTGAAAAAAAAAATCCCTATGTAAACAAACAAAAACTGTTCAAGTGTAAATCTTTTAAAGAGCAAGAAATTTATAATCAACATTCTGCAAAATTAAAGAGAAAAAAAATTGTGTGATAAAGACTCTTTAACTTTTTTTTTGTGTATGTGTGTATGTGTGTGAACAAAACAATTATTTGACAACAAAATTCAATATCTAATACATAATGGCATATGATTTCTTTTTTTATTTCAATCCGATATAATTAAACATGTTACCATGAATTGGCAAAAGTTATTAATTTTATTTGTTTCTTTTAGTTTTATATATATATTACTTTAATTAATTCATTGCCATTATTACTTTTAAAGAAGTATCAAAAAACAATTTATCCAATAAAAGCAAATTTCTAAACATAAGGCCAAAAATAATTAATTGCAAATATCTTCTGAAAGAAACTGCAATGTTTCACAAAAATGTCCCATCATTCACTGCCCTTAAATAAAAAAAAAAAAAAAAAAAAAAAAAATCGGTCCTGCCGAAAATATTGTCTAGACACCGAATGACAAAACAGAAAACGACTCATGCACAATAGAGCACTCAAGGAAGTGTATAAGTCATTCTTCTGCAAAACACAACAACTTCACAAGAAAAAAAAATTATCTTAAATTTTGACTAACGAAAAACGAAATACCTGCATTAAAAAATTTAAGAATTTAAAAGATTAATGAAAAAAAAATATTCAATAACCAGGACTGCGAGAAGACCCCGAGCAGGTTTGTGAAAGACAAAAAAACGTATATGATAAAAAAAAATGAGATTACAAGTGTAAAAAGTGTATATTATTGCATTGATGTGTAAAAACATATACCACACAACTCCATAAATTTAAACATCTGCCAACAGTTTCCAAATAACTCCATTTTCTTTTTATATGAATCACATTAATATCTGTTATTATTTCACATCAATCAGAACGAGTCACATTTACATTCAAAAGGACCTGTGTCTATTTAACGAAAAAAAATAAAAGGTTATTTAAATTTTCTTTCTTTTTTTTTTTTTTTTTGTATCCATTCTTGTTTCTGTTGTGTGTAAGGCGTAAGGTGTAAGTGTAAGAAAAATTAAACTTTATATTTTCACGACCACAATAAATCCAGAATTACACGACATATCATGACCGTAAAAATTATATTTATGTTGTGTTTTGTGTAAACGATAAAATTGATAATGAAAATGTAAACAAAAGAAATTTTGTAAACAATCAGTACATTATTTTATGTTAAATAGGAAATTGCATGTGTAAATGTTGGTCATAAATAAAATAATATGAGTGTCAATTTTAAATATTCTCTTGAAAATCAATATCTATCTTAACCAAAAATTTCACCAAGGAAAAGACTATCCATTTATAATTTCAATAAATATTTCATATAAACCCCTTTAAAAATATGCTATAAAACACAAGTAAAATATAAACTGTATAAATAAAGCAACAGTATTATTAACATAGGAATGAAATTCAAAATATTACTTCAACATTTATTTGTTAAATTAAGAAATAAAAAATGTCATTGCCATCAGAATGATAAAAAAAAAAAAAAAAAAAAAAAATGTGAAAAATGTATTTTGTAAGAAAGTTTTGAGAAATTAAAGTGTAAATAATACATTAATTATTATCATCAAGTTGCCTTAGCAACTACACTATTCTTAAAAGATGAACGAAAAATATGTATGTATGTGTATTCATATCTAACAGCAATGACACTATTGTTAAGACTCAAATGAGGGCATAATCCAAACTATTATTATTATTATTTTAAATTACCCTTAATAATGTAAATTCAACCAAAATTTTAAATTAACCCCTATGAAAATATCAATACACAGTATATATGTAAACCTTTTTTTTTTTTTTTTTTTTTTTTTTTAATATCTATTCAAGAAAGTTTAATAAGTAAAAATTAAATGGATGTAAAATACTGCATACACATAAATGCAATCATGCACACCAAGATATTTTTAAAATAACTGTTTTAAATAATATTCATCAAATTTTTCAAATATGCTATCCAAAAACAAACTACATAATTAAAAACGAATATGTCATTACCCATTTAAAACATATATTTTAAATAAATGAAACCAAAATTATTAAGGAGTTAAAAGTTATATGCACTACATATTCAAAAGTGTATAATGCAATAAAATGAAAAAAATATAATCCAAAACTATATTGCGCTCCATACTCTGAGATATAAAAGTCACTATACTCACGTCACCTGCCGCCCAAGAATGATTAAAGAGATGTTTAGGAATGCCATCACTCATAAGTTTTCATATCGACGAATCCTAGAAGAATCGTTCGTAATTTAACTGTACTAATGTCTAATTTTTAAAAGTTTCTGTATACTTAGGTGTCTTTTAAGTCACATTAATTTAACAAAACGAAGAGAAAAATGACCAAAAACGAACACTGTCTTATCTCTATGTTTAGCCATCACTTCACGGCACTCACATCCATGTCCCAACGTCTCAGCAGTCTTTAGATTGAAACTTCCAGAAATAAAAAGTTTTATAGATGCACTTGAAGAATTCTCCTTATTTGAAAACAAAGCTGTTGTCAGAATCAAGCTCCGCTAAGCATCAGAATTCGAGGTGAAAGTAGCACGACGAAATATGAAGGGCGGAAGCGATGATTCAGCGTTTCCATCTGTTCTTCTTCAGCCAGACGTGAGTGAGCGTCGTAAAAGCAATCCGATAGATTAAGAAAGAGGTGGGGTAAAATGACACGAAAACGCTTTAAGAATGCGAAAGAAATATTGAGACCACTTGATAATATACAGATGACGTTCTTGTCAGTAAAACACGTCAACATCGCTATTGAAACTCGAAGAAAAATTTTCAGTCCTTTTTCTCTTTAAAACGGTCAAAACAGAATACAATTAATCCTCTTTAATTTAGAATTGGGAAATGCGGTTATTATAACCCACGAAGATTTTGTTGTTCTTCTAAAAACACTTTCGTTGAAAAAAAAAACACTACTTTTAAAACCAAAGTTCATACATATTCCGTATTAAAGATCAACATACCCTCTCTCTCACCAAAGGCAGTGATCCCTAAGAATTGATAACTGGCACCAAATTATGCACTATTGCTTTTGGTTATTTTAAACATAAGCTCGTGATCAATAGTGCAACAGGTTCATAAATGTACAATGAGACTTTATATAAAATAAATAATAGCAGAGATATAGAGGCGATGAAGTTAGGTATTTATTTAAAATTGAAACATATAGTTCAATGACATAAAATTCCAATTAAATACAAAAATAAATATTTTAAGTACTTGAGATTGTACATAATAAATCTTAGGGATGTGCCTTAAAAAGGGAGGTGAGAGAGAGGTAACTTTTTACGTCATATCAAGTCAAAAACTTTTAGCAAAATCCCCAGGAGAGCAAACCGAGCGCACGACTTACCAAGCCAAATCTGGCAAGCCTGCCAATCACATGACCAAGCTGTCGCCAAAGAGCCTCCAGTGTAATTCTTTGTTCGTGAATTGAAATGCATGTAAACTTTTAAATTTTGAGAGGCGGTTAGAAAATATTAACCCTATCGTTGGCGCCTTTGTGTAGAGCCAAGAGGATGAGGTGATTTATGAGTATTGTGAAACAGGAAATGGATAATTACATCTATATGAGTCATTTAAAATCTATTGCGTCAGCTACTTTAGGAATAACTCTATTAGTGAATCTGAAACGAATTCTTTTTTAAAACATTGAGAACACTTTTTTTTTTATCTCAGAATATTAAGTTAATTTATATCTCAAAGGATAAGTTATTAATAAAGTATTATATTTCTAATATAAATAAAAACGAAATCTTTAATTTATGGGTTCTACTAATAATTCCAAAATGAATGAAGTTTTGATTTAAGAAAATTTTATTTTAAAATGGTTTACGTAATTTAATCTGTATTACAATTAATTTTTTTTATTTTTTTTACGAATCAAAAAGTAAAATAGATTAGGATTCGCAAAACTAAGATGAAATAAAATTAATTTTTGAAATGAAATTTACTCATGAAAAAAAGAAATAATTTAATTATTCAGATTTTAGTAGAAATAGATTAAAAGTGAATGTATGTGTGGAAACCTCTCCACATATACTGGTAGACCAACTGCACTCTGCAATGTTGTATTTTTACCCTGATGGCGACGGATACTTCATAGACGATAATGCAAATATACATCGTGCCAGAAGTATTCAAAATTAGTTCGCTAAACATCAGTCTGACTTCCAATACCTTCCCAGGCCGCTGCAAGCCCCCCTGGAATATGTGTGGGATATGGTGGAAAGACACATCCGATAGTACTCTCCTCTTCCCTCTAATTTACAAAATCTAAAAAGCTGCATAGACAATGCATGGTATCTTTGCACATAGATGCACTCCAGAAGCATGTAGCCTCGATGCCTAAACGAATCAGAGCAGTTATCCGTTCAAAAGGTGTTTCAATAAAATATTCATCTTGGATTTCTGGTTGAATGGCCAGTGTGTGTGTATATATATATATGTATATATATATATATATGTGTGTGTGTGTGTGTGTGTGTGTGTGTGTGTGTATTCTTGAAGGTTTTATGTTTACATTAAGTTTATTATTGAACCAAACCTACTTCTGAAGTAGGACCAATACAACAGGATGATCAATTTAAAAGAGAACCTGTTTATTTTGTGTTATCCACATCTATAATAGCAAGATATATATATATAGCATATATATAGCAAGACTTTCAACATCATTACTTATATAAAATGTGTTAAATGTCCGGGAATCGTCTCTTTTTTCACTTTCTATATCTGAAAAACTCGTTTTTTAAACATAAATTCGCGTGAACATTATTAGTAATTTTTAATCCGATTCTTCGCAAATGATTTGAGTAAATCCTCCATTTCTTTCAACGTATTTATTTATTTATTTAATTATTTATTTTGAAAACTCTTTGCGTAAGATTATGAATGTGGCAACAATAAAAATGGTCTGCATGAAATAATTCTTAATGAAAACGACTCGTTATTTTGTGGGGTTACCTCAAAAATAGGGTTTTCCAGAGAAGTCCTTCAAAAATCGATGAATTAAAACAAATCATAACTGAAGATATCTCGTCAATAACACCAGCAATGTTGCGAAGAGTGTCGAAAAACTTGGTTCGACGTGTTCATAAGAAATTATAATATAAAAAATTTGAATTAAATTACGTTTTTCAAAAATAAAATTATCACAGGATTAAGTAACATTATGCGTCCCCTTTTCTGTTTTACCTCACAAAAAAAGTTGTAACATTCCAACAGTGTTGGAAATTGTCTCCCCCTCTTAAACAGGGATATTTAATTGTTAGAACAGTTACCACATCCTTCAGATTTAAGGGTAATAGGAAAAACGAATGGGTACTCTTTTAAAATGATTACCCTGTACATGTGTGTCGACTAGTTGCAAAATCGGCCAACTCTTTAAATTAGGAAGATGCTTTTTTTCAGTTCTAAGTAAACTTTTTCACCATGCGGAAACGAGAAACCCTGCCACAGCAGATCCATGCCTGTTTTACTTGCGTTTGAAAATCACGATGTGGGGCAAAACGGCCAAATCCTAAGGCTGGTGAGTTTCAAACCGGTCATCTTAATACTTGTGAGATCGTGATTCCACTCCACCCGACTAATGCAGCACACTTTTTGAATAGGTTAATCTTAACGTGTTTTCTCTCGCCTGCGACTGCTCTTTCTTGGTGCACACAAAGTTTCGAATAATTGAATTTCACGTTTTCTTAGACAATGGAGAAGTTTGTGACTCCACAACATGAAAAAGGTACAAAGTCAAACTTCAAAGGTAATGTACAATCACTTTGTTATAACATAATACTGATTCGTAACATAATAGTATCTTAAACCATCTTATGATTAACTAATCAAATTTTATTAATTTAATAACATAATTACGATGATTCATCAGGTTATAGCGATTTGTGTATGTAAGTTTGTTTATAATTCGAATGACTTTCCACAGTATTAAAGAATAGTCCCTAGTTAATGAATGTGGAACCGTTTGTGATGCATTTTCATAATTTTTCAGAGTTATTTTTTGTTATGAATATCAGTTATATTTTATCAGATATTCTTTTAATTTTTATGAGTATTTTTTTTAATCAGATAACAGAAATCAGCTATTTAAATAAAATTTAATTTATCAAAACGTTTTGTGTATTTACAACCCTAAAAATCCAATATTTACATTAAATATAGCTAAAATGAAATTCTGGTTTCCTGCAAAACCGCTCAACCCCAAAATTATTTGCAAAGGTGTCCAAACCCAAAATAAAAATTAGAATAATCACCTCACATCACGTGCCCCTACCACCTTATTTCGTGCCCCTACCCTTATAAATGTTAGTATTAATTATATTAAGTTCAGACATATTCTATCATTGCAGTTTATTTATCTCATCTTAAAATTGCTTAAAAATACGAATACATTACACTACTGTAAAGAATTTTTTTTTATGAATGTATTTTAGTGTAATTTCTAGGATAAAATAAGATTTTGTTTCCAGAAAAACGAAGTTCACTAGAATGATACATTTTCATGTTTCAATATCCAAATTCCGTTGATAACTAAATAAAAGGCATGTTTGAATTTTTATAAAAATAACTCTTATATAGATTTTTTGTAATTAGGAAGTTTAGAAACGAAAATTGTTTGAAATAACAATTCAAATGCAAATTTACTAAGATTGGCTTCAGTTACTGAGGGGGTTTTATACTTTTCAATAACATCCAATCCTACTCTGTTCCTACATTTGTTAAATATCTCTGCATTACAGCTAACTGACATATGTTATGAAACGAAATGTTTCTCTATGAATGAGGTAAATTCACAGTGATATATCTGTTTTAAGTGAAACGTAGTATTATGGGAAATAACATGTTATCATAGCAAAAGTAGAAATGAAGATATACTGATGGGCCTATAAAAAGTAATGACACTGATTAATATTCTAAAAACATTTGTTAATGTGAGAAGGCTTTAAAATTTCAAATGTGAAGACTCTTTTATGATAGATTTCTAGCATGGTTTTGATAAAACCCGAATTTTGCTTGTTTTATCTAAAATTATTTACACATAGTACGAAATATATAATGCACTGAAGTAATCACAAAAAATACTTTATATAAATTGCTAAAATTAACGTTCGGTTACATTTAAGCAGTGATAGTGTATGCACTAATTGCTGAATATTAACCTTTTTATGCAGGATATTTTTCGTACTTTTTCGACTCATTTCATATTTCGTACACTTTAAGAATCATTGAAATATATTCCCCATTGCCATCAATTATTTACATTTTACATTTCCATTACCTTAGCTAAAATATTAGATTGCTTTTTTTATTGGTATGTATTAGTTGAAAAGTGAATTTCTATTTACAAAAATAAAACACATCAAATTTAAAATTGTTTTGGCGTGAAATTCTTTTTATAAGGAGGTGTGTTGAAAAATATTTAACAAGTGTGGTTTAGCTTTCATGTATGTATATATTTATATATATAACAAAATTATTTACACTAACATAAAAATATAAGTAACATACTCTTTAAAAAAATTACATATTAAACTAATTTCATAGTCTAGCTTTTGCGGGATACAACAAGTTCAAAATATATCTATAATGTGTCGTAGTATATTAATAAAAAAAAATGTGTTAATAACATAAAAATACCTATATTCCAATCACACTTCTAATAACTAAGTTTTAGATAGCAATAATTGAAAGTTTCAACAAACTTTGTTGGACCTTTTCTATGCTAAACTCAATATTTTATGGATTTTTTTCCTCACACTTTTTAAAATAATCTTTATCATATGAACAGGTCATACCCATTAAGTTACTCTTTATATCTATTGTCTTTTCCGCCTTATTAAACATAACGAACTAAACTTATTTTCTGTTAAAGTAAAGAAAGTGAATAAATAAATATGTGTCTTTTGATTAACACAGGAAAAATTATTTGCATGTATACTTAATAACCACATACCATAATCAACCTTTTATTTACTGGAGGCTAAGACTAAAGCACATTTGCTCTTTTTACGCGAAAAATTGTGATAAATTGTTATGACCAAACTGGGGTCTCTTGTTCTCTCTCTCTTTTGATGAAGATATAATACAATCTAGAAAATAAGTGTTAATACTTTAACGGTTTATCATATAAAAGATATAATGAAAGTGAAGATAAATGCTTGCGTATCTTATGAAAAATATATAACTCTTCTATTTCTATATAAGCAAAGAAATTATAACCTGCTAATGAATGCTAGAAGCATTTTAATAATTAAAATTAAATACTTATAATTTATAAAACATGTCTATTTAAAAAGTTTCACATAATCATGATATTTATATGCTTTGTTGCATTTATAATTCTAGTTATGATTTTTTTATTTAACTTTTTGTGTCACACGGATATTTTTAATTCTTTGGATGGAAGCATTTTATTGAAAAACCTGTAAGGATTGTCAGAGCAAATTAAAATACAAGTAAAAGTAGTCTATATTCATAAAAAAATATTTTTAAATATAATTCATAAATTAGTAGGTAATATCATGGCTAATTGCCACATTTTTTCTTCAGCAATTTTTTTTTCAGAGAAACTATTACATGTTTTTTTTTTTTTTTTTTTTTTAATGAAGCACGCTTTTAAAATATTTTTTCATATTTTTAAAATGTGCTTAAGTTAAGTATTATTAGCACTGTTTACATACACTTTTTTTTTTAACAACGTACCCCACAATGGGATATATTGTTAAACTAGATGTGGTTAATTGTTACATAAAATGTGTTAAGCAATAAAAACGAACCTATGATCTTTATGGTTTTGTTATAATATTATTTTGTAATGTCTACAGGAAAACAATAAAGATATGATAATTTGTTTTTACAAATTCAATTAATTTGGTAATCTATTCTAAAGTGATATCATAATCACTGACTGAATTACAGCTTGTAAAAACATGTGTTTCTTTGATTAGCATAATGTTCGTGAGTCCATTCGAACATTTACGATATTGAAGCTACGTTGTTGGCAGCTTTGATTTTGAGGGAGATTCAGAGTATTCTACACAGAAACAGACGTCGTCCTATTCTTAAGAATACACCTGTTTCGAAGTCTTTTTTCTTGTTTCTTTTTCCAGCAAGTTTTGTTTCTTTCAGCATGTGACATTTTGCTATTCAATGCTTGTTGATTTTCCGCTGCGACTCGTAAAACTCTTTTTACCAGTGAGTCTATTAAAATGATACTTACCATGTATTTTTGCTCACGATGTGTACATTCCCACCACCAGTTTTAGGATATGGTCTTATTTTCTGTCGGCTGATACGTGAACTTCATGTTTGCATTGGTGAAGAAAGGCATACGTCCGATGTGGAAGGGCCTTGCCCTCATGTAGAAGAATCTCTGTTGTTGCACTACTGATACATGTATCTTTCGTCCCTTAAGTAGATACCTTGGGGATTGGCGATCCATCATGAATCATGTCAAGAAATCTTCATTTCAAAAATATCCTTATTGGTTCGCCAGATTCCAGTTGCTTTGAAAACTGTCATAATGTTCTTGGGAGTTATGGAATTTTTTAGGACATGCTTAACAGTTAAGGTGATGTCATACATGCTCATGGTCGAGGACTGCACTTCATTCATGAATAAATTACACTAATATTGAACTTTTTAAAAATCCCAATCACAAATATGTCTAACAGTTGTACTTTATGGAATGTATGCGACGATAAGAAAAGAATCATTTCGTTTCCAGTAGCAATGTTCAATGTTGCCAAGTCAAGATGAGACCGATGATTCAATGATAAAAGCATGCAGAATCTTTGAAGTAACATACAATTTCTTGAATATTTAATTTCCACATTTTTCAATGAACAGCAAACCTTTACTTCATTCGCAGCCTCCAGAGATGTTTTCTGTTGCATTATTACCCTAATCGATTTTCTATAGTTTTATTATTCCCCGTAAAATGAAAAACGAATGTTTTATAAAAGTGAAACGTATACGGCAGCAATTAACCCGAACGGTACTGTAATAACATGCCGCATATGACACCAGTTTATATCTCGATGCATGTGGGTAGAATAAGGGTCAACAAAGGTCGAAAAAGATATTTTAAAGGAATGAAAACCACCGTCACAGATTTGTATAAAAGTTTGTGTGCATAAAGAACTTTTCATGCTGATTCTAAAAATGATAATTATTTTGAGATTAGTCAAGGAGTTTTTAAATTAAGAGTAGTTAAACATACTCCAAAATCAATTTGCTACCGTTTTGAATATTACACATAAATATATAAATATCGGCAAATCTTTTAATTTATTTTTTTATAGAACCATCAAGCTTTTTTTAGTTTGTTTAGAATAAAGTAAGCTTTCATTTTCATTTATCAACGATTTTACATTGCTAAAATAGTACAAACACTTTTGAGAATGAGTTTTTGTCATTTTTTTAATTTACAAACTGAATAATTTTAATTTATAATTTCATGCATTGCCCTCCAATTTTCACCAAAGATTATAAACAGACAACCCATGGTATGTTTTCACGTTTTATATAGAAAAAAAAATCATGGGTGGTTTACAAGTATTTTTGTTAAAAGAGAAGTTTTATTATCTATTCAAATGTAATAATAATAATAATAATAATAATAATAATAATATATATATATTAATTTAACTTATTTATGAAAAAAAATTAAATTGTAATTTTGTACGAAATACAAATTTGAAAACTTTCAAGAATCTGTAAAATAAATTGGATGTTTATTGAATTTAGTCAATTACTTGAAAAAATTTCTAGAAATTAAACTACCATCCAGTTAGAACAATTGCCATAAATTTAGATTTTAGCCAATCAGAACAAGTTTGTTTGCCAAATGGTTAGTTTATAGGCACCCAATTTGTTTTGCTTCTCAGAAAACTGACTGCTTTTTAACCAATTAGATTAACTTATTTGACATAAAATGTGTTTCTCAATCATTCAGGTTAAAAGTATTTTCTTGGTATTTTGTGAGTATCAATATGAGAGGTTATACACTGTAAAAAAGAATCCCGTAAGATTACGGGGAAAGCCTGGCAGCAGAGATTCCAGACAAAGCCCGTAAAAAGAAACGCTTACACCGTAAATTAAGTATATAATAACCTTAAATTACGCTGCATGCCTGTAAAAAACATTTTGCCCGTAAAACCATTTTTTTTTTTTTTTTTTTTTTTTTTTTTTTTTTTTTACAGTGTACTTTCTTGTATGTGTTACTAAATGTTGCTGTATTCTGCAGCATTCACTTTTATGTATTCTGACTGCATTAATTTTCAAAAAATTTGAAAAAAAAATATATATATGTATGTATATAAATAGATAAATAGATAGATAGATAGATAGATACATACAGATATATTACAGTAATCTTACAGAACAAGCATAAAAATTATTACATATATTTTCATCGGAAAAAGAAAAATAATCTTGAAATTACATTTAAAAATACTCGTATAAAGGCTTGTGTAATTGTTTATTTTTCCTTTTTCAGTATGAACTTACTTAAAGACTTCATTCTGCATAAAAATTAGAGAAAATATTGTATTTTGCTTCCTTTAACAGCTACGTTCTGATATATGCTGAGAAATTGTACAAAAGATTTTCGTTTTAAAAACTCATTTTCATCATTACTGAGAGACGTTTTTCTTCATAATACTTTGATGACAATGTTTTTACTTGTTAGAGGAGGGAAAGAAAATTAAAGATTAAAAGCGTCGGAAAAGACTGAATTACTTTGTACAGTTGTCCTCTGAAAAATGAAATTTGTACACGTTTGTAAATTAAAAAGGTAAAATAATGTAGAGAAAATGTGATAAATGCTTGTTTTTATTTAAATATTTTTTCACAAAAAAATCCAAAAGTTTCTTTAATTGAAATATTTTTCAATTATCTTTAAACCATTAATGGTATTAATTATCTCTTAATTATCCCAATTTTTCAACACCACTCTTACAATCTAGTTAACTTATCTTAATTAAATGTAGAATAAAAAGTATTTTAAATAAAAATAAATTGTTTCAACAATTATTTAATATGAGAATAAAAGTTTAGGTGTTGCTTGTCTTCTCTTTACTTTAAGAGTTAAATATTTCATTTCGAAATTTATCAATAAATTTTTACAATGTGGTATTATTTGAGTAAATTTTGAAAGGATTCAAATTCTCTATCCATGTTTGAAAAGTGGTGTAGTAGAAATTTTGTTCTGGTAATGCAGATTTATTACCAGTGCACATAAACTGTAAAAACAATAAAATCATAAAATCATAATATGTCATAAAAGAACTTATAAATGTATAAAACGACTGGAAATAATATGTGTATAAAGTACAATTACACAAGAATTTGCAAAAAGTGCACATGGATTTTAAATTGAGCTTTTTGATTAATAGCAGCTTGAAATGCAATTATAATTTCTCTATAGTGAGTATGAGCACACTTTAAAAATTTTCTGTAAATTTGTGACGAACGATTTCTCGTTGCCATATCTATTTTACTTTTGCTTGAGGCTGAAACTTACTTAATAAAGTTATGAAGTGAGCACGAGACTTGAATCTTGCTTATTTAACTTTACTGGAATAGATAATGAAATAACAACAAAGTCAGATTTATAAAATAAATGAGCTTTTATTTTGAGCTTAAAGAAAAGGAGGGCGTTGGACTATAATGGCATTTAATAACTTATAACTTAAGATGGGGAGCCATACTAACTATTCTAACTTTAAATAATTAACCACCAATAATTTCAACTACTTCATTTAAATTCATTAACCCTCTCTGCTTAGTGATCTTTCGTATGTGGGAGGATTCCCTGACACCACGATACTACTCGACTTACTATCTTCAACTATATCCGCTAACAACTAACTCCTCCAACCCCCCACTACTTCTAATTCACCATCTACCTCTCTCGGCTCTCCTTCCAACTCTCCAACTAACTCTCCTTCCAACTAACTTTGTTACTCTCCTTCCAACTAACTCCCAAAAGCAACCTTCCTTCTCCTTTTATGCAATTCAGTTTCCAAAAATATTAGCATAATGTCAATTACAATTTTAGTTTAGGATGAGAACTAACTCTATTACTCAACTGAATCCTAAATTCTTCACATTCATGTTTTACTCGTAAAGTGCAAATTTTAATTGTAGCACTTTGCTATACCTCACAAATTTACTGAAATGTTTATCCAGAGTCTCTGTAAATTTACAATAATTCTCAGTTAAAAAAAAAAAAATAATAATCGAGACTCTCATTTTTTATTCTGTATTTTTTATCTGTTTTCATTATGTAATTTTTCAATATAAAAATTAAAAATAAATGTTTCTAATTTAGAAAAAAGTATTCTCTATAGTGAGTATGAGTATACTTTACAAAAATTTCGGTAAATTTACTGAGATATTTATCCAGAGTCTCTGTAAATTTACAGTAATTCTCAGTTTAAAAAAATAATCGAGATTCTCAATTTTTATTCTGTATTTTTATATATTTTTATCATTTAATTTCTCAATATAAAAATTAAAAATGAATGATTCTACTTTAGAAAAAGTATTCTTAGTCAGAAATATATTCTCGCCATTATTTAAGCAAATTAATGTTAGTCATTTTAATTCATGTATAAAATATATATTTTAACATCTATGTTTACTTTTCTCTGTCATTTTACATATGGCTTAAGATAAATAATTACCAGTAGTTTTCTCTTGAAAGATTTAACAGTGCAGTGTGAGATAATAAATCCTCGTGTAATAAGGCTAGGCTATTAAAAATAAATAAACAAATAAATAAATAAATAAATAATAGTAACAATAACAAAGATAAAACAGGAATTGTGATTTATGTTTTTCTTTCTTGCACCTGATTTGCCAAACATCTTTACAGCGCCATATTTCACTAGATAGCGAAAATTAAAATTATTTTATTTTATTGCACAAATAGAAATACAATGGTAGGAATAGTATGTTGACAAAATTTATCTACATTTAGTTAAACATATACTTTTCATTCGAGTTTTAGCAAACTCACATTGTTTTACATTCACCATGTATTTCCCATGTTGTTTAAATATATTTCACTTAGATTTTTATCAAGTTTAATCGATAATTTTCCAACAGAACGTAATTTTTACGCAGAATGCTTTGCCCTATTTTCCAAGATATTTTCCAAATTCCAATTATTTTGGACTAAGGGAAATTGAAATGTTTAGTTAGGGTGAACCATGGTATGTGAAATGAAGGGATAAGAGCAACCTCTACTTATAACTGAATTCAAAAGTTGGACCTAATAGTCATCACATATGTTTGTTTGAACCTTTCTTTCGTATATTCAACCTTAGGAAATCAAATCAAATATGAAAAAGTGATAGTTTGAAAAGTTTGAAAAATTACATTAAAGTTTACTAATACTCTTCCGCATTTTGTTTATATTTTACTCTTCGATAGAGTGTCCTTCTCAAAAATTAAGT
The DNA here is from genome assembly GCA_963930645.1 of Salticus scenicus. Classification (NCBI taxonomy): domain Eukaryota; kingdom Metazoa; phylum Arthropoda; class Arachnida; order Araneae; family Salticidae; genus Salticus; species Salticus scenicus. The sequence goes on along the minus strand of OZ005651.1, from coordinate 251,126,704 downwards.
TTTTGAATTTGCTGTGTTGTAAAGAAAACTCTACAGATTTGGTCATAGGTACCAAGCTGTCGTTTTTTAAGGGAGGTTTAATACCGGGAAATATTTATTATTGTTTTCAACTTATTTAATTGTCGAAAATATGTTTGTGACATATTCCTTTAAAAAATAGTTGTGATAAATCTAATTAAAAAATAGAAATGTTGGCAGTTATGGATTTGGTAAAGAAAGTAAGTTTGGTATTTAGATTTTGAATATGACTTCAGATTTCTAGAGTTTTTTATTTTTCCTCTATGGCTACACTTACCTCAGGAATTTTGTACGTCGAGCAAAGGTTTATACTCGTCCTAGGAACCTCAAGTGCATCACCTATGTTTTCTTATTATAGTTCCTATTTTAGTTCTATCTTTTAATTTTCAATGAAACGTAATTCCCAGATCCTTTTTGGAGTTCTACTTGAATTTAAAAAAGTTAGAGAGGTGAGGTGCTAGTTGGAGGTGTACGAAAAATTAGAAACTCTGTAACAAGTTGAGATCCATCAAAAATTCATAATGTCACAGATTCAAGAAAACTAAATTATCCTGAAACTCGACTTACATATTTCTTAATGTACTGTATATAGGTATAGCAGACCAAGGTTATACTTGCCCTAAAATAAGAGGCAAGTGGAACCACAAAAATAAGAAAACAATTTTTTATTTTTTTATTTTTTTTTTGCTTTAAGTTGAACATTGTTAAGTTACCAAAATTTCATACTTTTAAAAATAAAATTAGTTGTATTTTATACCTAAAAGTTTTCAGAAGTGTAAATATAATAACAACTGATCAAAATGAGTCAAAGTAGAGATATGTCAAAACAATGTTACATATATGTATATTACTTTTTTCTATATTATTAAGTTCTTCTCATACTTATAATGTAGAATAGTCATGTGTCTTTTAAGCGTTTTTCAAGCTGCACGGTTTCAATTGTAGTAAATATCATTTTATTTGTTTGTATCGGCGAAATATACAGCAGTGAGGTGTAATCTATTCATATAGGTAAATGAAATGAAAAGAATAAATTCTTCTTCTTCTCCTTTTTTTATTTTTCGTGTATAAAATTTGGACAATATTCAAGTTAAATTTTTAAAAGAAAGGCTTGCTTTTAAAAGGTGCCAATCCATGTATTCTAGAACTTTTTAAATATCAATATTTCTACTGTAGTAACTTAGCAAAGATTATGCTTGAATGCTAAAAACTTTTCTATAAAAATAAATGCATAAATAAAGCGATATTCATCAAATGAGTTCGATGCAGAAATTTTGTTGTTTAAATTAAAATTTTCCACTGTTTACGTAATTTATTTCCGTGGGGAAAAAAAAATTAAAACTTGTGCTTTATAGGCAATTTAAAAAAAAATACATTAGAATAAATATTTCAGTGCACCCAGGGATTAAAAAAAAAAAGAAAATAGGATTTTCATTGAAGAATGTCAAATTGAAGATCGTTATTTTATTTATTTATTTATTTTTAATCATAATACTTTACTATTCCCCATCAGGTACAATATGCGTTTATAAAATTTTATAACTGAAAAACGTTCTAAGATTCTAAGACGGAAGGTGGTCGCTCACCACTATGCAGCAGTTTTGAGCGATTTCAACCTTTAGAAAGGGGCTCTGATGGCACAGTGGAGATTCAAAAGAGACCGTGTCTAAAGATTAAACCTCCTCCGTTGTTTATTGCATAAACAAAAAAAAAAAAAGAAAAAGAAAAAAAAAAAATACAGAGGTCGCCAAAGCAGAGCTTTCTCACGACAGAGGGCGACAAGGTAACAAGAAATAAAACACACCAAAGAAGAAAAAACAAAGAAAAGAAAATACATAGGGCCGCCCGAGTGGAAACTCGAACGCGACAGTGGGCGGCTAGAGGAAAAAAAAAAAAAAAAAAACTTGAGTATCATGCCTTACGTTTTGTTAGAGGGACTGGACCTGTGGGCTTTTATTTTTATTTAATTTTTAATTTTTATTTATTTATTTATTTATTTATTTATTTATTTTTAATATTTAAGAAGTTAAATTAGAGACATGCATTACGTGGTTAAATATGTATATTTGTTAGTTTATGACGAAGGAGCTTTCGGTTAATTATGTTAAAAAGCCAGTCAGAAGGTTTATTGACGGGGTTAATAATGCGACAGTCGAAAGTAAGTGTACAGGAGTAGTAATAATGATTATAGAAATACATAAAATTTTAATACACTCAATACTTCTTTTTCTTTATCATTTTCAAAGGATAAATGTCATGCACCTAAGAAAAGCATACTTATTGGTAAGAATTTTTAGCGGTGCTTTGAGTGGGAAGAATACTATATACTTTTATAAAGAAATATTCTCTCAGATTCGTAAAATGATACCCAATATAGTGACAAATACTTTAAAAATTTATAAACTCTGAAGTACAATATTGGTTAGATGTTATGATTGTTGCTTTAAAAAATTACATTACAGGTTCTCTTATTAATAATTGTCATTTGAACGAGTAAAATGAACAAGACGTTTTTATATCAGTTATGATAATTATATTTTAAAAGTTTTTCAAACTGCACGGTTTTCAATTGTAGTAAATATCATTTCTTTAGTTTATATTGGCGAAATATTCAGTAGTGAGGTCTCAACTATAGTGATTCTCGTTTAATCATTGACCGGGCGAAAATTTCTGTTATTTTAGTAAAGTTCACTGATACAGATATACGTGAATTAACGATTCATAATATCGTAACATACAGCAATCGTCACATACATTATTTTTGGACGTGATGTATAGACGACCCTGTTACAGTGAATTCAATAGAAACACTGATGACTAACTCTGATCTTACCTAGTAGTCATAAATAACATTAAATTTGTGTTCCTAAGTGCTTAATGTTTCTAAATTTTGTACATAACTTGGTAAAGTGCATGTGTATTAGTGCGTAATTAAATTTAAAACCACTCTTTTAAATAATACACTGAAAATAGATAACACAAATTCGTACATTAAATCTTCTTTTTTTTTAAATCTCTTTATTTTCGTTTTTTATTTTTATAAATTTGATTTGATTTTTATTATTTATTTAATTTTATTAATTTGCTTTATTAATTTATTTATTTTTATTAAATTGTTGAGAATTTATGTACTTTCTTATGGTACCAACAAAAATAATTCTATATATATACACGTACTGGGTGTCCCAAAAGTCTGTAGATATTTAAAAAAATTCATAAAAATTGAAAGAATTGAAAAAATTGGTTTCAAGCGCTATTGGTGAAAATGTTTTCTATGAGGTAAGAATCGCAAAGTGAAACTGAAATTAGCGGTGTTGTAGGTAGTTTGTATTACGAGAATGTTTTTTTCACAAGCCTCGTTGAATTCTATCAATTATTTCAAATTTTATGAATTTTTAAAATGCTTACAGATATATGGAACACCAGGTATATATATATATATATATATATATATATACATCTTTATTAAAACTACAAAAAACAAAAAAATAAAATAAAATAATAATAATACAAATTGAAATAAATCCATTAAGAAGATGTTAAACTCTTAAATAAGAATGTAACTTTAGAACATGGAAAATTTTCAAATTAATTAATATTTTACAAAAACTAAAGAGATTAAATGTGAATCATTTGTAACGTAGAAATCCAATTATAATGCTAAATTATGTTAGCAATCATTTGTTTCATGAAAGAATGTAGCTGAAAAGTTTTCCTGCATTTCGTTTTCTAAATTATTCAAATGAAAACTATTTTCAATTTGTAAAACATAAAATATTTATATGAAATCGACGTCTGTTCCTGACTTTTTTGTTTTTCAAAACTGAATAAATTATTAAAAACAAATAAATTAATTAATTAATTGAGATGTATTATATGTTTACGATTTCAAAGTTAATTTTAATTGAATAACATATTACATATTTTATAATTGAAAAAATAGTTTTTAATAAAGAGACGTCTAGTTTTGATATGATACGTTAAATTTATTAACTCATGTAAAAAAGAAATTATTTTAAGCAAATCTGATTTTATATTTATGTTGGCAGCACAAGAGAAATAAATAACATTTTATTTTACAATATTTTTATCCGTTGCCTAAATGAATTTTATTTGCATGCATGGTTTTGTATACTACGGCTAATGAATATGTAGTATTTTTAAATGAAAATATCATCAGGATAATAAAAATGTTATTAAAATTGAAAAGAAGAGACCGTTTTTTTAAACTTTCCTTTAACAATAGGTCCAATGAAAATAATTCTAATTCTTGTTTTAATTTCAGAAATATGATGAGAAATATATTTGGAAGATTTTGAGAAGTCCAAAAATGTCATTATTTAAGTAATAGAGTCATTAATTTGTTTTTCTTTCAAATATATTAAAAAAAGGAAAAAAAAAAAGAAGAAGAAGTGGAATTCAAGAAATTTAAATCGTTCCAATATAATTTACTAAGTATTACAGCTAGATACTAAATACTTAACTCAAACAATTTTGCATTGTATTATCTAGATATGAGTAAATCAATATTTTCTTTTTTTCCTTTTTCTTTTTTTTTCCTTTTTCTTTTTTTTTTTTTTTTTTTTTTTATCCTCTTCATACCTGTTTTTTGTTGGGAGTTTTTATTTTAGAACTTGTAAATTGCAGATTATTTTTTATTTATTTATTTATTTTTTTAGAAAAAAAAAAAAAAAAAAAAAGCTTTGGTTTAATTTTTGATGAGTTTCGGCAGTCGGCAGCAAAGGTATCCGAGAATTAGCAAAAATTCCTATGTAAAAAAAGTACACTTAATACTGTTTTTTAAATAAATCTTTGTCGAATCTTGTTCTTAGACTGATTAAGAACAGGATTCGACAAGGGTTTATTTAACAAAACTGTATTAAGTGTACCTTTTCTATATAGAAATATTTGCTAGTGCTCGGATACTTTTGTTGACAACTGTAAGTCGAACTAGTAAACAAGGGACTTATCATGTGATACAAATGCATGCATTCTATTATACCGCAAGTATCTAAAATTTCAAGCCGCTCATAATGTAAAATAATATTAGTATGGATTGTAAAATAATAATATTAATAATAATATAATGCTAAGGACAAAACGTTTCTTCTCGCACGCGATTCATATATTAAAATTTTCTCCTAATTAGAAATTAATTTTGGACAAGGGACCTGTTTTTATCTCCTGATAAAAAATGGCCAAATTCTACTCGGATTACTTTTAATCCTGGGTAATCTGATTTTATTGTCAGATACTTTTCCAATTAAATTATTTCCTGCACAATTTCTTTTCAATTTGGATATCAATTTCTTTTCTCTTGTGGCGATTGTGATGTTATATATCCAGTTAATTTTATATCCTTGTCGTTTCTGTTTTTGAATGTATTGCTGCACCTCCTAATATACTTTGACATCACAATATTTACTGTTCCAAAAATTGTTTTTTTATATTAAACTTTTTTAAACAAAAGATAACAATTAAGAAGAATATAAATTACTCATTGGGTTGGGTTTATTAACATAGCACTAGAGCTGACTAAATGGCTATTGGCGACGATCTGGGATTTACCGGACATACCAACCAGTGGCGGATTTAAGGGGGGGCTAGGGGGCTGAAGCCCCCCCCAAAACAGTGACATTCACTATTGAATATTGCAATTCTAAATCTTTTATTGGTCAAGAATAACACTTTGAAAAATCTTAGCCCCCCCCAAAAGTGATGTTCTGGATCCGTCACTGATACCAACATTATAATTTATTCCGGGGCAATGTTAGTAACCGCCCATTTTCCCACCATTTTATTTGCAGTTATAATTTCCCTGATATGTAATTAGGATTAGGTAATAAGAAAAATACTCTTCAAGAAATGTGCTTTGAAAAAAAGGCAGGTACTAACAAGGCTCCTTAATAAATTTAAATGACGACATGTTTGGATTTACCATTAAAGGTGGTCGGGAGAGTTGCCATAACAGTTTTTATCCTTCGCTAAGCGCATGTTTCCTACTGTTCAGTAACCCGCAGATCACTAATTTTACAGTATATGGAAACTGCTAGAGGTCTGCACAGACCAAAATTTTGCAGCCCGAGCCATATCTCTATCATAAAGAATCTTTTCTTAATCGGATCGGTCAAGAAACGACAAAATCAGATCCGATCCAGTCATGCAGATTTAAAAAAAAAAAAAAAAAAAAAAATGCATTTGTAGACAAAAAAAAAAAAAAAAGTATCTACTTTTCATAGGTTTTATATAGTTAAGCAATAAAATATCCATAAATAAAACTATTGAGCTTTCAGAAGATAATTACACACAAAGAGAAATTCATTATTAAGAACAGGCGGAAAGCACACATACAGACAGAAATTTAATTTAAACCTAAAATAGTAGTAATCATCAGTAAATGTAGGAAGAGTATAAAAATGATTAACTCTGCTAAAATTTTAGTTTTATCTCTTTGCACCTATATTCCGTAGTGTATCCGAATTCTTTTGTGTGATCCTGTAAACAAAATATTAATGCTAAACCAACCTTTTTAAATAGAAGAGGTATTTTTACTTATCTGAAGAATTATGCCAGTCTAATTACATTTAATATCCTGAAAAGTAGAGATAAAGTGCATAAAATATTCTTTATAATCCCTAGACCTTACAAAGCATAGGACATAAAGCATTATAGAAAGCCACGTATTTATTTATTTATTTGATTGTATATCTGCGCAAACTAGCAGCGAAATGCATACCATTTTGAATAGGAAATCTGCTATTGTAACTGTAAATAACGAATCAATTTCGAGACATCCTAAAAATATTAGCGGAAATCAGAGGGGGAACAAATGGTTAGTCAGACAATAAAGTTCAAGTGCTTAACAAAAAAAATTTCTAGTGACATATTAACCTAAAAATTATGTAAAATAAATGACTAAAGAAACGTTTTATCATGTGGAAAATGCTATGTGGGAAAAAATTCCAGTCCGACGCACCGGGCCCGGCCTGAGAATATTAAAATATATTAAGCCAGAAACTGGCCTGGCCCGAGACCACATTGAGAAATTCAGCTCGAACCTGGTTTAAGGGCTGTGCAAATGCAGACCTCCACACTACGTTGCAACCACGATGAGTTTTACATGCATCTTTAACGCACTGAGCGACCTTTGCACAGTTTGAGAACTAAAACCGCACTCCACAAATTGTTAAATGGGCCACCGCGATCACTAAACTACTCATTAGAATAAAATCTTTTTGTAAAAAAATAGAACCGACTCCAAAAAGCAACTACTATTCAAACAACTAAATAAAAATTTAAAAAAAATTGAAATGAAATGAAACTGTAAATTGTGCCTAAAAGTATAAAATAATTTCCTTCGCCAAACAACCTATAACACTACAATTAATCATAACTTTTGAAGTCGGCTCAAAATTAAATAAAATTCAATTAGTTTTTAAAGGTTTGTTTTTAGATCGGTAGCAACAAATGCTGTTGTCTCGAATGATCCATTTTCATGTTTCCTTTATTATTTTATCACTGTATACAATTGGTCCATCAGTACCATCTACATAGAACAGTGAACATCCTTCACAATGCGGTATTTATGTTTCTATGAAGTTAGAGTTTCCTTTGCAAATTTGATATAACTTTGATAATTATCATCCTTGGTGGCTTTTGGATTTGGCGATCAAAACTTAACGCAAAAATATACGCGCAAGATGTATATTTTCATAATGTATATAGTACAAAGTATTGTTTCATATTCTTGATTACTCTCTTAATATACCTTATCAAAATAATCATGATATCCCAAAGAAATTAAATATGTTTGCCAGATAATTTTGCGACTTTTCTTTCACCAAGGACGTCTGATACCTGAATCTACGCCAACTTTTGCTGCTTACGAAATCTTATTTGTTTTCTTGAATCAAAGTAGTTTTCGGCTGCGTTTTGCAGGTGATAATGTGAGATGTGTATTTTGAATAGGATTTGATTTTTGTATTGAATATAGGTATCAATTTTTCTTTAATTTTGCGCCGACTTCAAAAGTTATGATTAATTGTAGTGTTATATGTTATTTGGCGAAGGAAATTATTTTATACTTTTAGGCGCAATTTACAGTTTCATTTCATACCATTTTTTTTTTTTTAGTTGTTTGAATAGTAGTTGCTTTTTCGAGTCGGTTCTATTTTTTTACAAAGAGATTTTAATTTTTTCTTTTCAGTGAAAACTTATTCATATAGCAGAACATCAGAAGAGGTTCGACGGCATTGTCACAAATCACAACTTCCATGAAAAGTGACATGTCACTGAAAAACATGAAATGCATCCAATGTGAACAAAAAGGTACATCTCCATCTAGAAAGTTATCCACTCGAGAGAGAGTTGTGCCAGTTTTATTCTGGTCAAGTTATTTTTAAGTTGATTTTTCTCAAATGCTGCATTTTTAAGTTGTGTCACTTTTCTTGCCTTTATCGGATATGAGCAAAAAACTATCTATTGAATAAACATACGTTAAATTAAAAAGTCTTTAGAAATGTAAAGAACGGATACGCTGTATTCGTAACCAAAAATTCTGTTAGGCATGTATATTGAACTTTACAGTGCATACGTGTCACCCACTGTGCTGAAAATTGCGCAGCGTAAAGTTCAAACAAAGAGCAAAATATGCATTGCAGCTGACGGACAGAAGTTTCAACATCGATACTTACATACTGCTTTTACCAGCGTAGCTGCATGCGTTCAGCAGTTAGAGTGAGAACAGACTTTTGTGAGTATCCTGTAATTTGTTTATACCTTAATGAAATGACAATGAAACCTATTTCAGGCCAAGATCATTACGACAACAAAAAAAGTATTAAAATTAAATCATGTTATAAGCTAACAAATTTCAACAACAACAACAATGAGAAGCATAGTTTGTATTGAGAACCTCTTCCTTTATGAAGTCGATTTAAAACGTCTATGCGTTAATCGATGTGACCGCTTACAATAACCATACTTTGAATTTTACAAAGCATAAATGTCACCCGCTACGCTACAACGTATGCAATATCGTTCAAGTGTGCACAAAATAGGAAATTATGAACAAACAAATGCACGTTTTAAGCGTTCTGTTTTTAGTATTAATGTCTGATCTATCTTTTCATACTAAATCGATGATGCTTTGCAATTTTATAATTCACTTTTTTCCCCTATCTTGAACCGTTTCCGAGATAGGAACGCTAACTCCACTGTTTTCCACCAGGTGGCGCTATAGGCGGTTGAATCGCGTAGCACATGCCCACTTTACTATACCTACATACCACTTTTATGAATATAGCTGCAGCTGTTCAGCAGTTAAAAGAGTCGGGACTGACTTTTTTGGGCACCCTGTATTTTCTTTTGATCGTAAAGATATTACAATGGGACCTATTTCAGACCAAGACTTTTACAATAAAATAAAAGTATCAAAATTGGGTCATCCGTTCAGAAGATATGAGCTAAAAAACAAAAGCAAAAACAAAAAAAAAAACATACGCTTTGAATCGAGAACCTTCTCCTTTTTGAAGTCTGTTAATTAGAGCACCTCTTACGAAGTTATAGCTTACAAACACCAACAACAACATATGGCTCGAATTAAGAACACCCTCCTTTCTGAAACTGGTTGAAAACGACTTTGTGCTAATCGATGTGACTGCTTACAGTAACAGTACTTTGAACCACAGAGTATACATTCGCTACGTGTCATTCGCTAAGCTGCAAACTGTGCAACGTAGTTCAAGTGTGCACAGTTTAGGAAATATCGAACAAACAACTGCACGATTTAAGCGTTCTATTTTTAGCAATAATGTCTAAAAACTTTTTTTTCGTAGTAAATAGATGCTGCTCTACAACTTCATAATTAACTTTTCTCCCATCTTGAACCGTTTTGAGATAGGAGCGCTAATTCCGCTGTTTTTCACCAGGTGGCGCCTTTTTTTCTTTAGATTGTAAAGATATTACAATGGGTCCTACTTCAGACCAAGATCTTTACATCAAAACAAAAAGTATCAAGTAACCGTATTTTAAACTATATAGCGTATGTCTCACCAGCTACGATACAACGTGTGCAATGTAGCTCAAATGTGCATAGTGTAAGAAATTGCGAACAAACAAATGCACGTTTTTATCATTATATTTTTAGCACCAATGTCTAAACTATATTTTCGCACTAAATCGATGATACTCTGCAATTTTATAGTTCACTTTTTTCCCCTGTCTTGAACCGTTTTCGAGATAGGAAAGCTAGCATGAATGTATAAACTATCTTTTTGTACTAAATCAGTGATACTCTTCAATTTTGTAATTAACTTTTTTCTCTAGAACCGTTTTCGAGATAGTAGCACCACCTCCGCTATTTTCCAACAGGTGGCGCTGCAAGCGGTTTAACCTTGTATTGCATGGCCACTTTGCTATACTTACATGCCATTTCTATCACAATAGCTGCAACCGTTTAGCTGTTAAAAGAGTTGGGACTGATTTTTGGGGCACCCTGTATTTTTCTTAGATCATAAAGATATTACAATTGGACATATTTCAGACCAAGACCTTTTCAACAAAACAAAAATTATTAAAATCGGAGCATCCGTTCAGAAGTTATGAGCTAACAAACATTAAAAAAACATAAGGTAATTCCGGGTGAGTTGCCCCACCGGTAGAGATGCCCCACTTAATATAATTTCGAAACGCAATGATAGATGGCTCTGCAAGTCCGATTATTATTTCAGATAGATGTTGAATGGTGTGCTGTGGAAGTTACGTGAACTTATTTCTTTGTGTTCTGCTGTCACAACAATATTTCAAGTAAGTACCATGTTTTTTCTACTCTGTTATAAGAGTGATGTTGCATTGTAAGGCTGGCACTAGTTAATAAAAATGGAATTTTTTTTATGTAAGTTTAAAAATCTGTAGTAAGAAGTTGATCAGTCGACTTCGGCCATTGTGCCGCCATTTTTGCTGTCTTTTACTTTGGATAGTTGCCGGGGCATCTCTCCCATACTAAAAGGATAGATGCCCCAGATTATATTCGGGTGAGATGCCCCACATACATTTACAGGGAGAAAAGTCATTTAATTGTTTAAATTTTAAACTAATATTGTTTTTATATAATGCGTAATATTTGTAAATCGTTAAAATTTTCAACTTAAAAATATTTTTTGAAACTATAAATTTAGATTAAAATTCATCAAATAAAATTCAAATTCGCGTGATCTCTAGAAGTGGCAACTCAAAACGAAATCACAAAAAAGCAAATTGAATCCAGATAAGAAAGCAAAGAACGCTCAGGTATGTCAGACTGACCTTTGACATTTAAACTATAACGTAAACAATCTTGGGCGCTAACGAAACGTTAATTGTGCCGGTAAGTGTATATTATTGTATTTGTTAATGCAGTTGTTCAATGCTTCTTATTTGTTTCAGGAAAGATGACTACAGTGTACAAAAGAAAAAATACTGGAACAGCTGGTGGGACCTGGACAGAAGACCAGGCTCTTGAAATAGGCTCTTTAAATAGGCTCTTCAGACTAGAAGCAGGGGAAATTGGTGTCATTGAAGCTGCTAGGAACTATGGAATTCCTTCTCGGACAGTTCGTCGTCGAAGAAAAACAGATAATAATATCAAAACAAGCTCTTTGGGGACCATTGACCACTATTGACCACTATTGATCACTGTTGACCAATGTTAAAACCTTTTATTATGTTTTTACAGGTAGGGCATCTCTCCCATGTGAGTGGAGCATCTCACCCGCAACTTCGGGAGAGATGGCAAAATGTAGTACTGCCGCAATTTTATTTTTTTTTATAGAAAATTTACAATATGGTACAAAAGAACTACTTAGTAGTAATAAACAATATCTATTATGTATTTACCACAAATTTTCGTCGTCATTGTTACCACCCAATTTATTTTATAGCTTCCTTTCTTTAAGTGGGGCATCTCTCCCGGAATTACCTTACGGTTTGAATTGAGAACCTTCCTTCTTTTTTGAAGTCGGTTAAGAAAGAGATACATTTTTCCAATCAGCTATAAATTCACTTGTTTCGAAACAATAATTAGAAATAATACACCCGGCAGCAAAATCATTCGAACACTAGAAAAAAATCCTATATAAAAAAAGTACACTTAAAACTGTTTTGTTAAATAAATCCTTATCGAATCGTGTTCTTAGACAGTCTAAGAACAAGATTCGACAAAGACTTATTTAACAAAACAGTATTAAGTGTACTTTTTTTACATAAGAATTTTTGCTAATTTTCGGATACCTTTGCTGCCGACTGTGGTAACTCATCAAAAATTAAACCAAAGCTTTTTTTTTTTTTTTTTTTTTTTTTTTTTTTTAACAAAAATAAATAAATAAATAAATAAAAAATAATCTGCAATTTACAAGTTCTAAAATAAAAACTCCCAACAAAAAATTAAAACAGGTATGTAGGGAATAAAAAATAAAATAAATAAATAAAAAATAAAATAAAATATTGATTTACTCATATCTAGATAATACAATGGAAAATTGTTTCAGTTAAGTATTTGAAGAATTTTTAACTTTACTTTGAAGAATTTGTAATACAATTGAAATATGTTATTCATATGCACAAAAGAAGGCTTTTACAGAATGTAATATGATTAGCATTAGATTTACAGGGCCACGAAAAAATATTCTGTTATGTACATTAAAGTTTTTCTTAGAAGTATGCTGAAATTGCCTTTTTGTTTACATTAAGCGATTAACATTTTTAAATCGAGGATATGATTTCAATTTCTGTATGCATCTGTCCGACTGTCTATCTGTCTGTCTGTTCGTCTCCAGCGTACGATTCAAATTCATTATAGAATTTTTTCTACTTTAAATGGCATTAGTAGGTCCTGTGCAACTGGTTTGTGTGCTGGTTTATGTTATTTGGGACACCCCCAAAAAAATGTCAATGCCATTTTAGGACAGACATTTTTATAAATTACAGTTAAAGAACTTTCTATTGTAAGAATCATAAAGAAATCTGCATTTATTGATAATATACTAAAATATTATTTTGTATAGAATAAGATTTTGTTAAACAGATTTACCGTGCTACACTAATTTATTCAGATACATTAATGTCTACAATTAGAATATAAGGGCTACGTTTATTTTTGTGATAAGCATTTTTAACACTTTCTAACAATGTTTAAGAATTATTACGAATTCAATTAGTCTATCTGTATGCCTTTCAGAACTACTGCATGTCCGTTGTGTGATTACGCAAGCAAAGAGCATTAAGAATTATATATACAATAATTACGTATATTTGGAAAGTGTTAATAATCAATGCGTACCGCATGCTTTTTCGTTCTTGTTTCATTGTTGCTTTTAGAAAATGAGAATTTTCTTTTTTTTTTTTTTTTTTTTTGTAAGTTATAATTTTAACGGGTGTACCAGAATAAAATAGACTATTACTATTTGTATGTATGCATGGAAATTTTATATTATATATAGACATATACGTTTTTTATAGATTCCTAATTACATTGGTAAAATCTGCGCAACAACTCAAAAGCAAAAATTACATTGCTACTACAGGATAATATGAAGAGCAAAGAAGTACAAAAATTTGTACTTTCCAAGTTCAAAAGTGGAGAATCCAGAAGCAAAATATTTCGTCATTTGAAAGGTGTTTTAAGTTGTGCCACTGTTTTTAAGTGGTGTAATATGATTATAAATAGTGACAATATTAAAATATCTCAACCTCTAGACTGTCCACGCGTTGTCCGCACAAAAATCTGATTCAAAAAGTGAAGAGTCGCTTGACACGTAAGAAGAGGATATCCATAAGGAAACTTGCTAGGGAACTGAAAGTATCAAAACCATCTGTACAGCGAATACATAAAAATGATATTGAATTAAGACCTTTCAAGAAACGAATACAACCTAAACTCATAGAAACCCAAAAGCAGAAAGGAATCAAATTCACTAATTGAGTGCGACACAATTTCAGAAAAGGTTAGACTAAGAGAATCCTTTTTTCTGATGAAAAAAGGACTTAAATCAACTGGACTACTCGATTTAAGATGAATTTGTACAGCAGATAAACTGGGATAAAATAAAATGTTAAAAAAATACTGATTTCAGAACTAAAACGAGCTGTAAAGAGAATAAGAAAGGACGTAATAATTGAAAGTTGTGTAAGTTGGACCAGACGCTTACATCGAGTGGCAAAAGTCAACAGGGATTATTTACATAAATTAATATGTTGCATTTTGTTTATTATTCTATCTATATTGTTTATGTGTAAAACCAAGTTGGGTTTCACTTAAATAAATTTAGTTATACATCAATTTATATCAGTCTATTTTATTCTGGTACACCCGTTAGTTTTTACAAATTTGTAAATTTGTAAATATTGATGTAGTAAATATTAATGTAGTAAAATATGAGTCAATGAGTTATACTGGATTAGTATCATCGGATTAATTACATACAGTTGATTAAACATTTGCATATTTCTGTAAATTTGATGTTATATACATATATTTTTAAAATATGATTATTTTATCGTTATGTTTAATTCAAAACTAGTTCTGTGTGTATCAAGTGTTTGTTTTGACGAACTTTTCTTCCTGAAAATAATTCATCCAAATTCTGCTTAAAAGTGTTTTTTTTTTTTTTTTTTTTTTAATACTGAAATATGAATTATTTTATTATTTCATATATATATATTAAGGTCTGTATTTTAAGAAATCTTTAAAAAAAAATGCATTTGCTTACTTCATAAATTACATTATTTAATTAATTTTACTTTTCATCGTTAATTTTATGTTTTATTCTAGATATTTATTCCTTGTAATTACAACAATGCAATTAATTCACTCTACAGACTTTTATTTTATTATTATTTAAAAGAAAATAACGTATTATGCTCGAAAAAAAAAACTTGAGTATTTTTTTTCTCCTTATAATAAATGATAAATTAAACTATTCTTTAAATAATAATTTCTTATTTCCTTTAACAAAAATATGGTTTAATATATACGGATTTGTATATTCTAAAAGATTTTCAAACAAAAGACCGAACAACTGGAAACAAATTTCTTTTATATCTATTTATCTTAATGAATAACAAATATTTTTTATTTAAAAAAAAAAACACGAAGAACATCCAATTTTTAATGACATAGAACATGTTATTTGATATTTTTCCAATACCTAATGTTTATTTTCCTATTCTGATATAATTAAATTATTATCTGATATAATTATTTAACTTTGATATTATTATTTATAACCTGTATTATTATATATCTCAAGTATATATTTATATTATTAAAAATCAATTCTTTTAATAATACAATATTTTGGAAATTTTGATTTTAAACTATACAAATATATACGTATATATATTTTTAAAGAATATATATATATATTGAAAACCTTTTCAAACATTGAATAGATGAAAACAAGAAACATTGAAAAAGATAAAACAGAAAAATTCAAAAAGAGATTGCGACTATCAAACATCCATAAATGGAAACATGCAAATTCATTACGTTTTCAAGGGAGCAGAATGAATGTTGCATGTAAAGTAGGTGTTATTTCTGTCTTGTTGTATGCAAATTGCTAAATATTTACAACAAGCTACCCCCAATAACACCACCAAAAAAGAGAAAATTAAAACTGAAAAGTTATGAAAACCTTATTAAAATCAAACATTTTGATTCATGCAGCAATATACAATATTATTAATGGAAATACTAATAAAAATAGTTAAATGAAATACTAGTAATAATTAATAAAACTAAAGTATAACATACATTACACCTGAAAATCTTGTATAAGAAACTTGCACCCATGCACGTAAAACTAGAACACGAGACCTACATGTGGCTGTATACAGTTAGATTCACAGTTAATTTTGGAATCGTATTAAAATACTGAACGATTAATTTATTTTTGAATTTGTATTAATCAACTGAACGATAAAGTTGAGTGAACTGTTTGATTTTAATAATTAACCTAAAAGTGATAATTTAAAATTAAATTTTTATTAAAATTGAGATTAACTTAATGTACGATATTGCATAAACTTCAAAGTGTCATTTTATTGAAACATAGAAATCAGACTATTGAGATAGTGACGCCATCTTGTGTAGTTTAGAAAAAGTAATAACCCTATTTTTTTTTTTTTTTTTTTTTTTTAATAATTATAATTATTTATAATGTGTGTGTGCTGAATAAAAACTAATCAAATGCTTTCATGTAAAATTCAATTTAGAGTTAATTTAAGAGCACAATGCAATATGTAATGAAAATTGGGGTGAATTTATGAATTAATTTATTTTTTAAATGTAGATTTGTTATATGTTTCTTTGGACAAATTAACTAAGTTGAATTCCAATAATATAATAATAAAGGAACACAAAGCAATATGTAATTTACTAAACAATTATTTAATATTGAGGTTAATTTACTAAATAACTATTTACTAAATAATTATTTAAAATTGAGGTTAATTATAATTTTTTTTTTATTATTATGTACATTTGATAAATGTTTCTTTGGACAAATTATGTTAGTAGAGAGTCAATAATTTAATATTAAAGTTTATATAATTACAGTTTTTTTTTTATACTTAATATTTTAAATCTATAAAGCAAACACACATATAAATACGCGAGAATCACAATCCCTCCCAACCGTCCAGCCTAACAACACCACCCATCCTCCTTATTCAAGCATCTGCCCACCCATCCTCCACATTTTTTATATAATTTTTTTGATAAAAATGCAAAAATGCTCTTTTTTTTTTTTTTTTTTTTTTTTTATGTAAACACCATAGACAAGGAAAGATGATTAAATCAGAAATATGATTTAATAATTGAATTTACTAGAAATTTTGGATAACCATAAACTCTAGCATGATTACAGATAGATTTAACATTTTTACTTTTATGTTTATTAGAACAAAGATGTTTTATTCTATAAAGGAAGTTAATTAGAATATTTTTATAGATGGTTTTATGTAAACAAGATTTGTAATGAGTAAATAGATTAACTTTAAAAGAAAATTCTTTTCTCTTATCATAAATATCAAAATCTAAACATCCATTTTCATTATAAATTTTTAAATCTAGAAAATTTATGTCATTGTTTATCATATCATGTTTAGTTAATAAAAGACTATGAGGATAATTATCTATGAAGGTGTTGGTATTACTATCATTAAAGTATAAAACTATAATATCATCTATATATCTATAAAACATTAAGTCGTTACTAATAGAGAAATTTCTTTCATAATAATAAAGATACAAATCAGATAATAAACTACTAGCTGAACCACCTTGTGGAATACCTTAAATACTTTGGAATATAGTATGATTGTACAGAATAAAATTATTATGTAATATGAAATTTAACAAAGTTTTAAAGTAATGAATCGATATTTTTTCTTTAATACTATGTTGGTGTTCATTAAAAAGAATTAACATTGTGTTGTGTAAGTCATGAATGTCTATATTATTAAATAAATCATTAAAATCAAATGTACTGATGTTTGTAATATTATTAAAATTTTTTATTCTATTTACAAGTTGAAAACTGTTTTTTACACAATGCTTATTGTCATTGTTTAACGTTTATTTAATGTTTGATTTCTTTCATTTTTAATAAATCTAGAATGAATAATAAGCTGATTTTTTAGAATATTTAAAGAATTAATTTTCCAAACATTAAAGTATTCTAAAGGTTTGTTATAATCAATAGCAATTTTATAAATAAATAAATCTAAATCTAGAGAAAACTGACATAAAATATTATATATGTTACATTTTGTGGAAAGTCTAAATTTAGTGCCATAATTCATAAGTTTATATAAATAAAGATCATTAACAATACTAAGATCTCCAGTAATTATATGTCCATGTGTGGTGTCAACATATTTTTTGTATTTAGGGTCACTACAATAACAAACAGAGGAAGCAGGTGCATTTTTTGAAAAATTATTATAATTAAAAATTCGTCGACCTAAAGTAAGTGGATATTTAAAAGATTTGTAGATATTTACACTTTTAATTGGGAAGCCATTAAATTCATTGTTAATAATAGACTGAAAATTGACATGATTAAAAACAGGATTAGTAAAATTGATTATTAATTGAGAATTATGAGATTTGAAAGAGGGCTTAGTGGAAATTTTAATATTTAATAAATTGGCACGATAATGCAAAATATCAAAAAAAGTGTCAGAGAATTGTCTTGAATAACTGTATTTCTGAAAAATTTTAAAGTAAGTATTAATTAATTGTTTTTTAATTTTGAAAATAAATTTTCGAATTTCTAACCATTTATAATTTAAATCATAAGAAGCTGCAAGTTGATCAATTGAAATTTTAATCATGTCACTGTCAATTTTAGTGTGTGTGTTTTTCCTAAGACCACGTCGACTTCTGTAAGTTTTTTGAAAAGCCATAAAATTTAAACGAGAATAAATATTGTTATATTGATCATACTTAGATAAGTCAGAATAGACCAAAATAGACTTCTGATACACTTGTTGATTAAGACCATAAGGGTATGTGGTATTGAAATAAGAGATAAATTTAGATTCCATAAGTAAACGAAGATTGACATTAGTAATTATTTCCAAAATTTTAACAGTGACATTCTTAAAATCATGTATTTTAAAGTGTGAGTATTCAACATTATGTGACAAGTGAGAGTGAGAATTTTGACATTTAATTTTAGACCTATGATCATTAAGTCTTTATTGTAAATGGTTACCAGTTTGACCTATATATTCCATATGGCACTTATTACATTTCAAAGAATAAATAACATTATAAGCCTTACAGAAAATTATCAAATTGGAAGCTTTTTTGATTTGTGATTTATCAGCATAAGGACAAGTAAGACACCTAGAAGATTTACAAGTTTGAAAATATAATCTACGACTGAGACTAGAAAATAGGTAACTGTTTATCGATCCAGGGAGATCCCTATAAATCTCCCTGTACCGAGCATTAGGCCTAGTAATACTAAGGACTATTTTGCTAGTATCTAAAAATTTGCTAAGTACTACCATTTTGAGTTTTTTAAAAAGAAAGTAACTAAATAACATAGGGAAATACAATTTTAATTAATTAAAATTATAAATTCTATACTATCTAAGAATTATATAACAATAATTGCCAAAGGAATGAAGAAATATAACAAAATAAAGAAAAATTCAATACATGTTTAAATAAGTTTAATAAGAGAAATTCAATACTTGATTAAATAAGTTTAGTAAAAAAAAATTTGATATAAATTTTCAAATGAAAGAAAAATTAAAATTGTATTAGAAATCCACATTAAATAATTAAATAATATAAAATTTGAAATTAAGATACAACACTTGATTAAATAAAAATATAGATCAGAAAAAAATGGAGTTATAACTATATAATAAATAAATAAATGAATATAAAACTATATAATACTGGAGTAAATAAATTAACCGAATTTCATTAGATAGAAAAATAATATACATATTTACAAAAGTCCCTAGATAATTGAACAAGAACAAACCTAAATCTAATAATAAGAGAAGCTAATACACACTTTAACAAAAACTAAACCAATATAGATATATTTTGTATGGCATAATGCAATATTGAATAGATGACATTAATACAATGTTACAAGTTCTCAGAAGTTAATATACAATGCAAGAAAAGGAAAATCAATTCAACATAAAGTAGGTATTTTTAGAACTAGCAATAATACTAAGATTGTTGCGCAATTGCAGCATAACAAATCATGTATTAGTGAACTAAGTTTATTAAATAGATTTTGCCAAACATGGGCAATACTAAAATAACAGAGATTGCAATATTTTGCATATATTCATTAATTCATAAATTGCATGTCAAGTATTCTACTGTCATTGCAACACCTTAATTGTTAAATACTTTTTTAAATTATCTTAATTGTATTAATATATTTATTTTATAAAATGTAGTGTAATAACTTATCGATATGTCATCAAATGGCTGAGTTGTTTTATTGAGTTTACATCCATAGTTAAATTTAATGTGTAAAATATTAACTGCTACATCCATTCACAATGTCATGGAACTACATGCATATACCATTCATAATTTCAGAGTATTTAAAATCTCTATAAATTAAAGTACGTTTATTTTGCTTGTAAAAAGTACTCAAGTTTCTAAATTTTTGTCTTTGTCTTTGTCTTTATTTTTATTTATTTATTTATTTTTATTTATTTTATTTATTTTTTTAATAAGTAATCAGGCATATTTATCAATTAAAATCACAACTTTTACGCTAACAAATAAATAAAAATCAATTATTGTTTTTTATACAATATTTCAATACATGCCTGTTATGATGTATTGAATATTGTATTGTTTTTTACAATGTAATATATTGCAGGTTTATATACATATAAGGTCTAGCAATTTGTCTAAAAACATTAGAGGAATGTAATTGGATTTTGATAATAGCTAAAAATCAATATATATGTTTTTTTTTAATTATTATTCTATGTAAATGTTATAAAATTTCATAATTATTTTATTTTGTCACCGCACTTTTTGACATTAATTTTTCCGTATGATTCCCCTCCCCATTCTAGAATTAAATAGGAAAAATCGTTGTAATATCTTATTCAAAATATTTTTTTTTTTATTTTGTAGAAATATTAAGTTATATTTGGTATTTGTATTTTTTTTTTTTTTTTTCAAATCTATTCTACTTTATTTTCGAAAATTAACTACTTTAGTTATAAATTTTCATTAATATAAGTACAGCTAATCTTAAAAATTCATTTTTAATATAGCTGGATGAAACATTATTTTATTTATTTATTTTTATTTTGTGTGTGTGTAATTTAAATTTATAAAAGCGTAATATTTCGAAAATTAGTTAATTCCACCACATTATCACAACAATTTAAAAACGCTCATCTCGTTTTAAAGTAATGAATTATTTTACTTTCATTGTCCGAAATCAATATTTGAAAAAATTCTTGAAATATTTTTTTGTCAAGGGTGAATTCAGACATAACTTTAGAATATTTTAAATTATATTTGATATTTCATTTTTTTTTTAAACTACTCCGCTTTGTGTGTTCAAGAATTAACTACTTTAGGGCATTTTTTTTTTTTTTTTTTTTCGTTTAAGATAATTGATTGAAACATTTTTTTAATATTATTTAAATTTATTAAACCATAATCTATATATTAAAAAAAAAGTTAATTCAAACATATTATTACAATAATCTAAAAATCGTCATCTTGGATTTAAAATTACGAATCATTTTTGCTTGCATTGTTCAAACAGTTTGCACATAACATTAAAATATATAATGCTATTACTCATCGTATTAGTTGCAAAAACTGGTAACAGTGCTAAAATGTTGATTGATGAAGAATAAAATTCTATATATATTGGGAAATTTATACATTATATATATATATATATATATATATTAGTAAAAATCTTGTAAAAATAAATACCTTTGTTTGTATCAGGTACATTTATTACTAAATGTGTGATTTTTAATACATTCTCATACACAATTATATTATATACATATATTATAGGATTGATCTCCTTTTATTTTAAAATGATATTTGTTCTATACAATATGCTTAAAATTGTATGTTGGTTATTATTAATATTTTATATCATGGATTAATTCATAATGCAGTTAAATGTAAATAAAAAGAGATATTTATTCATATTAGAGTTTTTCAAGAATTGAAAATATTAAGTATTTAAGATACAGTAGGTGATCAAATTATTAGCTTTTTTTTTTTTACTTTTTTTCTATTTTCTAAAAAAAATTTGAACAAAATGACCTAGAATTTCTGAATATTAGGTTTTTTTTATTTGATTTTATGAGTCATAATTATTGTTTTAGGTGATTAAAAGCATATGTCAGTCATGGCAGAACCGCATGCTGCATGTGTGCGTCGTAGTTTGCTGACCATTGTTATAAATCATGTACGATAGGATCACACAATGCATAAAATTATGAATGGTTTCTTTTGTTTTGGTGCTCTTGGGTCATGTTTGTTTGCACACTAGCGCTAATTAGTTCGGTATCTACTACTTAAAGTGGATTCCAAACCCACAACCACCCATTTCAGGAGCCGATCTTGGCACCGTTTCCCTGAAAATCAGATCGCTCACCATTCAGCATTTAAGAGTTTTCTAATAAAATGAGCTTTATAACATGTTTATATGGTAACAGAAGAAATGGTATTTGATATCTAAATAACAACCAAATATTTACCAAACATTTACCAAATAACAATAATTAAAAATAAATAATAATAATAATAATTAAAAATAATTAGCAAATATTTAAATATCATTATTACCAAGTTGCAAAACCTATAGTCCAATATTGATATTTTAAATATTTTTTTCTGATAGTCATTAATAATTTACTTATTTAAATATTTTTTCTATATCAAAATTTTCTGCTCTAGTAATAAAGTATACTAGATTATAGACAATATATGGGATGGAAGAAAATCACCTGCTTGTTTTTACATAAAATTGTTTCCAAAACTAGAATGTTGTGGCTATCACAAAACTTTGTTCTATATTTTTCTGTGTAAGATTTCGAAATACTTTTTAATATGGACAAATGTTAAATCCCAGTTTCTCATAATAAATATTTTCGATATGGAGATTAATGGAATTTTAAATAACAGATAATGGCATGTATCAATGGGGAAAATCACAAGAGGTTTGGTATTGTAGCGCTACCTGTCGACCGATATACTCAAACTAAGACAACATTTAGTTTCATAATGATTGTCTAATATATGAATATTGGTGCATTTATATGTAAAAGAAGTTAAAATTTAGCCCTCCTCTTCATGGGGTAATTTCTAGCAAAGCAACACCATCTGCCGTGTGATATTCACCCAAACTGAACGAGCACACTGTTTGATGATAGCCCTCCATATACCACGTTTTGTGCAGTTATATACATAAGAATCTGGTATATAGCATTCCCGTTCACTGGGAAAATAGAAGCATAGCAGCGCCCGTGTATTGCAAGGTGTGGACCCGAATTAAAACAGTATATATATATTTTTTTTTTGTAATGACGCTCTCTCATATCATGTTTTATTCTATTAGACACAATAGAACCTAAGATATAGACTTCCTTTAAACGTAAGAAATCGCAATACAGCAGCGTCACCTGTTCAGTGATTTGCACCAAAAATAATTTATGTAAAGTTGCAACACTATTTAAATTTATATAAAATTCTGCGCAGTAGTTCCTGAGACACAGTTGCCACGAAATATTTGTCACACGCACGCAGAGACAAAAGAACGGACTGACAGACAGGCATTTTTTGAGCATTGTCAAATGATGCTCTGGACCTCTCAAAAGGTGTAAATTCATCGAGAACTGGAAGTCGAAAATTTTAACAAATCCAATACTTCTTTCTATAATAGAAAAAACTAAAAATATAATGATATCACTAGTAGGCCTTGCCCGCTTCGCTGACCACTATATTTAAAGGAAACTCTTCTCAGTATCGCTTTATGAACAAATAAATAAAATAAAATAAATAAATAAATAAAATAAAATGCTGAAATTGCTCAAATCTCGCTTTGGTTCCCGCTGCCTTCGGAAGCGGCTTACTCGTCCTCAGAACTACGGGTCATTTCCCTATTTCTTGCGACAATGGCTTACCAGTGGGCTTCCATTTGGATGATTATTAGGAAACAATTTCGAGACGGCCAGTACCGAAAAAATTAAAGTAACCCTTTTATATTTGAATCCCAGTTACATATGAATACTATACGTGGTGTATATTATATTTGCTTTCACGTTATTTCCTACCTTTATTTGATTTATCCGACCAACCATAAAATGACAGCAATTTTACGCCAAATGTAATATTACAATATGCTATGATTGGCTATGTCTATCGTATGAGACAATTATTTTTTGTGGTTATATGTATTTAATGGTTAGTTAATAGCAGTTGGTATATAGAAAAATAAATAAATAAATATGAAAATTGGTCATAGTACCGCCTTAATATAACTCCCCTTGGCGACTTTTGTATTTTTGTCACCATTTTAGACGAAAATACATAATTTATGCGATTATTGTTTCTATTCCTCCTCCCCCCTTTTTTTTCTTTTTCCTCTATCTTTTTTTTTTTTTTTTCCTTCAATATTTTATAATTTATTTATATTTTTCATGCGCTACTTCGCTTAAAGTGGCTGTTGCGAAAAATGCCCGGTCCCTGGCGAAAAATGCCCGATCTACTTCAGTATCAAAACTTTAAAAATTGCCCAGGAAAGTTTTTTAATATAATGCTGAATTAGCTTTCATGCCAAGAGTGATTCATCCGTGCTAAAAACATACCATTTAAGAAAACAAAATCTGTAATTGAGGTATATTAAAAAAAGTTTTGAAAGAAAATTTGGAAGAAATATGCTAGATTTTTATTATTATTATTTTATTTTAAAGTTATGAAGGCGACATTTTTTCATATGCACGAGCAAATTTAATATTATATATATATATATATATATATATATATATATATATATATATATTGCGTGAAAGTATATTTCATTTTATGCTTTCACGCTACATAATTCATTGAAAAAAAAAAGACTTAATTATACTTATTATTGCGACTTAATTACACCTAATTTATTGGGGAAAAAAAACTAACTCGTAAATTTTTTTGGCAACATTAAAAATTTTTAAATGGCTAATTTTAAAGCTATTATGAATACAGTGCCAGAATTCATATTTATTTCTTAAATAATTAAATAATTCTAATTTTCCTGAGAAAAACGTAAGTTAATTTCACGTTTTCTATCTATAAAAAGTAGTTTACAGTATAGATCGTACATGCTTCGTTGGACAGATTTCGAGAACAGTGAAATATACATACATACATACATGTATATATATACACACACATCTTGTTTGCTTAATAGTATGAGATAAGTAACTAATACCGTAAGTACAAGCTGTTTCATGAAACGTACCGTATTTAAATCGTAAGTAATATGCATACATTTAACATTGAAATTGTACATATACATTATAAAATCACATAAACTGTGAAAAGTTTGTAGAGTTTTATAAACGTATTTAGAGAATAATAAACTTTTCTACATACTCAACTTTTTTTTATCAGATTTCTTAGTCTTTAATGTTATTATTACTAAAAACATTTCATTTGTTCGGTTGAATACTATACCAATTTTGGTGGGATACTTTAAATTAATGAGATTTAAAAGCAAAACACTGTACAGGAACTTTTTAATTTTTAGCGAATTTATGGTATGTAAAGTCAATAGAAAAACAAATTACTGACATCAATGTGATAGCTATTATTGATTTTAGTCAATTTAAAATAAAATTTCTGGAAGATTTTGCTGTGAGACCTCTGAAGCCTCAGGAGCCTGAATTCACACTTTCTAAGAGTCTCTTAATCAGTATTTTTTATATCATAAATACTTAATTTAAAGCATTTTTCTTGTTTGATCCTTTTCGTAAAACTTTTATTATCATTAAAAGTTGTTATCAAATTCTGTTTCATATCTTTAGGGTGTGTTTTCATCGTCAGTTTCATGAAATCCTGAATAATTTAGAGGGGTAAAAAAATAGGTGTTTCACTAAGTTCCATTATTATTATTTTTATTATTTTATTTTATTTATTTTTTTTTTACTTATCATATTTCATTTTGATTTCTTACAAATAAACAAGTAATGATAAAATTGTTTAGTGATTTTTTTTCTTTCTTTTGACATATGCCCATGGCTCTATTTTCAACAAATATTAAAAACATGTCATATTTAAAATTAAATATTGATAAACGATATCAGTGTATTTTTCATTTTAAAAAAGATTTTTTTTTTTAATAATTTTGCGGAATATTAAATCAAACTTTCAACGACTTTAAAATTTTTTAAATGTAGAATATATCTTTTATCCTTTAAATTATTGATTTGCTCTTGGAACATAGATTCTTTAGGGATCAAAGAATATATTTTACAAAAAAAAAAGTTAGGAAGCATTTTAAATATTATTACCTCGTAAAGACACCATATTTTTTTTAACTAAAAAATATTAATATTATTATATTGTTACAGTTTTATTTAAAAAGGTTTCTAATATTTTGACAGCTCAAATAACGTACTTATATAAAATATAGTTGTCTAAAGGTTACCGTCTTTGATTTCTAATGAAAAACTGAGTTTGGAAAACCCAAGGGGATAAATCTAAGAACGTCTTTCACGTAAAGATCTGCAAAATTACTAAAAATAAAAATTAAGTTAGCAAAAATAAAAATTCGGCAAACAAAAATTAAAATTACTATACATAACTGCGAAATCAATGCTTGTCTAGGACCGCGGTAACCCCGTTTCTAGAGCGTCGATCTCGTAATTGGATGATTGCGGGTTCGATATTCGAGCTGTCCAAAGACCGTCGTATACACTAATGGTGGCTGGCGTACGTAAAATCCGTCGTGGCCGCAATGTCTTCCATGTTCCCATCCAAATTATACATCTAGGGGTCACCGAAGCGAGAGAGCAATCACCTTCGTTGAGGATCAAAATTGTGATGGCATGCCACCGGACCATCCGTAGGGAGTCCCAAAGGTATAATTTGGAGACCAATATCACAGCTCTAGTGAGCTAGTAAACCTAACCTACACTGTAAAATATATGACCTATTTGCTGCCAGAAATTCTCTGTAATTTGAGAAAAATACGTTCTGACAAAGTATTTTTTTTCGTAAATTAAGCGTATTTTCTCAAATTACAGAGAATTTCTCGCAGCTAATAAGACATATTTTTTACAGTCTACCGAAAATTCAAGTCCCTATGCAAATGGGTTAGGTTAATTATTAAGTGATTTGGCTTCACAAGTTTTCCACGTAGATTTTGAACATCTAGTGTGTGGATAAAAATAATTAATCCTATGTACAGTTTATAAAATGCATCGATGGATGTAGGTGAATATGGGATATCATTACTATTTGAACTCACCATAACGAGTTGAAGTGTTTGAGATAATTTTAGATTTGACTGTTAGAAACTTTCAAGTGTTTTTAAGGTGTTTGATGGTTTTATGTTACAACAATAACGAAAAATCATGTTGCACGCATTGATTATTAACACTTTCCAAATGTACGTATTTGTTGAATCTATAACTTTCAATGGTATTCGCCTACGTAATCACACAACAAGCAGACGTTCTGGAAGGCATACAGATAGGCTAAATGAATTCTTAAACATTGATAGAAAATATTAAAAATGTAATTTATAAAATAGTCTGTCCTAAAATGAAATGCTT
Source organism: Salticus scenicus (assembly GCA_963930645.1). Taxonomy (NCBI): domain Eukaryota; kingdom Metazoa; phylum Arthropoda; class Arachnida; order Araneae; family Salticidae; genus Salticus; species Salticus scenicus. The sequence goes on along the minus strand of OZ005651.1, from coordinate 251,099,347 downwards.
TGGCATTCTCTTGGGTGTTCCTGTACGCAAACCTGTTGTACAGGACCTATTAATGTCATTTAAAACTGGGAACATTAAATAGTGAATTTGAATAACATAGAACATTAATTAGTGAATTTGAATAACATATATATATATATATATATATATTAATATTACGAAAATATTTACGGACGATGGGGGTGGGCAGACGAACAGTCAGACAGATGAACAGCCGGGCAGACAAATACACAAATTCAAATAATTTTCACGCTTAAAAATTGTTAGAAAAGTGTTACATCGCTTAATGTAAAATAAATGCAATTCCAGCAAATTTCCAATAAAACCCTCAATGTAAATGAATATTTTTGTGTGGCCCTGTAAATCTAATGCTAATCATAGTACATTCTGTAGAAAGCATTCTTTTGTGCATATGAATAATTTATTTCAATTTTATTTAGATTTGTTTAAAGTTAAATTATTAAAATTGGGTTTAGAGAAATACATCTCATAGAACGAATGCTGGAATTCTTTCGGGTATCCCTGTACACAAGCCAGTGGTGGTATTTACTCCATTTTCTACAGTAAATGTAATCTATTTTATATAGGAAACATCGAATAGTGAACTTAAATAACATATTTTAATTTCATTGTAATTTGTGTAAGATAAAGGAATTAAAATATAGTTCATAAAAATACCTCTCATAAACAGAATGCTCTGGAATGCTTTTCGGTGTTCCTGTACACAAGCTAGTAGAAGTATTAACTCCATATTCAATAAGAACATCCGATAGCGGACTTGAATATCATATATCAGTTTCAAGAAATTCCATGAGTATTTACGGGAGTTAGAGCGTGAATAGAGGGACAGACAGACGGACAGAGAGAAACAGAATTTATTAACACTTTTCAACGTTGTTGGAAAGTGTTAAATCAGTTAGAAAAGATGAAAACGATTAATATAAACGAAAATGCAATTGCACTAAATTTACAATAATATTCCTTAATATCATTCAATATTTTTGTGTAACCCTGTAAATCTAATGCTAATCATACTATATTCTGTAGAAAGCATTCCTTTGTACATATGAATAACATATTTTAACTTTATTAGGATTTGTTCAAAGTGAAGTTATTAAAATTTGGTTTAATGAACAACTTCTTCTAGAATGAATACTTTGAAATATTTTCGGGTATCCCTGTACACAAACCAGTGATGATATCTACTCCGTTTTCTGCAGTAAACATCCGATAGTGAACTTGAATATCATATTTCGATTTCATTAAAATTTGTGTAAAATAAAGGAATTAAAGTTTAATTAATAAAAATATAGCTTATATAATTACCTCTCATAGAACACAATGCTTTATAATACTTTTGGGTGTCCCTGTACACAAGCCAGTAGTGGTATTCACTCCATTTTCAATAGAGAACATCCGATAGCGAACTTGAATATCATAGATCAGTTTAAAAAAATTATATGAATATTACGAGAGTTAGAGCTCTGATAGATAGACAGACGAACAGACAGACAAACCGAAGTCATTAACGTTTTTCAACCTTGTTGGAAAGTATTAAAAAGACTCAGGAAGTGATAAAAACGATTAATATAAACGAAAATGCAATTCAAGTAAATTTCCCATAATAACCATTAATGTAACTGAATATTTTTGTGCGGTCCTCTAAATTTAATAATAATCATACTGTATTCTATGGAAAGCATTCTTTTGTTCTTATGAATAATATATTTTAATTTTATTAAGATTTGTGCAAAGTAAAGTTCTTAAAATTTGGTTTACAGAAATCTCTCTCAAAGAATGCAATTCTTTGGAATACTTTAGGGTGTCCCTTTATACATACCAGTGTTGGTATTTACTCCATTTTCAATGGGGAACATCCGATAGTGTACTTGAAGAACATATTTCAAATTCATTAAGGTTTGTGCGAAGGAACGGCATTAAATTATGGTTCATAAAAATACCTCTCATAGAATACAATGTTTTGGAATACTTTCCGGTGTCCCTCTGCACAAATCAGTGAAGGTATTCACTCTATTTTCATTAGGGAATATCCGATAGCAAACTTGAATAACATATATGAGTTTCAAGAAATTCTATGAATATTTACGTGAGTCAGAGCGCGTACAGACATACTTACAGAGAGACAGACAAGACGCTTGAAACAAGACTTTATTTATAGATCATTGTAGTTAACTAACTTTTGTTACAATTTAAGGTCTTGTATCGTATTCCATAACTGTGATATTAGTTTAATAATTAAAAAAATGCCTTCCTGATCTAATAATTAAATTAAGATGACAGTGACCATTAACAGTCTTTTTATTTATTTATATATTTATATATTTAATTATTTTCATTTTCATTTTCATTTTTTGCCGTCGTAACCTTAAGATATTTTGCATATATATGCATTAAATAAATTAAAATGTCTCGAAAAATTTGTATACTAAAATATATACATTTAATTAAAAATTTAAATAAAAAAAAAATTAAAAGCTTGCACACTGTAAAAAAATAAAAAATAAAAATAAAAATAAAAATAAAAATAAAAATAAAAAAAACATATAAGATTACGGGGAAAACCTGGCAGCAGAGATTCCAGACAAAGGCCGTAAAAAAAAGTTTGGATCGTAAATTAAGTATATAATCATCTCAAATTATGTTATATGCCTGTAAAAAAATTATGCTCGTAAAAAAACATTTTTTTAATTTATTTTTTATTTTTTACGGGCTTTGTCTATAATCTCTGCTGCCGGGCTTTCCCCGTAATCTTAACGATTTTTTTTTTTTTTTTTAACAGTGCATGTTGACTACTTTTTTTTTCTCATAATTTTATATTATTATAGTTCAACAATATATTCTAAATGTTATTTCGGTATTGTTTTGTGTACTGATTAGTAAGTTAATTCTTCAAAAATAATTTTATGACTGAATGTTTAGATTTCAGGCTAATTTCTAACATTAAAATAACGAGTATATTAAAAAAAAAATAATAATAAAATATATATGTAAAAATAATTCGTATGTTCGACAGAAAATAAAAGAATTTCTATGCACAAAAATATTGTGTATGGCATAGCTACTTTTAAGTTTTTATAAAGAAATATTTACGAAGCTTAATTATAGTATACATACATATTATTCGTAATATGGCACCATAAAAATTTATCTAGACAATGTACATTGAATGATGCTATCCTTTCATCGTAATATTCTCTTTATAATACTATCTTCGTGAAAAGGCTAAAAATTCAATTTTGATTTTTTGTAATCGTGTAATCTGTCTTTTTGTTTTATGCATGTTTTGTTTTTTTTTTTTACCAGATTTTCCATCAATTTTACTGGAGGTAAAACAAGAGTATAATTTACTATGCAAATATTTGCTCGTAATAAAGATTTGAATTTTTCAGAATCTGTTTGCTTTAGCTTTTGGGAAAAATGAATTGACTATTACAATTCTCTAATCCGTGTATGAAAGAAAGAAAATAAAAAGTCAATGTAAATTAATAGCTGTATTTGTCTAATTTTTAATTAGTTTAGTTTTACAAATATTGTCCCTCTTTAAACTTTAATGAAAAGTAGAGTTCAAAGACTGGTTTTCTTGACATATATAAATATCTAATATGTGTGTGTGGCAAATACAAAATATTTTAATGAAAAAAAAATGTTTGAAGGTAAATTCTGACCACTTCTAAATATAACTCATCAAATTATCCACTGAATTCGGCTTAAAAATATATCAACTTATATAATTTTACATTTTTATATAAATGACTGGGTTTTGCTGTCTTCACGTTCCTTTAAAATTTCACGTGATGCTATTTTTCTTTCTTTCTTTCTTTCTTTATTATTATTATTATTTTGTTTAAGTTGTGGATCCGATTATTTTATCCAAAAAATAAATATAAATATAAATAAATTACAAACCAAATGTTATGTTTTCTAATTCCTGCTTCTATAGTAGTATAAAAAGATACAATGCTTTACGCCGTATGCATCAAACTATAGCAGTAAATAAATTTGCTTTATGCTAAATATTTAGGAAAGAATGTGCATTATATAGCCACTAACATTAAATTTTCTAAATAATTCTTATTATAATTGTTTTTTTATAGAAATCTGCTGTATTTAGGATTATGATAAAAACATAGGGTCAATTGTTTTTTGACCTTGTTTTTTCTTAGACTGACTAAGAACAGGATTCGACAAGGATTTATTTAACAAAACAGTATTAACTCTACTTTTTTTATATAGGAATTTTTCGCTAGTGTTCGGATACTTTTGTTACCGACTGTACTTGCAAGAAATTTATCGTTCACTGCTGTAATAACCCTTACTCTATCGGTTGAAATATATAGCAGAAAGTTGGTTATTAAGGAGAGCGATCTAACGGTTTTGATAAAATTTAAAATACAAACACATATGACTTATCCTCATTTCCATGAAAATTAGCGTTCACTACAAACTCTCACACAGCCCGTGACAGACTATGGCGGAAATGTAGCTTTTTGACAAACTAATTGAATGATTTTTGAAAAAAAAAAAAAGATAGTTTTTTTTAAAGATTTTACAAGCTGTCACCAGTATCCCTCGCTTTGCCCGGAAATGAAATTGCAGAAAATTCATTTTCTTCGAAAGAGTTTGATAAATATTTAGAGTTAGCGTGTTTTAAGAAGACAGTTCTACCTGAAATACATTCATCTTCAAGATAATTAGCGTTCATAGGTAACCCTCACACCAACCAGGAACAATACGGCAGAAACATGCTTTCCTTGGTAATCGCGAGTAAGATTTAAAAAAAAAAAAAAAAAAAAAAAAAAAAAAATGGATTACAGGTTTTTTGATATGTAAAACAGGTCTGATTTATCTTCTTCGTCAGGAAAACTAGCAGTCGCTCCTGATCCTCAATTTTCCTAAAACAAAATATAGCAGGAACCTTGTTTTCTAGGAAACTGCTCGAAGAATTTTGAAAAAAAAAAAAAAAAGTTTTGAGATAATATTTCGATTTGAATTCTCCTTATCTCCAGAAAAATTCTTATCTTTCAGGGGTGACCTGCGCTGCACGCGAGGGGAAAAAAAAAAAAAAAAGAGAAATATTTTCGAAAACAAATCACTATATTTACACTACAAATGGTTGTTACAATGAGGTCGAGTGAATTCGCTCATCCAGGTACTAGTTTTAAACCATAATGAGGAGGTTCTTAAGTTCATTAGCTTGTAAAAGTTTGGGAAATAATCATAAATTTATTGTGACTGAATGCTTTTAATTAAAAGAGATTAATGAATACGTATAGGTTATTTTAATAATCTTATAAATATCGCCTTTTTTTTGCTAATTTTTTAATTTTTATTTACAACAGGGATGTTTATAAAATATGCTACTCATATTTTTTTCGCATTTAAAAAATGCTTATAGGTAGTATTATATATATTTTATTATTATTATTCCTTCATATATTTAAGATTTTGTGTAAGTGTATACAGGCTATTTGTGAACTCCAAGTACAAACTTGGAGGGGAGGTATAAAACATCAATAGGAATCGGAATCACATCGGAAAGCAGGGTCTCAGATACCGTCTTTAAGTGGTAAAGGGACATAGAGATAAAGCAAGGGCTCAACACAGAATATTAAGCGTTTTATTATGCAAAAAAGTAATAAAGTAGTCAGAAACAATCACATATGTTACAAATTCTGCCCGATAGCATTAACGCACAATTAATATCCCACGCTGCATGTATTGGCGATCATTTTCAAAAATAACGAAAGTAGCAACAGCGATGGCGATTCTTAATATAAGGTCCATTTCAGAATCTATTGGACTTTCGTAGACAAAGACCTTCATGGCACACTACAAATAAAAATCAAGAGGTGATAAGTCAGGTGACCTTAGGGTCATGCGATGGCAATGGGGGGGGGGCATTCAATTGTTGACAGCTACAATGAGCAACCTGCGCGAGCTGATATCAAGGGCTCGATTGCAGCGATACCTATCCAATTCGGAACCTGCTTTCCTATGTGATTTTTATTTGTATAGATATTTCGTACCTCCCCTCCAAGTTTGTACTTGGAGTTCAGAAACACCCGATATAAACAAAAAATATTATTTATATTTAATGAAGCACATAATATAATAGATAATTAAGATGCCGAATCGTTTTTACTTCTTAAAAGAAGCATTATTAAAGCATTATTAAATCATACGTCAAAGCATTGCATAAATCATAACACACTTAATTTTGCATATCAATGTAAAAAAAAAGAAAGGAAGAAAATGTTAATTTGTGCATTATAGTTTATTCGACTTATTATTAGGAACATTCGAATTATTCGGAAAAACTAACAGACAAAAAAGTAGAGAAAAGAAATATTCCATTATTTTAGAAAATATTAAATAAAAATCGTAAACAAATATAAATTTTTATTATGAGTTAAAGGTTTAAAAAGTTTCCTTTGTTAGAAGAAGTATACAATAAATGAAACTATATGTAGTCGATTTCACAAGAGAACAGTCACTAACGTTAAAATCACAGGACATTACAATTAGTCATATTTGTAAGTTTCACAGCATTTTTCTGAAAAGTAAAATTTTTATCACATGAATCAAACTCTATTTTGGTCGTATGCAAACAAATTATTTTCCCAGTCGACAATTAGACATAAAGCTTCTAAACTTGTAATAGAAAAAAAAAAAGAGAAAAAATCATGTAATTCTTCAGCATAATGTGTTAGTAAATTGGGTGACAGTAGAATTTATTGCAAAATTTATAGCATTTTCGTAAATTGTCTGTGCTGTGAATTTAAGACACTTTTGTATAATTTATGCTCCTCAAAAGAAAAAAAAGAAAAAACTAATCTGGCGTGTCAATCACACGACTTTCTCTTACCTTGAAATTTAATACTATGAATAAAAATCGGAGATTAAGGGGTAAGATAACGACTACTGTTATGTAAAGTTATGTTAAAACAATTCAAAATATGCTTCGGAATAACTTTATTTCAAAAATAATTCTCTGTGTGTGCGTGGGGGGGGAGGGTTCTACTGTCCCCCTCAACCCCCCGTTTCATTATTGTACCTACATTTACACGGAATTCAAGTCTGTTATTAAATTCTAAAGTTCATTTCAAATATTCCAGACAACTTTCAGATGCAGCATTCCTCACTGAGAGAAAAAAAATATATACCGTCTTCCTCTAGAATGAATAAGTAGCCATTTTCTAAATCCCTTAACTAAAAATATAGATTTCCGAGCTATGCGCGTAAGGCTGAATAGACGAAACTGAAGAGATAATAAACTGATAGATAATAAACTATCAGATAATAAACTGAATAGACGAAATTATCGAGAATTTCTAGTGTACACATTTCTAGACGGTGAAACAATATTCTGAATACTTTAAATATTCTGAATCAATTGTATTGCGAGAAATTCTCTCTTGATTTTCTAGAATTTGATAATAAACCAAGATTATAGTTGCTGAAACCCGCCTCTTGTAGTCTCATTTATTTGCAGAGATTTTTAAATAACTTTGCTGTCGAGAATATAGGCAAACGCTCTAGAAATCTAATAGGGTCTTCTAGAACTCGCTTTCCAAGGGGACTAGAATTTATAAGAAGGACATGGAGCTATTTTTTCTAGAGCCACAAATTAGATTCTTGATGTCAGTTACAGAGTTTTTTTCTGTGTGCTTGAAACTTATCAATATTGATCAAACTTTCCTAGTAGCAAACGTATTAACTTCAAAATACAACATTTGGATCGCCTAAAATTATTTGCTTTTAATTTACTCTAAGGGACACAGACAAAGATCAAACGTTAAAAATTTGACTTCGGCATTCAGGAAGCCTCAAAATGTGTAAAAATACAAAAAAAAAAATAAAATAAAATAAAAGGCCATGAATATTTAGCTTAATAAAATACATTATTTACCATATGGCTATTAGGAATTAATTTCAATTCCTGAGTAGATTTCCTGGACATGGTAAAATATTATTGTAAAACATTTTCACTAACAAGAAAAAAGAATGTTATGGCTTAAATATTGGTAATGGCAGACCTGTATAACTTCTGAAGGTCCTGTACACACCAAATGGTACCCTTAAATATAATCCTATATTAATAACACACAGAACAACCTGAAATACATTTTCATCAATTTTCAAGCATTGTCGCATTGTAATTTAGTTCTTTTGTGTAGCCCTGTAAACGAACAGTGATAGATTTCCATACCATATTCTACAAGAAGCATGTTTACATGTTTTTACGCATACAAAAAATATATATTCGTTTCATTTGGTTTAGTGCCGTCTATAGATGTTAAACTGTATTTACCTGCAATTTCCCACGTTGACGTAATGTATTTGAATTATCTTGTGTGTCCCTGTACACGAACCATTTGCTTCATCTCAAAGATAAGTTTAGTGTAGCATCCCTATATGATGCACATTTAGAATACCAAGTTCGGATATTATTTGTTCTTCAGATATGCTGATAACAGACAGACACACAGACCAACCGCTAAAAGCATGATTTTTGGATTCAGGGGACCTCGAAACGTGTAAATGTAACAAAAACTCAATTTCGAAAATTTGACCCAAAATTAATATATATGGGTAAGAAAAAGTAAAAAGGGTTATCGCGCAGTTGGATTCAAACTCAAGTCGTCAGGCAAGAGCTTCACACTCTATGACTATGCTACGCATTTAGTTTTGTCCAATAGTTACATGACTATAGATTGATGGTTACATTAATTATTTTCAGTTGAGATGAATCTTACCAGGTTTTACTTTCTTTATGTTAAAAATTATGGTACAGGAGTTCAGCGAAGCTTATTTAAATATATTACAAATATTTTTAAATTATTATACTGGAAATCGGATCACTGCAACAATTCGAAATTCGTAAGTACTTTAGAAATACAAAGTGCACAAATTAATATGGTTAGAAAAATGGTTGAATTTTCACTCAAAAAGCATACCATCGTTTAATTAATTTTCCGTAGTACTGTTAGTGTCTGTAGTGTCTGTCTTTTTTTCACATCAGTCGTTTTCCCGAGTATTTTTTCTTATTTAGTCGTAATTACGTTTGAAGAAGTTTACTCTGAAAAAAGCGGTGTTGAAACATGGGCGGGTACTAACAATGTTGTAGAATATTAATTAGATTGTTGGCAGGTATGTCCAAACCTGCAGAATTTCTTAAATAACTATTAGTTGAAAGTAAAAGCATGCATCTTGTCTCTTTAGGTTTATGGAACCTGCTGTTTTCAGTTATTATAAAATATTACAAGCAACACTTAAATTATTTTTTAATTGTTTTATTAATATTATATTCATTAAAACATGATATGTTTTAATATATATAATATTAATAAAATATATTTAATATAAATAAAGTGTACTTAATATAAATAAATTTTAAGGAATTTGGACATTAAATAGCTACATTATTCTTTACCATTTATATTTTATATGATTCTTTAAAAATGCTTTAAAATACCTTGCTTTAAAATGCAGATGCTTCGAAGGATTATTGTCAGTGGTACAGAAAACAGTTTTAACTTTGACATTTTATTTTTCAAATTTTCAAAAATCCCTAATTTTTTAAACACATTATAAAACTACAAATGCAAGTGATTAAACCACAGTTTCTTATTTTCGATGGTCAAAAGATGAGGCCACAAAGTACAACATAATAATGAAGACTGCTGTAGTTTTGGTGTTTAAAGCGTGACAAGACATTTTTGGTGTAATTTCAGCCTTTTGTTTCACAGTGCAGTTACGACTTTAAGATGATAAGTGTAAAAGCAATACTGCATTTTTTTTAAAAAACAGGTGACAATTTCATCCATGTAACAAAGACTATTTCTTTCAACAGAAATCTGTTATAATGAGTACGATATAAACAATTAAGAAATATATTGATGTAATTTTGTCGAAGTTGAATTACGTTTTGAAGCATATCTTCTTGGGTCCATATTTTAGCAAAACAATTACACGTCCATAAAGCTCTTATATTTTTGGGCAGTCTTCGGGCAGTTGATACTCTTTCTTAATAAGCAATTCAACCGACATTTTGTTAATCGAACATGTACAGGACGTGCTAAGAAGCCTGATCCGGGCAACTCTGGGGCAACAGTTAATAAATGCCTGGTAAAATGTACCACATGATGGCATTAACAGTGTTAATCAGTTATTAACTACACGTATATAAACAGGTATCGGCACTAGTGAGAAGGGATTGAATATTTTTTTATTTGAGTGTTCACTAAGCAATTGTGATTCATTAAAGAGCCCGACAAATCGTTTCAATAATATTTTAATGATTTCAATATCTATGTAGGAGGTATACACAAATTTACTTAAGTTAAATAAAAATTTCGTTTTTTATGGTACTTTTTTTCCTGACTGCTTTAAAATACCACTTATAAATAACATATTATCGTATTCCGAGTAATGAAAATAAATCAAATATATTTATTCATGTTTAAATGGTAATGAAAATAAATTGTCAAAAATTGTTACTGAAGCTTTATATATATATATATATATATATATATATATATATATATATATAATCGTTTGCCATATAGAGAAAATAATAATTTAAACATATTTAAATGTTATGTATAAACAAGAATTTCTTTAAAATTGATTCAGAAGCTTTTAAATTATCTTTTACCTCATTATTAATAAAAAAGTTTTACATTTTCATGTTATTTAAATGGAATGAGAGGAAAATATTCTTTGAAAATATTTAAAATGCTTTTAAATTTATCAATAGTTTTATTCAATATTTTATTTTATTTCCTATTTTAATGCGCAATATGCTTCAGTTTTGCGAAAAAAAGAAAAAAAAAAAAAAACTTCTACATAAATGTATAAGAATACAAATTTCTCTGCCGAAAATACGACGGATTTCAATATATGTATATTTTTGATCAGAAAAAATCTTGATATTAAATTTTAAAAGGATGTACATATTAAATTTTCAAAGGGGTATATAAAAGCTTCTGCAGTATCTTTATTTTTCTTTCGAGCACATTTAAGTTTTTTTTTTTTTTTTTTTTTTGTAAAAGATGACAAAAAACAGTTTAATTCAGTCGTCAATTATGTTTTAAGATATACTGAAACATAATTCAAAATATTTTTTTATTAAACATTACATCTGAGTGTCCTATTTCCATCATAACTGAAAGACATTTTTCTGCATGACAATTTAATGAGAATATTTTCTCTTTTAAATCTGAAACAGAAAAATTAAAGATTAAAATGATGAAAAATTCCGAGTTACTTTATTTAGATGACTGCTGCAAATAAAATTTTGCATCTTTTGTAAATGAAAAATGTAAAGAATGTAGAAAATTCGTAATAACTGCATGTTTTTATTACAATATCATTCTTAGATTTCTCAAGTAATTTAAACTTTTAGACCATTCATGAGAGATAAAATATTACTAGTCATAAAAATAATATTCATTAATGTATACTTAGAACTATAATTTTAAATATTTCCAGGAATTTTTGGGAAAAGAAATTAATAATATTTTAGTATTCGAGTATAAATATTTACGACACGCGAAAAATTTTAATTTGGTTATCAACGATCAATTACATTATCTACCAATAAGTTATTGGACATTTTCAAATTTAAACATTTTTTCAAATATCTAGAAAAATTCTTTATGAGTTATCTGAAACTTTGGGATTATAAAGAACAAATTATACTTCATATATTTCAGCGAAATTTCGTGGAGATATGAAGTTTTCTCTTAAAAAATTGACCCTTTTTAATAATAACAATATTATACCCAGTGAGAAACCGTTTTTAGGAAACTTGGCATACTACAATCGGCAGCAAAAGTATCCGAAAACTAGCAAAAATTACTATGCAAAAAAAAGCACTTAATACTGTTTGTTTAAATAAATTCTTGTTGAATGATGTTCTTAGACTGACCAAGAACAGGATTCAAGGATTTGTTTAACAAAACTGTATTAAGTGTGCTTTTTTTATATAGGAATATTTGCTAGTGCTCGGATACTTTTGCTGTCAACTGTACGTACATAATTCATACCGTACTGCAAACCGAATGCAAAAATATTAAATATCTCAATAAATATAATGAATTTTATTGAACAGGAGAGCAGCTCCGGCTCACCGCTCGAAGAGCGGTGTTGAGCTATGCTAGGACCGAAGTCCACGTGGGCTGTCCCGAGACGTTTAATGAAAAACAGAAAAAAAAATTATATAATTCATCGCCAGGTTTAGAGCCTACCCGCGACAATGGGCGATAAGAGAGACAAGTTTTTATATACATAGTCTTTTGTTGATCAGCTTGCCGAGCCCAGCCGGCTCCTCGCGACAGAGGGCATGCTAATGTACTGCATAGTAGTACTGTTAAGTCCAAGAAGAATGGAGATGAGAAAAGGTGATAGTCATGTCAGCCTCTTGCCGGGTAAGACCCCCCGCGACAGAGGGCAAGAGGTGCAAGACAGACTCTTTGTGTGTCAGAGCAGCTTTTAGTTGTTTTCCAAGTTGACCAAGTTCAAGGGAAGTGGGAAAGATTAATCTATTAGGTTTGTAAAGTTATTAAATAGAAAATAAATTTTATAAATTTTGAAAATGGGGGATATACGCGTTAAAATGTTTTCGAGCCAGTTTTGGGGTCTAGGAGATGGGTTTCTGAGATGATATGGAGCAGTTAGTGGGCAGGAGTAATAATAGTGTTCGGGAGCACCCTCCTGGCCGCAAGGACATAAGGACGACCGGCGACAATGAAATTTGTTCAGGTAGGTGGGGAAAGGCCCGTGGCCTGTCAGAAATGCCGCAACAGGAGGAGTGAGATTCCAGCAGACGTTAGAAACGTTTGGTATTAAGTTATACGTGAGTCTCCCTTTTGGGGATTCATCCCAAAGGGCTTGCCACTGTTGGTTCAGTAAGTTTTTTAATTTTTTCTTGACATAAGATGAGGGAGCTGGAAGAGAATGCTGAATAACCTCCTCTTCTGTTGCGGCCTTCGCTAAGGAGTCAGCCAATTCATTGCCGACGACGCCCCTATGGGCAGAAACGTGTGCCAGGGAAATTAAGTGTTTTAATTTAGCTATTTTACATTTTATATCGAATACTTGTGGATGTTTTGTCTTGTGGCTAGTGATGGCCTGCAGGCTCGAGAGGCTGTCATTATAGATGTTAATAGGTGACAGCTGAGTGTTGTCTTCTGCCCAATCAAGGGCCTTTTGGATTGCATAGAGTTCCGCTTGGAAGACGGTGTTGAAATTCTCAAGCCTGCACGCCCACCGATGTGCCTCAAGACCATTGACCATGACGCAGAGCGCTGCTGCAACGCCAGTGTCCGTCTTTGAGCCATCCGTGTACACCGCCACAGGAACTGAGGGATCAAAGCTGTTTTTATGATTGTTTACTATGAGGGATGCAGCGTCTTCTGCAGGGTGTAAGTCCTAGCTTCGATTAAGTAGTTGCAGCGGGGTGGTGGGGAAAGTGGAGTTTATGATTTGCTGATTGTTTAGTTGGAGGATGTTGGTTTTGAGGTAATTACTATGAAGTTGAAGGTAGGCATGAGGAATTCCCGTGATGACAGTGAGGGCGTCAGTTGAAATCGTCCTGTAACCTCTCGAGATTTGAAGAAGAAAAGGACGTTGGATAGAATCTAATTTGGCCTGATTTTGTTTCGACAGGTGGCCACCCCATATTCCTGCACCATAAGTTATGATTTTATCCACTATGGTAAGGTACCATGTTTTCAGGAAGGAAGTGGAGATGCCCCACCACCTTCCTGCTAGTTTTATGGAGTTATGGTAAATTGTTAAGGTTTTAAGTTTTAGTTCGTGCAGGTGGGCGGTCCAGCTAAGTTTCCTGTCGATGGTCAGGCCAAGAAGTTTAAGGTGGGGTACATGGTGGACGCTGATGCAGTCGATTCTCACCACGGGAGATCTTTGGAACAACTTGGGGAAGCCTAAAGTTAGTGCTTGGGTTTTAGAGGGGGAGAGTGACAGATCTAAGTCTTTTAATAGTTTACTGAATAGAGGGAGGGCCTCCTTGGCTTGAGTCTCCTTGTCCTTCCTGGTTCTTCCCGAGAGAATGACTGAGAAATCATCAGCATACGCGTAGGTAGTGTGACCCTCAGAGTTCATGCGGACGAGGATCGAGTTGGCTATGATGTTCCATAAAATAGGTCCCAGGCATGAGCCCTGAGGGCACCCCTTAGTTTGAGGGAGCTCTGTAGAGCCACTACCCCAGTTGACAATGATTTTCCTTTTTGAGAGATAAGTGCTGATGACCCCCGCCAGGTTTCTCGGGCAGTTGAGTTCGTTTAGTGCTTGTAATATGTGGGGTCACTCTACGTTGTCAAAAGCTCCTTTGATGTCGAGTGAGACTAAGGTGGTATATTCCAAGGACTTTGAGTTAGAGGCGCAGGAGCTTTTAATTGCCTGTAATGCTTGTTCACATGATCTGCCCTCTCTGAACCCGAATTGGTTTGGATGTAGGAGGTTGTTAGATTCCAGATGGAAGTTCAATCTGGTTACAACCAGTTTTTCTAAAAGTTTGCCTAAGGTTGGCAACAGGCAGATCGGACGATATGATGCAGGGTCAGAGGGAAGCTTCCCTTGCTTTAGGAAGTACACCACCTCGCCTCTTCGAAGGATTTCTGGAAAGTAACTATGCTCCAGGCATAGGTTGGCCCAATCACGTAGTATGTGTGGTACTGTGTTGTAAGTGTGTCTTAGTATTAGAAAATCCAGATTGTCTGGGCCAGGAGCCTTTTTAGCGTTGAAGCTGAAAAGAGTGGCTTTGACTTCAGTCTCCGTGAAGGGGACATCCGAGGGAGCTGAGAAGGTGGGCGCTTGATAGTTGGGATATTTGCTTGGTGCAAAGAGTGTTGTTGTGATGTGTTCAAGGTTATTGCGTTTCGAGGAAAGAGCTGGAGGACGCTCTAGCTTCAGCTCCGTTGGGGTGAAAAACTTGTTGCTGTAGAATTTTTATGCAGTGCCGAAAATTTTAGTTTGTGTTGAGCAGAATTTTCTCCATGCGTCGTTTTTTGCCATGTTAAGTTGTTTTTTGAAGAGAGCCGAAAGTTGTTAGTTTTTTTGTTTTTGTTGGGGTAACATCGCGGGGTCCAGAAATCTTTGTTGGCGTTTTAGTGCTGTTAATTTGTTGCGCATGGAGCGTAGCTGGGGAGACCAGAAGTTGTAGGTGAATTGCCGACCGCATTTCTTGAGCCTGAAGGAGGAGGTGGCTACTGAGTGGATTGTTTGTATAAGTTTTACTGTGAGTTGTTCTAATTGTGTTTTGTTTTTAACTGTGTGCAGTTCTTGGCTTAGGTTTGTTAGAGGTGGTTTGATTAGTGAATTGAACTTTTTAAAATTTTTGTTCTTGGTTGCAAATCTTTTGGAGTATGTGATTACCGGTTTTGTTTCTAGTGTGTATGTTATGTAGTTGTGGTCTGTGCTATTGTGTATATCTAGAACTGACCAGGCGGAGATTCTTGCCGTGGTCTTTGGATTTACCAAGGTAAAATCCGGCCAACCCTTGGCTCCGTTCTTTTCGAATGTTGGATGAGAATTTTCAATATTAGCTAAGTTTAGGTTGTGCGAGGCTATGAATTCTATAAGTCTGCGACCTCTTACGTCCTCACGTGGAGAACACCAAAGTGGGGAGTTGGCATTGAGATCACAGCCGCAGATGAAAAGTGTTTTCTGAGATATTAGGTGTTGCCATTCCCCCAGGCAAAACTCAAGATCCACGGACGGGACTGCGTATGCACTGCCAAGGATCAACTCACCTTCCCTTGTGGTGAGTGTAATGAATACACAGTGTTCCCCTGTGTATAGATGGGTGTAGTTGAGATTTTGTGTGTTTATGACGATGTGAGCTGTGTTCTGCTTGGAGCTGAATCTAGGCCAGGAGGTTGGGAAGCCATACAGAACTCCCCCCACGGTGCAGTAAGCGTCCTGTAGCAGCTCGAAGTCGTAGGGGTTCTTTTCCATATAAGTTCGTGCTGCCAAGTTAGCTGCCCTGCAACCGTTGAGGTTAATCTGCAGGAAGCGTAGGCTGTTGAAATTTGGTCTGGGTTGGGGAGGTGAAGAGGCTGCATCTTGGGGAGATGAGGAGAGAGCTCTTTTTCTGTGCTTCTTTTTAATTTTGTGTAAATTTAAGGGGTTGAGGTATTGGGCAGAATAGGAAGAAAGAAAACTTACCCTCTTACTTGGTCTCGTTCTCGTTGGGCGTAGTGTGATGAGGTTGGGGGGTGGTAATAGGCCTCGTCACATTCCATTTGGTAGTCGTAATCGAACTGTGCTGGTCCTGAGTAGTACATCTGAGGGGGGCCGTACAGATAAGGGTTGTACGACCAGTCAGGTGGGTTACTCATGTGGTTTCTTTGTTGTCTTGGGCGTGATTGTGATCTGGTGTATGATGGTGGCCTTTGGTTGTTTCGTGATGATTCGTTGTGCCTGTGTTGTTGTCTTGATGTGCTCTGGTTACGTTGGTGGAATTTCTCAGGAGTTGGTTGGTGACTTCTTTGGTCTGGAGGGTTTGGTCTTCTGGATGAAGGTCTGCGGAAGGACGAACGGTTCTGCTGCCTGCCTCTAGATCTTCCTGTGCGTCTGATGTTGTTGCTCTGGTTTGTGTTGTTGGTCTTGTGTTGCTGTGTTTGGCTGTTGGCTTGTTGGGCTGTTTGTGTCGTGTCTTTGTTGGTGGGATATTTCTTGTTTAGATATTCTCTTTTGCGAGAGTAACTTTCCTTCAGTATTGGGCAGGTCAAGGAGTAAGCTGGGTGGTTAGAGGGAAAGGGAAGTAGCCCCTGTGTGCGTCTGACGCTATTTTGTCGTTGGCAATTGATACAGCTGGGCCTTAGGCTGCAGTTTTCATTTTTATGCCCGTCAGAGCAGTGCGAGCAGAAGATGTTGCTTGTGCAGGTCTGGATGGTGTGGTCTAGAGCTGGGCAGTTCGAGCATCTGCTTATTTCTGTATAGGGCCTAACATAGCATTTGAAGAGACCCAGCTGCACCGTTTGTAGCGCCAGGAAGGCCTCCGCGTAAGGAGTCGGCATATGTAGAATCCAATTGTTGGCTTGTGGTAGTCTTGACTTTTGTTTCCTCAGGATCTGTATTATTGGGTTTTTGTTAGCATTTGTTCTTGTGATTTCATTGAGTCTGTGTTGTATTGTGTCCGCGTCCATTTCATCTGGAACTCCCATGAGCAGGATCCTCATTGGTGGGCAGGGCCTTTGTTTGAAATTGAGAGTATTTTCTAGTTCTATGTTATTTTGGAGCTCTTGCATTAGGATTTTTGCGTCGGCTTCAGTTTTGCAGTGGATATCTACAGATGTACGGAGGATCTTAGTGAAATCTATTTTTGCTTGTGTAGATACGTGATGCGTTCTGAGGGCGTCCATAATAAGCCTTCCGCTGTCTCTTTGTGTTTTTGGTGTGACATGAATGGTTTTTCTTGTTTGTTGGGTGGCTATTGAAGCTTGTGCAAATATGTTTTCTGTTCGGCGTTGATGACTGGTTGTACTGTGTGCTGTGTTCGGTGGACTTGCTGTTATCTGTGAAAATGTTGGTGTGTCTTTGGATGTACTTGATGTGGATGGTGGGCAATCTTGGTGGCTGTTCTCTTGCTGGACTGTTTCGTTTTGGGGCTCAGGAGTGTGGGGCTTGAGGTTATCCTTGATGAAGGCTTTCTGCCTTCCCAGTGTTGTATTCATGTCTGTTTGGATATCTTTGAGTTCTTGTACTCTTGTTTTAAGTAGGGCGAACTCTGTTTGGAAATCGATCTTCAGGTTGACAGAAGGGGAGCTTTGTTGATGGTTGCTTGTTTCATGTGGTTTTGGTGAGGACGGTTCTGAGAGTCTTGGTGGGAGAGGTGGTGGTACTAATGCTGGTAATGGAGAGGCTTCCGTCGATGGCATTGTTTTTTCTGGTGTCGTTTGTTGTGAGGTGGGTGTAGGAAGGTCCTGTGTTCTGCCTTGGCCTTTGCTTTCGCTGCCCTATTCAGGAGCTTTATCCTTAGGAATGCTTTGTTAAGAGCCTTCATTAGGCTTTTGTTTGGTCTAGATTTAGCTATGAGATCCATTGCTACTACTGTTACGCCTTTTATTGTATTGTAGGTGGAGAAGTCCTCATAAACTATACTCCCTTTTGTGGGATCTTTCAAATAGTCTTTGGCTTTTGGCTTTGTATTTATTGTGGATGTCTTTGATCTCGTGGAGATACATGATTTTATTGGTTGGTTTGAAGAGGAGCTTGTGGTCGAAGCGTCTGCGGAGGCGTCTTCATCCTCTTCCTGGTGGTGGTTATTCTCTGTATTGGACATGGTCCTATATCGATTTGGAGCTTTGAGAAAAGCTGTTGGATTTCACTTGAGTAAGAGCTGTGTTTATGAAGGAGTTTTTAAATTACCTCAGTAATTGGAGGGGGCTCGCCAGAGCGTCTACACCATACCATTTGAGAGAGAGAAAAATAAAGAAAAAAGCAAAAACCACGAGCCTAGACTCCCGTAAATAGCCAAGAGAAAATTTAATAAAAGAAAGTGAATTTTAATTTGATACCATTCGAGAAAGCTAGGGACGATAGGGGAAAAAAAAAGGTAAACTTCTTTTACTTTGTAAAATGGCAGGGAGGGAGACCCAAGTGGTAGCGGTACTGAGGGAGAAAGCTGGAGCTTTGTAACAAAAAATAAATAAAAAATAAATAAATAAATTTATTTTCTTAGTTCTCAAAACGCGAGAGCAGTGGGCTTTGAAAAAAAAAAGTAGTAATAAAATAAAAGAAAAAAAAAATAAATAAATAAAAAAAGTGGGGGGTGAGGGGGAAGGGGGAGAGGGCTGGCGAGGGGGGCGGGGGCTGGCACTAGGAACACCTAGGGGGGTAAACAGGAAAGTTGGTAAAAGGATGGGAGCCCAGGGGTTGGGGCCAGTCGAGGTATAAAAGTGGAATTGCACTTGGGGAGGAGGCGGGGGAGCCAGGAGGCTTCCTGAGCCCAGAAATGTGGAGAGTAGGTGCCTTGCGCGCCGAGGAGAGGGACAAAAGGGAAAAATTGGAGGTGAGCCTATGGGGTGGGGCAGGCCTGTGGACCGAGCGAAAATCACTTAATGCAAGATTGAAGCTGGTAGATAGTCACTGACTGTAACCAGGGACAAGATTTGAGGAAGGCTAGCTGGGATGGTTAGCCTAGGGGATGGGGCAGGGGAAGGAAACCTCGAGGGAGAAGCAATGTTAAGCTATAAGTTTAAGTTCGATAGCTAAAGGGGGTTGCGGACCTTTAAGAAGCTATAAAATGCTGTAGATTGGAAAGATATTGGATGGGTAGCCTAGTGGGTGGGGGAGAGGCACGGCTTAACAAAGTTAAGAAAAGGTTACTTGGGGACCTGGCGGAGGGGGGCAAGGGGGGGCACTCCCCCCCCCCCGAAACTTGGAAAAAATTGAAATTTGGCTGTGGAGAAGTGGAAAGTGGATTTATTGGAGGTTAGTTGGTAAATCCTGCTCCCGAGACTTGCAAAAAGGACAATTGAAGATAGAATTGAACGTGGTTTGCTCTGAGAAAATGACTTAGAAGATTTTGGGATTTATTTATGAAAATGACTAAGTCCCTACAAACGGCGGGACTTAGAAGAAATTTGGGTTATTTAAGAAAATAAAGTCACTTCGAACGACGGGACTTGGAGAAAATTAAGTGGTAGGTATGAAAATAAAGCTAAGTCCTGGACTTAGAAGAAAATTGGGTTTTAATTTAGAAAATGACTAAGTCCCTACGAACGGAGGGACATAGAGAAAATTAGGTGGATGGCTTGAAAATAAAGCTGTCAAGACTAAGTCCCCTCGGACGGCGGGACTTGGATGGAATTTTGGGGTTTTATTTATGAAAACGACTAACTCCCTTCGAACGGCGGGACTCAGAGAAAATTAGGTGGTTGGTTTGAAAATATAGCTGAGTCCAACAGAACGTCGGAACTTAGAAGAAATTGGGGTTCTGCTTGGAAAAACAACTAAGTAGGAAAAATTTGGTTGTGGAGCTCGAAAATAAGACTAAGTCCCTTCGAGCGACGGGATTTAGAAGAAATTTTGAAAATAAAATATTGAAACTAGAACTCAATTGGAATAATTATAAGTTTGGAGAAAAACAATTAAAGGTAATAGATGCAAATGAGCAAGTGAACTGGAGAGCCATTCAGGAACAATTTAGTAATTGCAGTTATAATCAATGCGAGAGAGCAATGGACAAGAGGGGAGCTTTAACAAATAATTAATATAAAGTTGGATAAATACAAGTGGATGGATAATTACTATTAAGTGGGAAATTATTAATGGATGGGCAGCAGTTACCGGAAAAAAAAAAGGACGACACTCAGAAAGAGAGGGGTAATTAGAACAAATAATGAGTTTAATCATGAATTTTAATTAATTTGAACTGGGATGACTAAGTCCAGGGTCCCTGACCACAGAGAGCCAGAGCCCAACAATAATAAACAGCCAGCTGTGAGGGGCTAATTAAAGAGACAATTAGGGATAAATACTGAAGTTGAAATTTAATTAAAAATCAATATTAAAATGGGCAATTACGAGGGGTCCTTGAGAAGATTAAGAAACTTGGCCAAATAAAACTCGCTAGGCACCCGACAACCCCCGATTCTGCGATCATGGCAGGATCGAACACCCCTAAAAAACGGGGTGGGAGCGCTCCATGACGACATCCGGGGATTGGCAAGTACCCGTACAAAGACGCTGACTTAGGAAAATGGCGCAGTGCACGTGGTGATTAAATTACGGAATTAAAACTTTTAAAGGATGGATAAAATAATTGATAATTAATAAAATACATATTTGAGGGTCAGCAATGGTCATCAGGTCATGTTTGTGGATTGGAAAATATTCCGTATTTAGGTTTTTAGAGAGAGTTTAAGAGCAAAAGCGAGCTTAATTTTAGTTAGTTTTAGATAAAGCAAACAGCCATGTTGAAAACCATTGCTGAGGGAAGCACAAGTTATTAAAAATAATTATACATATTATTAATGAACCACTTGGGTTAGGAATTAATGAATGGTATCACAAGATAGGTAAAAACTTTATGAAAAGAAAATGGTACAGTGCATTACTCTAACTCACCCCTTTCCTTTTGTCTTTAGCCGATCATCGGGAGCACTAAAACAAACGTCTTGACTCGATGAAGGTCTGGCTGGTGTCTAATGATTTTTATTGAAGGAATTTTAACTACGCATTCGCTATCTTTAAAGAAATTTCACTGTCATAATTTAAGAGCCAAAAGTATTGTTGTTGTCGTATGCCACTCGGAAATTCCGAGCCCCGGTAGTGGAAATATCCGGATTTAAGGCAAGAGAGTTCCGTTAAGGCAAGTCTTCCTTTTTACTTATTTATTTATTTAATTATTATTAGGAGCGCTATTTAGGGAAGAAGAACGACTTTTAGCTCCAGAAGCTGGTGAAAGACGGCAGCACAGTCCAGACAACAGGAACTCGAATTTTGATCCGGATCAGGTGCGAGTTAAACCCATGTTCCGGTACCCCCAGAGGTATAATTTTTGATGGGAACTTGGAAGACTTTGCGACCATGACGGAATTTTACGTGCATCAGTCGCTATTAGCGTACACGACGGTCTTCGGCCGGCTCGAGGACCGAACCCGCAATCTTTCGATCACGAACTTGCTGCTCTTACCGACCAGGCTACCGCAGCCTCCGAAAGTATTCAGCTACTTAAATGAAAATCTCAAACAAATATTATGTAATGTCACGTGTTCAAATGTTGTCGGTGATAGAATGAACAGATTCCAGTTCCTCTCAAGATAGGGGGCTTTATCAATATTTAGTTACAATCAGTGTACACTGTATTATAATTGATTGAATAAAAATAAAAATTTGATTAAAACCACTGACAGTTTAGCATTTATTTTGAGAGTAACTTAATATCAGTTCTTTCTACTGCCTACAACTCTTTGAATTCACATGATGTTTGTTTGGAGTTTTCTTAAAATTAGCTCAATACTTTTAAGAAAAATTTTTATTAAAAGTATTGAGCTACTTCAAATTCTCTTTGATCATATTTTTATTAAATTATGAAAATGAAACTTCATTAAAGCTTGCACATACGTAGTTGAAAAATATTTATAAAAAATCCTTATATTTCATAAGATATTTAATAGTTTTTCATTCTGATTGCAACATATGCTGTGTCTAATGTGGTATGCGAAGTTTTCTGAAGACGTCTTTTTTTCCAAATGCAGGTTATATATTAGAGAATGGCATTTTTTTTTTTTTTTTAAGAAATGGTTATATCTCTATAAATATATGTAGTAGCCTCATAAATATTTATGCAGATAATGAGAAAAATCATCATAATCAGACGATACAGCTAAAGCGCATTTCAAGCATTACATTTTACAGGGTGATCCAAATCATTTTGATTTTTGTTTAATATTTTACTGGTCTCCCTTTTCGCTTCGAGGCAAAACTTTTCTGAATTATATGAGGATTATCATGTTCTTTATAAAGCCAAAGTTTCAAGATAATTCGTAAAAAATAATTTCTAGATATTTGACAAAACTTGCTAATTTTAAAATGTCCGAATATTTATTGGCAAATAGTTTATACAGTACTAGCATACAGAATGAAAAAAGTGAGGGCTAAGACAGATCCAGAATTTAACTTTCTGATTAAACATGAACGCGATTTCTGTGGATCATGGACAAATACCGTTTTCTTCAGAACAACATTTTTACATAGTTTTATTTTATTTTTATAAGCTTAAATGTGACAAATGTAACTATTTAATGGTAGGCGTTCGAGGAAAAACGGACGCAAATTTAGCATGATGTTCAAAATTTTCAATTTTTCTATTGCATTTCATTGTAAAACAATATTTAAAATTATTCATTTATTTTATTTTGTTTTGTTTTGTTTTCTAATTAACTCATGAACAAAGAGAATTTGGATATTTTTGAAAATTAAAAATTTCATACAAATACGATTGACATTTTCATTAAGTAGCCTCAAGGCATTTCGTAATGAAATAAATGTAGAAAAACATTTAAGTTAGGCCTTTAGTTTTTCGCTTCTGTTTTTTCACAGATAAGATTTTTAAAAGAAATTATTAGAATCAAGGTGTGACTTGTTATTATACTTGTATTTAAATTTTTACGAAATTTTCATCTTGAATAAATTAACATGTTTAGAAAACCCTATTTTAACAATGCAACTGTAACATCTGAGACAAAAATCTAAAGTGATAAATTTTACGGATAAACGACTATCATAAGGCAGTAAGATCATAACTATTTCACTATTTCATTGATTTTCACCATACTAAATGGATCATTTAAGTAGGAGAGCATTCCCAATAAAAAAAAATAAAAATAATAACTGCGTGTTTAATTCAATTTTAAAGATATTTATACAATTTTTAAGTAAAAGATAAATTGATGTAAAATTGCTTCTGACATTATCAATCAGATATTCCAATTCTGCGATAAAAATCATTTCAAATATTTGAAAATTTTATAAGAGAGATTTACTGCGCCTAAAACAAGTTAAAAAATGTTTTAAAAAATACACTTAATTATAAGATTTGCACGGAGTTACTTGAAGGTATTTCATTTTCCATGAATATAAAAGTTTCAACTTTTAAATCTATCCTCTATCTTCATCTTAACAAAAATCTTAAATATATCTTCATGTTAAACGAACAAAAAAAGAAGTATGATATAGTGAACAAAATTTGGTGCTTTATTGAAATCTTATTTATTAATTTAATCAGGTATTTTGTTTGCGATTTATGATTCTTTGATAAACAAAAATATATCATGGCTTGTATCATAGTCTAAATAATTGCGCAATTGGATTCATAATCCTATTTGTATATGTAATAAATGAAAAAGACATTTAAAATATTAAAAAAAGAAATCAATTACATTTTAATACTTAGAGCTACAGAAAAAGAGGACATTACAAACTTACTCAATTAACAAATATATTTTGATATAATTTGCTCATCAATCTATTAAAAGTGTTTGAGTTTTTAAATAAGAATGATATTTTTGAATATGGAAAAGTATTCAAATGATTAACATTTTTTACTACAGAAGGATTGAAAATGTTTCATTGATAAAGGTCCAATTTTAATATAAAATATGTTAGTAATAATTTTATTTTAAAAATGTATGTAACGGAAATATTTGTAGACCAATTTTTAAATTATTTAAGTAAAAATATTTTCAACAAAAGAATCATAGTACATCTGCGTCAACCCTTTATTCTCTGTCTTTCGAATTAAAATAAATTATTTAATTCAGATTAAAAAAGAATAATTATTCGAAATTTTCTATAATTACGAAATCAAAGAGAATTTTAATTAAATAATAATATTAAAAATTTAATCTTTATTTTTTTTTCTTAAACTACATAAGCTTTTAATTTTAAATTACATACGTTAAAGTTATTCAGGTATTAAGAAATGGTTTTTAAGCAGATTTAATCTCGCATTGTTTTTGTGAGTATATAACGAAATAATCGAAGATTATTATTACGCTTACGCAAATTCTTTAATCAAACTAGAGAAATAAATATTTTAAAATGTAGTTTTAATAATTAGCAGATAAATTTTCAGTAATAAATTAATATAAAATATGTAATTGATTTTTTTTTTTTTCTTTTTTGATAAAAGAAAAAGAAATTAGTTTCAAAAATAATTTTGTTTGATATTCTCAATGATAATTATACAAGACGATATATTTTACCAATATTTTAATAGCAGGCGTAGCAATGTCTTTTATCTTGAGTACCACTCAATATATATAATAAAATCTTCTGAAAGTGCTATTACTTATAAAATACTAGCCGCCTTCGACGATCAGCTGGTTCGCGATCCTTGAAAATCCAACCGTATGAAACTTCCGCTCGGTGGCGTCTGCGGAGCCTTTTTTCCCGTTTCAGGACCTACAACAGCTTATTAACATATAGTGCTAAAGGCTTTATTGAAAATTTTAACTGTATTAAATTCTCGCTCGGTAGCGCCTGCGGCGCCCTCTTCTTGTTTCAGTGTCTGAAATAGCCTGTTCGCTCATCATGTTAAGATCTTTGGAAATTCTAACCATAGCTCGGTGGCACCCCCGTTTTAGAACTTACAACAGTTTGCTCGCTCATAGTGCAAATAGCTTTGAAAATTTTAACTGCAGCAAATTTCTGGTCTGTGGCGACTACGGCGCCCCTTTACGTTTCATGATTTGAAACAGCTTGTTCGTTCACCGTGTAAAGGAACACTGAAAATTCTGATCGCGACAAATCCCCAATCCGATGTGGCTTACGGACTCTAATCTACTCCGAAATAACTTAATCGTAATTGGATATATTGAATTATTAAAATATCAAAACGCCATCTGGCGACAGATATTTGCAACACGTACTGTTCAATTCCAATTGAAATTTTTTTTAAATGATATATTACTTATGAAAGTATGTTAATTAGAAGCTGAGATACAAAAGTAATATAAACATTGTTATAAAAAGATTTGTGTCTGAGGTTTCCGTGGTTTTCTCCGAAACTTGCGTAATTGGGGCTAAATAATGTTAAAAATCCTTAATAAAAAATGTGAACGGAGAATTGGAGATCGAAAGTCCGGAAAATAAAAAGCAATAAATGTGCTTCGGGTTTTCTGTGGTTTTCTCTAAAACTCTTACTGAATATATTGGCTTATATCAGTTTAAATGTTTCTAGTAAAATTACTGTAAAGTATATTTCGAATGATATAAGTAATTTAATCATAATTCGAACTGGATATATTGGAATAAAGGTGTTCTGGATTTTTCATGGTTTTCGCTGAAACGTAATATTGGAATAAATGTGTTCTGGATTTTTCGTGGTTTTCGCTGAAACGTCCACACAGACTTTCACGGCTTATATCAGTTTAAAAGTACACAATAAAATATATTTCAAATCATGTACTATAAATAAATTAATCATATTTATAATTGGAGATATTAAAATTTTAACATATTAAAGTGCCATCTGGCGGCAGAGATTTGCGAACCCTACACACTAATTCCAAATCAAAGAAGTTTTTAAATAACATATTACTTATGAAATTATGTTAATTAGAAGCTGAGATACAAAGGTAATATAAACATTTTTATAAAAAGATTTGTGTCTGACTTATCTATGGTTTTCTCCAAAACTTGAGTAATTCTGGGCTATATACTGTTAAAAATTATTCGTACGAAATGTGAGCGGAAATCTGAATTCGAAACTCTGTAAATTATGTAAAGAATAAAAAATGTCCTGGTTTCTCCGTAGTTCTCTTCGAAAGTTTCGTACAGAATTTGAACGGCTTATATCACTTTAACAGTTCGCAATAAAAATACTTCAGAAAAGAAAAACAGATAAAAAAAATCCTTGTTATTCTCTTAAAAGTAACTTTTGCTGTATTTGCTTTAACAGATGAAATAAAAAAGAATTTAAATATACATAATATATCTATTTATTTTATTTTTAAAGCTATACTTTAGATTCTTTAATTGCAGACAGGTGAGCCATAACAACGGGTGATTTCGAATGTTTGCTTAAATCGATTTAAAATTGAAAAAATTCAAAAACTTCTTTTTTTATTTCCAGTACCTTGTCACGTGGACGAAAAGCAATTTTTCCCGACCAGAAGAATACTCAGCCAGCACGTCTGGCACCTGTCAGTCATGAACCTTTGAAAAATGAAATAATTAAGTGTTGCCATCTAAATTTACTACTTTAGTTAATTTTTAAAAATCTAATTGTGTTGAAATGCTGTTTGCTTCCCTGGATTCAGAAAAATTGCCCCTTTCATTTGATACCATATTCGTAATGATTGGACCGTTGTTTCTAAGTTATTTAGCCATTTAACTCTCCTTAAACCCATCTTAAGCTCAAAATTGAGTCGTTTATTATTTGACATAGGTTGACGTTTTAATTAATATCGCCGCAACTAATTAAAATTTTAAAATTCTCTTTTCACTCTTCTGAGCACCCATATGTCAAATTTTATACTTCTATATTCAGTAGGGGTTGAACGTATAGATGCATATACAGACAGACATCTTCTTTTATTATTATAGATTATTATAGATGACTTTACATAAATTATGACGGTACAAAATTCAGAGTAAGATGTTATCATAACTGTTCGTAGATATATATCTACGTATATTATATCTACGCCTATGTGAATAAATATCAATACCACGTGAATTAACTAACATTTAGAAACCAATAAGGAATTTTTAAATTAGGTTTTAAATTAGTATTTAACATTATATTGGAATTAATTTTATAAAAAAATGACATTGAAAATTTACATGTTTAACAATACAAAGGATTACACCTGCGGCAATTTCTTATATAATATTTAACTAAATAAACAATTTAAAGTTTCATATTTATGACAAATTTTGGTGAGAAATGAAGCCTGTTTATGAAGAATTATTTCTTTCTAGAATCGTCCAGTGGTTGAACCCCGACCAATTATTTTAAGTAAGCATTCAAAATATGAAGAAATACACCAAAGAAAATACATCAAAGAAATACAAAAAAAAAAAAAAAAAAAAAAAAAAAAAAACACCAAACTTGGTACGTTGATATATATTTTAATAATTATGCTGATTTAAATCGTGTACAAATATGCTAAAACGTTTCGTAGCTATTACATTTCCTACTATAAACAAATTATATATGAAATTTGGTATAATTTTTACCACTAGATTCTCAGATACAGCCATTTGGAAAATCGGAGAAAGTAATAGCAGCAGCACCTGTCAGGCGATATATAACCAAATTGAATGAGAATAATTTTTCATGGTGTATTTTTTACATTACAAGTTTGTTGTATCTATATAAGTTAGAACCTGAGATATAGCCTTTATGTCGTTTTACATAATATCCATCTAAATACTATGTTTAGCGCGTTTAAACACTACAAAAGCTTAGGCATAGCCTTCACTGAAATGAGGGGTGGGGAATCACAGTATAGCAGCGCCATACTTTGGGTGATATATTTCAAAATAGAATCAAAACTAAATTAAGTCAAACCCTAACGAAATATCAATCGTACTTATATTCCGTCCATTGGTTTATGAGAAACAAAATTTTGCTAACACTTCATAGACACACAGAGACAAATAATCATTTTCAAAAAATGTGCGAATCATGTTTAGGACATCTCAGAACGTGTAAATTCATTGAAAGCAGAAAGTCGAAATTTTTCACGAATACAATACATGCTTCTACATGATTTTATGTAATAGCTCCATCTAATAGGTTACATGAATAAAAATCCAATTTATATACCTTTTCACAATTATATTTTATATATGAATAATGGTGCATATTTCAACAATAAATACTGAGATATATTCGTCTGAGATACAGCAGAAACTAATAGCAACGCCACCTGGCGGCCGATATACACCAAAATTCAATATATATATATATATATATTTATAATACATATGTCGCACACAAAATTTGGTGTATTTACATAGCATAGAAGCTGGGATCAGCTATACCGTAATGAAAAAATATTGCTAAAAAGCTACGCCACCTGCTGTGCGATATTCATCCAATGCGAATCAACAATTATTTCTTAATATCTATATAATATGCTATTTTTTGTACATTTGTACACTATAGAAGTTTAGATACAATCTTCACAAAAATGGAATTAAATTGCAACATAACAGCGCCATCTATATCGGCCGATATGCAACGAAATTGAATCAGTAGAGTTTGACATATTGCATATGTCTCATACTAAGTTTGTTACACTGTATATGTGAAGCCTACACGGAAATAAGAAAAAATCACAGCGATCGCAAGGGAAAAAAAAACACTAATTCAAGTCAAAGTCCAGCCATATATCAAGTTTAGTTAAATTCAGCGCATTGGTTCATGAGGTACAGCACCCTCAGAGCTTTGATAACTTATGCAGACAGACATATTCTAAAAATGATCGAATCGTGTTCATGAAATCTCAAAACGTGTAAATTCATTAAAAATTGAAATTAAAAAATTTTCACGAATCATCTCTTATCTTCTTATATATGTAGAAGACAGAAATAAATTCAATTTTACAAATATATGTAGTCAATTTCAATTACTTGAAATACATTACGTTTTACCCGAACAAATATATTTTCAAATAAGAGCTGACGTAAATAAAAATAAATAAAAATAAAAAAAACAATAATTAAAAATCATCCGGTTCGCATAGCTTATTAAAACTTCTAACTCTACGTACATTTTGCATCGTTTAAAATCCAATGTCCTTTGCCTACGTTAAATGACAGACAGAATGATAGAAGGATACTCTAATTGAATTCTTAATCTATCTTAAACATTGTTGAGAAGTGTTAAAAACACTTAACACAAACGGAAATGTAATTACAGCAATTTCCAACTGCAGCCATTACTATACCCGAATGTTTTAGTGTAGTCCTGTAAAGGTTAATGCTAAATATACTGTATTATATAGTAAATATATTTTATAGTATATGAAAAAAATTTCCATTTCATTTTGATTTGTGCTGTACAAAGTTATTTAAATATGATTATATAAATGTCTCTCTTAAAATGCAATGCATCGGGGTTCATTTGGATGTCCATGTATACAAAATATACCATTTTAAATACACTTTAAATAGGGAACACACGCAGCAGTGAATTTAAACAACATATATCATTTTCAAGAAATTCTGAAAATATTTAGGGAAATTAGATGCCGATAGATAGACAAATGGTGAGTCAGACTGACAAAAAGACAGATAGATAGATTAATTCATAGTCGTAATTACTCTTAATTATTATTAGAAAGTGTCAACAAGTGCACAATGAAAATGAAAATTGAAATCGCAATTTTCAACAATGGACTTTAATAAGCATGAATATTTTTGTATGGCTCTGTAAAAATTAATGCTAACTTCATTCCACAACAAATATTTTATTTTTCATTTAAATAATAAATTTCTTTTTTTTTTTTTTTTTGAAAAATAAATTTATTGAAATTTTGCTTACAGAAACATTCTCATAGAACGCAATGCTTTGGAATTATTTCTGGTGTGCGTGTTTACAAATCATTGCTCAATCCAATCAATTTCTCAATCCAATAGGGAGCCTTCCATAGTGAATTTGAATATCATATATCAGTTTCAAGAAATATCGTGAATATTTATGGAAGTTAGAGCGCGGACTGTCAGACACGAAAACAGATGTCTTAAACTTTTTTCAACTTTGTGTTAAAAATGAAAGAAGCAAAATCATAAATGAGAAGTGAAAAAAGTGAAATCATAAATGTTTTACTTTTCATTTCCTATAAATAAAAATAATCCTTTTTTTTTTTTTTTTTTGGTGCAAAATAAAGTAGTTGAAATCTTTTCTATACACTCTCAGATATAATATACTCAATCTTGACCATTCAGACATCCTCGGGCTTCATTTTGTTGTTTTTGACAACCATTTCGTCAAGCGATCACGATCGAAACTGTTTACTCACAATAGCATATGCTAGCTTTCATTACCGCAATATTGGGTTTTTTTTTTTCCTGTTTTGTTTCGACTTTACGTTACAAGGACTTTTATTTGCTGGCCTGATGGTTCGGTCGGTAGGGACCTGCCTTCTTAATTCGAATGGCTTCTTCTCGGTTTCGAATCCCGGTACGGGCGTGGATGTTTGTGATGTCTACAAAATATTGTGTGCGTTTATTTCTGTAAAAATATGGATGAGTTGAGACATAAGTCATTTTAACTATAGGTCTCAAAGCTGTCAAATAAATGTCCAAATGACTTTTATTTGTTTGCTCTGTTTTATTTATATTTTCATTAAATATAATTAGGATTTAATGTCTAAAGCAACGAACTTGCATGTAATTTTATAATTCTACAATTTGTATTTTATTCTGTATCACGAAACTAGGATGATAAAATGTATCTTTACTTTTGACGAAATTCGTATGTTCAAACAAGTGACGAAAGTAATTTTCTCCCATTGACGAAATATTCGCTCGGAGTATTTCCCTGGAAACGGTTTCGTCAAAATTAAAGAAAATTTCGTGAAATTTCAGTATCCATTTCTGAGAGTGTAGAAATACCTCTCATAGAACGCAATGCTTTGAAATTATTTCTGGTGTCCCTGTATACAAACCATTGGTGTTATTTCTCCAATTTCAAAAGGGAACTTTCCATAGTAAATTTGAATAACATACATCCGTTCGAAGAAATTCCAGGAATATTTATGGAAGTTAGAACACGGACTGTGAGACACAAAAATAAAAAGTATTACACACTTTTCAACTTTGTTGGAGAGTGTTAGAAAAAAAAAAAAAAAGATGAAGATGAAAATGAAGAAGAGTAAGTGAAATCATAAATGAGTTAGAAATTAAGATTTGGATTTTCATATATCAACCCCCTTTTTTTCTTTTTTTTTTTTTTTTTGCGTATATGTTGAATAGGGAAAAAAATTTCAATTTTCTACTTATTCTTAAAAAAAAAAAAAAAAAAAACATTTCTATCACTCTAATGGCGTTTGCCTATTAGAATCAAAAATCAGTAGTCGAGAATATAGGAATATACATCTATACAAAGTATTATATTCATGATTGTATTTAATTTTAAGAAATTGCATGTGGAAATTTAACAATTTTCTACTGTAGGAATTTTCAGTAGAAACGATTCCGCGTAAAAAATGAAAAAGTGCATAAAAATAAAGGTATTTTTGAATGTCTTTTTGACATGGTAAGAAATTATTATTATTATTATTTTTTTTTTTTTGCAAATTCACGCTAACCATACCTTTCAAGCTTTTAATCCTCTTTTAATCCTCTACTCTTATAATTAATATATTAAAAACGTACAGTCGGCAGCAAAATCATTGAAGCACACGTCCACACTTTTCACATATATATATATTTGTTTTAGTTGATCGCTAATTTGTATCATCAACTTACTTTTTTATAAACAGTATAAGATTAAGATCATGGCCTGACAAATATTTACTTAATAAAATAGTATTAGTTGCACATCTTTTAAGTAAGAATTATTGCTACCGCTTCAATAATTTTGCTGCCGACTGTACGAAAAATTTCATGACGGTAAATATCAAGTCTCCCAACTAATAAAAGACTTACAATTATGCCCACTACGACAGAACTTGTCTAAAATCATATATTTTCTGGTTACTTGCTGTTTCGTTCTTGCATGCTTTTTTATAGTAAGTATAATAGTTTAAATATTAATTATAAAGACACTAATTTGCGTCAGATACATTGGAAATACATATAATGGGTGATGATAGCATTTACGTAACACTCGCATAGAATCATTAGATTTCGCCAAACAAACGAGGCAACAACGCAGTAAATAATTGCAAATTATTTTCTAGGATTAGTTATCATTTTATTATAATTATGAACTAAACAAAAAGGAGTTTTAATACAAAATTCTTATTTCTTTGGGACAGATATTGCAGCTTTAAAAAATTAACCCAAAAGTGAACGAATATTGGACGAAAGGATTTTTAGTAGACGTTAGGGGGGGGGGGGTTAAACTGCCCAATTCGCCTTTAAATCCATGATCAGTAAAAATCTTCAAACAACATTGTATAGTTATGCCATTATCGAAGTTTTACTCAGCTTATGACTTTTTAAATTTTTAAATAAGTATTTAACTCTTTTATAAATTCATGAAATATATTATTATTTATTCCCATTTGCTTAAGGATTTTGTTTCCGATATTTAAAATAGCGAAAAAAAAATCTATAATGTCATAGATTATGCAAAATGTAGGCCATTCAGGTGACATAATATGATAGATAACGACACATGATGATTATAATTAAACTTCCGCTGTAGTCAGTATATTGTAGTTAAAACGGATAAGCGGATTGCCACCAAATTTAATATTTAGGTGATTTATGAAATGCACTCACTAAAAAAATGAAAATAGTAGTTTTTTAAGCTAAATGTGTTAAACTAAAATTTCAATTCTATCAAAACATATTGAGCCAAGTATTAAAGGAACGTTATGGCAATTTAGGAAATATATTTATATCAATTTTAATGTGTTAAGTTTTATTTAATATAACAATTATATGTTTAGGTTGTGTTAATTCTAAATAAGTAATATAACAAATGAAAAATAATTATAGCTTTGGTCATCATATTTATATTATATTTGTTTCTGTCACGGGAGAAAAATGTTTATTATTACTTTAAAACAAAGTAAAAAAAAAAAAAAAAAAAAAAATGACAAAGAATAAGAAGAAAACTAAAAACGATCGTCTTAAAAAAGTGCAGATGAAGAACGTCTAAAATATTTTTAAAATAAACAAAAACACCGAGTAAAATCAGTTTCAAAAACAACTGTGTGGAAAACAGAAGCAAACAGATAAGATTGAAAAAAAAAGTATATACATAGAAAGAAAAAGAAAGATGAAAAATTGTCAAATAATTTGGAAATTCAAACTTTACCGCATTATTTTATTACAGTATATATATATATATTAAGTATAACAAATTATTACCATGTTTTTATTAACTTCGATTTTTGTTTGTGGGTTTGTTTGTTTGTTTGTGTGTTTGTCAGGGACAAATCTTGCAATCGATTTTTAACTAACTTCACGACTAGCTAGATATTTGAAATTTTCAGGACAGCTCACAACACGGTGACAATACATTTTTCTAATAATTTTAGTCAAATATTCCAAGTCCCGATGCCTTCGGCAGCGCTTATATGATTCGACAGAAAATTTATTTAACTAACTTCCCGACTAGCTAGACATTTGAAACTTTCAGAATAGTTCAGAACAGGGTAAAAATGCAATTTCTTAAAACCTTTAGCCAACTGTTTCGGGTTCCTGCTGACTTCGGCAGCGTTATCAGTACAAAGCTTGCAATCGATTTTTCACTAACTTTCCGACTAGCTAGACATTTGAAATTTTCAGGACAGCTCACAACACGGTGACAATACATTTTTCTAATAATTTTAGTCAACTATTTCAAGTCCCGCTGCCTTCGGCAGCGCTTATATGATTCAATAGAAAATTTATTTAACCAACTTCCCGACTAGCTATACATTTGAAACTTTCAGAATAGTTCAAAACTCGGTGAAAATGCATTTTCTTAAAACCTTTAGCCAACTGTTTCGGGTTCCTGCTGCCTTCGGCAGCGTTATCAGTACAAAGCTTGCAATCGATTTTTCACTAACTTTCCGACTAGCTAGACATTTGAAACTTTTAGGACAGCTCACAACACGGTGACAATACATTTTTCTAATAATTTTAGTCAACTATTTCAGGTCCCGCTGCCTTCGGCAGCGCTTATATAATTCGGCAGAACATTTATTTAACTAACTTCCCAAATAGCTAGACATTTAAAATTTTCAGAATAGTTCAGAACACGGTGAAAATGCATTTTTTTAATACCTTTAGCCAACTGTTTCGGGTTCCTGCTGCCTTCGGCAGCGTTATCAGTACTAAGCTTGCAATCGATTTTTCACTAACTTTCCGACTATCTGGACATTTGAAACTTTCAGGATAGTTCATAACACGGTGACAATACATTTTTCTAATAATTTTAGTCAACTACTTCAGGTCCCACTGCCTTCGGCAGCGCTTATATTATTCGACAGAAAATTTATTTAACTAACTTCCCAATTAGCTAGACATTTGAAACTTTCAGAGTAGTTCAGAACACTGTGAAAATGCATTTTTTTAAATACCTTTAGCCAACTGTTTCGGGTTCCTGCTGCCTTCGGCAGCGTTACCAGTACAAAGCTTGCAATCGATTTTTCACTAACTTCCCGACTAGCTAGATATTTGAAACTTTCAGGATAGCTCAGAACACGGTGGCAATATATTTTTTTTAATACTTTTAGTCAACTGTTTCAGGTCCCTACTGCCTTCGGCAGCGTTCATATGATTCAACAGAAAATTTATTTAACTAACTTCCCGAGTAGCTAGACATTTGAAACTTTCGGAACAATTCAGAATACGGTGAAAATGCCTTTTAAAAATATTTTTATCCAATTGCTTCGGGACCCTGCTGCCTTCGGCAGCGTTTCCAGTACAAAGCTTGCAATCAACATTTAACTAACTTCCCGACTAGATAGTCATTTGAAACTTTTATAATAGCTCAAAAGACGATAGCAAGGAATTTTTTAAATACTTTTATCCAATTGCTGGGGTTCCGGCTGCCTTCAGTAGCGTTTATATGATTCAACAGAAAATTAAAAAACATGGTTTATAAAAATTTTTTTATCTTATAATTATTTTTTATATATTAAGAATCTTCTTTATCATCTTGCAACTAAAAATTAGAAATTTCTGATTTTTCCTCTCAACACTAGTATGAAAATTTCCTGCTAATACCTACATATTTTCCTCCTAATATGGTAATCTAACTCAAATTCACCCACATAGTTTCTACCTAATGTAATTTAATGTAAGAATCACCTATTCATTTTCTACCTAATCTATAAAAAATAAAATTTTATCTATTTTTTAATTAATTAAATTATTTTTAATAAATCGTTATTATTTTAATATTTTGTTCTGCCGCAAAAAAGTACATGTTATAGTTTCTGTACGTATTTTTATGGTTTGGAAAATTTTTAATAAAAATTTTAAAGTAGAATTCGAATCTGTATATATATATTTCTTTCTAAGGATTTCTTTTATATATTTTCAACATATTATTTTTACTTTCTCATACCCATAAGGTAGAGAAAGTATTGTTTTTGGGTCAAATTTTCGAACGTGAGATTTTGTTATATTTACACGTTTTGAGGTAACCTGAACACGAAAATCATATTTTTAGCAAATGGTCTGTGTGTCTGTGTGTCTGTCTGTTACCAGCATATCTCAAAAACAAATTATGGCAGAAAGTTCAAACTTGGTATTCTAAATGTGTATCATATAGGGATGCTACAGTAAGCTTTTTGTTAAGATCAAGCAAATGGTTCGTGTACAGGGACAATCAAGAGAATTCTAATACATTACGTCTATGGGGGAAATTGCAGGTAAGTAGAGTTTAACGTCTGTAGACTGCACTAAACCAAATGAAACAAATATATATTTTTTGTAATAGAGATAGTTAACTGGGAAAAAAATTGTATATATAGGAGCCTCGCCTCCCCCCCCTGGGGGACTAGTAAATTTTCGAGATGGGTATCTTTCAAAAGAGCTCACCAATACCTTTAAAACAAATGGTTGAACCATAGATCTAAGATAATTTAAAACAAAGTTATCGATTTTTTTTTACTTTTAACGAAAAAAAAAAATATAGAAAAAAAAATCGTATTTTTTTTTTTTTTTTTTTTTTTTTTTTAAATATTGAGAATAAGATGGACTTTTTTGGGGGATATTTGGTGTTATACTACTTCTCTAATACGGAAATCGTCTGTATTATCATAAAAGATAATTTTTTTAAATAATAATTTTAATAAATTATTTTTTTAAAACAGAATTATTTTTTAATAACCGAATTAAATTCTATATAAATGTAGGTGCATTAATGAAACGGGGGGTTGAGGGGGGCGGTAGCCCCCCTCACACAGAACTAATTATTATATAAAACTCTTTAGAAACCTAATATGAATTGTTTAACACAGGTTTACATAACAGTACTCGTTATCTTACCTTTTAATCTGCAACCTGTATAAATAGTATTAAATTTCAGGGTAAGAGAAAGTCGTGTGAGTGACACACCAGATTATTTCATTTTAAAAACATTATCATTTTAATTAAAGAATGTTTTTAATGTATTATTACCTAAATTTACGAATAATTATATTAAAAATTTATATCTAATTTGAAGTATTACAAAGTGCAGAGAAGTTATTTTTAAATTTAAATTTTTTTTTTTTTTTTTATAAATGTTATATGTATTACACCTTTATTTTCCTCTAAGTATATGGGTTCTCAAATAGATTTTTAGTATTTTTAATTCAATAAATTACCTTCTCTTAGAAAATCTTTAAACATTTTTGAATTTTAATCTTACTGAAATGATAATAGATTTTTAAGTACTTTTGAGTGACGTAGAATATATTCTATTTAACTCCACTTATTATTATTATTATTATTATTTTTATTTCATTTCGCCTCGCCATAATGGTCACAATTTATCT
Organism: Salticus scenicus; assembly: GCA_963930645.1. NCBI lineage: Eukaryota > Metazoa > Arthropoda > Arachnida > Araneae > Salticidae > Salticus > Salticus scenicus. The sequence goes on along the minus strand of OZ005651.1, from coordinate 251,062,184 downwards.
GTACGTAAATATGATACAGATATAAATGTGGAAATGTCATATTATAACACAAACCAAGTAATTTTTTTCTTTTACTGTAGCGATTCCGAAATGCAGATATAATCATTTATGTAAACTTAAGTTAATTATATGAACTGAAAGAGTCATTGTTTTTAAGCAATTTAAAAATAATCGTTAGAAATTAGTTTTGTATTTTTTCTTTTTTCTTGAAGAGTGTTATTCTTTAATTGTTATTTTCTTGTCTTGGTGCTTTTAACGTCTAAGGTTTAGCAAGAAAGAAAATCCAATATTTTTTACGTGGTGGAGCTAATTTTGACATTAATATGAATTTATTTGGAATTCTGAATAAATGTAGACATTTGACAGACATGCGGAGGATAGAAAATAAATTATATATATATATATATATTATATACGTGTGTGTGTATGTGTGTGTATTTAAATATTACTTTTATATTTTCCCGATGATGATAATTTCATGTTAAACACTCAACATAGCAGCCCGTTATATAGAACTGTAAGACTAGACCATAGACAGCGAAATATGGTAAATCCTTTAGAAAGGTTTTATTCCAATAGTTTTACACGCAAATGAACTTAATACCGAAACAAGAAAGGCTGGGTCTGGGACCCTAGAGTTGTGAATCGGCCTTAACTCACAAAACCGACCAAGAAAGGCTGTCCTTAACAATTAGTGCATATATTTCCAAAATGCTCGATATACAAATACAGAAACACCTTTTCTTCTACTTCTTTTTTTTTCTTTCAAAATGAAGCTTAATATCACCCAAATATCATTTAGATGCAACAAAAAATTTGTTATGTTATTTTAACAGTCGATTTGAATGGTGAAGTCATTGAGATACATATAAACGTCTATTTTCAAAACAATCATATTATTTCATCGTAATGACGATAATAGAAAACGATCAATTAAAGAAATCGGACTTACATAGTGTTAAAAAAAAAATATGCTAAAGATATTGGTAGCTCTGGTAGCCGATTCAGATATATTTTGAGAAATTATTTGACTTTTAATAAAACGGGATAAAGTATTTTAAAACGCCAAAACCAACACAAATTTTCTTTATCTGGATATCTACTATCTTTGTTCGTAGATATTAACCAATTGTTCGAAGTTTAAATACATGTACTAAGATATAAAATCCCTGAAGTCGTAAAGGAAATATTTTCCAGAGTAGAATAAATATATATATATATATATATTTTTTTTTTATTTTTTTTTTTTAACAGCAAGTTTCCTACTTTTATTTTATTTTCAATTCGACTTACATATCTGTTACTTTTATCAGATTTGTCAACACTCCCGATTTTTGAATATCGATAATTTTTAAAAGAATTATTCACTTTATTCATTATGAAAAATTCTTTAATTTAATAAGAAAAAATAACTTTCCATAAATAGTGGTATTAAAAATGTGAAGCTTGAGCAACTGTTTTATATATATATAATTTAACACTGAAAATTATGAACGTTTTCTTAATAATTTCTTCTTAAATTCGCTTTTGAAATATAACATTACTACATTAATTATGAAAAACGTTTTCATAAAATTTTCATTTATAATTATTTTTAGTAACATTTAGACAATTATTTTCTAAAGAAACGAATATATGTACCAAATATTTTAACTCTGTTAGGGCTTATTATATAGGTTTTTATTATTCTAATTTTAAGTTGTTTTTAATTTTTTACTGAGATTTCCCCTTGAGGCAATGGATTATATTTATTTATATATTCTGAGAAGCTGTGCTAATAAGTGCTTTTTAATACCATTACTATTTTGCTCAAAGTATATTTCTTCTTTATACAAATTTTATTAGCACTGAATCTTGGGATCAAATAATGTTTGGTGCCTTAAGGGTATGTTTCTGTTGACAGTTTTCAGAAACTCTAAAATAATTTTGAAAAAAAAAAAGTGCTTTACTTAGTTGAATTATTTTTCAGTTTTACATTTTTTACTTATTTATCGTACTTGGTTTTCATTATTTTACAAATAAGTAAGGATTAACAAAATATAAAAACACATATTTAATACTTTAAAAGGTAAAGGGCCTATTTTCTAGAGTAGTATTTGCCTGTTAAAATTTAAAATTAAATAAAGTCGTAGAACATAAACATGTTTAGAGAGTTTATAACACTTGTTTAGTTTAGAATACTCCTTATATATATATATATATATATATATATATATATATATATAAGCTTATTTTAAAGATAAGATATGTCTACATGGAATAATGAATCAACTTCGGAAAATTTTTAAATTTTTATTATTATTGAAAGAAATTGTGTTTTTTTTAAACTTAATGAACTGCGTTGGGGAATATTTTTTTTCCTCATATAACCATAACACATCTTTTACAAAGAAAATAAATAAAATGATTAAATTTCATTTATATTTTTAGAATTTTCATCATCCTCTCCGTGAAAGTTTTCATGATATAAAAATATGATTATATGAAGTATAAATTTAAAAGAGAAAAATTTCTTATTTTACAGATATTAAGGTAAATTCAATAAGTAGAAAGAAAAATATATAAATGAATTTTCTTTTTAAGAGCCACTAAAGATTTTGCATGTAGCATTTTTTTTTTTTTTTAATAAGGTGATTTTATTTTTATTTTACTACTTTTAGACATTGTATGAAATCAGAAACAATTAAATTTAATTCTTCAAATTAATTCGCCAATATAATTCTTTAATACAATAATAATAGTATATATTGCTAATTTTATAAGTTATTGAAAAAAAAATAACATTTCCGTGAACATTTATTAAAAATAGTAGATCTGTATATATTAATAAATTTGCAATTGTGAGGCTTTTTAATACGATAAATGTAAAATGACTACATATATATATATATGTATATATATATTTTTTTTTTTTTCGTTAAGCGTCAATTTCAATCAACTTGATTTAGCTTAGATTCAGAATTATGTACTTGAAATGCAATGACGAATATCAATATCTGTTTTCCTGTATTTAAAACATGAAAAATCATTTTACTTTTGCATCGATCTCTATAATTTTAAAGACAAAAAATTCTTTCGGCATATTCTTTTTTAAACCCCTGCTTACTCTTTACAAACTAATTCAAATTTAAAATTTGTGTATGCATTACACATTAAAACTTAAAATCTATTGACCTACTAGCAGTGGAAAGTGGGATACTTTGGGAGATGAACGACCATGGGGCACCTTAAGTTTTAGTTTTAATTGGATAAAACGAATTAATTATTACAGAGGATAGAACAGTCTACTCTCCACCAGTCACATTAGGATCTTTCACAATTTCAGAAAACTTCAATCGGATTTTCTTTATTTTGAATGGTGTACAGTTAATGTTTTATTTAAAAAAAAAAAAAAAAAAAAAAAAACAGATATTTTATGCAAGAAATGAAATAATTTCAATAAAAATATGTGGAAATAAAAACATCTATTTTTCTAATCGTTTTAGTGTTAAAATACATGCTGTACTGCTAACCCTTTAACGCGCGGTGGTATAAGTGTGAAACCACCTCCCAGCTGCAAAAACGCATCCCAGAAATTTTTTATCAAAAATTTACGTTTATAACGTAGCAGGTAAGGTCGTTTTTTTTTTTTAAACTTAAAATTTAAAATTTCTTTTAATTTAATTTTGTTCGTGAATTCCGGTGGCAGTATAATTTAAATGATCCGAATTACCTTGCACCGCAAAGGGTTAAGCGTAGAACTTCAAATACTATTTTATTATAATGAATCATGTGTGACAGATTGGAACCCGTCGTCATGGGATAGGCTGTAATCAGCGTTCCCAACTTTTATAATTTTTTCACGAGCATTTTTAGCCCCGCTTCTTTTTATACCGGAAATTTTGAAAAATGATTTTCTTCTTATTTAATCGTTGTCACATATTAAAGAGAAATAATCTACAAAATTTCTGGTGCGAAAAGAAGGCGGGGCTAAAAATGATCGTGAATAAATTATAAAAGTTGGGAACTCTGACTGTAATACAGTTTCTAAGCAGTCCCGTGATTACGCAGGTACAAATAAATCACATGTGCTTGCAGTGTTGTCAATTATTACGGCTTTAATTGTTATTAGAATCGAAGATTTTTTATATTGTTCAGAAAATGCTTATACTTTATATATATATATATATATATATATATATATACATATAAATTATGATAACAAAAATTTTAAGATCCAAGATGGAAATTAATAATAATAATAAATCCGTTGTGGTAAAACAGTTTCATATTGTTGTTGTTTACATGCTGAAAACAACTTTGGAAAATATTTTAAGTTCTGTAATACTACTGGACATAAAAATTGCAACGCCAAGAAGGAATGCAAATATCAAAATGTTATTTACGTAACAGATACATTTTAGTCAGAAGAAAAATTGATTCAATTTTCAGGAAATTTGGAGTAATGTATCCTGAGAAATCAATATATGAAGTAGCAAACTTTAGGAATAATAACAGCACTTATCTGATTAGGCATTGAATCGAACTGAGATTGGATGACACGTTCGTGTACAGCATTATATGAACACGATTCCACACTTCATCGAACATAGTTACTGGTGCGTGGTGGCATTACAGTCGCTTTTTAACGGTTAAAAAGTTATTTTCAATGGTCTGAAATCAGGAGAACACGCTGACCAGTGGAACACACGAATCTAGGGCAGAACGAAGGGCATTAGCTTGTCGAAAATGCAATGGCCGATATTCAGAGTGCCGGGAATGAGAACAAGAATTGATCGAGATGTGTATCCAATTGTGCGACATACTATCTCTCCAGGCGGTGACCCAGTATACGGCTACCAAAACTTCGGTTACCTTAAAAGCTGCATTACTGACATGAGCGCCTTTATGTGTGATCTTCAACGAACGTGGATGCGGGAATGGCGTGATGTTGCCTTTTCCGACAAATCCCAATCCTGTTTATAGCATGATTGCCGCATCCGTATTTGGTGGCATTGTGAATAATGAACATTGCCAGCTGGTATTCAACAGCATCATACTGGCCCATCACCTAGAGTCATAATATATGGTGTCAATGGGTACACGTCTCGATCCCCTCTTGTTCGCATTTCCGGCCCTCTGAATAGCGGCTATTACATTTCTGACGAGTTAAGGCCGGTCTGCCCTATATTCGAGGCCTTCATAGCGCAACATTTAAGCAGGTCAATGCACAATCATAAGTTGTCCATGTTGCTCGGACTTTCCTTGATGCAGTATGTGATGGTCTGTTGTTCAATCCAATGAACTAATGATCGCACCAATGAAAATGACTGTTTAATCGTTGAAAAGCCACTTGAACACCACTACTTACCAGCAACTAAGGTCGGTGAAATGGGACATCATGTTGAAGCTTCATCAAGTGCTGTACCCATACATGTCATCCAATCACTGTTCAATTCAATGCCTAGGCAGATAAGTGCTGTTATTGATCTCAGAGGGCTGCGCTCTATGTACTGATTTCTCAGGATATATTCCTCTAAATTTCCTGAAAATTTAATCAAATGTTCTTCCTACAGCAATGTATGTGCCCAAAAAATATCTTTGTGATATTTGCATTCCTTCTTGGTGTTTTAATTTTAATGTCCAGTAAACAATAAATTAGTAGTGTAAATAAATGACTTTATTGTTTTTATTCCAAACTACTCCCATTGGAAGATGCACTTTCAGTAAAAATACAATAAATTACGCCATTTCTAAAATTCACTACCTAAAATGTACCCCAATGTACACACTTTTCCTTGTAATCAAATTAGGCTAAAATCGGAGCAAACTCAGATATTCAAGGTAAATCTGTGACATTTTAACCTGTTTCGCAGAACGATGTAAAGCCTTTTAATTTTTTATTCCTAACTTTTTTTTATTAATCACACAATAAATAGTACTAAAATATTGTTTAAATGTTACTAATATAAGCTAAAGTTTACCGAAGAATCTTAAATGGATTATAACAAAAGAAATACTTCTTTATCATAAATTTGAGTTACCAGCAATACAGACATCTATCACAAACATCCAACAAAGAGTTTAGAAATTTGAAAGCATAGCTCCATGTCGTTCTTTCTACAGTAGAACCTCGATTAACCGAAACTCACCTCGATTAACCGAAACTCTCCGTTAACCGAAGTCGGTTTCTTCTTCACTTTTTTTTTTCACTTTCTACTATCATCCAAAATTTTCTCTTAACAAACATGTATTTTTAAAGTTTTTTTTTTTTTCCACATTCCTTTTGTATGCAAGCCATCCTTTCCAAACTACGAGTGCTAATAAATATTTTACATGATTATTGATGAATTCTCGATTATCCGAAAATTTCGATTATCCGAAGTACGTTCGCTCCCAATTACTTTGGATAATCGAGGTTCTACTGTATTTCCTCAACACAAACTGTCTATGCCATAGCAAAAGCTCTGCCACTCTTTGCTTAGTACATGGAAAGGTTCAAGCTCTGTGAGATTAATTTTTTCTTTAGATTTTTTGTCTTAGGAACACTGTAATAAAACTCATATAGTTATACAGTTGACAATTAAAATGCTGGATGTTTTTAAATTCTAATAAGTTATTAAAACTGGTAATTTTGGTGCCATCACACTTCTGTAAATCAATAGTTCATTTGTAAATTGGTTGTGCTATAAATGTTTTGCAGACTTAAAAAACTCGAAATCATGGTTTATTCTTGCACTCGGCAGCAAAATTATTAATGCCTAGCAATAATTGCTATGTATGTGATGTAAGCCTAATACTGTTTTAAGTAAATATTTGTTGAGTCATGATCTTAATCTTATGTTATTTATAGAAAAAATAAGTTGATGGTAAAAATTAGCGATCAAACTAAAAAAAAAAAAAAAAAAATGAAAAAATGAAAAATGTGGATGTGGATGTGGATGTGTGCTTCAATAATTTTGCTGCCGACTGTAGCTAAATTCGAAGTGATGTCGAACAGGCGTTGCGAACGCTGCGATTGCGCCATGATCTTTTTCTTCTTCTTCTTCTTTTAAATAAAATAACTTTGGCTTTTAAACGCATATAATGTTTGTTAAAGGAAACAGATGAAAAATATATTAGCTTGAAAGAAATAGATTGTGAAATGTAAATGAAGAATAGTACTTTAAAATGAAATGAAAAGAAAATTTTTGGAGAAAAAAAATATGTTAGTTTAGAAAATGCGAAGCAAAATTACTTTGCTTGTAGAAATGCTCCCATTAGGATTATTTTATTTGTAAAAAAATACGAAATGTTAAAATAAGATAAAATGAAATTCCTGTAAATATTTAATAACTCGAAGAAATAGCGTAAACAGGGGAAATTAAATATAAATTAAAATTAGCTAAAAAGATTTAATCCGTTATTATTTAATTAATATTTATAAAATAAAGATTTGATCCTAACGAAAATAAACGGATTTTAGAAATTTTTCTTAAAAATATAATGACGGAATTTAATATTTCACTTTATTTTCTGCATTTTTTTTTTTTTTTTAATCTAAAACGATCAATTCGTAATGTCATCTAAAACACCATTTGTAATATCATCTGGTACGTAGTCAGCTGGAGGTATATTGAAGCAAACACTAAAAGGAATAAAAAAATTTCAAAATAGCCTCTACCGGCGTTCAAAACTAAGTTTTGTCAGAGGTGTTGTCAGAGGGTTTTTTCAGCAATTTGTACGCAATACCCATTCTTTCAATTCTTATTCTGATAATATGTATATAAAAGAAACTTGTATGTATTTTGTTTTTTGAAGTTCCAGTAACATTTTCGTTTGCTATTTAACCCTAGAATGATTAAATAGGTTTATATATATATTTAGAATTATAAAGAAATTGTTAAAAAAATAGAAATTCAGCATATATTTATTGTATTTTTTTTTTATTAAAGAAGAAAGAATTTTTAATTATTCCTCTCACTTAAAAACAGTAACTAAAACATAAAGCTAAAGTTTGAGAATAATCTCAACTTCAAATGTCTAGAATTTTCTGTAGTTGGATTCCTACATATAATATTTTCCAAAGTATCATACATCAAATGTCTACGTTATTGTAAAAAGTTTATAACACCACGAACCAGGATTTGTTTACTGTTTAAAATCTCATAATAAAACTCAAAGCAGAAATGATTTAAGTAATGCATTACCAATTTCATCAAAAATCTAAAATTCCACATATGAAATATGCTTGCAAAGTACATTCTAATATTTTTTTAGTAAAGGGGATATTCAGCCCTCTCACACAGGTTTCATAAGAACCCACACAGTTCTCGAAAGGCAAAGCCATTCAGTCCTACAGAAATTCCAGGTATTAAATTGACATCGCACTGCTCGAGGCAACATACCCCACGGACTTGATATTGTGGAACTTATTATACCATAAACCAACGAAAGAGGCTCTAATCAAATCACAAGAACACCAAAAGACTCTTCATTTTTTCCCAGGCCTGAATATGAGCTCCAGTATTTTTAAAGGTCAACTTAAACATTTTCGAGGATGCGTTCGTAGCGTGAAAGTCAGTTTCAGTCAAAATACTACAATAAACAGACAAATGATGAAAGTTTAATGCATTATTCAACAAAATCCCTTTTTAGCTTGGTTACAAAGAAAAAAAGACTCAAATATAAATTTTCAGTGACATCTACCATTTCATTCATATATTTTATTTCACGAGCATGGACACTGACCACTTACAGTGTGAGAACCGTTTTTGATGTTCGCACATTGCATCCTGAACACATTTTCAACGGCCGAACGTAATGTATCACCAGGAATGTTCACCACTCTGTGTAAGGCTTTAATTTATAGTGGTCAAGTTGGGCCTTTAACGTCTTGTGTATTGTAAACGATGGAATTCGCAACATCAGTAACTATCTCCTCTGACACTGGTTTCCGCCCTCGACCAAGAAGAAGTGCTAAGGATCACGTTTCATCAAACTTCTTAATCATGCTCAATAAATTAAGTGATAGAAGACTTTTATGCAGGTTCTTATAGCTTCTCTAATCTCGTGAAAAGCAGCAGTTGCTTCCGATTGATAGAAATGAAACAGTTTCATTAGCAGCGCACATTAATTACATGCTAAACTTAGGCCATGCGTAGAATTTCCTTCAGATTTTAGCCTGAATTACTAGCGCTAAAATCGACTACGTAATGATGAATTTGAATTATTTTATTTTACTTTCCCTATAAGCAAACTTTCTTTTCCCTAGACGACATTCTACAGTGCCAAATTTTATTCTGTCGGTAGCTATCAGAACTATTTTTTTTTTTCCGTACCAAACCTTTTTTATCATATCATCACTAATTTCTTGCAGTAATTTCAATGGCATTCTGCTTGATACACCAAACTACAAGAGGATATGAGTAATGTCAGTTTAAATAAAAACGCTCTGTATATATTTTATTTTTTCACCACTGTCCGAAAAATTTAAATAATTTTTATTATTGTTATTTTTTCTTGTGCGAGAGATTAAATGTTTAAATTTTACTCAATTTATTTTTAATAAAATACTTTTGAATAACTATTTTAAGTTTCCTTTAAATTGTTTTATTGAAGTCAACGAGTTTTTGACATTGCGTGTCTGATTAACAAATTTTAACTAAAATTAAATTTTACAGCAAATTTTAAAGTTGTTTTTAATAACTGATTACTAATTGAGTTTCAAAAGTAATCTATTTAACGAAAAAGAAAAAAAAATGATTAATTATATTTTACAAAGTTAATTCAATATTTTATTACTTTTTCTTTTTATTATAATTTAAATTCTCTTTTAAAAAGTCCGTAATGAAAAATGTTAATTCTTTTTAAATGCTTATTATTTTATGTTGTATGCTATTATGCTTTAAAAGTTTTCAGATTTAATTACTTTCCTCATCTTTATCCAAAAAAATTGTTTCGAATTATTATTGCTGATGGATATGTAAAAATAAGTAATAGCTAAATGTTAATTTTTGGAACAAAATCTTTGAAATTTATTGTTAACCGCTTACGTGTTAACAATAAATTATAATTATATTATGTTAACAATTATATTATTCAAACAACAAAATATTCCAGCAATTTTCAAAGTTGTTGACAAAATCTTTCATATTCAACAGTTATTTAAATTTCCTAAACTGGGGTAAAGTCATTTAAAATATATATTCACTATGACAGAAAAACGACTATTTTTTTAAATTAAAATTAAAGTGCAGTTAACATATAATACTCTATTTTAAATATGTGTACAATACTCTAATTTTAATGCAAAATAATGTATATTAAAAATTAATCTTTTTTTTTCCAAAATTTTAAAGCCGATATTTAAATTAAATATAAGAAAAGTAAAATAAATAATCTCTTTAAAAAAAGCCATACTTTAAAAAACTTTTTGTGTGCTTCCAAAATACTTTTTTTTTTTTTTTTTTTTTTTTGTGTGTGTGTGTGTGTGTTCAAGCTTTGTTCATCGACTTACCATGAGGTTGCTAAAGAATTTTTAATGTAGAAATTATCAGAATCTAGGATAATTAAATAAAATTTCTAGAGAAGTACAGTACATACCATATATATTTTACATAGAAATATCCATAATAAGCCATCCACTTGATAACAAAATAATCCTCTATTTAGTTAAAAATATTCTTTAAAATACACATCATTTTTTTCATTAGGTGAAATGTGTAAAATGTATATCTATCAGTTGTTTTCTCAATTAAAAAAAAAAAAAAATGTCTCAGAGAGTCACATCATTTTTATAAATGTTTACAGCTTTTTCAGCACTTTAAAAATAAAATTTAAACGTTCTTTTGATTTCGGTTTGCCTGCATAATCGTGTCCATCCGACAGTGATCAGGCTATCTCCTTACGAATTGGTAACGCAAAAATGTGCGGAATGTACCAAAAGAAGTGAAATAACCATGTGATTCTAAGTTTACCATTTAATTTACTATTCAAATTAGTTAGTTGAATATTAACATTAAATGCAAAGCGAGTACAAGGTAGCTGCACAACATACTGCTAAAAAATATGTCCACCAACAACAGCGTCAACTACCGAAAATGGTTTGGCGACCAAATTCTACCAAAAATAGTGGGGTAAGTAAAAGAAAAATAAGCAATTTTTTGTTAATTTAATTGATTTTGAACAATTTCAATGATTTTTCTTTTAATGGATGTAAAAAATAGTGATTTAATTTTTCTTAAAGGTCATTTAAATATAGTGATCAGTGAAGCGGGAAAAGACCGCTAGTGTTCCTTAAAATTTGTCATTTTTGCCCATTCGCGTGTAAGAAGATTTATATAAAGCTTTTTTTAAATATTGATGTTGTTAAGAATATATATATATACAATAAAACATAAACAAGATTTTAAAATTAATGAAAAAACTGTTTATATTACACAAAATACATTTAAATTTATTGCGCATAAGCAGCAGATGGAATTTAAATGCAAATATAAATGATAGATATCGTAATAAAATTTAATCTTAAAATTTAGCAATTAATAGATACAAAACAATACCAACAGAAAAAATAGAACTGATTTTAACTTATAGGAAAGACTGACACAAAATTGTTGCGATACAGATTAAGAACCAATAAGAGACAAAAACAACTTAAATTACTTACGCCGACATGAATGATAATAATAATAATAAAAAGGACCATTAAACTTAATGACAGAGAAAACAAATAAATGACCACAAAATTAATTGGATAAAAATGCTTAAAATTAGAAATAAATACTCATCAGGGGGCATGTACTTCGTAAATCTGTGAAAGCTGCATCGATTTCGTAAAACAATATAGTTAATCATAGCAATTTATATTTTTCCAGCTCCAATCGAAGCAGAAGAACCATATTGAATGAGAAATTAATTAAAATATTAAATTAAATCTTAATGGATTCCAGAGAGAAAACTAGAAAAACGCATGTGAAGAATATTGCAAAATCATGAAGACATAATGCCGGAGTTTAAATGAAATGGTAGTCCTCAAAACATTTTTTTTTCCGCTATCACAAAAATATTTCAATTTTTGTAAAATTTAAAACACTAATTATTGTCAAGAACAAATTCATTAATTAATAAAAGTTTTATCCTAAAATCAGTATTCCTTTAAGGAAAAAGTCCTTAATGTGTAAAAGACCAAAAGGAATAATCAAACTGCAGACAGCTGTTTCAGTAGCATTGAGCGTACTGTTATCAGTGCGTAAAATAATGTTACGCCCAATGCCAGCGAAACAGCTGTCTGCAGTTCGATTATTCCTTTACGCCTTCTACATGTTGAAAATACTATTTCAAATAAAATACTGTTAAACTTCTGTTAAAATTCTGGAGCATCACTTTATATATACACAGGGTAATCGTAATTAAACTTGGCTTATTCAGAATTCTCTGCAGCTGTTACTAAAATGCGGATTCAGTCGAAAATTTTTATCTAAACAACTCAAAGGATTCACTTAAAGGTTCTGAAAAATAATAATAAAAATAAGGTAAAACAACTCCGCTAGGGGGCGCAATACATCAAAATACAAACAAGCTACAAATTTCAATACCAACGTCTTTATATTAAATAAGCATTTTTGTTATTATTTAGAGACAGTTTAGCGGTGTAAAAACTTTGTTCGACGTGGGGCACTATCATCTGTTTCTGTGCGTAGAGACTGTTTAGCGGTGTAAAACATATTGTTCAAAGTGGGGCACTGTCATCCATTTCTGTGCAACCGATGGAAAGTGGCAGATCAACAGTGATTGCTAGTAATTTGTCGCACATTGTCCTTCACTTCAACAAGGTTTTCATAAAACAGATACAAGATTAACACAATGTCTTATAAACTAACAGCTATCAAAACTGAAAGAATGTTACTCACCCAATCTCCTCCTTTTATACCCAGAACTTACGCTGAATCCATCAGCTTATACAAACCAAGATTATTTTCTTCTTCCCTTCCAGCGCCATAATTATTATTTATACTGTCACAATGCTTAAAAATGTGAAAATAATAGTTTTAAATTTCTTAATGTTTGAAAATGTTAAAATAGACACAATTATTATTGACATATCATTTCAAGCATTTTGACTGTAATGCGCCACCTAGCGATTTTCATTTTCCTATTTATTTATTTATTTATTTATTTGATAGAATCTTTTAGTGTATCATTTGAAATGTCTACCTAAAAAGTTTTGACTCATTCTGCATTTTAGTTATAGCTACAGAGTGGTTTGAATTGGTCAGTTTTAATTACGAACACTTAGTATATACAATTTGACAAGTAAGGCAGACTACAAGAAAACAGTATTTCAAATGTGAAGTATCCATTAGATCAAGAAATATAGGTTTATTAAAAAAAAAAGAAAGAAAAATCTTACTTGATAAGATACTTTAAATTGAAATTCAGAATACCTATTTGAAAAGAAGCACATAAAAGTTATAAGAATGAATATCCAAATGAAATTATTTAACAAATAAAAATAAATATATAGACCATTATTTAAAAAATGAAATACGCAAAAAAAGAAAAGAAAAAAAAACTGAAAGTAACTTATCAAGATAGAACATTTTCTTAGTACGGCAATTTACAGAAGGTTTCAAACTATGAGCATGCAGTTAAGCATAAGTCGAAATGACTACGCCCAACCTTGTGGGAAAAAGGAGGGGGTTGAAATATGAATAAATAAATAAGCAAAACACATAAAAGCTGGAAATTTATCCCAAAAATATAATGACATGAGTGAGACACGAAGAACACCATAAAATAATATTTCATGGAAGATTATTTCTATACAATAATAAAAGAGTTGAGTAGATAGTTAAAGCCTTATAAAGATATTTTTTAACAAAACACTAGAAAAGCCAGATATCATTTAATAATAAAATTGAAATATGTTATCTAAAAGTCATATATTAAAACTTCATATATTAAAAAATTATTATTTAAAGTAGATTTTCTAATTTTAATGTGCAGAAATATTTAAAATTAAACCAATTGATACGATAGGATTACAGAAATTAAGGAACATCTTGTTGTTGTTGAGTGAATTTTACGTCACACTAGCAGTACGACTTGGGCAGTACGCGATCGTCTGTTACTCACACCTCAGGATGGTCCGGAGACATGACATCGCAATTTCGTCCTCCATGGATGAGAAAGGAATATCTTGTAAATGCGACATGTACTGTCATCCTTTGCAAATAATATAGTATACTTAAATTACTATATTTATTTCTATTTCTTATTTAATTATGAATAATGTACACAAAACTTATTTAAAAATAAGATAAAGTTAATTATATTAGCATGTATTAATTATATTAGTATGTTAGTTAATTATATTAGTACGTTTAGTATGTATGTGTATGTATATATATGTACATATATACTAAAATTTCTCATGTTTATAATAATCAATTCGCATTCATAGCCATATTAAAAATACAAAAGTAAGATATTACGTAAGTTTAGTACATACAATTCAAAAGAAGATAAAATATCCAATTTCTCTTCTCAGTTTAGTATATTATTCCATTTCACTTCTAAAGAAGCCGCCCAGAGCAACAAAAATGAAATTGAGTTTTCGAAAGTAATTTATATAGGAGTTATACACTTTATTACACTGAATTTCATGCTTCATAAACTATTATTTTTATTGTTATTATTTTAATGGTGCAGCACTTTCTTCTTAAGCATTAGCCGGTGATGCACCGAATTGTTGACCATTTGTGAAGGGGCACCCATTGGGTGGACGTTGCCTAGTATTCGAACACGGGTCCTGCCAATTGGTCATAAACGGTTATATCATCTTTAAACAACAAACGAAGGAAAATCCCCAATCTATTTTTCTTTTAGTTACTAGTTATTATTTCCTTCCAAATTATTAAAGAAATATATTTAACTATGTGTAAATTCTTGATATTTCACAATGAAAATTGCAGTCTTACTATGGAAAAATTCTGTTTCACTTTTATTTACTGGTTTTAGTTTATAATAACTCATTCCCATTGTTTATAAAAATAATCTGGTGTGTCACCCACACGACTTTCTCTTACCCTGAAATTTAATACTATAAATACAGGTTGCAGATTAAAAGGTAAGATAACGAATACTGTTATGTGTTAAACAATTCATATTAGGCTTCTGAAGAGTTTTATATGATAATAAGTTCTGTGAGAGGGGGGCTACTGCCCCCCTCAACCCCCCGTTTCATTAATGTACCTACATTTATATAGAATTTAATTCGGTTATTAAAAAATAATTTATTAATATTATTATTTAAAAAAATTATCTTTTATGATAATGCAGACGATTTCCATATTAGAGAAGTAGTGTAACACCAAATATCCAAAAAAAGTCCATTTTATTCTCAATATTAAAAAAAAAAAAAAAAAAAAGTACGATTATTTTTCTAAGTTTTTTTTTTTTTTTTTTTTTTTTTTAAAGTAAAAAAAAAAAAAACGATAACTTTGTTTTAAATTATCGCAGATCGACGATTCAACCATTCGTTTTAAAGGTATTGCTCTTTTGAAAGATACCCATCATGAAAATTTACTCCCCTCGAGGGGGGACTTCCCCCACAGGGGGGGAGGCGAGGCTCCTACATACACAAAATTTTTTCCCCAGTTAACTATCTCTATTACAAAAAATATATATTCGTTTCATTTGGTTTAGTGCAGTCTATAGACGTTAAACTCTACTTACCTGTAATTTCCCCCATAGACGTAATGTATTAGAATTCTCTTGATTGTCCCTGTACACGAACCATTTGTTTGATCTTAACGAAAAGCTTACTGTAGCATCCCTATATGATACACATTTAGAATACCAAGTTTGAACTTTCTGCCATAATTTGTTTTTGAGATATTCTGATAACAGACAGACACACAGACACACACACAGACACACACACAGACACACACACAGACATACACACAGACCATTTGCTAAAAACATGATTTTCGTATTCAGGGGACCTCAAAACGTGTAAATATAACAAAATCTCGCGATCAAAAATTTGACCCAAAAACAATACTTTCTCTACCTTATGGGTAAGAGAAAGTAATAAGAGAAAGTAAAAATCTCGCGTTCGAAAATTTGACCCAAAAACAATACTTTCTCTACCTTATGGGTAAGAGAAAGTAAATAATCTGGTGTGTCACTCACACGACTTTCTCTTACCCTGAAATTTAATACTATAAATACAGGTTGCAGATTAATAGGTAAGATAACGTGTACTGTTATGTAAACCTATGTTAAACAATTCATATTAGGCTTCTGAAGAGTTTTATATGATAATTAGATCTGTGTGAGGGGGGCTACCGCCCCCCTCAACCCCCCGTTTCATTAATGCACCTACATTTATATAGAATTTAATTCGGTTATGAAAAAAATTTTCTCTTTTTAAAAAATAATTTATTAAAATTATTATTTAAAAAAATTATCTTTTATGATAAGGCAGACGATTTCCATATTAGAGAAGTAGTATAACACCAAATATATAAAAAAAAAAGTCCATTTTATTCTCAATATTTAAAAAAAAAAAAAAAAAAAAAAAAAAAAAAAAAAGTACGATTTTTTTTCAGTTTTTTTTTCGTTAAAAGTAAAAAAAATCGATAACTTTGTTTTAAATTATCGCAGATCGATGGTTCAACCATTCGTTTTAAAGGTATTGGCGAGCTCTTTTGAAAGATACCCATCATGAAAATTTACTCCCCTCGAGGGGGGACTGCCCCCCCAGGGGGGGAGCCGAGGCTCCTACATACACAAAAAAAATTTCCCTGTTAACTGTCTCTATTACAAAAAATATATATTTGTTTCATTTGGTTTAGTGCAGTCTATAGACGTTAAACTCTATTTTCCTGCAATTTCCCCCATAGACGTAATGTATTAGAATTCTCTTGATTGTCCCTGTACACGAACCATTTGCTTGATCTTAACGAAAAGCTTACTGTAGCATCCCTATATGATATACATTTGGAATACCAAGTTTGAACTTTCTGCCATAATTTGTTTTTGAGATATGCTGATAACAGACAGACACACAGACACACACACAGACACACACACACAGACACACACACACACAGACACACAGACCATTTGCTAAAAACATGATTTTCATATTCAGGGGACCTCAAAACGTGTAAATATAACAAAATCTCGCTTTCGAAAATTTGAGCCAAAACAATACTTTCTCTACCTTATGGGTAAGAGAAAGTAAAAAGTTCTTTTTTCTTTTAATCATTTAATATTAACTTTATCTGAACCTTGTAAGAGGAAATTTAAATTCCATCTTCATCAAAAGCATAAAAGGGCAATTTCTGCCAAAGAAAACATTAATATTATGAGACACTTGCATAAATAATATTTTTAATATTTTATTACATATTGCTTCAAAAATATACTGCTGCAACGCTCACAAAGATAACGCGTTTCCTAAATTTAGGGAGGGAAAAAAAAAAAAAAAAAAAAAAAAAAAACACAATCTTTCATTGAATAAAATAGGTTACAAAGAAAATCATAATGCGTATATTTTACATTTTCTCTAGTAGGAAAATCAAATTTGTAGAAGTCGTGCAACTTATTGTAGTTGAGAAAAAAGTGATAGAAAAATAAAATGGAAAAAACTGAAAAACAAATCGAAGAGTATACTTCGAGCAATAATATCCAATCAAGAGCAAAATATCGCCTGAAGTCTTTTAAAGGTCGTTCTTGAACAGCTTTTATATGCAGTAAGGAATGAATAAATATTTAAATAAGTCTCGTACATATTGGCATCATATTCTATTGTAAAATTCAATTTAACCAGGCATAAAATGTTAAAAAATAAAATTACAAAAAGAGATGAATTTGGGGATTAAATATGCTTTTTTTGTTTTTTGTTTTTCAAAAACATACTTATTAATACTTTAAATATTAATGTAACAATAATATTTATTTTGTTCTTACACGTAATACTCGTACTTTATTAGAAAATTCATTTTTATGATTTTCTTTGTGATAAAAGCATTTTAAAGTTTAAAGTTAACTTAATTATTACAAAACAGTTATGTTGTATACTTTTTTTATGTATGAATGTTTTCAAATTTTTATAACGTATATACAACATTTATTATAGAATACTTGCTTTTGAAAATAAAGCAATTTAATAAAATTATCTCTTTATACTTTCTCTCATATTTGTTTAAAATTACGCATTTCCTATTTATGTTTTCGTAGAATTTTCTTTATTCTGTATGATGAAAGCTAGAAACTTTAAAAACATATTCAGAAAAATAAAGTAGATTTTAACATATTTATCGTATTAACACGTTGAGCGTCACACGAATTCTTAATAAAATCCATTAAAATTCCACAATAATTCCTCCTGTAATAAATAAAAATTAAGTAAATTTTTAATAAATTTTCAATAATTAATTTTCAATGTAATATTTTTAGTTTTATATCATATTTTACACTTTCAACCACCAATTGTTGACGCGGCTTTATATCATATTTGACACATGTCAGTCACCGATGGCTGACATGGCGCTCAACGTGTTAACTCGAGAAATAAATTAACATATGCCATCGTGCGGTGTATGTGTAATTTGAATAGTTTCCATTATCAGTATTTTTCATGTAAGATTCGTTTTAAATAAGTCTTAAAAATACTTTGAATTAGAGTTCTAGATTTAGCATCTTTAGTTTAGTCAAAGGAATAATATTACATAATGAAATGGAGAGATTGCTATAAGACTTCATTTTCGAGCCCAACATTAACTTTAAGATTAAAAAAAAAATGCTATTTTTGCAACAACATTTGAAGATATGATGGACAATATACATTTTACGTCGTTCACGTTCTTACTTTTGATGAAAATTGGCTAAATTTTATTAATTTCATCAAAATATGTAGAAGTGAGATTTTTTGTGGTTTTAATTGGCTATTTTACACAGAGTACAAGATAATATTGCAAAGATTTTTAAATATGTAGTATGAGAACATAGTATCTTTGACATACATAAAAAACACCTTGCACCTTACCCTTGTGCAAACAGTGAAAAAAAAAAAAAAACTTATGCGAAATTATATTTCTCATGAGATTGTTTAACTTCATAAATGTGACTAAACATTTATGCCTTTAAAAGTATAGTCCAATCATGGATATAAGATCCTTGGAGCGATTGCCCAGAGCTAAACTATCAAAATAGACTAAATTATTTTGAAGGTGGAGATGTACAAAATACATTACATATCAGATAGGAAGAATACAATAGGAGTTTGCCCTATTTAATGGATTCAAACCAATCTAGTTGGCGTCTAGAGAAGGTATCGCCAGTGCAAAGTTCGAACTTGTGTGGTGGGGGTGTTGTGCTCTTATTGCATCCATATTTTGGTTCCTTGGTTAGACACTGTAAACTTTGAACATTAAAATTATCTGTGTTCTGTTCAAATTTATTAGAAGGTGCTGCTGGTGGTGTGTTTAATCAAGAAAATAAAAAGTGAAAATTAAGTTTTTTTTTTTTCAGTTATACTGAGTTTGTTTTTATCTGTATTTTGTATAAAAACTTTTTACCAATATTCAAGCTTTTATTTCATACCTTTGCACTTAAGTATAGAACCTTTTCATAGGCAAGTATTGGAATGAAACTATTTTTTTCTTCAGTGGTACATAAATAGCTGCTAATATACAAGGTTGTTATGAATAAATTGACGGTACTCAGAGACAGATAGTACTGACTGTATAGATCAGAACAGAATGAAACATCAAATGTGTATTATTCGGATGTTTACGTACAAGAAAAAGGTTTTACTTTTCGGCGACAGCTTGCACTGCTGATACAGTCGATAAAAAAAGTGTCCGAACACTAGCAAAAATTCCTATGTAAAAAAGTAGAGTTAATGCTGTTTTATTAAATAAATCCTTGTCAAATCCTGTTCTTAGACTGACTAAGAACAGGATTCGACATGGATTTATTAAAAAAACTGTATTAAGTGTACTTTTTTTTACATAGGAATTTTTGCTAGTGTTCTGACACTTTTGTTACCGACTGTACTGAAAGATTAGTTATGCAAAAAACATATGCCTTTAAACGTTCAATTGCAGCCGGCTTCTTTTCCTCTTCATTCCTTTAATCTTTGTTTCCATGTTAGATAATTGTTTGCATATTAGAAAAAAATATACATATATATATACATATGCATTTTATTTTGTAAACACTAGCAAAAATTCCTATATAAAAAAAATAGAGTTAATACTGTTTTGTTAAATAATTCCTTGTCGAATCCTGTTCTTAGTTTGTCTCAGAACATGATTCGTCAAGGATTTATTTAACAAAACAGTATTAACTCTACTTTTTTTATATAGGAATTTTTTCTAGTGTTCGGACACTTTTGTTACCGACTGTACTTGTGACGCTTGTCTATGCAACAAGTTTTAAAGCCAAGATGCAACAACGTATTGAACTGTTTATGCAATAGACAGTCCTAATTACATTATTCAGATTCAAATGGGTTTGTTATAAACCTATAAGGGACGTTATTTCTGCTTCAACAATATTGTAATCGTGTGCAAATTATTACCACAAACAAGGAGATTTTACTGCAAAATTCTTTTGCATCTTCCTTATTTAGGTCCGCTTTTGTTGCAAACTGTATACTGACGAAATATAAAAATAATATTGTTTTCTTGTAATCTTCAACTCTATTATCTTTATAATGCACTAGGTTTCATTTTGATCCAATCAATAGAATTAGAGCTGTTGACTTCAGAATGTTGTCAATTAATTCTAACCATCTTGCACTACCACAAATATTTAGAATTAGCTCTGGGACAAATGAACGGTTTAACGTTTCTTTTCAATATTCGTCGCCAATTGCCCAATTTATAGCATTAGTGCGACGTAAAACCCATTCAACTTCTACTTCAACTGTTCAATATTGGTTCTGCGGAAACATGCTGAGAACAACAGAGATTGCATATTCATTCTCCTAACACCGGTAGAAAAGATACTATTAGTTTCATTTTGATTCAGACAAATAGATCTGGAGTTATTGACATCAGAGTATCATCAATTAGTTCGTCAAATTATTTTTCAGATGCAATATTATAAAAGAACATTGATGGCGAAATCACATTTCTGTGTTATTGTAAAAGAAATCTGTATACACTAAGCGACAAAAATGAAAAAAAAAAAGGGGGTCGCATTGCAGAAAAAATTACTTAAACTTTTTTTATTTGTAATAACTTTAAAATTAATGGTTGAAACACATAAAACTGTCATCAAAGGGATAAAATGATACCTATGTGCATTTTCGATTTAAAAATTCGCTTTATTGCACTCTACGAAGTACTTTATAAAAATCTACATAAAACTTTATTTTAAAAGATAATGCAATAACCATACACTTTGTATTCTATTATGATTTATTATAAGAAATAAACAATTCATATTTTAATATATGAAATAAAACTATTTATTTGTTAGACTTAAGCAATTTTTTAATAAAAATATGTATTCTGCATTGGGTTAGTTCCACCTTTATATAGAATTACTGCTTTAATGCACAGTGGCATAGTATTATACCGTTTTTTGTTATAAATCTCAAAAATTTCACTGTGCTAAATATTGTAAATAATTTCTCTAGTTCTTGCAAATTTGTAGGCTGAAAATTTCGAATCCTCGTCTCTCTCCCAGCGCTTTTTTATGACTAAACATTTTCGAGCGAATTGAGATTAGGACTGTTTCCAAGTCTAATAAAGAAGAAATTCTACTATATTCTTTATAGGATTTAACTTAGAGTGAAAAAAGATATTATTACTTACAGAAATATAGGTACTCATGGGAATGTATGGGTAATTTTAATAATTTCATTCAAACTGACGTACCACAGACGCCATACAGCAAGGTGCATTATCATCTTGAAATGCTGTCTGAAGAAAAGTGTGAAATACCTCCAAAATAGTCGGTCAGGCGCCACTTTTATAATTCCCGTGTTTTATTTTGAATTAATTGATCCCTTGATCAGGAAAATTTGCCCGATTTCTTGAAAAACTGTGCACCTCCGTACCATAATGTACGGAGAAAATGTCACTGGTTTAAGAGTGCGATTTTCATTACGTCGATCACAATTTCGTCCTCATTCTAGTTTTTTTCACCTGCTCGAAATAAAGTAAACTTGATTAAACAGAGAAAATCAGTTCAGCCTAATAATTAACTGATAATGTTTTTAAATTTTTGGTCAAATAAAGTATTGTTTTTCTAAATCTTTTCCTTAATAATGACTTTTTTCGCAGATCTTTTGTTCTTTAACCTACTTTGTTTAATTGATCTCGCATTATTTTTGAAGAAAGTAATTTACTATGCACCTATTTTCTTATCTTTTTTTAAGTTTTGAACATGATACAAATCGATTTTTTAAAAATTTGCACTTTAACTTGCTGTTATCTTGCTTTTATGAGCAACGGGGACGCCTAAAGCCAAATTTCCAGTTTAAACCGCCAAAAAATTTTATATTTTGCTAAAAACCATTTTACCAATATTTCTTTAACATTGAATTATTTTGCCATCTCCCGTATTAAAATATTTTTTGATTTGCATTCAAATATTAATACTTTTCGCGGCATCGTTAACTGCCTTATTCTTATTATTTTTGAAATATTTTCTAAAATTACCGTTTTTCTGACAACTGCATTTTGTTTTTAACGCTGGACACAATGCTAAAGTGTATGTGGAGGACAACATAATAAAATCGATTCGAAAATTTGGTTTTTAAACGATAAAATTGGCGGTTGTAGAGGGTGAAAAGGAAAATGTCCAAGTGCGTCTTTTTTTTTTTTTTTTTTTTTGTCTTTTGTCGCTTAGTGTAATTTAATTTAAATGTCACAGAACATGCTGAGGCTCCATTATTTCTCAATAAACTTTAAATACATTGGCAGTTCATATGTTACTTTTGAAGGATAATTTGAAAGGTATTATATTCCCCGCAATTTACATAAAATCATTACATTTCTTAAATATATACATATGACCTAAACTTACAAGGGCCCACCAGCGGCTGAGCGGTTCTGCGCTCAAAGCTGGTAGACGTGAAGTGCCGGGATCAATCCCATGTCGCGCTCGTTGGCCTAGCCGTTAGGAGTTTTCCATGGTTTTCTCTGAAACTTGCGTAAATACGGGCTAGGACCCTTTAGAAATACCTCCCACGGTGGGCACTCCGCCTCAGGCCTACGACCTACAGCAGTCAAACGGCCTTATTCCCAAATCCAATCCAATCCAATTCAATCCTAAACTTACAAGTTGATTTTACCATGTTTTTATTAACTTCAATTCTTGTGTGTTTGTCAGGGACAAATCTTCCAATCGATTTTTAACTAACTTCCCGACTAGCTAGACATTTGAAACTTTCACAGTAGCTCAGAACCCGGTGACAACACAATACTTCAAAGTCAGATTTTCGAATTTTCGAATAGTTTTCTTTTAATTAATTAAAATGTGAAAATGATAAGCTCCTAATAGCAATAAAAATAGCCATTAAAATATTAACTATAATTTAATTGTTGCGAAAAAAAATTTACGAGTTCATTTTCTTTCGACCTAAAAATAAATACATTTAATTAAACGTGAGCGTTAAAAAATTGTTAAAAGTTAAATTATGCATTTGGAAAAAATTGACGTCGTTATCATTTTAAAGATTTTCTACACAATGATAAAGTGCTAATGTAGTTCATGATGCAAATATATGTTGTTCGGAAAGGATTAATATTTTATTTTTAAAACCAACTTTTTTTTTTAAATTCAAATTTCCGGTAACTCTTTAACCAATCACATTAGAACGTCCATCTTTGGAATATCGATAATAAGAATTTTCTCGCCAAAAGTCGCCAAAAAAGTCGCCAAGGGCAAAAAGTTGTCAAATTTGGCCCCAAATCCATTACCTGCCTATTGGAGCTTTTTAATGCGTTTTAAAGAGAAGTTTAAGCTATTTAAAAACATGGTATATAATTTTTTTTTTTATCTTATAATTATTTATATTATTCCCATGTTTAATCACTCAACTTTTTACTGTACAAACATCATGATATAAAATCAAACTAAAGTAATAATTATATCTCGATTTTTGAGAAACTGTAAATGTGTGATAATTATTAATATTTAAGATATAATCACTAAAATTAATTTTAAGTTTACATTTAAAAGTCTTACTTCTATTTATAAATATGTATAAACACGGAAACTTAAATTATCTTCATCTCATTCCGTTAAAATTTAATTTATCCTGCCACTGAAGGTGTTTAATAAATCACCTGAGGTGAAAAATTTCATACACTTGATAAACACATAGAAAAGTTCTTCCGAAATCTTCACATCATACCGGATGTTAAATTTTCCGCAGTTAATTTGTTGACAAAATCTTTTTATTATAAAGATTTTCTTAATACTCTGTGAAAATAAGTTGTTCACCACGTATATATAAATCACAAAGGAAGGAAAGAGACTTACTGGTTTACGTAAAAGTAGAAAGTCGATTTCGATTTTCCAAAACTTTGTTCTGTTGCTTGGATCTTAATTAATTCATTCACTAACCTCACTCGAGCGTTTGCTTTTAATTAGTCCATACGCTCTCTGGCAAAATTTCGATCAGTTTCCAAGCTTCGGTGGGACTCTATTATCACATTGGGAAGCCTTAGGTCAAACGTGGACTATTATTAATTTTAGACACAAGCATGTTTAGATGAAACTGCATTGATGTTGTTCAATCATCTCTCTCTGTAGATTAAGAAAAGAAAAAGAATGATCAAAGCTGTATTTTACGGAATAATTTTACGCGTTAAATTTCTAATTAAATTTACTTGTTTTAAAGTTATTTTCATTGCAATATGAGAAATTTATAATTAGAAATTTCCCGCAACAGCAAATTAGATAATTTATTTTAGATTAGAAGGGTTTATTGAAACATTTGATGAAGTGTAAATAACAATGCTTAAAAGTTATTGTAATTTAAATTATCTAATTATTATAATTTAATGTAGTTAATGTAATGTAGTTAATGTAAGGTTGTATACTTCACCCGCATTACATTATTATATGGAAATGGTTATAATTTTTAGTTTAAATACAGTGTATTTAAAAAATTTTGACCTTGGTTTTTATTCCATAAACAGTAATTTTACACATATAATCTAAGTTACAAAATTACGTACAAACGGTACAGAATTTTATGACATCAGTTAAAATTTTCAGATCATTCAATTTAAAAAGATGCAGAATTTAAATTATGCGCACTTTGTTCACAAATTATTTCTAGTAAGAAATGTGCCTTGTTCTCTCATAAGTTCATGTACAAAATTTTGACATTGCATTACGAAAAATTCTAGAAAAATAACAAAACAAAAATGTTAGCATAAATGACTTTTCGGTATTCCTCCATAAGATCCCTGTTAAAAAAATTTATACAAACACATCGCGTTTCCAGGGTCATACACAAATTACGATAAAAGCAGTAATACAATAAATAAATAAATACATTTACATTTTGAAATGCAGCTACAGAACTTTCGGAAATTCATAAAAGATTTGGATTACGTTATACATCTTTATCTCACTAAAATTTGTGCATTACTGTCTAATATTTTCCGTCACTGGTAATATATATATATATATATATATATATATTTGTTTCAAGAATGCATCTCTACATAATCTGCTGTCTCTAAAAAATTAACCTTTTAAATTTAAATGAAAATAAAGCAATAAATTAGATAAAAGCCTGGAATTTTTAAATTTTATTATTTTTTCATAGACATTCTTGCGAAATGCATAATTTTAATATGATATATATTTATTGTACTACAATCGTAAATATATATACACATATATGTGAATTTCATCGCTTTATTGTTTCCAATACCTTTAATTATTTTAAAATACGAATTTATTTTTCAATTAATATATATTAAAAGTAACTAAATAAAAACAAAAAGCTGTACTTTTTATTTATTAAAGCATCAATCAGAACTAAAATTATAACATTTAGTTTTTTTTTTTTTTTTTTTTTTACAGACGTTATATATTACATTATACATTGTTGTTAAAAATTAACAGACGGTACTCAGATACCGGTAGTCAAATTTCAAGACTATGCTTTGTATATCATGTGGCCAAGGTTTAGGATAAAAAAAAAAAGTTAATAAACAACAGCCAGCGTTTTTTGATCTAAATCAAGTTTTGCTATAAGATCAATATCTGTCATTACGAAAAAATTACTCGCTTTCAGTGAATATGCTACACTGAAATATTTCCAGATGCATGTTCGATTCCCAAATCTTAATCCGCGTGACTTCTCTCTGCAGAATTTCTTCAAAATTTGTGTGTATCACGGACGTGTATTTAAAGAAATGGACCTGAATGTCAAAATTCTTCACCTTGTACCGCTCATTTTTAATATAATTTATTGCGTGCGGTTGTTGACGCAGTACACTGTTAAAAATTTCAACAGTAAACTCTGTGTAATCTATTATCTTAAGTCTTACATAAAATTACAGAGAAAAATAAACGGAGATGTTAAAAAACTTATTTAATACATTCATTTTAATAACTAGTATCAATTTAATTAATTATTGGTGAGAATATATTTCGGACTTGGAATGCATTTTCTAAAGTAGAAACCATCATTTTTAATTTTAATTTAAAAATATAAATAATAAAATTACGTAAAAATACAGAATAAAGATTCGAAATCTCGATTATTCACTTTTAACTAAGAATTACTGTAAACTTACAGAGACTCTAGATAAATATTTACTTTAAATCTACAGAAATTTTTAACAGTATACTATGCTTTCAAAAAGATGTTCACCTTTAAGACATGCACGTTGCGCACAGATGTGTGCAAATAAATCTGTTTATTTTTTACTTTTGTGTCATAATTAACTCAGATTACTCTCATAAATATGTTTTAATACCTATTTTCAAAAAATAAATTCCATCACCTAACCCAAACAATCTTCAATGTGTTGAATTCCATCAGGATAAGGTTACAAGTCATACAGTCGGCTGCAAAATTATTCAAGCACTAGCCAATAATTCCTATATTTAAAAAGTACACTTAAGACTGTTTTGCTAAGTAAATCCTTGTCGAATCATGTTCTTAGACTGATTAAGAACATGACTCGACAAGGATTTATTTAACAAAGCTGTATTAAGTGTACTTTTTTTTGGCAAGGATTATTGCTAGGGCTCGAATAATTTTGCAGCCGACTGTACCTTTTAATTTTACAGCTCTATTTTTTGAAAATATGAAACATGAAACCGGAATTGAAACTATTCGTTTTATATGCATCCCACCAAAGTTCCTTGACGTGTCTTTTATGGATTATTGTACATTTGAACTTTTAAAACAATCTCTTTTAAAGCAGCATCCCAAAGCATTGGATGGACTATGGAATGTTTTGGAAGAGGAGTGGAACAAAATCAACCTTGATGTTCTAATAAATACTCTGCTCTCTATGAAATCAAGATTTAATATGATAGTTTAACAAAAGTGCTATCAGACTGAACATATTACAAAATAAAATTCTGATATTTGGTTTTTTATATATATATATATATATATGTATATATATATCTTTGCAAAATCGTTGCATCCTCTGTATTTGTCTGATGCATAAATAAATATATATATATATATATATATTTTTTTTTTCATTTTCCCCCATAAAATGATATGAAATGGATTTTAAAAATTATATTTTTCATTTTAATATTTTAAGCCCATTTAATCTTTTAGATAACGTTATTCACAATTTTTTATTGTTAAATTATTCATAAATGCAAATTTTCGCCTTACAATACAAAATTTTTTGAGATGATTTTTTAACAATTATATTTTATTTATATTTAATACTTACCAAAAAAAAGTAAATAAAGACTCTTTAATTAATTAGATGAAGTTAGCAAGAAAAACATGTCTTATTAGTTATGGAAGATTAGAAAACTTTCAGAAGTATAAAGACATACACCATAAACAAACCGTTTAAAATAATAATTAAAAAGAGAGCGAGAGAGAGATTTTATTTATTACTTAAACAAGCATTTGCGTGAAATAATATTCCATAGCACGCTACTTATAATTAAGGATTTTTTTTATAAATATTTAATCGGTTCTTAAGAATTATACTTTATAAAATATTTAAATGAGTGCAAATTTTTAATTGCAATTTGGATTATGTTCTCAAATAAAAATTCGCACATCATGGTAGCCATTTTTTTTTCACAGATGTAGTACTTTTCAAATTACAGTTCAATAATGTAGTAAAAACTTCTAAAATACTTTATATATATATATATATATATATATAAACTTATACATAAAATATTTTAGAATATTATACATATATAAAGAAGAGTCATCCATCGCATATACGAATGAGATATTTTTATTATTTCATTTCATATTTGAACTGACTTGGTTTTAAATTACGGAGACAAGGCATATTAAAATTAATAATTACTTTCTCCCTTATTCAGTAGAAGAAAATAGTGAAAACAGTAAAAATTTTTAACATCCGGTTTTCTATGGAATTATACGTTTTGAGACCTACAGAACACAATTTGACCATTTTTTAGAAAATATCTGTGTGTGTAACAAATATAATGTGACAAATCTAGCTCGAAAAATAATGCCCAGAATTTGAAATAAGTTTATATTTAGTTTCACCTTGGCATAAATTGGTGCCAATCAACATTTCGGGCAAAACTCTTAATAAATCGTACTGCAATTTTGAGATTTTTAACATTTAAAGTAAGGCTATCTCTCAGATTCTTCCTATTTTAGTACATATCGGTCAACAAATGGCGCTAATGTACTGTATATTTTCCTATGAATGAAAAGACTATGTATCTACATCTGTCATTTATAAATACACAAAACTTGATTTTGAGATAACCATAATGAAAATTATTTTTAATAAATTATTAATGCTGGCTTAATGTGGGTGTATATCATTCAAAATGTGGCGCTACTATTACTGATCTTCTGTGATTCTTGTCTTCATCTCAGCATTTATAGATAAACATCGCACCAAACGGTTTATGTAAAAACTTTATTGAATGAAGTTATAATTAAACCATTTTACATTTTAATCAGTAAAGGGCAATGTTATATAGAACAATATAAATAAATTTTGTGATGGCGGCAACATACTTGTTTTTGTGTTCTATTCTGTCGTTTTCTACATTGTGTACTGTCATGAAATGTATTATTTTTATATATAAAGTGTATTTATGTGATAAAAAAGTAATTTAAGTACATCTCTTTTAGGGCCCTCCGTGGCCGAGTAGTTATGTTACCACACTGCTAATCACTTTCGAGCGCAGGAGAGCGGGTTCGATTCCCGAGTCGGTCTTGGGTGTCTTTAAAATTCTTCGTATTGTAATTCTGTCATGTGCAATTTGTCTTTATCTAAGAAAATATTTAGAAGCGGACTAGAGGTCAAGTATACAAATCTGATGTATGTTATCAGTAAACGGCAAAGCCTCTTTTATGACGAAAAGAATGTAAAATAATTCTCCATGAAAATTATTTTAAATTTTAAATTATTTTATTATGCGTTTCGTGTATTTAACTGAACATATCTTTTTTTTTTTTTTTTTTTTTTTTTTTTTAAATCTCAATTATGGTGCGAGTTAAAAAAATGAAATTAACAAAGTTGTGAGGTATAACTGGACGTCATACGTCAATCATAACTTAATTAGTAAGTAAGAAATAGCACAAGACTCATATTTAAATACAAATAAAGTTTATTAGAGCTTAAAGGCAAGGAGGACGCTTGGGCTAAACTCAATATAAAATCTTAAATAACTTAAGAAAGATAACTTCAATAAATAAATGCAAGCTTGATCTCACCAATAAAGCTACTGTAGTAAGATGATGGCTGTTCTCGGTGATCCACGAAACTTCTCCAACTTAGACTACGGTGGTAGGATTCCCTGTATCCACCAAAATCTACACAATAATTCAACTCCTTCAAAACCACCACAACATTCGCCTAGCTAAGAAACTTAATCACTAAATGATCGCCTAAGAACAGTTGTATTCTACTCCACACCTTACACCAAAGATAAGGTCATTGTGCCTAAATGCGATAACCCATAAATGCGACAAAGTACTTCTACTGAAAATCTAAATGCATAAATTGCATACTTGTAAATCATAATGGAACATACATATTTTAAGAATGGTTCGCGAAACTTTTCATTAAATTTTAATGTTTTTTTCTAGTAGAATTTTCTTTTGATATAAACATTGTTCATTATGGCTTTCCGCGGTCTTTTCCTAATTGCGATGAAATATTTTCAAATTGTAACTGTGATTTAAACCTTTTATCTTTAAAGGTCAAATAACCACTGTTACATCATGTGCTTGAATATCCTTTACACCTGTTAGAAGCAAATTAAAGAAAATACTACACATTTTTAATTAGAGGTGTTTAAATTTTTTTACCGCATTTAACGGTCTGTTTACAACATTTTCCTAAATGCGACAAATTTTATCCCTAAAATGCGGAGAGTTTTACAATTGATATATAAAGGTAAGTTTAACCATTTTTTCCTTTTTAACACTTTCCAACAAGGTTGAAAAGTGTATGGTTATGGAATTTCTTGAAACTAATATATGTTATTCAAGTTCACTGAGCTCATATCTCAACTGGTTTGCTTACAGGGACACCCGAAAGTATTCCAAAGGATTGTGTTCTATGAGAGCTATTCCTGTAAGCCATATTTAATAACTTAACTGAGCACAGATATTAATGAAATTAAAATATGTTATTGAAGTTCACTTTCGGATGTTTCAATTATAAAATGGAATAAATACTACCACTGGTTTGTGCACAAGGACACTCGAAAGTATTCCAAAGCATTGCTTTCTATGAGAGGTATTTGTATAAACCAAATTTTAATAACTTTACTTTCAACAAAGCTTAATGAAATTGAAATAAGCTATTCATATGTACAAAAGAGTGCTTTCTACAGAAGGTAGTATGATCAGCATTAGATTTACAGGGCCACACAAAAATATTCAGTTACATTAAGAGCCGTTAATAAAAATTTGCTAGAATGGCACTTTCGTTTACATTAAGCGTTTTTAACACTGATAGCAATTTTTAAGTGTGAATATGATTTCAATTTGCGTATCTGTCTGTTCGTCTGTCCCTCCGTCTGTTCACGCACTAACTCTCGTAAATATTTATTTAATTTCTTGAAACTGATATATGTTATTCAAGTTCACTATTAAGGGTTCGTTTTAACGGAGCTCTTTCGAAAAGCAGGAAAAGCTGGGCAGGAGTTCCCCAGGGCTCAGTTCTTAGCCCATTACTCTTTCTTTTGTATGTTAACGATATCCACCAACACCTACATGATGAAACAAAAATTGCCTGCCTTGCAGACGACATAGCTATATGGCATACCTGCAATGATATTGATAAATCTGCCCTCGCTCTTAACCAATCACTGAAGAATGTCCTAACCTGGTCTCAGAATCTAAAACTGAAATTTAATCCTCAGAAGTCGTTATTCACGGTGTTTTCAACGGATCGAAAACACAGAAACCAATTCAGACCTACCATCATGCTGAATGGCGTTCCCCTTACACAAACAGATAATCCAAAATACCTAGAAGTACAACTTGATCCCGAATTGCGATTTGGTGAACACATCAAGAATTGTGGAAACAAAGCTCTAAAGAGGCTAAAAATCCTAAAGAGCTTATGTGGCACTAACTGGGGAGCAAACCCTAAAACCCTTCGGACAACTTATACTGCCCTGGCAAGACCACATCTTGAGTATGCCACCCCCATTTGGGCCCATACTTCAGCCACAACACACCACTACTTGGACAGCATCCAGGCTAGAGCAGCCAAAATCATCTGCGGTGCAGTTTCCTCTACAAACAATGAAAAAGTGATACGAGAATGTGGCTTAGCATCATTCAATAACAGAAGGAAGTACCAAACCATAAACTTTACTAACAAAATACGAAGTCGTGACTCAGACCACATCTCACGAAGAACCTTTTAAAATTGGTCCAAGAAAACCAGACTTAAAAGGTCGTCCACTCTACAATTTGATTCCGATATAAGACGAGAGATCGGTCTCGAGCACAGCACCCTTGATTTCCTGGAAGAGCCTGCATTCTCTAAGTGCTTACCCAAGAATACCACTATCAACACCAATCTCGTTGTTCCATGCTCCAAAAAGGAATTAACATCAGTTATCTTTGAAAAGGGTATGCAAACAATCAATGCAATGTCGGAAAATAATCTTGTCCACGCATATACTGAT
Source organism: Salticus scenicus (assembly GCA_963930645.1). NCBI lineage: Eukaryota > Metazoa > Arthropoda > Arachnida > Araneae > Salticidae > Salticus > Salticus scenicus. The sequence goes on along the minus strand of OZ005651.1, from coordinate 251,029,862 downwards.
GTATCAGCTGACGAAACTTTTCAAAAAGGCGGTGCGGACGTACACTTTGTACTACCCAACGGCAGAACTACGAACCATTCACTGGTCACTGGTTCCATTGCCTCAAATTTCACCAGTGAACTTAAAGCAATATACAATGCATTGCATGAATACATCTTACTCAACAACACTGACAAAGCTAACGGGCTAGTCATCTTTTGTGACTCCAAAGCTGCTTTAGAAGCATTAAATAAAGGTCAATCAAGGCTAACCCACAATATCCAATACCAATTAGAAGAAATTGACAAACTACACAAGATATGTATTCTACAGTGGATCCCCGCGCATGTCGGCATCCCTGGAAACGAAGTGGCAGATCAAATTGCCAAGAAAGGGAGAAATCTCAATAATGAAAATATCGCCAAGGTCACTCTTGACGATGTTAATGCGATGGCAAGGTTCCGTTTAAGAGAAAACACCATTAAAAAAGACTTGCAGATCTGTGAAATAAACGCTAACAGAGACCTTACCAAAACTATCACCCGCCTTAGAACTGGTCATTATCGAGGTATGAAGATTCTGAGAGATGGCAATAGAACTTACCGTCTCTGCAGCAACTGTGATGATGTTCCACTAACACCAAAACATATTTTTGACTGCCCAGCCATTTTAAGATCCCTGACTCAGCTTGGGGAATTCTCCCCCTTTGACATCGAGAGTCTGTACTCCGATAACAACAAGGAGTTGGCCGGCTGTGTTTTGCACACTCGGCACACTATAGAGAACCCATCTCTATAGTTCTCCCCATGGACACGATACCAACCAACCAACCAAGTTCACTATCGAATCTTCTCTATTGAAAATGGAGTTAATATCTCTTTTTGTTTGCGTACAGAGACACCTAAACGTTTCCTGAAGCATTGCGCTGCATGAGAGATATTTCTATAAACCATATTTTAATACCTTTACTGTACAAAAATCTTAATCAAATTGAAAAATGTTATTCAAGTTCACTATCGGATATTTCATATATAAAATGGAGTAAACACCACTACTGATTTGTGCACAGGGACACTCGAAAGTATAACAAAGCATTGCGTTTTATGAGAGGTATATCTATAAACCAAATTTTAATAACTTTACTTTCCACAAAGCTTAATGAAATTGAAATATGTTATTCATATGCACAAAAGATTTTTTTCTATAGAGTACAGTATGATTAGAATTAGATTTACAGAGCCCCACAAAAATATTCAGTTGCATCAAGAGCTATTAATAAAAATTTGCTAGAATTGCACTTTTGTTTACATTAAGCGTTTTAAACACTTTCTAACAGTTTTTAATTGTGAATATAATTTCAATTTGCGTATCTGTTTGTCTGTTTGTCTGCCCATCCGTCTGTCTTTCTGCGGTCTAACTCCGGTAAATATTTATGGAATACCTTGAAACTAATATATGTTATTTAAGTTCACTCTCGGATGTCCTCTATTGAAGATAGAGTGGATACCTCTACTGGTATGTGTACAGGGACACCGGAAAGTACTGCAAACTATTGTTTTCTATGAGAAGTTTTTCTGTAAATCATATTTTAATAATATTGCTGTACATATATCTTAATAAAATTGAAATATGTTATTCAAGTTCACTATTGGATGTTTCCTATGTAAAATGGAGTAAATATTACCACTGGTTTGTGTACAGGGAGGTATTTCTACAAACCAAATTTTAATAACTTTACTTTGTACAAAGCTTAATGAAATTGAGATATGTTATTCATATGCGCAAAGGAATGCTTTCTATAGAATACAGTATGTTTACTATTAGTCTTACAGGGCCGCATAAAATATTAAGTTACATTAAGAGCTATTAATAAAAATTTACTGTAATTGTATTTTCTTTTACAATAAGAGTTTTTAACTCTTTCTAACAATTTTGAAGTTCGAATAAAATTTAATTTGTTTATCTTTCTGTTCGATTGTCTATCTTTCTATCTGTCTGTCCCTCGTCCCGTAAGTACTTAAATATTTTCAGACATCTCAATTAAATTTTTAAAATTGATATAAATTCACTATGGAATGTTTCCTATTTAAAATGCCATTAATATGTCCTGAACAACGGGTTTGTGTACAGGGACGAAACTAACACACGAAACTAATAACACGAAACTTCCAATGCATTGCGGTTTAGGACAGACATTTTTATAAATCAAATTTAAATAACTTTCTAATGTAAAAATCATAAAGAAATTGAAATGTATTTTAATATTCTAAAATAATATTTTGTATAGAATACGATATGATCAATCTTCAGATTTACTGGACTACACTAATATATTCAAATACATTAAGAGCAGCAGTTATAATCTAACGGCTGAATTTTTTTTTTTTTTTTTTTTTTTTTTTTTTTTGCATTAAGCCTTTTTAACGTTTTTCAATGATGTCTAAGAGTGGTTTTAAATTCAATTAGTCAATCTCAATATTTTTCTGTGCTTCTGTCTGCGGTGTGATAATGTAGGCAAAGAATATTGAAAGTTATACGATATAACAAGTACATACAGTTGGAAAGTGTTAATAATATCAATGCGTACTGCATGATTTTTCATTCTTGTTTTAACACTTTCCAAGAAGGTTGAAAAGTGTTAATGACTTCAGTTTGTCTGTCTGTCAGCGCTCTAACTCCATTAATGGAATTTCATGAAACTGATATATCGTATTGAAGTTCACTATCCGAATTTCCCTATTGAAAATGCAGTGCGTACCTCTCCTGGTTTGTGTACAGGGACACCCAAAAATTTTCCAAAGCATTGTGTTCTATAAGACATATTGCTATAAACCGTATTTTGATACATTTCCTTTACAGAAATCTTAATGAAATTGAAATATATTATTAAGTTCACTAATGAAGTAAATACCATAACTGGTTTGTATACAGGAATACCCTAAAGTATTTAAAAGCACTGCGTTGTATGGGAGGTATTTCTAAATACGAAATTTGAATAACTTTACTTTGCACAAGTCTTAATAAAATTAAAATATATTATTCATATGCACAAAAAAATGCCTTCCATAAAATGCAGTATAATTAGCATTACATTTACAGGGCCACATGAAAATATTCAGCTACATTAAGGGGTATTATTAGAAATTTGCTGGTATCGGATTTTCGTTCTTATTAAGCGTTTTTATCACTTTCTAAATGTTGTTAACACTTTCAAACAAAATTGAAAAGTGTTAATGACTTAGGTGTGTCTGTCTGTCCGCGCTTTATATCCCGTAAATATTCATGAAATTACACAGAGTTACACATACACTGTTCAGAAAAGTAGAGTTAAACACGGAGTTACGCACGCTGTTATAAAAAGGCAAAGTTACACACATAGTTACACACAAACTGTTAATAAAAATGCAGAGTTACACACAGAGCTACATACGCACTGTTAGAAAAAAATTAGCGGTACACACATCGTTACACACATTGTAAAAAAAAAAAGATTTTTATATGGAGTTACACACACAGTTAATAAAAAGGCGAAATTATAAATTGAGTTACATACACTTTTAATAAAAAGGCAAAGTTACACACAAAGTTACACACAAAGTTACACACTCATAGTTAAAAAGAAGGCAAAGTTACACAGAGAGTTACAAACGCACTGTTAATTATATACAGGGTTACACACACACTGTCAGTTACACATAGAGTTACACACACTGTTAGCAAAAAATCAGCAATAGACACAGAGTAACACACACTGTTCAAAAAAAAGAAGAATTAAACATTGAATTACACATACTGTTAACAAAAAGGCAGAATTATACACAGAGTAAGATACACTGTTAATAAAAAGGAAGAGTTACACACAGAGTTAGTTACCCACACACAGTTAATAAGAAGGCAGAGTTACACACACACACACACTTTTAATTACATACAGGGTTACACACACACTGTTAGTTACACATATAATTACACACGCTGTTTACAAAAAATCAGCGATACACACAGTGTTACACACACAATGTTAAAAAAAGGAGAATTACACACACTGTTAATAAGGAGCCGAGTTACACACGGAGTTACACACACTGTTAATAAAAAAGAAGAGCTACCTATACACACGCACACTGCTAATTGCATACAGAGTTATACAGACACACTGTCAGTTACACATAGAGTTACGCACACTGTTAGAAAAATTCAGCAATACACACAGAATTACACACACACTGTTAAAAAAAGAAAGGTTACACACTGTTAATAAAAAACAGAGTTACACACAAAGTTACACACACAGTTAATAAAATAGAAGTGTTACACACAGAGTTAGTGCAGAGTTACACATAGAATTACACAACACTTTATCTTCAAATAGTTATGTGGTATTAAGTATTTTAAAATCTTATAAAAAAAGAACAAAAAATCACGAATTACGCAGTGATTATTAACACTTTCCAACTGTACGTAATTGTTGTATCTTATAACTTTCAAAGTTCTGTGCCTACGTTATCACACAACGAATAGGCAGTAGTTCTGAAAGGCATACAGACAGACTAATTGAATTCCTAATCATTCTTAACCATCGTTTGAAATTGTTAAAAATGCTTAACACAAAAGAAAACGTAGACCTTCGATTGTAATTGCAGCTTTTAATGTATCTGAAAGTTTTAGTGCAGATTTTAGTGTACATTTTAGAGTTTCCTCTAAAAATTTAAATAACTAAATATATGTTTAGAAAATTAAAGGTGAATAAAATACGCACGCTATATTGTCTGATAAAACCCACTCATGTCAATGGTGGATTAATTTAACCTATGAAATAAAAAAGTAATAAATATAAATAAAATAGAAAAGTAATTTATCATTCACATACCTTTAATATTACAGAACACAAATTTAAGAATGAATTGGTGAATATATATACATACCTGCTAACTTACTAATTAATATTCTAGAAGGTTGTTAGTATCCGCCCCTTTTTTTTTAACGGCAGTCTTTTTTTTTTTTTTTTTTTTTTTTTAAATTAATCGTAACTATCCTTGAAAAAAATTTCCTTAAATTAACCCTTTGTCCGACCATAACACTCTAACCAGTGTTTCCAAATTCAGGGACACTTTTATTCAACTACTACCAACAATTTTAAGGAGTAATATTTGATATAAATAATAAATGGACAAACTTCGAAGTGATTAGAATACAGTTTTTATTCAATATCATCGGTGGATATTGAATAAAAACGTTTCTAAATTTGACAACACTGACAGGAAAGGGAAATTAAATAGGAGCGGCCAAGGGTTAAAATTGGTATGGAAAAAAATGCGGGTTCTGACAATCTTCCCGAATATTAATTAGTAAATTAGTAGGTATGTGCATTATATATATATATATATATATATATATATATATATATATATATATAATTTTATAATTTAAATTATGATGAGACACTGTGCGGCTCTGGGGGCGACACTGTATAAATTTTCAAAAAGTGTATATTAATATTTTCAGTGCAAATTGTGATTCTCACATAGCTAAAAGGGATTTTTCCTTTTTAAAGTGTTACTCTAATCCAACCCTTTTAGTGAATTTCCAATTAATCATAAAAAGGAAAAGAAAAAGAATAACAAAAGCTACTCAAGCAAAATGCCACAAACTGAAAAATTTCAAGAGACGCTCGACGTCCAATCATCAAGCGATGAATCCTGTCAGTCCCACATATCAAACAGATCACCGGTCTCAACCAGATCACTAAGATCAGCCAACAAAGCAAACATCGAAAGAAAGTCCCCGTCCCCTCGGAATCCAAGAGCTTCCCAGGCTCTCTTAAAACGCAATGAAAGCTTCAGAGGATACACCTCGATCTCTGAAATTGCCTCTGTAGCCATAGACATCATCAAACTGTCAGGTAAGGGGAACAACAAGGCCCCCATCAAGCTGCTTAAAAACGCCTTTCTTCAAATACGTGCCCTCTCAGACAGCAAAATCTCTTCACCATTTCCAGTAACAATGCAACCACCAACAGAGGTCTCTTGTAACAACTCCAAAGAACTACAAAATCTAAGCACCAGCATCAACGACAAATTTGAAAAAACAGATTCTATACTAAAAGAAATACAGACATCGCAGGGCACCATTCTAACAATGTTGGAGAAAAACGCAGCCCCTATTAATACAGAAGCAGAAGGATGTTCAGTCTCAACATCAAGAAAAAACAGTGCCATCCCAATCTCAGCAGCGCAGAGCGAAGTCAACAAGGTTCATACAGCTTCACCCACCCCTCTACACTCACAGGCGGAGGCTATCTTGCAATGGCAAGAAAGAACTTTAGTCTTAACTTCACGCAAAAACTCACACAGAGGAGTGGACATATTAAAACAACTCAAAGAATGCTCTATTGCCGCTCCCTTAACAGAGATAGAGACAAAAATTGGGAGGAAGCACATAGAACTTATTTGTAATACACCCTCTGCTGCAAAAATATTGAAAGATGAACTGCAGACGAATCAAAAATTTATCATGAATTTAAACGTGGTATCGAAAAGACCACGAAATCTAAAAATTATAGTTCTAGGAGTTCCTGAAGGTATTCAAGACGCTCAGTTATTATCCAATATTTCCACGGTACTGAACATCTCAAAAAAACATGCAACAAGTTTCAAAGTACTCAAAACAAAAAAATCAAGAAATTCAGGACAATTCAACAAAATTCTACTCATACAGGAACCAATCGCCGAAATTCTACTTCGGGAAGGCTTTATTAACTTCGGCATTATAAAATCCAGGGTTACACCCTTTACATCAATTCCCAGATGTACCCATTGCCAGGAATTCTGGCACACCTCAGGCACCTGTAACAACAGTTCTTATTGTGCCCATTGCGGAGGCAATCACTCTTCGAGTTCTCAGTGCACCAATTCTCCTGGTTGTGTCAATTGCATGCGGGTAAATTTTGAGAGCAACAACAGACGCCTCAAAACAGATCATCCGGCGTACTCTTCGGCCTGCCCCACATATGAAAAGCACTATGAAAAAGAAAGGAAATATCTTGAAGAAAGATTCCCACCTCCCTATACGAATCAAGGTCTTCCTCCACTGTTCGACAAGCACAGTTTCCCCTTGGGAGAGCAGCTACCGCACCTGTCCCCCACTTTTCTCCCACCGTGTGCTCCTTGGCAGTTTCCACCATTTCCGCAGTGGTACCAGAATGAACAATTCCTGCCACAAAATCTTAGTAACTTTTCTCCTCAAGAACCTAACGCACAGGAAGGTTGGTCTCCCCATCAGCCCTCTTATCATTAAGGTAACTGCCAATTCAAATATCTCCCATAACAAAAACATTAACTCTCATAAATTATTTAAATAATGCATGAAAATAAATTTTCTAATAATACTAAACTAGTTCCTCCATCAAACATCAAAATCATGCAGATCAACCTGAACAATTGCAGAGCGGCTAACTCAGCATCAAAAGATTTTTTTGGAGAAAAACTCCTTTGATATTGGGCTGCTGCAGGACGCTTATAGCACTGCAGATGGTCGTCTGTATGATTTTCCAGCATCCTGGGCAGTTTTCTCTTCACGCAACAAAAATGCACACATAGTCTTAAGGTCATCACATTTTATTTACACTCACCTTTTCACCGGAGACAATTGCATATTCATTACACTGACGTCAAGTGAAGGCGAGGTGCTCTTAGGCAGCGCATACGCAGCCCCGTCGTCTGACTTTGACCTTTGTCTGGAAGAATGGCAACATCTTATTACACACAAGGCACTCTTCCTCTGCGGCTGTGACTTAAATGCAAACTCCCCTCTTTGGTGCTCGCCTCGTGAGGACACTAGGGGAAGCCGCTTAATAGAACATATTATTACACACAACTTATGTCTAGCAAACATCGAAAATTCATCACCGACATTCCAAAAACACGGAGCTTTGGGCTGGCCAGACTTTACTCTAGTCAACCCAGAAACCTTCAGTAAGATTAACGACTGGTCAGTGATAGATGTCTTCAATAACTCTGATCACAATTACATAACATATTTAATAAACACAACTCCACAATGAAAAACCCGCACTCGCTTCTCAACACAAAGAGCCAACTTTACCAAATTCAATAGACTCATAAAATTTAACGAACACTCATTACTAAATCAACTAAATGACATCGAATCGATAACACAACTGGACACTTTCACAGAGCACTTCATTTCAAAAATAAAAGAAGCAGCTAGCGCTTCACTCCGATTGAGATCAGTACGAGGTCACCACGTCCCTTCTTTCTGGTCCCCCCAACTTAAAACGCTACGCAACAGACTCACGGCTTTAAGACGGAAAACTAAATATATACCAATATCAGAATCACAAGCACACAAAGAATTAATTAAGAGACTTGCAGCGCAATATAAAAAACAAATTAACTTAGCCAAGCATACTGCGTGGAATACCTTCTGCTCTTCGCAGACGAATATCTTTGGCACAGCACAAAAATTTTATTCGCAAAAGTACTTTACTCCTAATGAAATAATGTTACAAAGGTCTCCTGGTCTTTACTCTAAACAAAACAACCTTGTTTTTCTTACGCAGCAAATTTTCGGCCCGTCAACATTTCCAAATTCTACGAGCGTTCCCATTGTTTTCTCCGCGCAGGAGGACAAAGCCTTTACGAAGGCGGAAATCCACACCGCGCTGAAAACTTTTAATGACAAAAAAGCACCAGGTCCAGACGGCATAGATTTTAAAATTTTAAAACAAGTTAACAAATGCATCCCTAATATCTTACACATCTGGATAAATCTCTGTCTAGACTATAATCACTTTCCTAAAGTTCTTCGCCAGGGCCAAGTTGTATTTTTCCTGAAACAAGGGAAGTCACCTTCTGAACCAAAATCATATCACCCGATCTGCCTTCTTCCAACCCTAGGAAAATTATTAGAAAAATTAATTGTTGTCCGACTTAATTACTTTTTGGAATCTAACCAGCTCTTAAATGAACGGCAATTTGGGTTCAGAGAGGGCAGATCTTGCGAACAGGCCTTAGAAAAAATTTTGTCTTCTAGTGCCCTCAGTTACAATACTGATCAATATACAACTTTAATTTCCCTGGATATACAAGGGGCATTCGACAATATCGAATGGCCCCGCATTCTTAACTCCCTATCAAAAATTGAATGTCCGAGAAACTTGGCGGGAGTCATCCGATCGTACTTATCTGAGCGTTCCATCTTAATCGACTGGGGCTCAGGCTCTAGTGTGCACAGTCAACAGAAAGGTTGTCCACAGGGCTCGTGTCTCGGCCCGGTCCTGTGGACACTCATTGCTAATAACATACTGAATTCTATGAGCTCACAAGGCTTTGAATTATTTGCATTTGCGGATGACTTCACGTTAATTCTCTCGGGCAAACGCAGAAAAGATCTGGAGACCTTAGCTCAGGATGCCTTCACTGCTTTTTTCCAGCTGCTCAAAGACCTAAACCTTCAACTTTCACCCAATAAAACTCAATCTTTAACTTTCTCCAAACCACGAATACTGAAGAGAAAGGCGACGATGAGGTATGAGGGCAAAAGTGTAAAACATGTCGATCACTTGAAAATTTTAGGACTAACAATAGACAGAAACCTTAACTGGATTGAACATTTAAACTCACTTAAAATTAAACTTCTTATACATTATCATAACTCGTGCAAATTAATGGGTAAACAATGGGGTATAAGCACCAAAATGTTAAAAACATGGTATCTAACAATAGTGGAAAAAATCGTTACTTATGGGGCGGGAATCTGGGGAGGTAATCTTTCAAATACAGCTATAGGAAAATTAAATTCATTGCAAAGGATGTTCCTCTTGCAACTGTCACGGGGTTATAAAACCATCTCCACTGATGCCCTCCACGTCATCACCGGTGTTCCTCCTTTACACCTCACTCTCAATTACGAATACAACAGAATAAACGTACTACAACTAAGAAACAAAGACCTACAGAAAATCCTATTTCCAGATGAAGAAATTCAACTCAAAATGGGCAGCTGGTTCATACACCCAGCAGAGGACTTTACGCATGCATTAATTAATACTAATATTAACTCCTTCTCTCCTACAGCCCCTGTGGCGATATATACAGATGGATCTAAGACAGTCCATGGTGTGGGTGCCGCATTTTGCGCCATTGTTGACGGGGTCTTGGTTCATCAGTGGTCCAGTAGGCTTGGGGACTGTAACACTGTTTTCCAGGCTGAGATTTTCTCTATCAGCCAAGCAATTTCTTGGTCAGTTTCCTTTTTTATTAATTCGAAAATTTATATCTACAGTGACAGTCTCTCAGGTCTTCAGGCTCTGGCTCGCCACAGGAGTAACCATCCTATTATTCAGAAAATCAAATTAGATCTCCTGTCTAAGCCCGAGACTTTCTCTTGAGCTCATGTCTCCGCTCACAGGGGTGTCGCGGGCAATGAAATGGCAGATCTCTTAGCAAAAACTGCCACTAAAAAGGAAGCAGTGGATTTCGTTCTGGCCCTCCCCCCCCTCTTACATCAAAAGATGTCTTAAAGCACGACTAAAGAAAGAATGGCAGCTATACTGGGATACATCTCCTAAAGGTAGATTTACGTTTAACATCCTCCCAAAAGTGTCAAATTATAACTTTGACCTTTCCCCAGCCATAACAGCCTTCTTAACGGGCCATGGCCCGTTCAAATCACATCTTTACAAGTTTTATTGCTCGCACACTCCACAATGTGAGTGCGGCGCTGAGGGTAATGCAAATCATTACTTTTTCTCATGCCCACTAACTCTTGATTGGCGTATCCTTAACCCACCTAATAAACCTAACAACTGGCTTTTTAATATCGTTACCCGGCTTCCCCTACGTCAGAAACTAACTAGAATCTATAACTTCTTAATGCATCTTTCCAATTTGACCAACTAATTTTTCAATCTTCCAAGGCAGTTACCAACTTTTCTCTTGGAGGTCCATATAATTTTTCTTCACAAGCTTTTCCATGCGAGGGATCAAGGCTCCGTTCTTCTTTTCATATTCTTGCTCCTTGTCGCCCACTGTCGTGTGAAAGCTCCGCTTTGGCGACCTCTGTAACCTTTTTTTTTTTCTGTTTATGCAATAAACATCGGAGGAGGTTTAACCTTTAGACACGGGCTCTCTTGAATCACCACAGTGCCATCGGAGCCCCTCTCTAAAGGTTAAAATCGCTCAAAACCGCTGCATAGTGGTGAGCGGCCACCTTCCGTCTTAGAATCTTAGAATTTAAATTATGAAAAATGAAATTGAAACAACAACAGTAACAATAAATGTTTAATAAACAAGAAATATTAATAAACAAGAAAAGATTAAATTCAAAACTATTCAAGTCAAAAATTCAACACTGACTGTGTTATCTACATCAGCACGTGAGAACACAGCAATTAAAAGAAATTATGTAATCCTAACAGGTTTCAGAAGATATGCCAAGCTAGCATACTCCAAGTTATTATTCAAAGATAACTTTTAAGTAATAGGATATTTGAGCTTGAATTTATAACAAAAGAAAAGCGTAATTTACTTGTTTTAAAAGTATTTAAATTTTAAAATAAGGAAAATCATTTCAATAACTAAAGTAAAGAACTATATCATAAAAATTTATTTTTATAGCAAATTATAAATTGATAAATTGGAATGCTAGCATGGACATATGCCCACCTGTACCTGTTTGAGAAGAAAAAGTAAAAGACTCACCATCTGCTCAATTTGAAATCTTAGCTATAAATGTAGTTCAGGCTTAAAAACTTTATAAAAACTAAAACTGGCAAATCCTCTCGCTGTGTCCAGTTCGATTCCAGGTCGACAGTACGTCATATATACCTGGACATCAGCACAACAACCTTCTTAATTACTAGGCTTTAAGCTGTCAACATCAAATAGTAGGACATATAAAAGGACTACTAATCAAAGCAAAGTTCAAAGCTTCAGAGCTGTCACGTTGAATAAACTAAAATCATGTATTTCTTGAATAATGTAACATAAACTTTAAAGGATATAAATTTCTATAAAATAAATTGCTTGAAAACTATAAATTTGTTTACTAAAATTAAAATTTGAATTACATAATCTTTTGATTCTATAAAGTTCATGAAATATTATATTTATGTAAATATTATGGTTCAGTTTAGAATGCCAATGCGGCTTACAGTTTGTGCCAAAGTTAAAGTGATTTCTCCTATATATAAAACAGTGCATAAAATATTATTTTCCAAAACAAAAGAAATAAAAAAAAGTCAGCATCAAAATTATTTATATTAGTCTTATTTAATTTTAAAATATCTGGATTTACTAAATTTAAAATATTATTAAAATTGGTATTAAAAATAATCAAATCATCAATATAAAGATAAGCATTCAAACTAATATTATGAGTAACAGAAAAATTACATTTGAAAAAGAACAATAAAATATTTGCAGCATTAAATAGCATTAAAAGCAGCATTAAAAGATTTGTAGCATTATAAAAGATTGCAGTATAAAAGTTTTGCAGATTAACTGGAAGAATAATTTGTTCCCATACCAATACCATGTGACTGTTTAAAAATTCTAACTTGAAACACAATATAATAATTATTGAAACAAAAATGACATAAACTGAGAAATATTTTTCTTGGTATATTTAATTCATCTTGAGTATAAAAATTATCAAAAGCCTTTTAATGACATTATAAAACTATACATAAAAGATTATAGTTTTCTGTTTGTATGTAAATTCAGAGTTGCTTTATACGCCTATTTTATAAAAAATTAAAATTTTTACTGTTTACAATATATATATATATATTTACAAGGTTCGTGAAATACGTCGCCTGGTCGCCATTGGCGACCAATACTTTTTAGCTAGCGACAATGTTTTGAACAAAAACTCAACATTTTTTTTTTTTTTTTTTAATATTTTGGAGGAAAAATTCGGTCCAGAATAAAATGCCGAAACCAATGCTAAAATGCGTTGTAGTTCATATGATTTCGTGTAAGAAACAAGTAGAACAAAAATAGCGACTCTTGGCTATCTATGGATTTTCGCACACTGTCGTGTTGACTTGAGACACAGTGTTGAATCAATATACCAACAGGAATTTACCCCTCGTTCTAATTTGATCGGTGCAGTTTACACCGCTCTCGTTCGCAGAATTTTGAGACCCAGTGCTGAATCGTTGCGCCAGTGTAATGATGTGTCGATGCCAACGGTGTATCGGTTTAGAGGAAATAAAAGAACCGGTTTGAGGATGATAAATTTAAGCAGGTTTTATTTATTCATTTATTTATTTTTGTGTGTGTGTGTGTATAATCCAAACCTAGTTAGTCTTTGATTATTATACACAGATTTGTAATTTCTATATTAAAGTAAATTTCGAAATTGAAAAATAAATAAATAAATAAAGGCGGGGAGTTATTTTTACTGCCTACTAACAATTTTTCCTGGCTACCGTTTTTTTTTTTTTTTTTTTTTTTTTTAATTCCTGGAGCATGTACAGTCACCCCCCCCCAAAAAAAAAAAAACGCCACCCCCCACCTAATTTTGCCGTAAATTATCGTAGAAACATGCGACTGGTACCAATCAGTTTGTAATAACGTCTAGTTTATAATGTTATAGTTAGATTTTACTTAGGGGGCCGTCTACATATTAAAACTGACATCAACTTCATTTTTTTCAATGGTAACCCCCCTTTTTTATAATTTATTTGAATTCTTTGGATCAAATCATCACGGAAAATGGTATAGTTTATATATTTCGCTCAATTTTGCATAGAGTTATAAGCTGTCAAAGTTTGGGGGTGCTAATGTTAAATGAATGTGACAAACATTAAATCATATCTTCCGAAATAATTATGATATTTAAATTCTGTTTTTTTTATTCGTTAGAATGAAGTGACCCAAACATATTCCATGCAAATTTTTGCTAAAAAAACATTTTTTGAATTATGAAAATTATTAATAAATTCATATTTGAAAAAATTATGAATTATGACCTATGTTAATTTTTGCACGAATAGAACGGGCATCATCAAAAACATGGGTTTCCAAATTTACAGCTCGTTCCTAACATTATTTTTTGAGTTACAGTGATATTTCACTTTTTATTCCTGTTAGGGGGCCGTCACTTGTTATAATCTGTATCCTCTATAAGTAAATGTTTGTATATAATTTGACGGAAAACTATTTTAATTTACCTTTATGTTATTTTTATTGTTTCCTAAGCAATATTTCGATGTTTATTATACAAATTGGCATATTTTTGTAAAGTTATCACAATGTAGGCGAGGGATTGTGAAAGAATTTCAAAAGAAAAGAAGCCCCGCCTCTGATTCGCTGAAACACTATTTAAAAAAAAAGACAAATTTGCATATTCCTATTTGACTCTATATGTGACGCTGGTATGCATAAATCACAATGGTATTTACTACATCGATTATTGAAGACAAAACTTAAATGATTTAATTACAAATATGCAAAATTATTTTGCTTTATATTATAAAGTTTTAGAAAATTTGTGAAAAGGCGTGGCTTACGGTACAAGAGAAGAATATATCCGATCTTAATATGTTAAGTCTTTCTTCATAAGTATTAAATATCTTTTTCTAGTTTTTCGCTGCTAAAATTCTATTTTAACCCTGTTACACTTTTTTTCGCATTTCAATATTCAAGAGTACGTACACCTCTAGTTAAATATCATGTTTTAGAAAACACGGTACAGCGAAACTGATTGCATGAAACAGCAATTATGCATTCGACAATCGTTTTATTATTATTATTATGAATATTTAATAATTTTAAAAAGATTTTTTACCATAAATTTTCTGTTTAAATTTTTTTTTTGACATATTTGCATTTGGTTACTGTACCGTTTGTGAGCTTTGTGTTATTTAAAATTTATCCCATAATGTAACATAATAAAATATCAAATTTCTATTAAAAGTTTTTTAATACAGAATCAAATAGTGAAAAATTGCTTTATTATTATTATTATTGTTATTTTTTTAAGTTTATAAGATCTATTATTGGAACATAGTTCAATGGTATTTATTTTCAATTTCCTAATCACGAAATCAAAGTCACAGTTATTATGGAATAAAAATTTAAAACAAAGGAATTGTCTTATTACTTTCAAATATATAGATCTTACAGAATCCTCAAATTTCATTTAAAAGACTTTAAACGTCTAAATTTAAAAATTCAAAATAAAATAAATTAATCTAAATGCTTTTAAAGTTGAAACGGGAAGATTTCAAAATATATGAAAATTGGCATTTGTGTTTTGAACATTTTGGTGCGGCAGATATTAAAAACAATATTTTTATGATGAGCTGAACCTGAGCTTAAGAGAGGGCGGATCCAGCTATTTAGCACGAGTGATATCACCTGACTAAAACCAGAATAAACAACATTTTAATTTATTCTGGCATATTTTTAGCCCACTGTTATTCTTTTTTTTTTTTTTTTCTTTTTTTTCAAATTTCAACACTAGCTACAGTACGCTTACGTCCTATTTACATTAAGCCTTGATATGGAAGCTATGTTGCTGTTTTTCGATGCTGCGAAATTTACAAAATATATTTGTGTTAATATACTATACAGATAGAAGAATAATTATATAATATCAACAAATCTTCTTTAATCAATATGTTTATATACATTACTGTATGGAAATGTTTATATATGAATATTGTATTTATTTTTAATGAGAGATATAAACACAAAATACTGAAAAAAAAGAAGAAAATGTGTTATAATTTTTTATAAATCAAGCAAAATATATATGCATACTTGCCAACCTAACCCGTAACATTGTTAGTTCCCGCCCCTGTGTGTACACAATTTAATTTTTAGAGTAATTAACTTCAAATACATTTACGATTAACTCATTGAGCGCCACGAGAATTCTTATGGAAATCCCATTCAGGCCACACGTGCTGCTTAGAAGCGTGTTATGTTTATCGAGTTTCAATAAACCCCATTAGGCCTTAACGATATAATCCTATAAAAAAAAAAAAAAAAAAACATGAAGTAAATTTTAAATAAATTGTCAGTAATTACTTAAAACTATGTAAGTTCTGTAGTTTTATATAATATTTTACACTGCCGGCTGACTTAGCCTAAATGGAAAGATCAGTGTCAGCCACCGATGGCTGACACGGCTCTAAAAAGACTGATGTGAAAAAAATGTACGGAAAGGGGCGGGGCCAGTAATCTTCAGGGATAGCTTGACAAGAATGTATATACATAGAGCAATGCCAGAAAATGTTCTTTATTTTTCATGAACCAGATGAATGGTACTTTTTTTCTGAATAGTCTATGTATTAAATATAATGCTGCTTTAAATACCCTTTAAATGAAAAGTTTTATTACATAAAGTAATTTTCTGGCACTCTACAGCTCCCAAATGACACACAATACAAAACCCCGCCTTTTTCCAGTGTTTAAAGGGTATTAACGTTTAATATGCTTTATATTCGTTTTGATCTTTCCTTCTCCTTCTTATCTTTTTCTTTTTTCCTTAAAAAAAAAGAGTTATGTAACATTTTGACCTTTTCAAGTGAAGATTTAGATTAAGGGTAGTCAGCCTTTCTACACCCACCGTCCACTTCGGTATGTGTGTTAAAGTGTAGAATTTTAGAACATCCCATTAAGTAATAGGATTTATTATTTTGCATATTAATTTGTGACACATTATAAAATAAAAAACCAAAAGAATATCGTGGAGATTTATGTAAAAGTTTTTAATAATGTCATGAAAAAAAATAATAATAATTAATTAAAAAAATAAATAAATAAAAATAAAAAAATCTGTTTTAATATTTTTAAAAAGTCAATTAAAGAAAATGAAAGTACTACAGTATAAGAAGAAACTCCCATTGTCACTGTGAAACGGCCGTGGGAACCAGGTTGAGTGCCGCCGTTTCAGACAATTATACGGCAGCTTGAGTTAAAATAATTTTGAATTTTCAAACAAATTTAAAACCATTCATCTTTTTTTTTTTCTTCCTTTTGATAGATATTTTAATATCTATTCAAGCTATTTAATTTTCCTCGTTTGAAGTGAACTATATGATGTTTAATCAATAGAAACCAATAAAAATCTTTTAATTCATAAACTAACTCAGAAAGTTCTGTGAATTAGTCATTTTTTTTATTTTATAATTAACATTTCTGAAATTTTTTTCCGGTGTGAAACTTAATAAATAATGTATACGGGGTGGTTGATCGTGATTTATATTTTCTAAATGTATAGACGGACCCCTAATACATTTTCACGTGTAACTCTATTTCAAATTGATTTAAGGTATATAAATAGGTATGTTTTGCGAACCGCCTTGATCTCAGAAATCTGAATATGAAGTCAAAAATAGGGGTTGCCATTGAAGAAAATGAAGTTAATGACTGTTTTAATATGTAGACAACCCCTTAGGCAAAATTTAACTATACCGTTATAAACTAGACGTTATTACAAATCGATCGGTACCAGTCAAATGTTTCTACGATAATTTACGGCGAAATTAGGTGGGGGGGGGGGTGGCGTTTTTTTTTTAGGTGACTGTACATATAATAGTACTATTCGCTTTAATATATGAATAATAATAATGGATTTATTATTACAGAATTTTTTTTTTTTAGATAAAGAAAAAATAACCATTAGTGCCCTGTTGCACATATATTTGTCCTAAATATGTATATATATTATATCTAAATAATATATGTACAGGCTTAAGACGTATTTAGTCACTAAAGTCGTGTCCATTTGTATGTAATGTTACAACAAATATGATATTCTTATTCAGATATATTTACATCTAAACAGTTGAATGAGCGCGTTAAAGTTAGTAAATTAAGTCTTAGTACACATTAGTTGAATGGATTTTCATTTCGTGAGTAGATTAGTAGATTCTAAGAAATATTGGATTACAAAATTGTGCCTATTGCGAAGCTTCGATCATATTAAAGTTAACAACTTACTCATAGTAAATGCCTCATCATTTAACTGATGCAATTATAATGTGAGTTTAGCAGAATTTGCAATTATAAAAATTTGCTTGTTATTAAATTTGTTTTTCTTTATAAAAGATAACTTTGATGTAATTGTAATTATATTTTAATTTATGAGCTACGAGGAAACTTTATTATTATTTATTTTATTTTATTAAAATCTGCATTTTAATATTCTTTTAATTATAATAATAATAATAATAATAAATATTTTATAAGTAATCGACCAATGTATTTAACTAAGAATTTATATAAAATATAATTTACTTAACATCTAACCCTTAAGTTTACGCAGTGAATTTCAAAGCTTGCCAAATTTTTAGTGTTAAGTTTTGATTGTGTATTTCGATCCGATGATTTAAGTGATTTAGAAAAAAATGGAAATTGATTTTAGATAAATTCATCTTAGGAGGAATTAGTTTTTGCAGAGATGGTGTTGAGTAGTAAGTTGGTTGGTGTCGAATTATACTACATTATTGTATTTTATGAATTTAATTGAAATACAATTTAAATATATATTTTTACCAATTTCAGTAAATTTTAAACAAGAAAATTGAAATCTTCAATTATTAACATGACTATGTTGATATAATTGATCAATTTTTATCAAAATCTCATTTTGAAACTATTATTCTACTAAATAATAGAATAAATAATAAATTGTAGAAAAAAAAAAAAAAAAAAAAGAGATGGTTAACTTTTATTATCCTTTGTGTTGATTAGAACTTAGAAATATTTCTAAACATGCTGTGAATAATTTGATTATTTTAGAAAAGAAAATAGAACTTTAAATATTTTCCCCTAAAAGATTGGTCAGTTCGTCCTATGATACATAAGAATTATTTATATAAACGATACCAATAATATATAAGTTTTTTTTTTTTTTTTTTTTTTTTTTTTTTATGATTAGTAATTTTTTGATTAAACAAATAATATATTATATTTAAACTGTTACATTTATCTTTCAAATAAATTAGCTAAGTTTATTTGCAGTGATATTCTTATTAAAAAATGCATATGAATAAACAATGCGATCGAATACAGATCTAATAAATAAATAAATAAATAAATAAATAAACCACTTAAAATTTTGTAATATATACAGGGATGGAACACGGGCGCAGAATTCATACCGGAATCTGTTTAAGAAATTTCTCCACCTATAATATCGTTGATTCAAGAGGTAGAAATTTTTCTTATATTGATAGTGGTATGAATTCTGCGCCCGTGTTCCATCCCTGTATATATATTTTTTTATGAAAGATCTGAAATTTTAAACAGAAATGTCCGTCGTTATACAGGGCCGCGGTAGCCCAGTCGGTAGAGCGCCGGGCATGTAATTGGTAGATTGCGGGCTCGGTACTCGAGCCGGCGAAAGACCGTCGTTTACACTAATGGTGGCTGGTGCACGTAGAATCTGTTGTGTCCCTAGTGTCCTCCATGTTCCCATAAAAAAATTATACCTCTGGGGGTCACCGAAATAGGAGATACATCCTTTCCGTAGAAGATCAAAATTGTGATGGCATGTCTGCGGACCACCTCTAGGGGTGTGTCCCAGACCATCGTCAATTGCCCATTTCGCAGCACTAGTGCGACGTAAAAACCCATCCAACCAACCAAGCATTGTTAGACAAATTAATAGAAGTTTTAAATTTAAATAAATATATGTGATAGAAATGTATTTCGATAAATATTTTTTTTTTCTGATTTCATATTTAGACAGAATATTCGATTAGATTTTCTAACTTAATTTATAAGTACTGGGTGACCGAGTTTCCTCAGAATCGTTGTAAAAATCATTTGCAGAGTAAAGAAGATATATATATATATATATATATTTTTTTTTTTTTTTTTTTTTACTGGCTGAATTTTTAGTATTATGTACTCATATTTCAGGTTAAAAGATTTAGAAAATAAATCATATCAATTTCATATTACAAAAATTCCCTGATCTGTAATTTTTACCAAAAAAAAAAAAAAAAAAAAAAAAAGTTAAAATAGTTTCTAAGAAAAACAAATTTCAGCTGTATTTAGACCTAGTTAAGATAAGGGTAATTTAGAACAATTTTTCATCTTAAATGTTCTCTATGTTTTTATCAAAATCGTTTTTGCAATATTTTTTCGTGGGCACCGCCACTTTAGAATGTACGAAAAGAGGGGAAAAAAAGCTAAAAACACCATAGGAATAGCATGGGAAAGAAAGCGAAAAAACTCACAATGTCAAGTGTGTTAAAAGATTACGAAAGAAAGCTAATTTTCCTGAATGTTGGGATATTCCATATCCAATTGTTATCTCAGTAATCACTTACCGTTAATTTTTTTTTCAAAATTTTTCGAGGAGATTCTTATAAAGCCCCTGTTAACTGGAAGCACCTAGCCATGTTTTTCTCTGGGCAGGGCAAAGATTACCAGCGAACGCTAATATCCCTGAAGATGAGTTTAAGATCGGTTTATCATCTCAAACTATTCTTAACTGTAACTTTTTATCAATTTGTTCAAGTCTTATTTTGGAAACCCAGAGCATCTATAGAAGATTAACTCTTTTAATAATACGAGTGTTATATTTTAATCAAAGTTATTGTACATAATATGTCACAATAGTATACTCTGTCAGTTACATTAATATAATTAAAATATATATTTTGAATTATTATACACTTAATAATTGAAAGATCTAAGTTAAGGAATATAAACTCATGTAAACCACACTTTCAATGACAATTTATTAATTTTTTTCATAATAATAAAGCTTCTTTTATGCAAAGGAATTTTTTTACGACAAAGAAGTAATTTTGTTTTCTTTCGATAAAGAAACAGATTCGCGTGGCAGAAAAATACATAAAAAGTAAAACGCATAAAATGCACAATTTGGCGTTATTTGTAGAATTTCCAGCTTTTTATTTTTCTACGCACATTCCAAGCCTTTTTATGATCGCTTTTAGAATTCAAGTACCAGAAAACAATCACGAAACGGAATAGAGAAAAAAAAAAACAACAACAAAACAACAGAACGTGTAAATTTGATTTCTCGCATTTCAAAGGGAAACGTGCATGATATTATAAATAAAATATTGAAGTCTCAATTGTGACTTGAATTCCGTAAAATATTCTAGAATGAAAAAAAAAAATGTTTAAAATCTTACACAGAACGACAATCCGTACATAATTTGAGCATTTTACGTTCTACTAGAAACCCAAGACGCTCTCACTGACATCCATATGTATGCCAGGAAATATTTCAGAGAAAAAGTATGTTTATTTTAGCTTGTAAATTGAGTGAACAAAATAGAAGAACGGAGTCCAGCTGTATTATATAAAATTTATGGAATTTTTCTCCAGTTCCTTTTTACTGAAGTCCTTGTTTCAGAACACCACAAATAAAGACTTTCTCGCTGATTTAACCTGGGACTTCGGCTAGGTGTATAGCAAGAAAAATAAATTCTCTTTCAAGCCTTTTCGTTTTTACTTATTTACACGTACATGTTTTTGCACGTCTTGTTGTAAGTTTATCGGAGTTATTTCAACGGAAAAGTTTCTTTCTTTATGCATTTTTCCTGCATTTCTTTTTAAAATATATTTTCAATTCAGGCTGTTGAGGAATAAACATATTTAAATATTAAATACAGGGATGGCACAGTGTGCACTATTCAGTGGCAATAATACCTTATAATAGTATTATATATATATATATATATATATATATATTTTTTTTTTTTTTTTTTTTTTTTGCAATAAAGTAAAATAACTGTTATTGTGTATGAATAGTGGTACAACTATCCACAAGGAAAATTACTGACAGCTTAGGAAATTAAATACATATATATATATATATATATATATATATATATATATATAAAGATAATAATTACAAATTTAAACGGAAATGTGTATATATATATTTTTTAATAATAGCTTGAGCTATCCTCTAAATTTAAATGTTCAACTATGAAGTGCTGGAGGTGTGAAATAAACTTTTTTAGACAATACAACGCACTTATATCTCTGAGATACCTTTCTTATATTCACAATTCTTATAACTTTCTAATACCGAGTAATTAATATATTTCTTACTTCTTGCGCTTTAAAACTATTTCTTATAACCTGATTTTTTTTTTTTTTTTTTTTTTTTTTTTTTAGATTCCATTCTGATTGTGCTTTTTAATTTGACTGATGGGATAATTCCTGAAAATCAGCATCTATCTGCATATATGAGTAAAAGAATCGTTAAATCCGTGTTATTGAAAACTAGAACCCTGTTAGTTTTAGGAAACAAACACACACAAAAGTGAATATGGTCTCTTCAGTGGTCTCACATGTAATAGTAAAAAAATTATGTAAGTTTATTGAAATGTTTACCCAGAATCTCTATAAATTTTCAATAATCCTTAGATAAAATTAAATAATCGAGATTCTCAATTTTTATTTTCTGTACTTTTATCGATTTTTAATATTTAATTTCTCAATAAAAGTAAAAATGAATGCGTCTGCTTCGGAAAAGTCACAAATATATTCTCGCCAACAATTAATTTAATATTACTTATTAAAATGTATGTATAAAATAGATTTTTTAACATCTTCGTTTACTTTTTTTTTCCTGTAATTTTTGCATAAGACATAAGATAAGTGATTACTAGTAGTTTTCTGTTAAAAATTTTAACAGTGCAATCGTCTGGACAGTGTACGAGAATTCACTAAAGATATCTGATTAGTGATGAAGAAAGTAGTAACCAGGATACCATACTACACAGTAGTTATTGATGATCAAATGTATTATTAGCCATTGACAACAGCTGGACAGCAACGTTTCTCTGAACTTTCTTAGTAAATTAACCACTAAGCTAAATTTCTGATAAAATAAAAAAAAAAGAAAAAGAAAAAAAGAAATCGTGTAACTCAGTTGTAGTCGGTTTTTTATTTATGATGATACCTTACTGACATTTCGTTCAGGTAAAAGTATGATATAGTAGTATCTTGTGTTTGTGTAGGCCTTCTAAAATACTTGTACCAAACTAAACGTATCGTTTCAGGTCAAAGTATGAACATTCATCCTTATTTTGTATAGATTGATTTTTGTATAGGCTTTTTTTTTTTTTTTTTTTTTTAATCTTATATCTTCTTTTCTTCAAAAGAGAAAAAAATAACAGATGCATGATAAACCCTCTCGTTTATCAATAAGTCACGCAAATCAAGTTCATGAAACGGCCCTGTTGCAACAGTTCTACCTCATGTTTCATTTTGTCAGATTTAAAAACATCAGACATTTCACTGAAAATCCTGAATATATTTCAAATTATATAATTATACATTTATACATAAATCGACAAGTTCGTTTTTCATTCACGCAAGAATTCGAGTTAAAAATTTTGAATTTTTATAGAATTCCGGTGATGTGTCGACTTACGCAAAGTTAATTAATATATACATCATCAATAATTTTTATTATTTTTATAATAATCTAATTTATGTAAGCATTTTTTTTTTAAATTCTTTAACGCAATTTTATGTCAATCACATAAATTCAAGACTTTGAACACTCCCAGTAAATTGAAATTAATGCTTTTGAGATAGAAGTATTCAAGGTTCCTGAAGGATTTTTCCTGAAGTACAACTGTTTGATAAGATAAAACTAAATTCCTTTTCATAAATTTTAAATTATATTTTTATGCAGATTTTTTAACATTTGTTTCGAGATTTTCTATTCTGTCAGTAGCCCTTAATAAAAATCCACCCGCTGCTTGGAATATTTTACTGATCCTTCTTGTAGCATATAGTATTTTCCCTTCTAATCGAAAAGAAAAAAAACTGTTAAAAAATAGAAATCTTCTGTAACTTACCTACAAAAAATTTCTATTTTCTAAAACTACAGAAATTTAGTGCAAAATACATCCCAATCCGTCAAAAGAAACATCTTTTTCCGAAAACAAATAAAAACTGTAATTATGGACACAGATTTTATCTGGATTAATATTTAATAATAATAACATAAAATAAACATTTTCTATTTTGCCTACGAAGAACTTGGCATCAAAGCCGGATTGGAAAGTGCTAAATAACAACACAAATAGTGCTTCTGTTGCTGCGATGTAATATCGTTGCTCACAATGCGGTGGTTTCTGGTTCGATACTGACTTGTAGGACAAAAAATTTATATTTAATGCGAGATATTTTAAAATATGCACTGCAGAAAAAATCTGTTACGTACGAATAACCTTTGTGTTAGTAACCTTTGTTACAGAAACATTTTGTGAATTTTGCTGCCAGGGATTTTCTGTAATACAACAGTTTTTTTTTTTTTTTTTTTTCAGTATAGCATTAAAGTTTATTGTTCTTAATGTTTCTGCTGGCATTTTAGATTGAACCAATTATTATTATTTTTGTTGTTGTTGCTTATTATCTAAGCAGTTTATCAATCATAACTAATGGTACAAATAAAGATTACATGCAATTATGTTAAAATTATTTTAAACTTAAATTTTCAATAAAAACAGTAATCGAATGTCAATAAAAGGAATTTTAACTCTAGAGGTCACACTTCATCACTAAATCAATGAATAAATTTACCATCCCTTGAGATTTATCCCGGATGCTTTAAAAAATTTATATATATAAAAAAAAAAAAAAAAAAAAAAAAAAAAAAAAAAAGTGATATATTTTTTAATTCTCGAACCGATTCCGACAAGTATCAAGTATTATTATAGGAAAGATATTAACAATTACATGTAATGATAATAATAATAATAATAATATATTAGTAACGTGTAATAAATAATACATATAACATGTAAAAAATGTAAAAAATGTAACATTAACAATAACATGTAACTTTGTTACGCTGTAACACCCGTTCCTAAATCAAAGTTTAAAAAGAAATGTATTTATATACATATTAGACATTATATTTAAAAAACAAATAGTCCTATAAATTAATACAAGTTTCCTACATGCACACAATTTTTAAGGTTATTTTAATTATTCTTTTCTTTATATATATGTAATGGCTGATACAAAAGTCCTTACTAATCATTAAAGAAGTTCTGTGAAAAAAATGTCGGAAAAGGATACGATAATAGAGAAGGATGTTTAAGAGCTACTTGATTCTTCTTCATATTTTTAAAACTATTTTAAGTGATTTAAAAAAAAAAAAAAATGTCAATAGGAGCATTATTTTATATCTGAAATTCAGTGCATAACATAAAGATGAGAATATCTCATTTATTTAATAAAAATAATGATATGAGACTGCACAATACACAAGTAGCAATTAACAACATTCTGTTCGCATTATAAGATTTCTTTTAGTTATTTAGTACTTTATCTCGATCGATCAAATTTTTAATCAAGATAAATAAGTTACATTTTACAATATATTTTTATATTCCTGACAAGAGTTTTCAATATTCATAATAATCGCATTTTCAGTATATTTTTTATTCAGTATATTTTATTTATCTTATTAAAAATTATACTTTTTAAGCAATACGTTCATTAATTTCAAATACCAATGTGTTTCAGACAAGTCAATGTATATTAGTCATATTTTTTAATAATTACTTTACAGTAATTTATATTTATATTATAAATGTAGTTATTATTATAGCATAATTATATTTATATTTATATTTATAGCACAGGGTGATTACATAATAATTAAAGTTATGATTTTTATAGCTATAATTTTTAAACTACCCATCAGAGCGATTTGATATTTTACCAGAGCAATCGTAAGGCAATGAAATTTTGTTTGGGGGAGGAAAAAAGTAGTTTCAACATGTTCCTATAGATGGCGCTGTCAGGGTAATATCAGGGGAAACCACTAAATAGACTCATTAAACACAGGAATGTTTTTAGCAACACTATGGAATGGCAGGAAAGAATATACTTCAAGGGTTTAACTACAACTTTTTAGCAAAAAGAGAAAAATATGTGTATACAGCGGAAACAATCATTGTGAAAAGAGAAAAATATGTGTATACAGTGGAAACAGTCATTGTGAAAAGAGAAAAAGAGGAGCTTCATGAAACAAATACTTTGCGGATAATTTACGGCACATTTTGGAGATTTTTTTTTTCTTTCGTCAAACAAAATTTCATTGCCTCAACATTGCTCTGGTAAAATATCAAATCGTTCTGATGGGTAGTTTTAAAATTTTAGCATTTTTGAAATCGTAACTTTAATTATAATCACCCTGTATATTATAAATTATATTTTTTGTACATTTAATTTTTGTATTATATATTTTACTGTTTGGACACGTGTATAATTTTTTCAGACAAAAAGCAGACCAAATAAAGACAAACAGTTATTCTTTTCTCCTTTTTTTCTTTGCGCCAATTTATAATTGAATAAAAAAGAAAAAAATAATGCATTGTTCCCTATATTTTTTGTATCTAAAACTTTTATAAATAATTTATCTTTCGATTTTAATTATCTTTCGTTTAATAAATAATGAAAATTTATTTAAAAAAAAAAAAAAAAAAAAAAAAACTGGAAATATTTCGAAAACCGAAAATTGTTATGTCATGCGCACAACAATGTATTCGAAAACCGTAATAATAATGATAAATTGACAGGATATATAACATGACAGTCGCCACAATAGAAAATAATGATTATCTCATTAGTGTGCAAAAAAATTTTAAATTTTTAAATTTTTAAACTGAAATCAACTTTGCTTGGGCATCCTTTTCGCTTTGAGTCTGTAAGGTACTACACGTGTTGAGTTGGAAGAGTGGAGGTCACCAGTCGGATCTAGAATTAAATAGCAGCAGTTTCAGTGACAGCGTCGAGCTGAGCATAGATGTGTTGAGTTGGAAGTTTTAAGGTCACCTGTTGGATCTAGCGTTAGATGGGGTGGGTATTGGTGACAATGTCGAGTTGAGCATAGAAGTGTTGCATTGGAAGTGTCAAGGTCAAAAGTTGATTTCAGTGCTAGATGACGATGGTTTTGGGGAAATTGTCAGGTTGAACAAAGATTAGTTTTAAATTGTTGCCTTCAATTCACTCATTTGCACACTCCTTATTTAAGGTGGGAGATAATCCACACGTTGAGGCTGTAAACCAGCCTCCACAAGTCGTCTTGCGTTTATAGGAGCTCTAAGCCGAAGGCTCTGTGGGAAATGTGACATCATTAGTCTGGCTCTGGTAGGCACGTCACAGTTGTTTTCTCTTTTCTTCTAGCGCTGACAGTTTTCGTGCTGCAATTATCGTTTCAACGCTATTTATGGTTTTTTGGTATGTAGATCCCATTCTATTTTTAAAAAAGTAGGTGTTGCCATTTGAAATTTTCTGTTAGAATTTAACTGTTATTTTCTATATGATTCTTGAGCTCATACCCCAAAATACCTTCCACCAAAATTTTATTCAGCTATTGTGGTACTAACGGTATGATAGCTATGGTCTCATATATCGGGGTAGTTTTTTTTAATAATCACCCTGTATATATATATATATGTGTGTGTGTGTGTGTGTATGTATTATATATAGTGTTTGCGAGCGTACGTTCTTATATGATTAATATATATATATATATAAATTGTCTGTCTGTTTTGCCATTTTGTTTTGGCTACGTTAATTTGAATCCCCCTGCATGCTTTAGGAAAAAATGTAAAAATGTGCAAAATAAGAAAAATTAGGAATTATACACAATGAGCAACATCTGAAATTTTTGATTTTTTACGTGTAATACCTTTAAAATAGGAATGAATCGTACGCCAGTACGTTTAACATTACTGGAATAATATCCACAAATGACTGACTACACCACTTATGTGTTACATTCTTTCTTCAAATGCTATTCTTTAATTTTTGAAGAATAGAACATTAATATGTGTAGACGAAATGCATTTTTTAACCACAGTATTTATATGCATACTAACACTCCTACACACTATACTACACACTCTTTCATGTAAAATAGGGAAAAAAAAACTTTAAATCATTACATTATAATGCATTAAAAATAAATAAAAAATAATAATACTTTATGTTTTAAATTACATTATACTTCTACGATAAATTATTTACACAGTTCAATTTGTAAATTCTTAATGTATTAATCTATATTAAAATATACTTTATTTCAATTAACTCAAAATGCAATAGCATGTTACGAAACGCACACTGCAGGTTTTAATTACTTACTACTTCTAAATGATATAATCTTAATTATTGCAATGAAAAAAAAAAAGTGTGTAAAACTAGAAAAATTTATACATCCTTAATAATGTTACTTGCTGTGTAACAACTATTTCATTTCACTTAACTGAACAGTGTTAAAATTTTGCGAAAGCATACCATGCATGCCAAAATATTTTAATTAAATACATTCCCTAAATGCTAAGTCTTCTTTTGGAAATTTCCAAGCCAAAACAAAACTGAATCACTCATCTTTTAAAAGCTTCCGAAATCTGTGTAAAAGAGGTTCTAAACAAAAGCCATAAGAACCTGCCGATAAAGCAGCGTAAAGCAAACACTTTAAACAAAGGCATTGTCATTTCAAAAGACAAGGAAGAAATCTGACAAAAGATTGTTTGGTGAGGGTGAAGATTAAGTCACGCGAATCTAGTAACTTTGGAAACTTTCATTGATTGAAGATTTAAACCTTTTACTTGACTATGATTTTTTTCTAATTTTATTTAAATTTGTTTGTTTCCTTGCATAGATCTTTTCATCTGAATTGATTTAAAAACCATTTGAATAATTTACATAGTTGCAAGAAAATTTCAGCGCTATTGTGTTGATTAGAAAGTATAAGTTATATTGTATTCTAGATTATTTTATGTATTTATTATTTTATTTTATTTTATTTATTTATTTAATTTTATTTTTATTATTATTTTATTTATTTATTTATTTATTTTGGAGTTTCGTTTGTGGGTTTGTGTTTATGGTTAAATAAATTTTAATGGCACTGCAGCAGTTAAACTAAATTTTGGTTTTCTATTTTCTATAAATAGTTTCTGCTCAATATAAATTTATATTAAATGGGTAGTGTCATTAAAAATTATGGGAGTTATATTTAGAGAAATTTTATTTGAGAGCCCAGTAAATTTTTAATTACTTATAAAAAATTAATTTTAAGCATTTTATAGTTAAAAGTTACATTAAAAAAACATAAGCAGTTTATTTAAAATACCAAAGTATGCAGTATACAAAACTAATATACGTTTAAATTTATGAATTTGCATTAAAATATCTTAAAAATTTATTTTTCTTTAAATTTAATTTTGAACACGCATAGCAAATTTTATAATCCTATTTTTGTAGATAAAAAATTACTACTACTCTTTTTACGAGCTCTTTTTCTTAATACATTTTAGTTTTTCATATTCTGACAATTAATTTTTATATTTCTTTATCATTACAAATACATTTTTTTATAGACAATAGTTGGAGTTACCAAAAGTTATGCGAAAACATTCTTTTCTAATGAATATAACTGATGAAAGTACTTTCCCATGCCCATATGGGACATAATGTATTGTTTGAAGTTCAGTTTTAAACGCTGGTATTTTTATAATACGCTGCTCTGCAAAAAAATTGCCAGTAACACCATTTTTGCAAATTCTTAAGTAAAGTCACCTCCTGAATCCGAATATGACGCCCATTCTGCCCTATCACTCACCGTTTTTTAGGGTCGACCCCTAATTTTATCACTTTTCGGTAATTTTATGGTTATAAATTTGATTTTTAGGGGGGTGGGGGAGAGAGGATTATTTTAACTGTTAAATATCTTCTGAGGGGCTACAGAGTTGAAAAATTATAAAAGATGAACATTTGCGAAAAGGGATTTTTTTTTTTTTGGGGGGGGGAGGGGGGGAGATTTGCCACTGAAATTATGTATTACATTTCTTATATTTTTTTAATCTATTATCAATGTTATTTATTAAATATTATATATATATATATATATATTTTAAGTGTTAAATTAGATCTTTTTCATTCTCCAAATTAAATTCATGGCCATAAAATTACCGCACAGTGATAAAAATTCGGGGAGGGGTTGGTGTCCCGAGAAAACGGTGGTTGGCTGGGGAAAATGGTAGTCATATTCGGATCCAGGAGGTCATTTAACATAAGTATCAGCAAGAAATAGCATCAGGGCTCGATTATTATTTTTTTTTTCAGCTCAGTGTAAGTTTTTCGCGGTTGGTTTGTGTACATGCCTGTTATTAGCATAACTTAAATAATCTCGTGTGTCACTCACACGACTTTCTCTTACACTGAAATTTAATACTATAAATACAGGTTGCAGATTAAAAGGTAAGATAACGAGTGCTGTTATGTAAACCTATGTTAAACAATTCATATTAGGCTTCTGAAGAATTTTATGTGATAATTAGTTCTGTGTGAGGGGGCTACCGCCCCCCTCCACCCCCCGTTTCATTAATGCACCTACATTTATATAGAATTTAATTCGGTTATTTAAAAAAAATTCTGTTATAAAAAAAATAATTTATTTAAATTATTATTTTAAAAAATTATCTTTTATGATAATGCAGACGATTTCCATATTAGAGAAGCAGTATAACACCAAATATCCACAAAAAGTCCATTTTGTTCTCAAAAAAAAAAATCGATAACTTTGTTTTAAATTATCGCAGATCGATGGTTCAATCATTCGTTTTAAAGGAATTAGCGAGCTCTTTTGAAAGATACCCATCATGAAAATTTACTCCCCTCGAGGGGGGTCCTTCCTCCAGGGGGGGAGGCAAGGCTCCTACATTCACAATTTTTTTTTTTTTTACCCAGTTAACTATCTCTATTACAAAAATATATATATTCGTTTCATTTGGTTTAGTGCAGTCTATAGACATTAAACTCTACTTACCTGCAATTTCCCCCATAGACGTAATGTATTAGAATTCTCTTGATTGTCCCTGTACACGAACCATTTGGTTGATCTTAACGAAAAAATTACTGTAGCATCCCTATATGATACACATTCAGAATATCAAGTTTGAACTTTCTGCCATAATTTGTTTTTGAGATATGCTGATAACAGAAAGACACACAGACCATTTGCTAAAAACATGATTTTCGTATACAGGGGACCTCAAAACGTGTAAATATAACAAAATCTCGCGTTCGAAAATTTGACCCAAAAACAATACTTTCTCTACCTTATGGGTAAGAGAAAGTAAAAAAAAAATAATAATTGTAGGAAGTTAAAATATTGAAGTGCTTGAAATATTGAAGATCATATGAGATTACTACTTGAAACGATTAATCATGATTTATAAAATTCGACGAGTGGTGCGAATGAAATCTATACTATGGAAAATAAGCATATAGTAACAACTTTATATATTTTATAAATGTAGGTATGCCTCCTCACACAAAAGTATATGTAAAAAAAAAGACTGTTCTTAAATTTACGAGGGTTGTAAATTAAATAGTGGCAACTTAACCTTGAAACTCACAGAAGGGCGGGCATGCGCAAATAGGATATGGGAGCGGTGAGGTGGCGCTGTTGTTGATGTGTAGAGTGCAAAAACAGTCGATCTGCTAAGAAGGGTAGTTGTTGTGTGGCGTTAAAGTGAGGAGTTTCGTTTCCATCGCTCTAAAGCCTGTTTTCAAAAAGTGATCAGCGGTCGTGGCTTAAAATCGAAGTTGCCCGTGGCAAAAATGCAACAGAATGCTATCGAGGATTAGTGGAAGTCTGTGGCACAAATGCTTTACCGTATAGGACAGTAGCACGAATACTTCGATTTTAAGCCACGAGCGCTGATCACTTTTTGAAAACATGCTTTAGAGCGATGGAAACGAAACTCCTCACTTTAACGCCACACAACAACTACCCTTCTTAGCAGATCGACTGTTTTTTGCACTCTACACATCGACAACAGCGCCACCTCACCGCTCCCATATCCTATTTGCGCATTCCCGCCCTTCTGCGAGTTTCAAGGTTAAGTTGCCACTATTTAATTTACAACCCTCGTATATTGAATAGTTTTTAAAAGTATATTCATATACAGAGCATGTTATCTTACCCCTTAATCAGTAATCTGTCATTATAGTATTAAAATGCAGGTAAAGAGAAAGTCAGGCAAGATCCGTACCAGAATATTTCAAATATTTTTGATACAATATTCCTTACTTAAATTTTGAGCTTTTAACTCAATATAATCTTTTATATTTAAGACAAATCACGGCGTGTGCATGTGTTGCGAATATATGAACTTCTAAATTTCGTGATTTTGTCCTACAATTCATGGAAGATTTATAACTAACCTGTTATTGCAATTCGAGTAAAAACAAATCCTGTTTCAAATTTTTTTTCGTGAAAACATTTTAAATGTTTATTTTACATTAAAGGAAAGTGATTCTAATTATAAATGGCTATGTACTGTCAGTTATTAATTTAATTTAGCTAGTCTTTTGCTACCTTTATTTTTATTTTTTATTTTTTTTTTTACAATATGTTTTTCTAATCTTCAATTTTGAAATAGTTATTTAGTTTATAGTAGTGTATTTTCCTTTAAAATAGTAAACTTCAACTTATATTTAGAAGTGTTTTATTAAAAAAACATATCATAAGAAACATTGTTCTACAAATAAGAAAATAAGAAATCGTACAGTTTTGTTTAAGAGAAAAATATATTTTCTCGTGAAATATTACATCAAGTATGATAACAGAAGAAATGTTATAATAAATAATTTCAGAAATTAATTTTTTTTTTCGACTAAAACCAAAGACAGTAGTAGTAGTTTAAAAAGAGAGAGGGTGAAAGAAAGAAAGATAATTTGGAATCTATTCAGCTTGCGGGTATAATTTTGCAAAAAAATGCTACATATACTTTAAAAACTTATTTATGTGTAGGAAATTATTTAAAATTTAAATATATTGAATACTCTTCAAATAATTATCCTTACACATTTTTATTAAATTTTGAATTTATGATTATGAGATTAATAAAAAGTGAGTGAGGCATAACATTAGAGTTGCGTTATGGGCGATGATTAATGAAGAGAAAATAACATAAGGCCCTTGTTTATATAACAGGACATTTTCAGGCTTTTTCATTTTCTCTACGTGTTATGTATATTGTTAAAAAAAATCTCCACTTTCATGCGTGTATAAAGTAGACCATAAATATAAAGGTAGGTTCTAGTTGACGAATTCATATTACCCGACGAATATTCTCGAAACATTTCTCTAAAATAGACACTTGCACAAAAAAAGTCAAGTATATAGCACTAAAATGCCACAGGGCATGAATATCGCTGGTTCAGGAACTGTGATCAATTGTGTGTAGCACAGAATCTCGTAAAAAACTACTCGATACAACTGTTTGTACACCACCAAACTTCTTTAGGAGGAGCTTTTCTCCTTTTATTGTCTCTAACATAATTTCCGAGGATTCTAGTTAGTTTTGCGCGAGAAACTAATGGATAGTTTTAGAAACTCGGCTGTTATTGAGGAAGAAGTTTCCAGATTTTGCTAATTTAAACTACCATTTTTCACGAAATTTATTAGATATGTTGCAAAATCCATCACCAAGTCCCCAGGTTTGTCGCCAAAACCGACCTCCACAAAATTCAATGAAGTGTTGTTCTTGTGATTCAACTTTTTGCATATATTCTTCAACAGCAATACGAATGCGGGAAAATGGTTATAATAAGTCGCAACATTGTTCCGCTTTTGTAAGACAAGTACAAGACAAGTACCGCTTCTGTAAGACAAGTCACGGGCAATTTTTTTACGTTAATTTTTTATTTGTTATATGCTTGTAGCCTATTGATGTGAATCAATTTCGGTTTGCTGCTCGGGGATTTCTGCAAGTTTACGATTTGTCATAGAATTTTTTAATTATAACGAAAGGCATCTTCCAGTTTTGCGTTAATTTCGAACGTGGATTTTTTCGGCATTTTCGATTATAAAACAAAACTTGGCAGCAAATCTAGTGACAATTTTCTTCTGCCTTTTTGTCATAGCCTGTTTTCATTCGGTTACCGATCAGATTAATTAATTTTCTGGCGGCCTTATACATAATTTCCAAACGTGGCTTAAAATTTCGTATTTTCTTGTCAGCTGAGGAAGTACAATCACATGGTAGCCTAAATAGAGGTTTAAAGCATTGTATAGTTAGAATACTACTATTTTTAATATTTATTTTTTTTTAAATTCAGCCGCAGAAGTTTCTAAATAAAGTAAAATTATTATTAAAGATTAATGGGGCTCAGATTATAGGACGCTTTGACCCCTGAAAATAGTTTATTCCAAAAGATAGATAGGATATACACATACTATACATAGGATATTAAAAAAATAAAAGCTCAGATTGTTTCCATCCTGTGGTTTCATATAATACTTACCAATGGGAAGTAAAAACATATCGCCCACTTTAATTTATTGAAACGAGCAGTGACAGATGTATCAGGAAAGTTTTATTGAAACTCTCGGTTATTGGCAAGAGTCTTTCCTATGTCAAAATGCAAGCAGTGTTTAGTAAACTGCGTAGAATTGAAATTTGTACTTTGGTCTGACTGAGGATCATTGAGTCTCCAAAGTATGATATATATACTTTCACAAGGCTATTTTTAACAGTTAATGGTTTTTGATGTATTACGGTTATAGCTTCAGAAAATTTTGTGAAATATTCTGTTATGGCAAAAATGCATAAAAACTTCCTTTTTAGATGGTGTGTTGGTGTTGGTTTTAGGATTAAGGCCGATTGACTACACTAATCTCTTAGGCCTGAGGAGAATGCTCTCTGTGGGGGTATATATATATATATATATATATATAGGATCCTAGCTCGTATTTACGCAAGTTTCAGAGAAAACCACGGAAAACCCCGAACGGCTAAGCCGGCGAGCTTGACCTGGGATCGAACACGGCACCTCATGTCTACCAGCTATTCAAAATAGAATCTCTCGGCCACTGGTGCGTTGTTTTTTTTACAAATCTGAAGAAAAGGTTCTATTGGATTTGGAGTTAAATTTCTAAATACTGTTACTTCTTGTGTCAAGATTCTGAAAGAGTGTAATACACCAAATTGCTAAATACTAGTACACTCAAAACACACCAAGTAGAATGATCAAAGCTTTTAAAATTAACGAATAAATCTATTGAAAACATATTTATGAAATTACAAAGTTACCAACAAATAATTTAAAACTTTTTAGAGGAAGGAATGCCAAACTATTAATCAGCTTATATTAACATCTGTTGAAACACCTTCAATATGAATCATAAGGCTAAATTTAGATTTCGATACGTTTGTGAAATACATACATTGGATGATTATTCACGTCACACTCCAGTACCAAATATGGTATTCGCTAGAGTTTAATTAGTAACAGAATACGTATAATTTTAAATGATAACACAATAAAAGTGAATTTTTATATTAATTTCAAATTTTAAAGGTGGGAAAAATTAAATATTGTAATAATTATTTTTTAACTAAATATCTAGCTTACAGTATCCTTAATATTTGAATGTAAAGCTATTTATTCAATTGTAAAAAAAAAAAAAAAAAAAAAAAAAAAAAAAAAAAGTCTTATTTTTAAGTGTTTGAAATTTTTAATTTATTTTATTGAATTATTTTAAATAAACTGAAACATATGTGCTACCAGAGTCTTAACATGCATGACATTCCGTACACCAATTTCTACATCACTTCGAAGTTGATCCCAGAACAAGCGTTTTCTGCCTTCTATGTTATTAAATAGGAAGTTATCAATTCTTCCATTCTAACTCAGTGGTGTTTTATGTATCGTTTTAAAACGTCGTTAAATTTTGAAAATTAACTTCCATCTTTTAACATGGAAGTTAACTTTGGAAATTAATTTTCAGAAAAATTAACTTCCATCAACATTTAGTCCATCATTTTCCCACTTACGGTATAAACAGTCCATCTCTCAGATCTACAAAATTCAAACAAAGCCTAATACCGCTCTGTTGTAGGAATATATGGTGCTATTTCTTGCCAAGAGGGTCCGCTACCAGAATTTAAAAATTATTTTCTAGAATGTCTTTGACGTCTGGATTATCAAACTGGAGCAGTCAGGAGACTAAGGATATATTAATTGTCCCTTTCTACCTCAAATTTCCCTTCAGAATTTATACAATGCTGACGGCTTCAATGCTTCAAAAAAAAATTATCTTTGAGGGATCGCAGCTGCGTTTACTAACAACCGAGCAATATCGTCTCCGCTCTTTCCCAACTCATTTTTCTATAGGTCGACGACATCTTTGTAGGAATTCTAATTCAAGAATAAACTAGTCAGATATGTCTGCAGCATAGACTCTGCGTTCGACTGTGTTAAAACAGTATTTTAATATCAGATATATGTATTTTTTTCTGCTCACCCTCAATAGTTTTCAAAGAAATTGAATAATTCGTGTACATATTTTTTTTTTTTTTTTGTAAAATACTTGGCTAAGTCCAATCATAACACAGTAGTATTTGCTTATGTATTAATTAAAATCTAACATAGAATATCACTTACCTATCCTTTGATGTATGAACTATTTTGCTGTCTAATTAGTATAAACTTCAAATAATCTCATGGGCATCCTTATAAAAAGGTAAGTACGCTAATAGTACATTTTCCCTTTTTTTGTTTTTCGAACTATTGGATTTTAATCGGGGGTCGATTCCTTCGCAAGTGCTCTTTCTGAAGTGATTTCCAGCAATTAGTTCCAGAAATTCCCCTTGATTTTTCGTTTATGGAGTAGTCCTCATCTTTTCTCTCATTTCAAATGGATTTTTAATGAAGCAAATTATGGAAATGAGTCAAAGGTTTTACAGTACGTTAAATGTAATAAAATTTGTCGACACGTAGCTCTTAAACATCGATAAAGCTTTAACGAATGGAACTTACTGTTACGGTTAGAATAAATATTGGAAAATATATGCGTATCATAGAATATTTCTATCAAAAATAATAATTTTTTTCAAAACAATTCATGATTCTGTTTGTGAAAGATTCATCGAATGTCAATTTTGAGGAACTTTGATTAATATAAGAAATGTCACACAATCATGCAATTATTCGCACAGCATGAAATTGTGCAATTGAACCTTATTTAAAATTAGTAATATATATATATATATATATATATATATAAATACGAATAAAATTTTAATAACTGAATAAAAGAAAATTTAGAGATGTAGAAATGTTTAGATATTTATGGAAAGATCTAATAATTTTAAATCTTATAAGCTTTTAACATAGGTTGATTTTGTGATATTTGCATTTGCGATACTTACTCTATTCAAAAAATCATATAAATAATTCCTAAAAATGACATTTACCGCAAACTATATAAATAATAAATGTAAAATAAATACAGGCAAAATAATCGTGAAAATATCGTTGTGCAAGTAGCAAGCATAGAAAGAAAATATCATATTCGTTTTGTTGTTCATAAAAATTATATTTTTTTCATTCTTTATGGAATAAATTGTACCTTCATTCCTGGCTATAATTATACATACAATTTTTACACACCATTTTTTTCTGTTTTTAGTGGAAAATTATATTCACGTTGTTTGTGTCGAAAGACGAATATTCCAGATAATAATGTAATTAAAAAGCATAACACAGAAATTTTGAAGCTGCATCACACTAAGATTCCATTTTTTTTTTTTTAAGTACTATTATTTTCAAATTTCTATTTTTTTTTTTTTTTTTTTTTTTTTTTTTTTTTAAGTTGAAAAATATCATGGCAAAGATTGTAACTCGAAAATTCAGGTAATATTATATTCAAGAGAATTTAGCTATTGAACTCCAAATAGCTTCGTTTTTCTGTCTCCATTAAAAATATGCTTTTCACAAAATAGCATCAATAAAATTTTAATTTCAAAATAAAGCAGGAAAGATTTTTTTCTAAGCGTAGTCTTCTTTTGTTCAGTTTTTGATTTATCTATATTGAATGAAACACAATTCTGTTCGTGTCTGAGCTCCATTTGACATAGCATGGCACGCATGCGTTTCAGAGTGATTGCGTTTGCAGGGATGGAAACAAGAAAGAATAACACGTTCACGAAGTCCTACGTTAATAAAGTTACAAAAACTGCTGTTGGGGAGAACAAGATCCGTGTAAGAGTCATTAAGAAGGTGGGAAAATTACCAATCTGGTGCGGCTAATGAAGTCCAGGATAAAGTAAAAGAGAGTTTAAAAAATTCATATTTTAGTTTGTAAATGAAAAGAAAATCTGAATTAAACAAGCACATATGAAGTGACCATACCGTTGACGTTTATCT
This sequence comes from Salticus scenicus, assembly GCA_963930645.1. Classification (NCBI taxonomy): domain Eukaryota; kingdom Metazoa; phylum Arthropoda; class Arachnida; order Araneae; family Salticidae; genus Salticus; species Salticus scenicus. Next base: position 250,991,649 of record OZ005651.1, on the reverse strand, counting down.
TTTCCTAGCCTTTTTTCTTCTTTTTTTAATTTTTTTATCAATGTATTTTTTTTTTTTTTTTTTTTTTTTTTTTCTTTTTCGAAACCATAATTTTCGTTTAAATATATCTTTAAATTAAAAGTGAAATAAACAGAATGTGATAAATGGTCTATTTTTAAAGTGGTTAAAAAAAAATGTCAAAGCAATCATTTTTCTGCAGTGTCAAATGTTTTCAAAATCATTGTAATCTTAAAAAAAAAAAAAAAAAAAAAAAAGCTTGTATGCCAAAATCATTTAATATAAAAAAGATGAAAAAAAAAAAACCATGCATTTGTAAATGAAATTATTATGAGAAAATTAAGTTTTGATAAATTGTTGTCTAAAAGCTTTTGATCGCATTTCAACTAAAACATTTTAACTTTCGTTCTTTTGTTTAAGGATCCTTATTGGTTAGTAAAAACAAAAACTAGTATAACAGTAAAAAATAGGAATAAATAAATAAATAAATAAATAAAGGAAATATAAACCCAAACGCAATGAAACATTGATAATTTAATCAGAGAGGCCATTTGAAATCGCTTAGCCTTTTTCGCTAAATCAGTTTTTTTTTTCTTTCTCTAGAGACAAAAAACTTTTAAAGGAAAACGAATGAAAAAAAAAAGAAAAAAAAAAACTGATATTTGATTTAATGCGTTTATGTTACTTTAGACGTGATTTAAAAAAAAATCAGAAAATTCTTTACTGTAATTTATCCTTTTCCCTTCAAAAGTAAATAAAACTAACTAATGAGTTAATAAAATTAACTAACTTAATTACATTGTTAACATTTTATAAATGAAGGGAGCAAACTGTCCTGACGGAAATTAATAAATGCAGTCATTTATTAACAATCATATATTTGCTTATATGAATTAAACATTCATATGCATATATTTCATAGCTTCCGATATCCTAATTAATATTCCGTAATACTGTATATACACGCCCCTTTCTTTCTACATCACATTATTTTTGGAGTAATTCTCTACAAATGTAAATTACGATTAAATAAGAAGAAAAATACTCTAAAGAAAAACTGGTGTGAAAAGAAGGGTGGGTACTAACGACAGTACGAAATATTAATTAGGATATTGGCAGTTATGATGGATAAATATTACACTACTGTCCATTAAAATTGCAACACCAAGAAGGAATGCGAATATCAGAATGATATTTATTGACCACATACGTTGTAGTAGGAAGGACATTTGATTAAAATTTCAGGAAATTGGGAGTAATATGTACTGAGAAAACAGTACATAAGGCAGCGACCTCTATGAATAAAATCAGCACTTATCTGCCTAGGCGTTGAATCAAACAGCGATCGGATGACGTGTACGGATAGAGCACTTCATGAAGCTTCAAACCGACGCCACAATTCATCGATCGTATTTACTTGTGAGTAGTTGGGAGCCAGTCGCTTTTGAATATTTAAACAGTTATTTTCATAGGTGCGAGATCAGGAGAACGCTCTGGCCAGAGCAACAGTCGAACATATTTTGCATCAAGGAAGGTCTGGACGTGCTGCGGTCACAACTTGCGGTAGTGCATTGTGCCAGGTATTTAATTAATTTTTATTTGTTTCTTAGTATACTGATTTTGAAGCCAATAATCCCTTTTTTTTTAAGAGATAGACTCCTTTGACTGCATACCTAACAAGTTTTCTACAAGATCCATATAATTCAATTCCTACTGACATTCCGGATTCTACTCTACAAGTTATTTCACAAATTTTACTGCCTTGCCGACCTATTCAATTTCCATCTACAAGCTTCTCCGGTCTCTTTTTCAAGCAACCACCTCAGTGGATCCACACTTCAAGCAATGGCCTGTGACATGACATTACCTCCTTGTGACCCAACAAAGTTCCTACCAATCTTATCCTGTGATACGTCCAGAACTGACTATTTTGTGAATGCTGATGTCTCTTCCCCTCTAAATCAAGCTTAACTTCAAACTGTAAAATATTGGGATATATATCGAGCTGCACCAGAAGAACACGATTGTAAATGTTTTTCCTGATGATGCTTTGGTAGTCAAAGCGAAAAGCTTTGAAGCAAATGCATTTTAATTGTAAATAAGTTTTTAATTAAATACAATGTTTTATGCCTACGTGTGTTTAAAGCGTTATTTAACAAATTATATTGTATAAAATGACTGAAAAAAAAGAACAATTCATTTAGTTCAATATACAAGAAGTTGAAGGAAATAAAGAAACTTAGAAATGTAAAGTATATTCTAAATTAATTTTGTCCTTTTTTTTTTCAGCTTATTTAGGATTTTTTATAATTATTCTGTTGTTTCTTTAAAAATAGTAAGTATTTTTATATCTGTATCTAGGTTCGGAATCATTGACAAAAGCTACTGCAAAGTATACAAGTCATTTTTTAAAATAACACTTATCAATCTTAAATTAATTTACACAGAGAGTAGAAATTACGGAAAAAGAATTAGAGATAAACATATAGAAACATAGACATAAAGGAAAACTTGTTACAATCCCACCAAATTACAAGACTTCAAACGATTTATCTTTATTTCCCTAATAATTCCTCATAAGTGTATAGAGAATATAATAACAAAAGTTTTTTCCGTAGTATAAAATTTATATAATTAACTATATTATGATTTGTTATATACTTATGCCTAAATAATTGCCCGATATAAATACTTTTTGTGTATTTTAGAAAATTAACAAGAAAAAAAAAACTGTTTAAACAATAATCCTGCCTAAGTTTCGGTCGCGTACTGAAAGAGAAATGATCTCTTTTATCCATCCAAATAAGGGAAATTTTTTTTTTTTTCCTAATTTATAAGCCTAAGAATGAATATTCTCTTGGACGTTTTTCAACAAATAAATAATTGATAAATAAAAAAAAAAATCGCCATTGATGTTTATTAAGTTTAATCATCCCAAACATATTGAGGCATCTGGATTAAAGTGTATGACACAAAAATGGAATGCAGAATGTTATTTGCCGTCACCTGTTTTTGATAAGTGTTTTTGAAAGCTTATGTCTCAGTAGGTGGCTTCATGTAATTAATCTTCACTTTCTCTAATATATCATGTTAAAATTGTTCGTCCAAAAAATAAATTTCTTCTATCAATTTTTTCGTTAGTTATTAGTTAAGAACATTTTTGTTTTCATGTAATTGATATAAATTGATATTGTAATGCCAGGAAAAATGTACGTGGCAAAGTTAATCTAAGACGGTAACATTAAATTATAACACTGGATAAATGAATTGGCAACCAGGAAAGAAAATCACAATAATACCATTAAATTAATTAATTAATTAATTAAAAACGGATTTTTTAAATTTTTGTTGTTTATATGTGTTATGTCATTAAATCTACTTGATACACAGAATAATTGAAAAAGAAGTAAAAAATACTGAAATACATTAAACTGTAAATTGTAATTAATATTCAGTATTTTATTTTATTTATTTTATTTTATTTTATTTTATTTTATTTTATTATTAATTTTTTTTTCAGTTTTGTTAAAACATTTGTTTAGATGATTTTTGATCAGATAAACAAGAAGTATAATGAATACTGTTAAAACATCTACGTGTTTTGTAGCATAGCACATCATATTATTCAAAAATTAAAAGAAAAAAAAAAACCATTTATTCTTAAACTTTAACGAGCAACAATAACAACGAAACTCCAATATAATGAAAAAAAAAGCGAAAAACAAATGCCACGTGCCAGCAAAATTTATATGAAATATTCGAAAGGCACATCTTGATAAACTGATTAACTTAAAAAAGAAAAGAAAAGGGTTTTAAATGTTTTTTTCTCTGTATTATAAGATATGCAATACTTGTAATATCAAATTTAAAATTTTTTTAGCAACTATTGCGTTATAAATAAACAAAACAACATTTATTATTCAAATTAATATCTTATAACAACATACGATAATTATTAAATTTCTAAATATTTGTGTAAATTGTTTTATCGGTTACTTTATCAGGATGAAAGTAAAATTCTAACATGGTTCAATATTTAAAATTACTTTCGTCCGCAAAATAGGTATGTGTGTTGTTGAAACTGAAACACGTAATCGCAAAGATTTCTAAAAAAAAAAAAAAAAAAAAAAAAAAACACATTGCTGTATAGGTAACATAATCTATATATATAACATAGATCAAGGCCGTAACCAGAAATAAATTTCGGAGGGGATTAAAACTTACATTATAATGTTGAGTGTTAAACATAAAGTATAACTAAAAAATTTTCGAATGGAGGTGGGTCAACCCCTAAAATTCTTCTTATTGAAAATGTATGTCTTAATTTATATATGAATAAAATTATAGATTATAATAACTAATAAAAAATGTTTTCGTTAAAGTCAACAGCTCCGTGTCGTTCGCTGATTATGAAACTGTACATTCTGCACAATACTAGAGCACTTGCTGTACAGTCGGTAACAAAAGTGTCGGAACACTAGCAAAAATTCCTATGTAAAAAAAGTATACTTCATACGGTTTTGTTAAATAAATCCTTGTCGAATCATGTTCTTAGACTGACTAAGAACAGGATTCGACAAGGATTTATTTTAAAAAACTGTATGAAGTGTACTTTTTTTACATAGGAACCTTTGCTGGTGTTCGGACACTTTTGTTACCGAATGTAACCAAGTTCTTTGTCCTCGCCAACTGAGATGCTGTTATTCCAGTGTTGCTGAGGTATATGCAGCATCTCAAACTTCATTATGAAAAGTTTCGAAGATTTGGAATTCCATTCACTAGTATAACAGTGTGTGGTACGCGGTTTAGAGAAATGAGTTCTTTTGAATTTGAATAAAGAGTCAATGTAGAAAGCGGGATCTTTTAATAAAAAGAACAACACCGGACACAGTTTCACATAAGAGATAAAGGAGTTTCTCGCCAGCATTTTTTTTTTTAATTCATGTGTGAGGAGAAGGTATTTTGCTATTTAAGGAATAAAATATCTTAAGTCTAGGTGCGTCTTGGAGATATAATAAGAGACATTTTGAAAGAATTCGAAAAGTTACAGAATATTGAAAAGGATTGCATTCGAATGTACTGTAGGCTGACCATATGTCCTCGAATCTCGAGGACAGGCACGAATTTCGAGGACAAACTACAGTCGGTAACAAAAGTGTCCGAACACTAGAAAAAATTCCTATATAAAAAAAGTACGTTTAATACAGTTTTGCTAAATAAATCCTTGTCGAATTATGTTCTTAGACTGACTAAGAACAGGATTCGACAAGGATTTATTTAACAAAACAGTATTAAGTGTACTTTTTTTACAAAGGAATTTTTGCTAGTGTTCGGACACTTTTGTTACCGACTGTACCTTCGTCCCCAAAAAATTACAACACATTTGGGGACGCCGGTTATAAAGTTATTAATGTTTTATTATAATAATTTATTATATGTATAATAAATAAGCTGAAATAAGGTGCTTTATGCATAAAAATTACTAAAATTTTACAATTTAAGGTGGTTTAATTATTTTTTATTTTTTTGTCCTCGAAACTCGAGGACAGTTTTCACAACTTGAATCTTTGTCCACAAATTCAAGGAAAAAAATATGGTCCCTCTAATGTACAGTCGATAACGAAAGTATCCGAACACTAGCAAAAATTCCTATGTAAAAAAAGTACACTTCATACGTTTTTGTCAAATAAATCCTTATCAAATCATGTTCTTACACGGACTAAGAACAGGATTCGACAAGGATTTAATTAACAAAACCGTAGTAAGTGTACTTTTTTTACATGGGAATTTTTGCTAGTGTTCGGACACTTTTGTTACTGACTGTAGAATGGTAAAAGTCAAAGTCAAAATGGGATAAAGAAGTTAGAACGAATTTACAGCGCATGAAATATTTTCGAATATATTACGTTCAAAAGTGAAAACGATAAAAGTCTAGACCACGGCAGTACATAAAGAGTAGGGCTCTGAGGTCATAATAGAAGCCGTGCTTACAGTTGAGACATGAGAGCAGTACTGTGCGCTTGGGTTTTCAAAAGAAATAAATGAAAACTGTCCGGGAATGGATGGATGGACGGAAGGATGGGTTTTACGTCGCACTAGTGCGGCGCAGATGGGCAATTGGCGATGGTCTCGGACCCCTAGATGTGGTCCGGAGACATGCCATCGCAATTTTGATCCTCCACGGAAGGGATATGGCTCTCCCGCTTCGGTGACCCCCCAGAGGTATAAGTCCGGGAATGTGGTTAGAAGACGCTAGGACGGGTCGAACGACAGGTGAGAGAAAAATAAGATAAAATATGAAAAGAGCAAGCAAAAATTTTAGGGGGGGGGGCAGGAATGGCCAATGGTAAGAAATTTTATTCAACTCCTAAAGTCCAATAATATAAGAGTTTGTCATGAAATAACCGGGGATTGGAGATCGAAAATTGGGGAGAAATATTGAGGAAAAGAGAAGGGGGAAAATCGGATTTTTATATAGAGATGAAACCGCTGAGACGAAAGAGAGATTTTGTTATTTTCGTTCAGTGTAGTATCAAAATTGTGGATTTCGTGCGGTGAAGTGAATTTGGTGATCAAGACTGTGGTGCTTATCTAAGCGTGATCCTCATCTAGGAAAATGTTGTTATTGAAAATAAGCCAGCCGATTTTCGGTAAGCATTTTCTTATAGTTCTTCGTTGAGGAGTCAACAATTAGGATTTCATTATAAAGATTTAATAATTCTTTATATTAATATCATTTTCTAATTAATCCGACAATAATGATCTAAATAATAATGTATTGCAAATTGTAAAAAGCTTTAATAAATATGATTTTTTTCTTTAGTTCCTAGGTTTTCTTCTTAAATGTCTCTAGTCTTAATTTTAATATTTTAGATACTTCTATATTTAAATATGAAATTAAAAATTAGGGTACAGTACCCTAGCAGTGTTATAAAGTCACAGAAGATTGGGTCTACATATTGTCTCCTAGGGCGTCTTTTAGTCTCTGTATAGTTTTACATGCAAAGTTGTCTTTTATCCTAAAGTTCCAAGGCATTACTTTTATTTTATTTATTTATTTATTTTTATTTACTTTTTTTACTTTTCGCTTATTTTCATCTCCATCTCCATTTCCATTTCCATTTCCATTTCCCCCCCTTTTTTTTTTTTTTTTCATACTTTCTCTTCATCCCCAGTTCAGTACAGACCATAGTCATAAAAATATTCTATTCTCCCGATTTTTCATACATCTACAAGATTTCAAGTCAATCGAACGAATGAAAGTAGCTGAATATTGGATTACAAGATACAATTACATTCATACTTTTCATATACGTTTATAAATTACTGAGTTAGAATGTAGTTATACGAAGAAACAGTTAAAATATTATTATAAAAATTTGAAATTTAATTTTCATTATTAAATGCATGAACAGTAAAGAAAATATCATGCTTTGAAAATAAAGTAGTGTTAGCAGAAAAGGGATTATCTGTCAGATTTAGCATCGAGTAGAAAACGGTTCTTTAGATTAATTTTATAAAATTTTTAGAATTTGAGTTTGTCTATCTACAATCAATTTTTGAACAATAAAGCTCATTAGACGGAACTAGGGCTTAATGTGAATTCCGAATAACTCCGAACATCCGCACCTTAATTCGAATTTGAAAACTGTAATAATCGGGTAAAATTAACAGTAACTAATCGGGAAATGAAGTCCAGAACATCAACAATTACTCTACTAGATAGGCAATATGAAATCTTTGAAAAAATCAAAATGGTAAATGATGCGTTATTTTATGTAAAAAACTGAATTTTTTAAATATTGATTTAATAGTTAAATAATGTGTATTTAATTGATTTGAACTGCCATTACAATGTGTGTGTGTTTTTTTTTTTTTTCTTTTTTTTAATAAACAATATTTTTTATGCTTTCTAAGATTGAAATTGTCCTAAAAATCTCATATGTTTAAGACAACCTCACTTACTTTTACTTTTTTCACAAACTTAATAACACAGAAGTATATTGATTTGCCATCTGTAATATAATATCACCCTGAGTTAAAAATTATTTTAAATATTAGTCATATCTGCAAAACTTTAAGTAAAATACTTTACACCAAAAGTGGTCATATTTAAAATTTTATTATCAATTAAAATTTACATTCTTCCTGCATAATACGGATTATGTGATACTTCTACTTATATAAGTTACTACTCACAGAATCTAATAGTTTCTGTTTACAGTACTTCAATAAAACAGTAACGATAAAAAAAGTCCCGATATTAAAATATTCCTATATATTTATGAAACAGTTTTTCAGAACTTAATCGCATTAAGTCTTTATGCTTGGAATTCTGAATATTCGTCTCACAATATTTCATTCATACGTATGACTAAATCCAGCAAACTAGAAAATTTTCACTTTTTCATATTCGAACAATGGATTTTATTTTCAATAGAAATGAAAATATTCCGTGTGCTGTGATTGTTTTCACTTTTAACCTATTGACAAATTATCTTTCGCCGATTTATCTATTGAAAAAGATTTTTTTTTCTTACTTTATATTATTTTACATTGAATAATAAAGGGAATTTTTGTAATTTGATGCATTATGTGTAAAAATAAATGTAATTTTTAACTATTTTTGCTCGTGTAACTTACGTTAGCGGCAGTCATTTATAGATCAACCTATATAATCATAATAATAATAATAGTTATAGTAATAATAATAATAATAATAATAAAGATGTGTAAACTAAGATACCGGACGGTGTATGATTTACAAAATATATCCTAAAATTAGGTTAAAAAAAAAAAAAAAAAAGTAAATACTTCGTAACTATTCGTAAAATATTATATTAAAGTACCTTATGCTAATTAAACGATTACAAAATAATTAACCAATAAAATGTTAGTGTATAAATAAAATTAACTGAAGCTTTGTTTTAACACTTAGCATTTAGGTAGCATATTACCTATATATTCAGTCACGGGTGAAAATGGCCAGCGTCTTCGGCACCAGAATTTTTATTTAGAAAACTTCAGCGTATTTTTGCAATAATATCTTTCGATTAAATAATATAAAGATTATCGTTAAAAAGCACCGGTGGACGAGTTCCGTCAAAAGACGAAATACTTTTACCCCTGTATTGAGTTAAAGATTATACGCACGCACACTATAGAAAAGCGACAAATAATCCCCATTCCATGAGTCTAATATGAAGTTATATTGAGTGAACTTAATGAAATGATGAAGTAGGGAAGAAGTGGTGTGAACACTTCCCTGCAAGAGGACACCAGCGAAACATAATAACATCTGCACGGTAAAATTGAGTCATTTTCCGCACTGAAATTGTGTACTGAGCGTAGAATTCGAACTTTATACATATAATATTTCATAAAGATATATGGAAAGAATACCAAACGGCTGAGCGTGTAGTTTTTCTTGCTGGAAGGTAACAATTTCTCAGGAATACTGCATCGCGTCAGATAACCCGATTTTACCTGAATTTGTGCGACCATAATTCGATTTCGACTCAGATAGGAATATTGCTTTGGATCCGGTTCGGATCTAATTGACGTTTTCTTCAATTTTTTAGTTAATTCCAGATTTTATATAGTGTCTGTCGGTAAGATTCAGGTTATCCAGATTATTAAGTTTAAATTTACATAAATATGTAGTGTACATAAACATGCATAAGAGAAAATATATATATTTTTTTTTAGATATGGCTAGAAACTAATTCGAAACAGCTTTAGTCAGTTTTGAAAGGTAATTTTTATCGTTCGCTTTTTTTGTTTCCAGAAACGTCGTAAAATATTATATCACAAAAAGAGAAATATTATTTTTCCTTGTCTAAAATTTGAGCAAGTTGTTTTTCAGTAATTAAGAATAACATGAAAAAAATAATAATAAAGCGGAGTAAAATCAAATATTTCATCAAAATATATCGTAATAATTAAATTACTGATTACGGATTTTTATATAAAATACCTTTCGAAAACATTTTAGATAGTGCAAATTTTTGCATTTTTCCTACAGAAATAAAAGTTTCCTGCCACGCTTTTTTAAAAAATAACAATCCACTTTTTAAACGTACGTAATGAGAAAATACTTATTACATGTATTAATACATTTCTAATTGGAATTGCTATGCAAAATCTCCCTCCGTACTTGTTAAAATTGACAAATATTCTTTAAAAGATGTTTACATGTAAATTTATTAATTTCTTATATTGTTTCCGATTCCTTTTGCAACAAAATATTAATTAGTGCAAAGGAATAACACAATGCCAGAGGTAGATGGACAGAAAGTTAAACTGTCATTTTACTGTTAATTTAAGCAAGTCTATAGATGTCAACTTGTACGGTTTTTCAACACCAGTATTTCTTTGCAAAAAAATATCGCGTACAGTCACACAAAACTGCTAAAGAACTTAATAAAAATTCAATTAAAATTTTCCAGTAGCAATAAATAAATAAATAAATAAATAAATAATATGATTATGTAAAATATAGATAAATCTATCCTTAAAATAGCTATACGAGATTTGAGTTGGTTTGGTTTTTAAAAAAATGCTTAGAAATATAGGATTTTTGTAATTGAAATTTTCCTATAAGCAGACATTTTTCCGCAGCTTAAAACGGGTAAGCAATTCACCAACATGTTTTGTAGTTTGATGGATCATGAGAAACGCCCAAGAAAATTATAAAATATAAGAAAAAAAAAATTGAAAATTCAGCAAGACATCGGTTTGCATGGAAAAACAGAAATTATAAAATGAAAACTACTCTTACGAGATACATAAACAATTTGATATATATATTTTTTTTTTGGCCATTTGTTCTCTAAAATTTGCCATTTGATTTCACGCAAAGGGAAAAATGACTACTTAGAAGATATTTTTAATATAATCATTTTAATTCATTTAGCGTGTCTCATAGATCGTCCTCATTCCAAATTTGGTGACAATTCACTCTCATTTTTAGCACCAATGGTTCCATTTTTAGCACCATTGGTTCCATTTTTAGCACAATTTGAATTATTTCCACCATGTATATCATACATATATAGATTGTGCACATTAATCGTGATGACTATATCATCCCCATGCATTAATTTATCTATCTCTATCATTATGTAATATATATATACATACAGGATCCACCAAAGTCCCACACCCCCTCTTATCTCGGATATGCGTCAGAATTTTGTAAAATGGTGAAACACACGTTTAATGAGTTCGAGAGGGACATGCTTTAAAATTTCAAATGGGATTGTATGTCTTGTGATACATACCTGCAAACATTTCTTCACGACAATGAATTTGATATAAATAGTTTTTTCTTGCGATGATTATTATGGGTTATAAATAAGTATAAATCCACATTTCAAAACTCTAAAAACTAATGAATTTACTTTAGTAATTATCTCAAGACAATCGCCATTTTTCAAAATTCCGACGAATTTCCGAGATAAAGCGGCAAGGACGTGTGGTACTTAAAAAAAACTGAAATTACATTTTAAAAACATAAAAAAGTGTCCTGAAATCTACATAAATCAGTGTGATATATATTTCATGATTATTTATTTATTTATTTATTTATTTTATTTTATTTATTTTATTTATTAATTTAATTTATTTATTTTGGGGGGGAGGGGGGGGGGAGCTTTGCAACTATCCTTGAATTTTAAGGCTCACTGTTAAAAATAAAATCCTACGTTTTGCCATAACAACAATTTAGTTTTTCAAAACAAAAAAAATTCAGAAATTTGGTGTGTTATCTTTCGCCATTCAAGCATTGCCTTTTTAATAATATGCTACAATAAGAAATATTGTTATCTAAATATTGGTTGCAGTTAAATTTTATAATTTTAACAGTTTTTTTTAGTATTGGAAACTGAGGCTTAAATTGGATTCCAAACAACTACGATCATCCATAGCTGAATCGGGAATCGAACCCAGTACCTTTGAATTTAAAACCAGAGCATTAACCATTCCGCTTACAGGTGACCTATTTACTGATGACAATAATGCATTTACGAAAATAGAGTTAAGCATATACCTCAATTTGAATAGTTCTATTCAGCTTATCTCTGTTACTGCTAATAGTTTTATATATGAAATAATTTATAATATTTTTCTGTTTACGGAAAATTGGACAGTCGTATTCTGTATTAAACTTTAAAATTAAATTATAGGATGTTATTTTCATTGGCGTATCAGGAAAATACATTTATCCAATAAATCTGCGTGACTAGTTTTGTGCAAAGTAAGATATGCAAGTTCAATGCCATGTATGTGCAATGCTGGGAACTAGGAATGAGTCAAATGTTTGCTATGGGAAAATAACTTTTTGTCAGGTTTGTCAGTTTTCTTTTTAGTTCAAATACAAGAGAGCAACTCATAAACCCGTCTCTCTCTTTGGTATGTAAATAGGAACTTATTCACTGACATGAACATCCGTTTGGGTAAACTGAGATATAGAGAACTAGATCAAAATCTCTCGTGGAAGGCTTCATATTATGCATGAGGAACTTTAACTCTAAATTTACATAGAAATTCTTCAATCAAAATGATTTTGTTTAAATTGGAGACTGTAACTGTTATTTTTAAAGTGTGTATTTAAAATTAAACTTAAATCCGTTGACTGTCTGCATACATTTTTAAATAGTTTTGAAAGAATTCGAAATTTTATATAATTAGAAAAATTTTAAGAAATTAATTGTAATTAGTAATAGATTGCATGGCAGAGGCTTATACGATAAGATTTAAAATGTATGTGTTTAAGAAATGTTTGCTTGCGTTTCTGTATTGTATATTAAATAGGTTAGCATGTTTCGTTAATTGTTAATTGATATGAAGAGATTTCACTTAGAAATTTTAATGATATTGTAATTTATAAAAAATCGTTTATTATGGCTTCATTACAGGAATAAAAATATTGTAGTATTAGTGATTTTCTTCTATTTTTCATCCAATATTTTTTGTTACAATTTAAAATGCATAGAAAACACAAACGTTTGTTATCCATTTTTTCACACATATATTAGATATATTGAATACATAGTTGTTAACTGCACTGTTAAAAAAATAATAGTAATAACGTTTCTCTGAAGAACTCTTACAAATATAGGTCAATTTAGAGGCAATCAATATTTTAATCAAATTTGATGCTAAATTTCAATATTTTCTATCATTTTACTACTAAGCTCTACCAAAACCGCAAAACTTAATACCAAATCTATTAAAATATTGATAACTACAAAATTTATCGCAATTCGCACTTTTTTTTTATGTTTTTATGTGAAAGAAAGAATTTTACTTTTTTACAACGAGCAGCACTTATCCTTATGAATAAAAACAACTTATATATATATATATATATATATATATATATAACTTTTACGAAAATGAAAACTCTTATTCGAATGACGTAGCAATAAAATTTCGTAGTGTTAAATATAAATGAGAATTATATACGCTTTCTAGAAGCATCGTAATGTATAAAATAACACCCATGAATGGAGTTTTTATTTTTCAAATCAGACATTCAAATTTAGCCGTCTTAAGAGTGTTAATAACTTAGATAAAACTTTCGGAAAATAATGTAATATTAGGAAATCTTGACATACTAAAACACATATTTCTCTAAAAGAAAAAAAAAATGTTTTTAATCAGTACATATTTTTAAAAATGCTGTTGATATCATGATGTTTAAACAAATGCACAAGTTATTTAATCCTGCGTTTAACAACACTTAGTAATATTGTTAGGTGTTTAGATTATTTGAAAGATCATATATATTTATAAATCAGTAAATAACATAATGGTTGTTGTTGGTTGTGTGAGTGCGGGCTGATTGACTACATTACGTTCCTAATACAATAGGTGGAATGCCCTCCGTGGAGATTTTTCTAAGGGCATGGTACAGTTTTCACAAAATATATAGCCCTTAGTCACGCTAGTTTCAGAGAAAACTATGGAAAATTCCAAACGGCCAGGCAGACGAGAGCAACCTGGTATTGAACACACCTCGCCTCTTCCGTTTTTCAGAGCAGACCCTCTATGCCACTGGTGGAGCATTAACAATATATATATATATTTTTTAACTGAAACTAATTGCTTTTATAAAATGTCATTTTTTACCGCATCTTACTAAAAATAGATTAACATATATTTATCATACATAATTAACACTTGAATAAACTACATATAACTCATATCTTAATTTAAATGGAAAAACTGCAAAATCGAAATTTTTTACTGCAATAATGTCAATATTTGTTTCATATAAAAAATTCCTCTTTCGATATTTCTCACTTTCAATTAACATTATATATATGTACACATTCATCAAGCAAAAATCATTTGGAATTTGTTCATTAATCTTTTACTTTCATGCATGAAATCATGCCATTTAAACATTTATTTGACATCATGACAATAATCATCAAAGGAAATTTTTAGCGTTAAATTTTCGATTGAAGAGAAAATTTACTGTCCCATAAACGTTTTGGCCAAATGACTACATGAGTGTCCCAGACCTAAGCACTATACCCCCCCTGGAGTATCTTTCTCAGGAGTCCTAGCCCGTATTTATGCGAATTTCGAAATAAAAATCCTGGAAATCTCCGAAAAGCAAGGTGACGAGCGCGACTTGCAATCGAATCCAGTTCATCCCGTCTACCGGCTTTGAATGCAGAACCGCACACAAAGATTTATAACTTTGGGCAATAAATTAAAATAACAAAAATTTATCATTATTTTTCATCATTATTTTGTAAATGACGTTTTAGATTTAAAATTTTTATAAATACATAATAAATGTATACTATTTACTTTACATTTTTTTTTAATCTTCTGGAGCAATACGAATTTAATCGGTAACCAAGAGCTTGGTGACAAATTGTTGTAATAGATTTTACAACAGGTTAAAGCTAGAGCTAATAGATTGTACGCAAATATAGGTACTAAACATTAGATTTTTAATTTCTTGTATTCTTCATTGTATTATTAATTTACTGTCTCAGATACTGGAAACAAAATAAAGTTCTTGCTCTGAAATATTTTCCAATCAAGAGAATTTTAAGTGGTAAAAATTTTTCACTTGACGATTACATAACACAGCAGAGAACTCGGAACAGAAAAAAAATACTCTTTATTTTTGATATAATTTTTTATAGAAAAAAAATTAAATGATAATAATAATAATAATAAATAAATAAATAAATAATTCAAATAAATAAATAAATAAAAACTTGACTCTAAAGCAAAGGAGAAGGAGGGGGGGTTGAGCAAAGCATCGTCTCTCAGAAAAAAGGAAAGGTCGTTTATGCACTCAATGAAATTTGGAAATGTCGGCGCTTAATGCATGTGTTAACCAGTCTTATATAAAATGACATAGAAGAATGTTTTGTGATATCCAAAGTATTATGTTTTTCTTTTTTTTTCTTTTTTAAACATAATTTCGCTTTTAATTTTGAATAATAAATTAACTTCGACAATAATTTCACTCACAAGATATAAATGTGAAATTTGGATAATTCCGTAATTTATTTCCGGGGATGTTTTTTCCTGATATCCTACAGTGTGCTAAAAAATGGAATGTACAATGGAGGGAGGATAAATTTTAAATGTTATGAGGTATGCAAAGGACTTTTTCGCCACTTTCATCTAAAAATAAACTTCTTGAAAATTATATAAGTTTATATGACAAAAATTGCTATTTTAAATTAGTGGTATACAAAATTAAGAACTGTGAAAAACCCTGACCTCAATACCATTTTATAACAAAAGCATCCGCTATAATGTGTTTCGAATTACTTTTAACTAATTATCGTTTAATATTACTGTTTTTATTTTATTTGTTGATTTTTTCTACAAAAATATTTAAAAACTAAACAGCTAATAAAATTTTGCATTTTATATTTGCTTCGCAGATGTCAGCTAAAATAAAAATGATTTAAACGTTTATTTTATTTTTTCATCTTATAAGCCTTTTTGTCTATTCATTGTTAATTAAAAATAAGTATTAGAAGCCTTTTAAAATGTTTTATCACATTTTTATTTATCTTTATTATTTCTCTGATATGAAATGATTTCAACATTTTAGACTGCGTAATTCGGTTTAATAAACTTGAGTGCTTATAGTAAAAAATTAAATTGATCTTAATCATAATTTCTTCACAAGTAATATGTAGAAACTATTATTTCCCCGTAATGCTTATTATATTATTTATAAAAGGATGTTTAAAAAACAATTTTCTGCTCTTTTGTAAAGTATGAAAAAGTAAGTGTGCTTATTCTAAGTATATAAATACAGCATAGTTTATTAAATAAATATATATATATAAAGTTTTTGATAGTGTAACGCTGGGAATTTTTTATACTGATGATTGATTGCAGAGAGTAGAAACACAAAAAAAGAGATACAGTGAGAAACGTGTATATTGAACTATCAATCATAAGAAATATGAATGTTTCAACAATTAATGTGAGAAAATAAATGTAATTTGCTATTTCAGATAAATACAAAGTATACGCTTTTTTATATTTCTTTGAAATTTTCTGCAAAACAATTTAAATGTTTAAATAAAAAGTGTAAAAGGAAATCTAAATCACGTGAAAGAAAATCCTTACGTAGAATTAATTCACATAAAATTTTAACCATCCGTCATGTATTTCTTTTTTATTTCGATATATCTTACTATTCATTCGAATTCTGCCTTTTGCAGTTTTTATTGCACTCTAAGCAGCCTGAGAGAGCATTAAATTAAAAAGTGACATAATATGGCCATACCTCATTTTTTGAGATATTTTATCCAATCTAAATTAACCACACAGGGGCTTGGATTATCTGCCTTTAAAGCTGGTAGGCGGGAGGTTTCAGAGTCGAACCCAGATACGCTCGTCGCCCTAACCCTTTAGAATTTTCCGTAGTTGCTTTTTTTAATTCAAGTGAATGAGGTCTACCAACCCTTAGAAAAAATCGGGGAATTCCACTAAGCACTGCGTCCTCATGTAACCGTTCGGGTTTAATCACAACACTACACAGTTTCCGTTTTATTTTTATTTTTTTCTCTGTAACTACACGATACTTTCTTAAGCACTGATTAAAATCTTACACAAATCCAAATGATTAAAGAACACAGATATGTTTTAAGAATACAATTTAAACGATTTTTTTTTTTTTTTTTTTTTTTTTTTTTTATGGGAAATAGGGGAGTCTTTAGCTTTCATTTTACACGATGTGTTTCGTAGAAAAGAGCATTAAAATTTTGGGAATTAATTAATTTTTAAAAGATCCAGACTCCTAAACCAGCGAAGGTTTTTTTTTTTTTTTTAATTTATTTATTTATTTTTTTTTTTGAAGGATCATTATTGCTTAATCATTAAAAAATTCTCTATTAAAATGAATATTTCTAGTTCTCATCCAATGTTAAACTCAGCATTTTCAATAATCTGAGCAAACTAGTTTGCATTCCAATCAGACTCTGAAATAGTGCAGTCAAATGCTTTTAAATTAAAGAGTCCTGATTCTGTGTAAAATGTGACACACATATCAAACAAATATCCCCGCCATTCTAAATCAAAAATTTCAATGCAAATATCTCGGATTATTAGTCTTAGGTATAAACAGATACATAAACTCAATAACATCTGGAATAATTGTACGCTAATGGTGTAATACTACGTTCTATCTTTTACTGTACTGTAATGAAAAATCCTATAGAACTCGATTTATATTTGAGAAGAACACATTAAAGAACATGGCTCTATTATTATGTTCTGCTGGCATAAATAGCATCAAACATGTTCTGGGCATACTGAAACGTCAAATTGTAATCGTTCAAATATTTCGATTGCCTATCGGAGAACTAAACACCGAAAATTTTGAAGACTGAAACAAAATTCTGTAAAGTGTTAAAAACAACCTCAACTCACGGAAATTCACGTTTAAAAGTTCTGAAAAATTATTTGTTGTTTAAAATAATTGCATTATGTATAAACAATTCTTCATTAATATCAAATTTTAAATTATTCATATTTCCATGGCTCCAAACTGCTGATTTGAAAATTTGTATTATTTTCTTTTTATTGACCGATTTCAAAAAGGAGGAGGTTCTGAATTAAAACCCGTTTATTTATTTATTTTTTCATCAGATCATAATTTCTCAACTGATGCTCCATGTTTTCATATTTTTGTTGTCATAAACGTCTTGACCTAAAAAAGGTTCCATTAAGATATCATTAAGATCAAACAAAATACAGTGTGCTCACAAAAATGTGTTCCAACTCTTTAAACGACTCAACAGATATTCTCTCAGAACAACAGATATCTATTGAAATTGCAGGGTGTAGGTTTTAAAAATGAAACGAAAGCTTTTTTCTGAAAAATTAAGTTAAAATTGAGTAGATTTTACGTCGTGCTCAAGCTGCGCAATCGCCAATTAGCGACGGTATGGAATTTGCTGCTATCAGTTGACGGGAGACATGTCATCTTAATTTTGATCATTCATGGAGGAAATCGCTCCCCCACCTCACTAACCTCCAGACAGAAAAAATTACGAATCATTTAGCGTAATTATTTAGTTATAATTTCAGGGATGGAACACGGGCGCAGAATTCATACTTGAATCTGTTTAAGATATTTTAATACCTATAATATCGTTGATTTCAGAAGTAGAAAATTTTCTTACATTGATAGTGGTATGAATACTGCGCCCGTGTTCCATCCCTGTAATTTACTAATTATTAGAATTAAGGCATAATTTCTTATTTTACACCACGATTGCCAATAAATTTGGAAAGCCGAACATTTTTGCAATTGTTACTATAAACATTGACTTAAAAAGCATTTCAGTATTTTTAATATATATATATATATATATATATATATATATATATAGAAATACATTAATATAATCAGTGCAAAATTTATGAAATTTAAAGATGACTCAACTTCAGTATCAAAACAATTCCTCGGATCACAAGCTGAGACTACCCATATCAAATCAAAGAATAATTAAAGAAAAATCGAAATAAATATTGGAAATTGGAATGAGAAAAAAAGCATTATTTGCATTCTAACGTTGTCAAGGGCCTGGTAGAATGCAAATATGCTAAAATATGGATGTTTTTCTTTAACAAAGAAAGCAAAAGCTAAGAGTTTCTTTGTTCGCAGGCCCGAAACACCCATAGAAAATCCATTAAAGAAGAAAATAAAAATAAAACTATAACCTAATATGACAAACCAAAACCATATAAAATTAAGATTAAAATAAAAATACAAAAATTCAACTTACTGAATAAAATATTTGATATGAACACAACTCAAAAAAGAAATAGACATAGTCAATACAGAAAAACGAAGATCATAATAAAACGATAATCATAATAAAACCTTTATCTAAATATGAAAAACCATAACCATTTAAATGTAAGATTAAAATAAAACCCATAAAATTGTAGAAGAATAAGATTACTTTAACCTTTCTAAATGAAATTGAAGCAATAAACGTCGCACATGTAAAAATGTAACAATCAGTTAGCAGTTAGATCCACAGTTAATTAGTTCAAAATAGCATTGACCATAGAGTAATTTTTAGGATTCACAGTGGAATTCATGTAGGGTAAGGATTCAAATCCTTGAAATAATCAGAAGATGATTCCTAATATTGAATCATGAATAGTGCTGCCATCTGGAGTAATGAGATGAAAATAATGGAAAAATACAATCAAATAAATATAGGATTCAAATAATCAATGTATTTGATTGAAAACCAAAAAATAATACCTAATATTTAGACGTAAATTTAAAGTTGAATAAAATGTATGAGGAGAAAAAAAAAATAATAATAATTAAATAAATAATTAAAAGAATTTTTTTATTAAGTGTTTGGGATAGCCATTAATTAATGCTAAATTTTTAAAGAATCGAAATTGTAATTCTTGATGTTTATCAGACACTAAATATTTGATCCTTAGATTAAAATTAAGAAGAATATTGACAAATACATATTTATGTAAGCATGTTTTAAAGTTAGTGAAAAAATTTACCTTAAAGGGGAAATCTTTCTTTTTATCGTATAAGTCAAATTCTAATTGGCCATTACTATTAAGAATAATTTTTAAATCTAAGAAATTAATGACACTAGAATCCAAATCAGTACTACTTAGAGACAGATTTTCAGGATATTTGACAGGTAAGTCTAGTTTGGTGTGATTTTTATCCCAATATAATATAATTATATCATCTATGTATCGTAGTAATTTAAAGTTAGTACACTCAATGTCACGCTCATAATAATATAAGTATAGATCAGCTAATATGCTAGAAGGAATTCCACCTTGTGGCAATCCTAAACGTTGTTTATATAAATAATTATTGAATAAAATATAGTTATGGAAAAGGATAAACCTAGTCAGAGTTTTAAAGGCTGAAGGAGTTATGCTTACATTTAGATTTAAATACTGCAAATTTTCTACAAAAAGTTTATTTATAATCTCAAACATATCTTTAATATCAATATTATTAAAAAGATCATTGAAATCAAAAGTTTTTATACCAGTAATATCAGTAAGATTTTTAATTTTATTTTTGAGTTGAAAACTATTTTTTAGAAAAAAATTACACTTGTTAGAAACAATATAACTATGTAATTTTTTAAGGATATTCAATAACATAATATTAGCATTAGAAGTATAGGCATTGCAGGCAACAGTAACAGTACGAAATTTAATAGGATCTTTATGAAATTTTGGAATTACAACTAAATAAGGATAATTGTAGTTATTACATTTAGTTTTTATAAACTTATAATAATTAAATATATGCCTATTTTTAATTTCGATACTGTCATTAATCTTAAGAAAAATATTACTAGTATCCATAGTATCAAAAAGAAGTTGTTTATAATACTTTTTGCAAATAATTGCATAGTAATTAGCCGCCTTGTCAACATAAGTAATAATAAATTTAGACTGTAAGTCTAGAATTGCTGAATGAATTTCTTTGAAATCATAGTACTTGATATTAGAAAGATGGTGCATATTATAAACTAAATCAAGTTTAAATTTCTCCAATAACTTAAATTTCCACTCATTAAAAAATTCCACTGGTTTATTATAATCAATAGCAATTTTGTATATAAAGAGATCCAAGTCTAAATTAAATTGAGTAATGATATCAATAAATTTGAATTTTGAGGGCATCCGAAATTTAGTACCATACTTCATCAAAGATCTAAGAGTAAGATTTTCCACAATATTGATATCCCCAGTAATAAAATGACCATGAGATGTATTGAAAAAAGATTTATATTTGGAATCAGAACATAGCATGGAGGCTGATCATTAGAAGTAAGAAATTTAGCAAATTTATTGTAGTTAAATATTTTTCTGCCTAAATTAATATTGTATTTAAAAGTTTTTTGAACGATGAAGTTTTTGATGGGAAAAGGATTGGATGGATCATTAAGTAAATTGTGAATATGAAGTTTATTAAAAACCAGATGAGAAAAATTTATCACCAAGAGAGAGTTATTTATTTTTTGACCAGACTTTAAATCAAGTTTAATATTAAAACACTCAGCCCTATAGTGTAAAATATCAAAGAATACATCACTGAAGTGTGAATCAAAAGAATGAGAATGGAATACTTTAAAATATTTAAGAAGATACTTCTTTTTTATTCCAAAAATAAAATTACGTATAACTTTCCAATTATAAGACTGAAGAAAAATACTTTCTAAGGATTTGAGATTTTGTAATATATATGAAATGTCCAGATGTTGGGAAGACGACCTAGAAGATCCCCTAGAATTTCTAGTAGTCTTTTTATATAAAGAGTGATTTAGAGTTTTATAAATATTACTGTAAAATTCAATTTTTGAAACCTTGGAATAAACAATATGTTGTTTATTATAAACATTAGAATTTAAACCAAAAGGATAGATAGTATTCAGTGATTTAATATATTGTGATTCAAGTAAGAGTCGTTCATTCAAATTCTTCTTAAAATTAAGAATTTTCACAGTAATATTATTAAAGTCATGTTGATGGAAATGCATATATTCAAAATTAGTGGTAAATTGACGTGATTTTTTTAATATCAGAGCGATGTAAGTTAATCCGCTTGTGTAATGGATTACTAGTTTGTCCAATATATACCATATTGCATAAATTGCACTTGAGAGAGTATATATATTCAATTAAGATCACGTACTTTTTTGCTAACTGAAAATTAATAGTTTTGTAAGCAGCTTTAAAAGAATATGTAAAATACTGAAGAAAATAAATCACAATATATTTGTGGAAATTAAATTTTGTTCTAAATAATAATAATAATTTTCATTTTTTTTTTTTTAACGGTTACAAAAATCTCTATAATTTGTCATTTTATTTAGAAATGTAAATTTAAAATGTTATTTTCGATGAAACTATATGAGTAGACAAATCTTTGTTTAAAAACATTTTTTTTCTGACTTTTAAGTTTAATTAATTAAATCTTAATTTCTTTAATATTTCATAACATCAATTCTTTATAAACATTTTAATTTTATTTTTTTATAAGAAATACCTTTAAATTAAGTAAATTAAATCTGAATTCCTTAACAATTTATAACTTCAATTCATTACACTTTAATAAAATCCTGTTAAATTAACACTAATTTTAAATTCTCACTGATAATTCCTTATCATCGTTTTACACATTCTAATAAAGTATCATCTTTGAAGAAATTCTTGAAAACATCATTGCTTTAATTCGCTATACTTCCACACATATAACTTTGATTTTTAACACCTAACCGAGTTATTGCCTCGCGAAATTGCTTCATCAAAAATTCTTTATGTATTTTCTCCAAGATACTGTAACTACCTTCAGGTAAAACACAGGTCTTTCACAAAGAACAAGTTATGTTATCGCCTTAAAAAGCAGCTGTTGGTTAACAGGGAGAAAACAACTTTTTTGCTGCGATAGCATATTTCTAAGTTGAATAAAATTCTTTACTATTTCATTATACAAATATAAAAGTTCTAATGCTACTTTCCATTCAAATAATGAGTAAAAGGAATAGGGAGTAAAATTTTACAATAGAAGTTTTTAATGGTAGAAAGAATGTAAAGAAATATTCAACTTAATGATATGGTCTTTAGTAAAGCGTTTAAAATAAGTTACAGTCACTGTACAAGTTTTCAAAATAGAATTTAGTTTTCCGATACGTTATTAAAATTACATGTATGATTAAAATACCGTTTTTTTGTTTATGTGCACGGAAATGCTTGTTATTAATTCTTCTATATACTCTCAGGGGAAGAATTTTATTATAACTATAAAATGTGTTTTGTTAAGGTTGTTTTCTTGTTTTAAACAAATGTTTCTAGCGAATTAAAAAATCAGTTTCTTTACAACAAAAAAAATATATAAATTTGTACGATGTCAACAAAAATTCTACGTATTTGCAAATATTAACACAATATTTTGTTTAACTTATTTACACTAATTTTTTGAATATTTGTAAGTAAAACACAATTATCTCTGAGGAAAGCAAAACATTTTTGTTAGAGTCTCAGCAAAAATTTTTTTTTTTTTTTAATCAAAACAAAATTTCTATTGGAACATAATTAAAAAGAAATTTTGTTATGAATGCAAAATGTTTTTGACTATACGACAAAATTTTGTTGATTATATTATTTCATAAACTTATTTAAAGCATTATTATAACCTGAAAACATAATTGATGAAACGGTTAATGTACAAGCTATAACAAACAATTATATAACATCACATTAAAAACTTGAGGCAGCATAATCGCATCAAACTTTTGTTTTAACGTTACAGAAATATAGTGTAATGTTACACATTTTTTTAGTATAACATTAGTAGTGTAATAAAATTTTTTTAGGTGACATTACACCATATTTCTGTAACGTTATAAAAAAAAAAAATGTGGCAACTACGCTGACTTACGTTTTTGGAGATAACTTACATTCCAAAAACTTAAGGCACTTTTCTTTTCTAAAAACTTTTTTTTTCATTGAAGGGAGAAGATAATCATACGCAAGCATTTATTTGCCGCATTAAAACTGAATTTTTGCAATCGATTTCATCAAGATTAAATTTCATTTTATATAAATTAAAAAAACAAAAATTTTAATTTGATTTCACTGCATTTATTTATAAAAAAGAACAAAGTTACCAGTATCCGTTCTTTCTGAGCTCACTAGATATTTGCAGCAATTAGTCGAAAAGCATTAAAAATATTACTTTTAAAAATAATACAAGCCCAGAAATATACAGATATAAGCAATCCTATAAGAAAAAATAGAAGCTAATGAATCTGGTGATATACAACTATTTGAACCCGTTCTAAAAAGTTAACTGTAAAAAAAGTGAATAAAATGATAATTTAGCTTTGTTTGGTTAAAATGATTTAATTCACTCATTATTTTGCTAAAGATATTTAATTCAATGGATACTTTTCAAATGTCTTGTAAGCAAAATAAACAAAACTTTTTACTTTTTTTTTTTTTTTTTTCAAGATTTATTCTACCTAAGTTAACCATAATCACTGCCTTTGTGAAATTTCTAAGAGCATGATTAACAGTAACACTTTGTAACAACTACGCATATCTTTCTTTATTTTGTGTTATTTTTTATTATCTTACAAAGAGTAAATTCCCATCGTATATTTTATAAGTAAAAAAATAGCAATAAATATATTACTTTAATTCAAATGTGCAAATGTTAATAGGAGTTCTGAAATCTGAAATATATATAAGGGAAAGAAGGTGAATAATGCTGCATGCTCGGGGTTCGTAAATTGTCCGTAAATAAATGACAGGTCTCGCAGAGGCTTAAAAGTTTATTTACAGAATATTCCAGACAATTACAAATCTGTCAACGAAGTAGCAGCTTAAGAATCTGCAGAAAACACAGCTCAAATAATAGCTGACAACATTAAAATCGCAACATGAACTGTATCATAGCATTAATTCACAGCATAAGTTGTAAATAGTAAGTATAGCACAAAGCATAAGTTGTATTCATTACAAGGGTTTCAGTCAGGGAACTCTTAGCACCGTTGGCTTCAACTGAGCTCAACGGCCTGAATGTGATCACATTATATACCATCGCGTATTTCCAGAATATTCACGGTATTTCACGAAATATTTGATTTACAGCTTAGATAATCGATATATCGATAATAAGGATTTTCGCACCACAGTCGCCAAAAAAATCGACATGAGGTAATAAACTCGCCTGATTCCTCCCCAAAGCCATTTCTGCCCTGGTGAAGATTTTTAGCGGGTTTATAAAAACAAAAAGTGCTTTTTTAATTTCAAAACTATTTTAATGCCAAAGTTATAAAGTTAACATTTTATAACCTGACTAAGCCTCTTTAAATGCAATTATATATGTATATATATAAGACTATTATTTACAAATTCATAACAATATGAAATACCATTATTATATAATCTCACCATAAAAAACTGAAACATTTTGGATCATTGTGCATTCTACTGTTGCAAACTTTCAAGTGTTGTTAATTTGTTTTGATGATTTTATGTCACAAAAAATAGAGTTTACATGCAAAATTTTTAGTTGAGGAAAAAAATATTTTTCGGTTAATATGGGTTATATAATCAAACGTGTAATATGGAATACTTATGAAGGGAAATAGGGAATATTCATATCCTTAAAAGATAATATAGTACTTTTACAGCAAATCAGGAATATAACCATTGAGTTTTTAAACTATTATTGAAAATAAAGAGCACTGAAAAATTTATCAATACTGAAGTTTTGCAAAAAAATACAAATAATATGGAATAGTTGGTATTCCATGTTACCCGAATGGTCATTTACGATAATAAATCAACCTCAACCACGTCTTGGTAGAAATGAGTTCATGGGAATGAGACTACTAACAATCTTAACTCCCCAACCGAAAATGACACTATATTTTCGCTTTTTTTACTGCTTTGTAAATAGCGTACAGAATTCGTAATGCTTATCACCAAAACATTCTGAATCTTGACAAACTAAAGAAATTGTACGATGCAAAAACTGCTCTACTCACTGACACAAGGTGAACTAAAGTTCTTATTTCAGGACTAGTTAAGACGTTTGACGTACTTGTATATATATATAATAATATATATATATATATATATATAGAGAGAGAGAGAAAGAGAGAGAGATATTGGGTGGGTTGCTAAATCTAGGTTATCTTTATATATATATTTCTTTTGTGCGTGTGTATGTCACTGAACTCCTCCTAAACGGCTGGACTGAGTGTAATGAAATTTTTTGTGTGTCTTCAGGTGGATTCGAGAATGGTTTGGATTTACAAATGAAAGTTGTTAATTAATTAGTTCTTTCTTAATTAATTTTTAACCAACTCTTTCAACAACTTTTTCACCTAGATGGCGTGAGTTGTCCTAAACACGATGTCAGAATTTATTTAATGTTGAAATGAAAAATGAATTTTTAACCGTATCTTACGAAGTGTTTAAAATACTTTTTCAAAATTAATATTTTTAGAATCGTAACCGTATCTTACGAAGTGTTTAAAATATTTTTTCAAAGTTAATATTTTAGAATCGTAAACACGATGTCAGAATTTATTTAATGTTGAAATGAAAAAGGAATTTTTAACCGTAAGTGTTTAAAATATTTTTTCAACGTTAATATTGTTAAAATGTTAAAATTAGTTAAAATGGTATATTCTTTTAAAAAATTCGTCAATATCCGACGGAGTTATTTTATATTAAAATGAAAAATGAATTTTTAGGCCATTATTATTTGTGCAGATGGAAAATGTACTAAAAGTTTTCCGAAAATTTTCACGATCACAAATGTTGACGGATATCCAATATATCGTCGAAGAAATCCCGATAATGGCGGACAATCTTATCATCTATGGCGGTCATCTATGTCAACAACATAGATATTGACATTGATAACCGTTGGGTGGTCCCATATTCGCCTCTGCTGAGCAAAACATTCAATGCTCATATTAATGTTCAGTTCTGCATTTCAGTGAAGAGCATCAAATACATTTGCAAGTATGTGAATAAAGGCAGTGATATGGCTGTATTTCGAGTTAAAAATACCAATGTGAATGCTCCTCCGGTGAATAACAACGATAAAATAACACTTTGCCAAATTGGCCGGTACGTCAGCTCCAATGAAGCTGTTTGGCGTATCTTTGGTTTCCCAATTCATGAACGGGATCCAGCAGTTCTTCATTTAGCCGTCCATCTTGAAAATGGCCAGCGCGTATATTTCACAAGTGAGACAGCGATTAATCGTGCTATAAATCCACCAAAAACTACACTCACCGAATTTTTTGAATTGTGTAATCGTGCGGATGCTTTTGGTGCTTTTGCACGGACATTAATCTATTCAAAAGTACCACGCTATTTCACATGGGCTCCAACAAAAAAATGGATGCCCCGCAAGCAAGGCACGTCGATTGATGCATGTCCCGGTTTATTCAAATCAAACACCTTGGGACGAGTATTTACAGTCAATCCAAGGCAGACTGAGTGTTTTTATCTTCGACTGTTATTGGTTAATGTCATCTTTGTCATTTCAAGATTTACGTAAAGTGAATGGACAACAGTATCCAACGTGTAAAGATGCATGCCTTGCACTCGGCTTGCTGGAAGACGACAACCAGTGAGAGTTTATGCTTGCTGAAGTAGGACTGAACAGTACAGCAAAACAAATTCGTCTACTATTCGCTTTAGTGTTGACTACATGTTTCCCGGCCCGAGCAGAGACATTATGGGATAATCACAAAGATTCAATGACTGATGATATATTGCATCAACATCGTTCACGGTGCAACGATCTAACGATAGTATTCAGTGACGCTATGTACAATGAAGCATTGATTGCTATTGAAGATCTTTGCATTATCATTGCCAACTTACCACTCAGTCATTTCGGTATGCATTCAACAAATCGAAATGCAACTGATTTAATAAGCACTGAATTGAATCGTGAACTATAATACAATACTGTAGAAATGGCAGCGATTGTTGCTCGCAATGTCCCACTAATGAATGAAGAACAAAGAACCATTTACGATCATGCTTGCAGTTTTGGCAGGACAACGTGGATTCTTTTTTTTTTTTTTTTTTTTTTTGGGGGGTGCACCAGGTGGAACTGGCAAAACATTCCTTATTTCGCTAATTCTCGCCGAAATACGATCAAATAATGGCATCGCATTGGCTGTTGCATCAACTGCCACTAAATATTCAAAATAACCCAGACGCAGTGTGCAACATAAAACAACAATCGTCCATGGCCACAGTGCTGAAATAGTGTTAAATTCTTATCTGGGATGAATGCACTATGGCACACAAACATTCGATTGAGGCGTCGAACAGGACATTGAAAGATATAAAAAACAACGACAAACTATTTGGCGGCACTCTGTTACTCTTTTCAGGTGATTTCAGACAAGCACTTCCCGTTATTCCGCGTTCAACATACGCTGATGAGATCAACGCGTGCTTAAAATCATCGTCATTGTGGTTTAATGTTGAAAAAGTACAACTGAAAGTAAATTTGTGCGTTCAAATGCTTCAAGATCCATCCGCTGAAACATTCTCTAAACAATTGTTAGATATCGGCGATGGAAAAGTTACTACAGATGAAACTGGATGCATAAAATTACCGACCGATTTCTGCACAATTATTGATTCTCAAGATGCTCTTATTGACCAGATATTTCCCAATGTACACAGACGATACACAAATCATGAGTGGCTGGCAGAAAGAGCAATTTTAGCAGCAAAAAATGTGGACGTCAACGAATTGAATCTCAAGATACAACATTTGTTACCAGGAGACTTGGTGTCATACAAATCTAATGATACAGTTTGCGATGCCACCGAAGCTGTAAATTATCCAACAAAGTTTTTAAACTCATTGGATTTACCAGGCATGCCACCGCATAATTTACAACTGAAGGTTGGATCTCCGGTTATTTTGCTTCGTAATTTGAACCCACCACGGTTGTGCAACGGCACGCGATTAGTCATAAAAAAATTAATGAAAAATGTTATCTCAGCCATCATTTTAAATGACAAATTCCGAGGTAAAAATATATTACTACTGCGAATCCCTATTATACCCACAGATGTGCCAATTCAATTTAAACGCCCTCAATTTCCAATTAGATTGGCATTTGCAATGACTATCAATAAGTCTCAGGGCCAAACGATGTCTGTCTGTGGCTTAGATTTGAGCACATCATGTTTTTCACACGGACAATTATACGTGGCTCTCGAGTGGGCAAACCATCCAGTTTGTTTGTATTGGCGAAAGATGGGATAACAAAAAATATTGTACACTCTGTTGCATTAAGGGATTGATATAGTTTTTTAGTAATGTTGCTATAAGTAGCAATATGTATATAATTTTAAAGAATCAATTTTAATAAATTAAAAAAATAAATGATTGGTGTTTTGTTATTTTTATATTCTTTCACCGTTCACAGCGCTCCATATATCTTCCACTTATATACCACATCCTTACACACTTACAATAAGTTAGTTATTTTTTTCTAGCAAAATATTCTCTAGAAATAATTTATATGACAAAACAACGTTTGTCGGGTCAGCTAGTATATATATATATATATATATATATATATATATATATATATATATATATATATAATAATAATAATAAAAAGGAAATTCACTGCATGCATTGTGTGTATCATATTTGTTTTTTCCTCGTATTGTTATTACGCTTCTTGGTTGCATATAATTTTACACATTCTTCCAATATTTTAGTAGTATAAATGTATTTTATGATTATGATTCGACCATCATTCAGTGTAGCTATACAGAGACGATAATACTTTAAAATATACTATACATAACTGACTTAATTTATATAATTTTTGTTTAGAAATATGAATAATTACAAAATAATAATTTATTTTTACCTAATAAAAATATTTAATTTAATATAGTCTGATATCTTAAATATTATTAAATAGTTTCGACAAGCATTGGTTGGTTGGTTGGGCTTTTCGTCGAAATAGTGCTGCGCTATGGGCAACTGGCGACGGCCTGGCACACACCCCGAGGGGGGTCCGGAGACATGCCTTCACAATTTTGATCATCAACGGAGGGGATGGCTCTCCCTCTTCGGTGACCTCCAGAGGTATAATTTAGATGGGAACCTGGAGGACATTGCGACCACGACGAATTTTACGTGCTCTACCCACCACTAACGTACACGACGATTTTTGGTCGGTTCCATGATCGAACCCGTAATCTTCCAATTAATAGCTAAGTGCTCTACCTCTATCGCGGCCCTCGAAAAGCATTGACTTCAGAATTATGTATAGTACTTTTTATTTTTGTTTGTCGAATTCTTATTTTTGTTAACTTAATTTTTATTTATAGCAATTTTTATCTCTATTTTGGCTTTTTTCTTTGTTGTTATACAGTCTTGCAGAGGAATTTGGTGAACGTTGAAAGCCCGTAAGCCCTGGAACGCTTTGCTTCTTTACCTTTGTTATTTTTGTTTTATATGTTTATATATATACTATTTTTAACTTTTTTTTAACATTAAAATGATATTAATAAAAAAATTGTTTTAGTCAATCATTTTTGCGTCTCTAATTAATACATACTTTATCTTTTTTTTTTTTTTTTTTTTTTTCCTTAGCTGTAAAATGTAGAAGAAATTACCATATATCTTTTAAAGATTTAATTAATCATAACTTCATTATTCATGAAAAGTATTTATTCGTAACAATTATTCATTTTATCATAGATAAAAAAAAAATAAATAAATAAATAAAAATAATAATAATAATAATAATAAATATTGAAAGTTTTTGTTGTATGGGTACTATTATTATTATTATTTTCTATCCTTTCACAGTATGACACAATCACATTACAAATTGACTATTATTGCTGACAAATCCATTTTAGAATAAATGCGAATGACAGTGTTATTTCTTTAATTAGAATAATACATGTACACATATATAATCATATCGATCTACTTGCTGTCTTAAATTAGGTCAGGATGTGTTTAATAAAAAACATAATAATAAATATTACTCTGTGCTTTATTTTCTTTTTGTTCAACAGAAACACGCGGTCAAAAACTTTCATATACGGGTAAAATCGATTCTTTTGTTTAACTCTATCCACCACGTTGCCTCAGCAGAAATAGTTTCTGCTTGATTTGTTTTTCCCCTTTCGCCCCAAAGGCAATAATGCTCCGATGCTATTTCAATACCTCTAGCCTACATTATGCTTCCGAATCAGGAATTATGGATTTAATTTCGCCTTTTTACTAAATATTTGGAATTTCATCGGTTTCTGAAGTGGATTTTATTACCAAAAGCTGAATGCCTATAATTAAAAAACTGAACAATAGTTGTTACATTCAATATTATTTGATATTTACATTGTACTAAACTTGGATATTTAATCCGATTAAAAAATTTGGATTGTAAATATGATTCAGTAAAACTAATAGTTTAAATTCTAGAATATTTTATTCGTAAATGAATTTTGGTGTTTCAGTTATTTTTGTTGTTCTATTCATAAATAGGATTGTATGAAATCAAATCAAAGTGAACCTTAATCCTTTAAAATTTGTTCCTTTTTTTTTTTTTTTTTTTTTTTTTCCAAACATTTATGAACACATTTCAAAAATTGCTATTAGATATATAACTAATCATAAGTATGCAAAAGAAAATAATGTATTTTTAATTTTCGAGAATTTTTGGTTTAAAACATCTATCTTTCTATCTATCTGTATATGTATATATATATATATATATTAAATCTGATTAAATTCTAATAATAATTATTTTTTAAATAAATACTTTCTAAATAAATACTATAAATTCAAAAAAAATCGCAACTCTTTATTTGGTTAAAAAAAAAAAAAAAAAGAAAGAAAGAAAGAAAGAAAGGAAAAAAGAAAAAAATAGTTACAAATGCGTTATGAAAGCAGAAACTTCGGACTCGTACCTGCTAAAAAATTTACAATGATATCTGCGTTTTATTTCCTCTGAAGTATCGTTTGTCTATCTGCCGTAACGAACAGGAAAAAAGGTTTACAAATGGATGAAAACAAGGAAAAAGTATTGAAAAATGGATGCATAGAAAACGTTAAATATTTGGTTTTTATTGCAAAACCGATGAACGTTACTGGGATAACTATTAATTGCTATTAAATTTAAATTAAAATTACTTATCCTTGTAGAATTTAATAAGAAATGCAATTATAATGTTTTATATGAAATCAAATTAAATTGTTTAACATAAAATCATCGAAACATTTAAAAGAATGTGAAATTTCTATAAAATGATTAGCGCCGTCACATCGAATTTTCATGTTAATATGAAAATCATTTGAGCAAGTCTTGATAATTTTTTCTACTATAGGCTATGCGCTCCAGTGATTGGCATACTCCAGTAATTGACATCTATCCCGAAATAATTAATAAATAAAAAAAATAATAAAATCATATATTTTACATATAATAATTTTAACATTTTATGTCAAACACTGGAGTATAGAGTGCTAATAACTGGTAAAATTAATAACTAGCTGTGTCAAACACTGGAACATAGGGGACAACTGCTGATAAAATGAAAAACTGGCAGTGTCAGTTACTGGAACATTGAGTGGGTTTCAAATAAAAATTAATAAAAAATAATAATAATTGTTATCAAATGCATATATTTTAACATATATGTGGTTCTGAATGTCTTTCATACCATATGTACTAACTTAGGATATCTAAAAATATTTTCTGATGACTAGAACATTAAAAACATCAGAGATTGCTCTCTCTAAAAGTGTCAATCACTGGTGCCCTTACCCTACTAACAAACGTTTTACGGAGGAATCTTTTTTTTTTTTTTTTTTTTTTTTTTTTTTTTGCTGACGTCAAAAATAATTAAACAAATAAATAAATAAAATATGTAAGTTAAGTATTTCTTAATTGTTATGTCTAACTCATATTAATCATCAAAATAATGTCCTACAATTTGTTAAGTATTATAAATTCAAATACTAAATCTCTAACATTCGAGCAATACAAAAATTTTATTCTATTAATGACATTAATTAGCAACTTATGTACATAATCATAACAGACTATAGATAACAAAGCAAATTACACACATACACAAACACACACACACACACACACAAAAAAAAAAAAAAAAGCCTAAAAATTACGAGGTTGTTATAGTTAATCATCTGTTACAACTTTCTTTTCTAAGGCAGAACTTTGTTACCCCAAAAATTGGTAGATTGAAGTTTAAGGAGATGTGCTCAATGAATTAAAAATATAAATTAAAAATGTCTACTGAGAGGAGGGGGGGGGGGTTGCATTAAAACAAATATAGTGATTCATGCAAATTGAATAAGCGTAATAAATTTAAACATTTATTAATTTGTCTTTGATTCCTCATGAATTTATTCGATTTGTTAAATTTGCCACTTTTTTTCCATTCAAAGTGCCATGTAGTGGACATTGTGTGATTATTATTATTTTTTTTTTTTAACACTATGACCGCATTTTATGAATCGCCCGTCTACCAATTTTGCTGGCAATCCTCTGTTCGTATCAGCTGTAGGATCCTGTTTACAGCAAACGTTTACACGTATAGTGCGCTGTAAATGGGGAAGTTGCACACGGAAGGAAAAACAATTTCTTTTAATTGTAATCGATAAAATCAGTCTTGGGAATCCGAAAAATCCAATTAAAATCGTAAAATTATTTCAAATTAACTTTTATTTAACGTTTTAAAATCGCTAAAAACCAAAACAAAACCACGTGATCCGAAAACGCTCCGTGAGGGGATTGACGTCACAGTACACGAAGTGTGAATGTTTACACTCTTTTACCGCTTGCTTTTCTTTTTGTTCGCTCTATTCTAATCTGTATTTTATGGTTTATTCTTAAAATTTTTACCTTTTGTAAGAAATAACTTAAACCTTCCATAACTACACTATATCTTATATATATATATTTCTATTTTTATTTGTATAATGTCGATTTTGGATTTGTAAAAGAGCAATCGGATAATGTTCCGAAAATAGATGCTCTTTCCATATTTTCATTTTTGAGAAGAAACCTCGATTTTATTATCGCATAAATATAAGAGTAGCTAAAGCTAAACGATCTAGATTTGTTCTGTATTCATATTTTGAAAATTATAAACGTCTTCATAATAGAATTTTAGCATTGCTTTAATATATTAGTAGTATTTTTTTTTTACATTTCTCTAATTTTTTAGATGCTAGTATGTGAGAATATTTCTTTTTTCATAATGTATGCTTAAAGATTTAATTATAATTAAAATATTCATTAAAATTTCATAGTACATAAAAATATGTTTTACTGATTATTTATTTTATTATTATTATTTTTTTTTAACCAGAATTTTTTAATTATGTTATTTTATAAATTATATATGATTATTTTATAGAGCAGTCATTAATTATGTATTTAATATTTACTTCCTGTTTTTGCAACGAAAAAAAAAATGTTATTTTAAAATAGCATTATTTATTTATTATTTTTATTTTATTTTATTAAAAAAAATTTACTTTTTATAATTTTTTTAGTAATTTATATATATATATATATATATATTTCAATTTTGTCCATTTATTTTTCTATTTAATTTTCTTAAATTTATTTGAATTATATTGTTCTACGTTGTTTACATTAGCAACGGCTGTTACACAACTATTTATTTATTTAATTAATTCATTTCAAAAGGAAAATATAATTAAATGTTTTTATCGGGAAAATGTTAATATCGCATAAAGTCTTATTAAAATTTAAATTTAATAAAAACTTATTTATTATTTATTTAATGCCTTTGAAAGGAAAATCTTTTGTTATTTATTTATTTATTGTACTAATCGAAATGAAATGGTAATATAGCAGAAAAAGTGATTGCAATAAAGTACATGGTGCCAAAATTAAAGTATATTTAATAGATGCTGAGATACAGCTATCCTTAAAATCTTAGTTTTTGAATAATAGCAGCTTTCGCCTCCTGATATGTACACAAATTGAAGTGCCCACGAAAGACATTGCTGCGGGCAACAAGAACCCAGATCCAAAAAAGCAGGGTACACTGGAGGGAAAGAAGTTGCCGCAGGCTGCGAATAAAAAAACGATGTTAAGAGCGATTTCAGTGAATTTATTTTTTAATTATCTATTTATTTATTTTTTGTTTATAGTATGATATAAAAGAAATAAAAGTTTTTTTTTTTTTTTTTTTTTTTTTTTAATTTAGCGACCAGCGAAGCAGACGAAGACCGTCAGTTATAGTATATGCAAGGGTTGTTCCAGGTTTACTTTTGGGGCTCATTTTTTGTGAAAAACAATTTTTTTTTTTTTTTTTTTTTTTTGTGAAAAACAAATTAATTTTGTGAAAATTTATTTCTTTTTGTGATAAAAAGAATTATCACACGAAACCTTTCACTTAAGAAGTTACTGTATCTAATGTTCATTATCAAGTTAACAGCATATTACTGAGCCAAGTATACACACTCATTACAAATAATATTGCTAACGTGGAAAACTTTTACAAAATCATCATCTTTTTAAAAATAAATCTTAAGAAAGGCCTGTTGTTATGAATCTGAATTTTGTGTAGAGACCCATTTTATGGATTTGTATTTTCTAAAGGGGCCCATTTTAGATATTTGGATTTTGTGAAGGGGAAGCAAATGGGTCCCAGTTTTTACCTGGATCGACGCCTGATATATTCTAAACATATTTGGATTTTACATTAAGGCTTCATTGATAAATGAATTTACTATATATATATATATATACACTGGTGGACAATTGCTAAGGACGGATGACAATAGCTTAGTTATTGTCATCCGTCCTTAGCAATTGTCCACCAGTGTATATATTGCGTT
Organism: Salticus scenicus; assembly: GCA_963930645.1. NCBI lineage: Eukaryota > Metazoa > Arthropoda > Arachnida > Araneae > Salticidae > Salticus > Salticus scenicus. The sequence goes on along the minus strand of OZ005651.1, from coordinate 250,955,696 downwards.
TGATTGCTGAAATTTACTGCAAATTTTTAATTAATTATTTAATACCATTCATATTTATAACTAGATCATGTATAACTTATAAGGTATTATTACATTTAACATATATTTCATGTGTTTATTTTATTTTAAAGTACTTTATATCTTTCCTATTGCTAAATGTTGTTATTATTATTACTTTCTATTTCTATTAATCTTTTCTTTCTATTTTTAAATTTTTCCAAATAAAAAAGTAACTAGTTGGCATAGGTGGACTCTGCTCAGTTCCCCATCATATTTATGTTCTCAGAAATTTCTAGTGCGAGACATATTACTAGTGGATCTGCAGATCAGGAGCCTCAACGTCCTATTTGCATCAGACATTATTCAATAGGTCATTTTTATTTATTCCTTATTATATAATAGTATATATTGATTCGATCGACTTATTACCAAATTCAAATACATTCCTGAGGGGGGCGGCAGCCCCCCTCAACCCCCCGTTGTATCTCTCTTTGTATACCTATTTGTATATGATATAAAGTGTTACGAAATTGTAAATAATTGCATTTATTTTTGTATAAATTCTTTCAAAGAGGTTTAGTAAGTTGATAAAATGCTAATTTTGTGCCTTTATAGTCGTTTTAGCGTTAAAATAGCCAAATTTTCCTTTAAAAACGCATTAAAAAGCTCCTATAAGGGAAGAAATAAATTTGGCGCCAAATTTGGCGACTATTTCCCTCCTTGGCGATTTTTTTGGTGATCTTGGCGAGAAAATCCTTATTAGGGATATACCAAATATGGAAGCTCTAATCTCATTGGCTGATGTGATACGAGAATTTTCCAGAACAGTCTGTTTTCGATAGAAAAGTATAAAAGGAGCATTATTTTCGCCAAGGCGGTCAGTCTCAGATCTATATCAGTTTCGTCAAATGCTTGCTCAATGGGCTCATGAATATGTGTACCAAATTGCAAGTCAATAGCGTTATTTTGGGGGCCGCTATCGCGGTACATACAAATTCTTCCCATAGGCCATAATGGTAAAAAAAACTTTGGCGTGTCCCTGTACACGAACTTACAAATGGAATGCACACCGAAAACTATACAGCTAATTTCGTGGGCATCATGAACATGTGTACAAAATTTCAAGTCAATAGCGTGTTTTTTGCGGCCGTTATTGCATGATAGACAGACAGACAGACGGAATCCAAAATCCTTTTGAGTTTCAACAGAGGGCCTCCATTCACATTTCGGCAAAAATTGGAAGTCAATAGCTTGATTTTTGCGGTGGCTATCGCGGTACATACAGATTCTTCCCATAGGCCCTAATCATAAAAAATCTTTGGCGTGTCCCTGTACACGAACTACAAATGGAATACACACCTAAAACTATACAGCTGATTCCGTTGGGCTCATGAACACGTGTACCAAATTGCAAGTCAATAGCGTGATTTTTGTGGCCGCTATCGCGGTACATACAAATTCCTCCCATAGGCCGTAATGATAAGAAAAACTTTGGCGTGTCCCTGTACACAAATTACAAATGGAATACACACCCAAAACTATACAGCAGATTTCGCGGGGCACATGAACAGGTGTACCAAATTGCAAGTCAATAGCGTGATTTTTGTGGCCGCTATCGTGATACATATAAATTTCTCCCATAGGCCGTAATGATAAGAAAAACTTTGGCGTGTCCCTGTATACGAACTACAAATGGAATACATACCAAAAACTATACAGCTGATTTCGTGGGGCTCATGAACATGTGTACCAAATTTCAAGTAAATAGCGCTTTTTTGGCGGCCGCTATCGCGCGACAGACAGACAGACAGACACAGCCCAAAACCGTTTTGAGTCTCAACAGAGGGCCTCCACTGACGTTTCGGCAATAATGTTAAAAGAAATCAATTTGACCAAAGCTTCATACAGTGACAGAATGAAATCCCCGCCTAATAGGCTATCCACCGTTCATTTCGATATATTTATCTTATTCTAATCTATTAATTTATTTTATCAGGGTCAATTTCGTTGTTTAGTTTTCATGCTACTATTTCCAATGCAATAATCCTCAAATTCATATTTATATGAAAAATTTACAATTTCGCTATGTTGATAAAATCGTAAATTACGAATAATTTACGAAATTTTCCTATTAGAATATTTGTATTCAATCATGTTCAAACAAATATCATAAACGTAATTTTGAAGTTGTCTAACGTATTTAGGATCCTCAAAATGGAAGTTTATGCTCAATTTTGCTTTATTCTGACATGTTAAATAAATCGTAAATTCCAAATAACTTACGAATTTTTTAAATTGGAAAAATCATAGTCTATGATATCCATGCCAGTATCCTAAATATTATTTCGAAAGTGGTTTGACATCTTTACGATGAAAATATCCCTCAAGATTGACGTTTATGTGAAATTTTGCTCTTATTCAGCCATGTTAAGAAATTCGTAAATTTCCAATAACTTACGAAATCTTTATATTGGAAAATTCATAGTCATTAATATTCATGCCAGTGTCCTAAATAATGTTTCAAAAGTAGTCTGACATCTTTACGATGAAAATATCTCTCAAAATTGACGTTTATGTGAAATTTTCCCTTATACTGCCATGTTAAGAAATTCGTAAATTTCCAGTAACTTGCGAAATTTTCAAAGTAGCATATTTATAGTTACTGATGTTCATTCCGGCATCAAAACTGATATTTTAAAACTGGTCTGACATTTTTACAATAAAAAGTTTTCATTTAATGCACGTTTAAGTGATTTTTTGTCCTATTCTCCCATGTTAAGAAAATCGTAAATTTCGAATAACTTACGAAGTTTTTAAAATCGAATGTTGCAAATGAATAGGGTTCTTGCCAGTGTCGAAAATAATATTTTAAAACTGATCTGACCTCTCTGCGACAATTTGTTCTTGAGATATCGTGTACACAGACTAACAAACTAACGGACTAACACACTAACAGACTAACAGACACCCTACAGACAGACACCATAGAAATTTTGTCATTTTCGGATTCCTCACACCTGAAAACGTGGAGAAAAGTCAAAAAACCGAGGTCGAAATTTTTCACGATTAAGTAAGTTCCCCATACCTATAGTATGATGGGGAACTAATTACATTATAAAAATAACTAAACGCGTTTCTATATATATAATACATATATAAATAATATTAATATTTTTGTACGGAGAGCTTCTTTTAATTTTATTTATTTATTTAGAATGATAAGCGCATGTAATTTTCCTTAAATACTTTTCAATTTCTCAAACTGCATCACTATAATGTTTTTAAATTATTCACAATCTTCAGCTGCTATTTTAATAGAAATATTGTTAAGTTATAATATTGAAATGTATTAAAAAATATATCTAATGTATTAAAAAATATATATCTGTATATATATATATACAGATGTACTGGCATCTCATAATTATAAAAGTAATCTAATTTAGGTTAATTTAGCATAAACTATTCTAGATTATTTAAGCAATGAAAATATGCATATTATTCAGTTAAATATTATTACTCAATCCCAATATTTTATTTCTGTACTCAGTCTATAATAATAATAAAATAATAATAAATCTATAAAACATAATAAAATGAAACAAAACAAGTATTTAAAAGATACATCTTTGGCATAGCATACTAAAAACATTCTTTAAGAAAATTCTATTGATCAACTATTATTTCGATTATAGTTTAATTTGGATTAATAACAGTAGGCGAGTACAAAAAAATATCATTGAAACTTGGTGTCATTTATAGAATGAAGTGATGTTTAATGAGTTCAAATAGTTTTAATATTTTTTTTTAAAGAAAGAATACAAAATTTCGCTGAATGCACGATTTCTCTTTACAATACAAGAGGGAGAAATTCAGCCGGCAGTTCATTTCATGGATAGTGACGTCACGATAGGTTTTATCACGTGATGCAGCGTTTTCCCGCCAACATGAGAACTACGTCTTTTAAAGTTAATTTATTAAAGCATCCGGTTTTTAAATATGCATAAAAATGGTATCAAAATGTTTGTATTTTCATGCTCTATCATTTACAAGTCAAAATGAAAAATGTGCAATTTCCCCATTAACAGAGAATATATTATGTAATAATATTTGTATATCAGAAGTTGCAGCGTTTCTATATTTTTACGTGCGTTTTATCATTTTATCATCATGTTTCATAAAGTAATTTTCTTAATGCTTCATTGCTATAATAATTATTTAAAAAAAAAAAAAAACCTGTTCTAAAATAGTGGTATAAAAAATAAAATAAAACCCACGTAAATACATAGAAACGCAGCAACTCACACACATTCGTATATCCTAATAAACAGCACTGATATTAATTATAGAAAAATATCTGAAATTAAAATATAATGTATATATATATATATATATATATATATATATATATATATATATATATAATTCCTTAACATTTTTTTATTGACATTAATACCCCATTCGTATTACAGATGTGTAATTTTTTCATATATATAGCTAGCAATTTTGTCATATAAAAAATCATTTTAAAATATATTATAAATTTAATAATAAAAAGATATAAATTACTGAATTGAAGTTTAGCAATTTATATATTACCGAACGAGCGAAAACAACGACCTTTTTATTTTTATTTTATTTTTATCTTTTCAATGAATAGCGAGTTATTTTTTATTCAAAAAAATGTCTTCTTTTAAGAATAAATTATTGAATCAATATAATATTATAATAGATATATGGTATATTATAGCCGTTTATCTTAGCATATAGATCCACAATGGATAAAAGTTCCTCCAACTTTTCTAAAATCTATTTTCAGTTCCTGTTCCATAGTATTTCACATTAGAAGTTATATTTTTGAAATTTTTGATCAATAGTATGCTAAACTAATGACTTTGTGGAACAAGAGAAAAATAATAATGAAAATGAAAGGAATTACAACTTCAAAATTTAAAATAAAAATTCGTATTCTCTACTGTTTCTAAAACTTTTTCCAGAAATCAATTTTGATATAAAAAGACTGAGGAAAATGCATTTTTTAATATCTTCAAGTGAATTTTTTTCTGCCTTACTTACATTTCATTTTTTCTTAGTTTTAAAAATATAAAAAAAGTTACTGATATTATAAAAAGAAAAAGAAAATGTTATTTATCATTAAAAACACAATTTTGCATTGGTAATAATTATATTTTAATTTTGTTCAGAAAGAGAGGCGTAGACTTTACTTTTATTATTATTATTATTATTTAAGTCTGTAATTTAACAGAAGCCGTATAAAGGATTTATGTTTAGACGTAAATTTATTCGTTTAAAATAAATAACAATATTTAAGGATAAGGAGAAAGAAAGATTTGTTTTATAAATCTCATCGTAACAAAGCAATTTTGATTCACTAGAATTGTGGGCTATATATATTATGTAGGCCTGCTAACTATGCTAGTTTATCCGTAATGGTATTAGGCCCCGCCTTTTTTTCGCACCAGAATAGTTGTATAATATTCAGCAATATGTTCTCATGATTAAATAAGAAGCCTATTGCTCTACAACTATTCTGGTGTGAAAAAAAAGGCGGGGTTTAATACCATTACGGATAAACTAGCATAGTTAGCAGGTCTAATTATGTATAAATCTACTAATCAAGTTACTTTATAGTTTAGAAAATCTGAAGCAGAATAAATTAGAAGCTATAGCTTCACTGTTTACAAAACTGAAAGAATACATAGTTTAACAAATTTTGGCGAAATTTTTGAAAGAGCAGATTATTACTACAGATCTAAATAATTAGTTTTAGTATATGAAATGGAAGATTGCGTGATAAAATTAATGAATAAAACAATCCATGTATTGAAACTTTAAAACTTCTTCATACACCATAAAATCAAGACAAACATTATCGGTTTTGAAAGGACTTAGCGTTTCTTTTTAAGGTGCAAAAAACACATGCTACTACCTTGGAGTCAAAAGCAAGGCTAAAGGCATAGCTGCCAATATTTTAATTTATTCCGGAGTACTTTTAGCCCCGCCTTTGTTTCGCACCACTTTATTTATAGAAAAAATTTCTCCAATATATAACTTCGATAAAATAAGACAAAATTACTTTTAAAAAATAAGTGGTACGAAATAATGGCGAGCTAAAAATACTCCGGAATAAATTAAAATATTGGCAGCTATGTAAAGGCAGAGAAAAAAAATAAGGGAGGAGGCATAACACAATCAGCCAATAGGAGAGCACAGCATGCAAAACAAATAAGAAGAGGACAAAACTAAAAAACAAGAGACAATAGAAGCAAGTACAATAAAAGAAAAAGAGACTTTTCCTATTTATTTTTTTAATTATTTTTATTTATTTATACAAAAGAAAGAAAATCATTTAATGAAACTAAAAAAGTTTCTCCAAACTGTAGACAGTAAAGAGGAATCAGATTTTTCATTCACAATTTTATCGGTCAAGATAGGTAATTAATATTTCCTGGAAATCTAACTCGGAAACGCGTTTGGAATTAAAGATAATTTTTGCTTGCTAAAAATTAAAACTATGGGTCAGATTCCAAGCTTGGCTTCTCAATAGAAGTTAGAAATTTTTTGTTTTGTGACGTACCTTCAATGTTCATGTAAACTACAATCAATATTTCTTTTAGTTTGACCTAACGTAAGACAAATTTACCATTTATTTCATTATTAACATGCAATTATTGCCATTTCTATACGACGTGAACTCGTGTGCAAGAATTAATGCCTCCTGTATTAATTGTTAGTCATACCATACGATAGCAGCCACTCGATGTCATTCAAACCATTCTACAACGTTCAAAAGTTTCACCAAATTGTTGAGCGTACATCATCGGTGTGCTTAGTACATTTCCAACACACCTCTCCCAACGTCATGTATCATATATGAGCAATGAACAAGTTCTAACGAACTGATTCCTAATCTGCTTAGATGTCAGCTTTTCCGTTTTTCAAGGAATAATTCGTACCAGAATTTTATTATAATAAATTTTAAGATATTAAATCAAAGAAAACAAATTTAAGAGTTTTTTCTTTAAAAATACTGGCAAGAAACCTTATTTACAGAATGTAAAATTTGGCAGCTATGATTTTGTCTTCAGATTTGTCTCTCGGTCTATTCTGCATTGTTACGTTTCTATTTTATACAAATTCTTTGGTTTCCATATTCTGTACAAAAGTGATAGAAACTAAAGACTCGGGCATTTCAATGTAACATGCACATCAGAAAACATTTTCCCTCTATCTTTCTCTCTGTATATGTATATGTGTGTATTTTTTTTCCGCAAAGTTATTATCTATAAAATAACCCAAAGAAAAAAAATACGATTTGGAAATCTTTTTTTTTTTTTTTTTTTTTTTTTTTTCGTTGGATAGAAATATTTTTAAAAAATAAACAACGTCGTATATCTTTCACAATTTATCATTTTTGACAGCAAATCACACTTTTAAAATTAAAAAAAGAAAAAGAAAAAACTACATGTATTTTTAAATTTATCGGCAGGTTATATAATATTTAAACTTGCTTTGACGATCACAAGTTAAAATTTATTCTAAAATAAAATTTCTTTACTATAGTAAACAAGGCTTAGAAAGAAGTAAAAAAAAAAAAAAAAAAAAAAAAAAAAGCAGTTTTATTGAAGTACCCGTACTTTAATTCAAAAACTCTATATAAAATGAAATCAAAATTTTCTAATTTAAATACTTGTGTAATATTTGAATAAACTTGACATTGATGCTTTCCTATTCTGATTTGAATTTTGTTATAAGATCGTTGAATTTTAATACGTATTGAACGCAGATATGAAACGGCTGATAAAAATTTTAATATATTTTAAAACTTTAAAAATCTTTAAAAATACATATTAAAAACATTAAAACCTCTAAAAATACGTCTAAATGCCAGTAGTAAAATTGAAATTAATTTCACATTAATTACCCATTTTCTTTGTCTTCTTTCACTAATGTAAAAAACACTATCAAATATGAATTATTATTAAATTACTTCATTTGCCGTGAAGTACTGTTATCCGTGTCATTTTTTTAGTATCACATGCACAAAAACATTTTGATTGTTCTAACGTTTATTCTTTCACATGGAGTTGTTTTAAGAATATATCTGACGTAAAATGTTAATGTAAAAAGTAAGCTTAATTTTCTTTCAAAATTTGATAAACTTCTCAGTTATAAGACTTGTTAAAAATCTTTATCTTAAAAATTTATTTACCCTAACCTGTTTTTATCAGACTATCCCTATGACGATATAAGCATGCAGAGTAATTGAAGTTAGCTGCTCTCTGCGCAAGATGGGCTATAACACTGCTTTTGCAGGAGCCTTCATGAGTCTACCGCACCATTAAGTGGTGCTATATAATGCAAGTCTGCACATAAGTCATATTCATCCTTTCTTACTTCCATGCGACGTAAAACCCAACCAACCAACCAACCTTTCTTACTTCCAATGTTATTCTATGGGGTTTTTGTTACTTCGTATTATAAGGATATTGTATTAAAAAATTAACGGAGGCATACTATTGTAACAATCGCAGCTATCGTAGATCACAAGTCGTATCGTACACTCCGCAGCAAAAGTAACCGAGCACTAGCAATAATCCCCGACTTAAAAAAGTACACTTAATACTGCTTTGTTAAATAAATCCTTGTTGCGTCATGTTCTTAGTCTGTCTAAGAACATGATTCGACAAGGATTTATTAAATAAAGTAATATTAAATGTACTCTTTTCAGACAGGGATTATTGCTAGTGCTCGGATACTTTTGCTGCGGGGTGTACTATCCGACTTGTGATGTACGATAGCTGCGATTGTTACATTAGTATGCCTCCCTAAATTTTTCAAATTCTGTTTTATATATATATATATATATAGGCTGACCAGATCAAAGTACCTTCATAATAGAGAAGTATTAAAAATTGCTACAATTATCAAATTATAGATGTATTTTTTCATTCCTAATAAATAAGGACTAAAAATAAAGTGTTATTGATTAATAATTTAGTTTCTACAATTTTTTAAAACTTAGAAAAATGCCTTAAAAAAAAGGCGCGTCCCCATTTGTCCCCTGAAAATGGGGACGTTTGGTCAGTATAATATATATATATACGAGGGCTATTTTTGTTCAACCTCTGATAGGCTATAAAAAAAAACGGATAAATATAAAAAAATGATTTTATAGCCAAACGTAATGTAGATTAAAGGTTACTTCTCTACATAATCACCTTGATGATGGAGGCATTTGTCATATCTGTGAACAAGCTTTGAAATACCCTCTTTATAAAATGCTGCCGCCAGTGACTTCAAGTGAGTTATGACAGTTTCTTTGAGCTCCTCGTCAGTTTGGAAGCGTTGCCCTCCAAGCCACTTCTTTAGTTTCGTGAAAAGATGGTAATCACTGGGCGCTAGGTCAAGACTATATGGTGGGTGTTCGAAAATGTCCCATTTATCGTCTGTAGCGACAGACTTGCGTCCTTGGCCTCTTTCATCATGCACATCAGTTCGGCCATCTTTAAATTTTCGACACCATTCACTCATAAAGTTGTCTCCATACACTCGATTCATTCTTCGATAAATTTCCGCTGCACTATTCCCTTCTGCCTGCAAGAAACGAATAACACTTCGCAATTCACACTTGTCGGGAGAATCAATAAAGACAGCCATGTTTACTTGTCTGCAGCTGAAAACGAATTAGCGTGTTGCACTCCACAGTGACAGAGCGTGTAGAAGAGGAGATGCGCTGTCACATGCTACGCACGCCAGTCACCTGCCGCATGTCTGGTCTTCATACCGTGCAATCGGAGGTTGAAAAAAAAAACAGCCCTCTTATATATATATACTGTATTTTAATTAGGTCGCATTTTAGCTTGGAAAGGAATTTTTTGAAAAAATAAATTTAAATATTTCTTTTTGAAATTGAATTTTAGAGTTCCATATTTAATTCCATAGCGCAGTATTAGTGCAACGTTAAACCCAACCAACCAACCAACCATTTTGAAAACTTCATTTTTGAATGAGATAGCTTTATAATACAAAGCAATAAAAATCTCATAGGAGAACATGGGGAGGAAAAAAGAGTGAATCTGATTGTATGCAGCCTTAATGACTTCTGCGGTTATAATTTTAGCTTCATTTTTTTTCTGGAAATGTTATCCTATCATTCCTCCAAGCTCAAATCAGAGTTGTTTTACATCAACGCTGGGGTTGAAACCCGCAGAGAAGAGCGCCGTGAAGCATGTGCAAATTAAATAAAAATGACTTTGACGTTTACGTTTTGTGTTCCTAAAAAACCAAAGGTTTAGGAAAATAATTACGTCGAACAAGAAAAACATTTGACAATACTCGACAATGCTTAAACTCTTACAGATATTACACAGTATCACGTTAATTTTCGTGACCACAGCGTCATTTAAATAGTTATTACTGCACTCATGATCATAAGAGTTACATTTTACATGTTACAAGTCTTACCACAGGATCAATTAGTATAGGCACAGAAGGTTGGGTGAGCTGGATTGGGTTTACTGGCATCGGACAATAGCAACTTAGTGGGCTATTGACGACGTTCTGTGATTCATCCATAAGGGTATTCCGGAAACATGCCATCACAATTTTGATCTCCTACGAAGGGTATCTACTTAGGTACTATTAGTACTACATAGGTAGTAATACTATCAACGAAGGTACTAAATCCCACCCCCTCTTTAGTAGCTCCCAAATGTATAATTTTTATGGAACATGGAGGACAATGCACCCACGACAGAATTTACGTACACCAGCCACTATTAATGTCCCTTAGTCAGCTCGGGAATTAAATACTCAATCAATATTTCTAATTTATTCCGTAGCATAGATAGTACTTGCTTTTTTTTACACCACATTTTTATAGAGTATTTTTCTCCAATGCTTAACTACCATTAAATAAGGAAAAAAGTTATTTTTCAAAAAAAGTGGCATGATAAAAGTCTGGTACTAATAATGCTTCGGAATAAATAAGAAATATGAGCAACTACGGATTAGCAGAGTCTGCTAGAGAGAATAAGCTCCGCCTACAAATACCATGAATATATAATAATTACTACTGTAGAAAATGCAGCAAAACTTTTCTAATGGAAAGCTCTCATGTTAGCATTTATTGAATACTTTTAAACATCAAATTAAAACTTCTCACTTCGACATGAATCAAAATATTGAAATTTTAAACAGGAAAAAACTTAATCATATTACTGAATTTTTAAATTCAGTAAAATTTATGCTCTTGAAACATTTACATAAGATAAAATCATTATTTAGCTACTTTTCTCATATAGCTGGGTGCAAAATGATACGAACGATCATTATTTTTACAGAAAAGTAGATATAGTGTACATAAATACATTCATATTTAAACAAAATACGAATATGATATGGCACTAAATAGGCAAGATAAAAATGAAAAAATATTGTGCAAAACAATTTTTATTGTTGCAAAATTGCGGATTTCATATTCACTAGTTATGGAATGGGAGCAAAATGGTAAGAATAACATAGATTTTTCTACATTTTACTAGAATTTTTAAAATCATTCGCCCTTCTTTATGGTAAATAATTTCAATAGATTTGTGTGGCGTAGAATACAGAAGGATAAGAACTTCCCAAAATGGTAAAATAGTACATAACACGCGAATAATAAATTTCAATGCTATTTTGGACGTTTTTACTAATTTTGTGGATAGATATTGCTTCTTATGATATTTCAAATATTCTCCATCAAATTTAGGTTCGGAATATTAGACTGCCAATCGCGTGTATCAAGCAATCTCACTATCTTCAAACCATTTTGTTGTGCCTTTTGCAGAGTTAATCGATGCATTATTTTCTCGAAAATTTTAATTAAAATCCTCATATTTTTTTCGTTCTTATTCAGAAATTGCTTTTTAAGAAGTTAATATACATATATCTATTTTGTAGCCTTCTATAAAAGCAATATTCATGAAAACTTCAGACGAAAAACGGACTCAAATCATAAGAAAGTCCCTCATTGTTTACGTTTGGAAAGTGCATCCTTTGGAAGTTCATGCAAATATGAATGCATGGCATCGAGATCATACAGATTAAGCTTATTTTTGTCGATGAAAATAATTCTAGACCAATTTATTTGTTTTTTTTAGATGCAAAGTGAATGCTAGTTTTTTTTAAGGTCAGGTGTTAAATGCGGACACCGATTTGGTTTTACATATCTAATGATTGCTTAAAAGGATTGCTTATCTAATTATTGCTTCGATTTTAATTGGTCTTCTTATTGATCATACTGATGCTGGTGTCTTTATCTGGCTACTAATTTGTTTTGCTCTCAGTATTTTATTTGCTACGGTGCGAAACGTCAAACATCCGTGTTGTTTGAAAATATTTCTCTGATATCCTGTTGATTTTGCATTGCCTTATATAGTTGGAACTTATACAAATTAAAAACGTCAGCCATATGAAAATTTATTTTAACAGAAATTCTTTGAAGGGAGCAACCCCATTCGTTGTCATAATAAGTTAAAATAAATTTGGTCTCTTTTCATGTAGGAGAACATTTATCCTCTCCCCTCATCCAAATGTTTTCTAAACTGAACGAATGCGAGCAGAAAATCTTTTAAATGTTTCGCAGAGTGATATGCCAAAAAAAAAAAAAAAAAAATCCATATATCACGAGCTATAACATTGAAACACTTGATAACATTCTTATCATTTTGCTCCTTCGTAAACTGAACAAGGGACACATTTTAAAACGTATTTAAAAATTATATGCAGTTTTTATAAACGATTGTTATAATATTAATTGCCGTATCATGTATTTAATTTTAACAAAAAGACTTGTGAATTTCCATATTACAAATACTTTATTTCTGTTTTTTTTTTTTTTTTTTTTTTTTGTCGTTCTTATCATTTCGCACCCCGCTGTAGTACAATATCATGCATGCAAACCTGATGTTTTATAATAATTTCAATTTAACTATGCAACTATTTAAAGTAAACCGTTTCTCATTTCAGTCTTTAAAGTTGCATTTAAATGTTTTTTTCAGACATCCTTTTTATATACACTATCAATACCATATAAATAAATATATATATATATATTCCAAATCGTTAAACATTTACCGAAAAATTAGCATTTACTTTCCACTTTTATTAAAGATTTACAGCTGATGGTTTTGTTTTACATCCAAGGAAAAAAAAAAAATATTTCGATAAGCGATAAAATTATTCTGTGAAAAATAAAACGCAACTAAATGAAAAATTAAAATATCTGAAAATATTTAACATTTGAGAAAAATTATTCATTTAGCTCTGTGCTATCGAAATAGTTTTTAAAAATAAAATATTCTTTTTAATCTTTAATTTAAATATCAAAAGTTTAAGTTACATTCGTAAAGCAAATAAAATTTATTCTGGTCTTAATTTTGTAGCAATTGCAATTTTTAGCGGTCAAAACTAAAATTAAAAATTTAATGAAAAGTTTTAATTTGGCAGTCAATTAGTTTTTTTTCATAACCATATTTGATTTGATAGCACTTTTTATTCTCTCAAAATGGTATACTCATTTGAATTTGAAAATAAATGAGAATATTCTAAATATAAATGAGTATTTTCCTTAAGTAACATAATGATGTTTAATTCTTTTTTTAATTTCAACATTTTCTTAAATAATTGCGAATAGTTATTAATGTTTTGTTTAAAAAAAAAAATTGATAAAATTTTTTCTTGTTATGCGATTGTGGTACTGGATATATTACAGCATACATGACGTTTATAACAAATTGTATTCCAAAAACTTCGCTATATTATTAGTTTTTTGAACTATACTTGAATACTGAGTTTTGATACAATTAAATATCCTAAAGCTATGGTTGAGGTTAAGCTTGACGATTGAAGAAGACCAAAAATAAGGAACGGTATTCAGCTAAAATGTCACTTGTAAAAGGATCACATGAAGTAAGGACTCGAAAAAACTAGATAAGTTAACAAGAAGGCAACTTAATGAAATCAGTCAGTACTTGAGATGTTGATCGAGCAAGATGATTACTCGTAACAGATATACAGTCGGCAGCAAAAGTATCCGAGCACTAGCAATAATCCCTATCTAAAAAAAAAAAAAAAAACCCTTAATACTGCTTTGTTAAATAAGTCCTTGTCGAGTCATGTTCTTAGTCAGTCTAAGAACATGATTCGGCAAGGATTTATTTAACAAAACAGTATCAAGTGTACTTTTTTGACATAGGAATTATTGCTAGTACTCGGATACTTTTGCTACTGACTGTAAATTAGGAATATATAGATGAAGACGGGAACAGGTCGGCATGGTGGTTACATTTGAAGAAGAACTTGCACTTGGTAGAATTCGTAAGGTCATTTATTTTTATAGTTGACGAATCTTGTAGGAAACTTTTTGCAGAGATAGATTTTAACAAGGAAAATTTGGAAATGGTACAATAGGAACTTTTTCAAAAAAAAAAAATCTTGTAAAACAAGTATTCTTAATTATACATATATATATATATACATATATATATATGTGTGTGTGTGTGTATATATATATATATATACTGAGAAAAAGTAAAAATTAATTAAGTTTATGGCTCTATAAGTTAACACCATATTTTGGTTAAATTTCTGATTGTTTATGATTAATTACATTTTGACATTTTGTAATAATGTCGCAATGTACCCACAACGTTTGAGGATTTAAGATTAGAATAAATCACCTATAAATACCTAACACAAAAAATTACAGTCATAAAAATGTATTTATTTAAGTTAAACTTTTGTAATTAGTGGTATAAAAATTAGTTACAATTCGTAATAAATAGATATAAGAGCATGCTATGCTAAGAGTTGGGGCTTAATGTTGAGTTTGTAAACCCTTTAAACAATTAAAATATTGTTCTAAACCAGTGGATTTTAACCAGTGTTCCTTGATGATACAAAAAACATTTGGTAGCCTGTTGCTGTTAATTTATATATGAATTGTTATATATGTACTTTTTTATATTTTTTATACAATAAGATGATGCATGTGAGAATGTTTGTGAGATTGAAAAGCCGTAGCCTCCCTAACGAGTGCAGCACCTCCTCTCTTTTAATCCATCCCGCAGCTGATAGAGGGCGCAGCCGTACCAATGAGAAGCAGGTGGAATACAGCACAACTTGTACAGAAGGGTAGCGGGGAGAAGAGGTTGTTCGACGGAATCCGAAATTTAAGATAAAAATCTCAATTATTGAACTTTATGAAGTAAAGACGTTGACTGTTTAAAGCATTTTTCCAATCATCTACTTGTAAATAAATATATATATAAGTTCTTCTACTTCCCTTTAAAATGTTATTAATTAAACTGAATTAGTTAGTTATTAGAGTTTCTTCAAATGCAGTTGTGTGTTGATCGGTTTTCGAAATATATATCTCTTTTATTTAAAAGAAATCTTAAGTTTAGTTTGAATATTTCGTGTTAAAATAAAAATTACATTTTATGCTTGTTAATTTACTAATCCGGGACTCCCAAACTTTTAAACGTTGTGATCCACTTGTTAAAAACCGAAACTATAACGAATCACTACATTCTCGGCGTATTGAATTTTTTACAAAACTTTGTAACATTCGTTACAAAAAAGGAGTTTCTTGATTAAGTGGGGAAGTCATGCCGTAGTAAAGAAAAGAAAACCGCAACCAAATTTAAGTGCTGTCGCACATTTGAGCTACAGGTGACGCGACAGATGTATCGTGTGCAAAGAGCCAAGGTTTTCTATTTTTCATTTCTTGATTTTGGACTAAGTCTAGACTAACTAGATCAAAGTACCTTTATAATAGAGAAGCATAAAAAATGGCTACAATTATCAAATTATGGACGCATTTTTTCATTCCTAATAAATAAGGACTAAAAATAAAAAGTTACTGATTAAAAATTTAGTTTCTACATTTTTTTTAAACTTAGAAAAATGCCTTAAAAATAAAGGGCATCCCCATTTGTCCCCATTTGTCCCCAGAAAATGGGGACGTTTGGTCAGTATAACTAAGTCACATTTTTGGATATTATAACATATTTTTCATTCTGTTATATTACCACCCAAAGGAAAACATTAAAACCTACAGTACTTATCTGCAAATTATTGATGGATATATAAACAAATAAGGCTTTGCCGCGGCCTGCTGGGCAGAGCGCAGCAGTTTGTTAAAAACAAAATAAGAAATCACAAAAGGGCACTATTTAAAAAGAAAAGCTACAAAAATACACGTAAAAACCTTCTGACAGAATTACAATGTATAGTTATGGCCAGTACTTGGTAAACTAAAGAAGAGACCACACAAACAGAACCCTTCAGCGACCATCATGAAGCCCTGAGTAATACATTAAGAAATCCAGAAGTAAGCAGATTGGTGCAAATCTGGTCCAATCGGAGAGAAACCCAATGAAGAAATTACAAAACGAGACCTAAGCAATCAATAAAAAAAAATTCAAGAAGAGGCCTCCTGTAAAAAAATTATAATATGACAGCTCAAGAAAAATTATAAAAAAAAAATCTCTAAAGGATTTTGTCGAATATCTATATCCTGTCAGCATGAAAAATTATTCTGTCCAATGTATCATCGTTTGACTTCTTAAGTCATCCACTATTGATGTTATAAGAATCTGCTCGCCATTATGAGCATGTACCACTAAAGAGGCCTAACTCTGACCATGATGAAATATAATAAATGTGTCTGAGTATATTGATTAAGTGATAAAGAGAATTGCCCTGGCTGCATTACTCCCTATCATCTGGTAATCTGGTGAGATAATTTAATTTAATTCATTGGTCAGTAGATTTATAATTTTGAGGAACGCATTTTAATATAGACCTGACTCACCATTTTCATCCTATTTATCATCATGCTATTTTCGATGTAATTAATATAATTATAACTAAAAGTAATTGCTGAACCATATAAGTTATGATATTGTTTGTATGATGAAAATTTTCATTTTAGCAAGTATACAAACATGGAAAATTATTTAAGAAATTAATTAAAATTATATAAAACTTTAAATTATTTGATAAGAGTAAACCTTACTTATTAATCCCCATATTCCTTTTCATGTTTGAAATAATTTATTTAAATTTTTTGGGGGACATTTCACAGCGCATGCCGGAATATCAGTTTGATATTCGAAGTGTACTACTTACTAGAACTCATCTTAAGGCCACGGATGTAAGGGTAGTTTAAATTGACTTGTTCCCACTCAACACGGCCCATAAAAAAAAAAAAAGCCTTGCACCCAATTGATGAGTCACACGACCCACAATTTGGAAAGTACTGACTTATAACAATGTATGACAAAATCAGAATTTTAAAAACGTATTCATTTAAAGTAAAATTTCGGATATCAGTTCAACTTGAAGGGTATCGAAAATTTTTTACTTGGAGGTTATGTATCAAAATAAACGTTTAGCTTGAAATTTCATTCTTTTCCCAGTCAAAGATAAATAGCCCGGAAGAAAACATTTCCATTATTGTTTTTTATCCTCGTAGAATATCATGGAGCTTCATTCGTACAGTCGGTAACAAAAGTCTCCGAACACTAGCAAAAATTCCTATGTAAAAAAAGTAAACTTAATACAGTTTTGTTAAATAAATCCTTGTCGAATACTGTTCTTAGTCAGTCTAAAAACAGGATTCGACAAGGATTTATTTAACAAAACTGTATTAAGTGTACTTTTAATACATAGGAATTTTTGCTAGCGTTCCGAGATTTTTGTTACCGACTGTATATATATCTACACCTTTAAACACATATAAAAGTTTGCAAGTTACATTCAACTTTTTATCAATTTCTTTCAGACTTCGACATCTACTTTCAATCACACTGATAAGAGTTTTCAAATATTATCTGAAACAGTGTTCAAAACTTCGTATTCAAAATATTAAATCCGTTAACCGCTTTTCCTCTACAAATATCGAAAAATTAGCAATACCACTGAAATAAGATAATTTTTTACTTCATAATTAAATAGGTCATTGTAAGATATTACATGTTTCCATTTTCACATGTTACTTAGGTACCTCTGGGTTTCAGCTAAAAAGATATTCGAAATTTATTCCATACATTCATTTAAACGTCCTTTTATTTCTTAATTAATATAACATTCCTTCTAATTTTTAATCTTGAGAAAGGAAGATTTAAATTAGATTTTACCTGTAAGTTATTTTTAAAACTTACATTTATCTGTAAAAGTTGTATAAATTTTTCTGCCAATTCCAATAGCTACTACTACTTTTTCATTTATTATTATTATTATTATTATTATTAGATTGTTAATTAAAATATTATATTGGAAAACTTGTGCTTTTTTTTAAATATTGTATCCTTCAACACTTTTAGACCGAGATACAATAGTCTATGTCATAGGAATACACGACAAATACTACATTGATGACTCATTGTATGCGGTGTATAAAAGAATCTATTTTAGAATTTACAGTCTTTTTTAAATTTACATATATGTATATATATATATGATTTTTATGTAATGATACGCGTGAGATGCCTATAAATATCATGTTCTGGGCTTTACAAAGCCTATAAAATAAATTTCCCAATTTTGTAATTACAAAATAACATTTTTTTTTATTTTAAAGAACTAAAAGAACATTCCTTTTTCTGCAAGATTAAGCAAAATAAAATTGTTTTTGTTGTTAAAAACTCGTGTTTATTTTAAATATGTAATATGTTTCTCACTCCCTTGTAGGAAACATGTAGTCTGTAAAGCATTCGGAAAATTCTCATAACTCATTGTAGCCGAATCACGCGATATGAACGTGATGAGAATCCAAACAAACACTGACGCATCGTATGCATGAAACGAAGTACACTTAATATCAGAAATTGAGTAATTTTCAAACAGTTATAAAACATAAGAATAAACAGTAAAATCACTAAAGAATGATTTAAAATTATCATTATCCATCGTATTTGGATAAAACATAACTTTTTAACTTGTGTTTTTCGAAAACGTGCTATTTGATAGTTATTATTATTATTATTATTATTGTTACAGTTCCAACCAGAAATAATTTAAGAGGTTTTGATAGAAAAAAAGATATTTCGACTTAGCGAGAATAATAAATTATTAACAAAATGATATGATGTTTTTTATGACAAAACTAATACTTCCTATTTCGTAAGTTGACACTCGGAGATATTCTTTTAAATTTGCTTGTCTATTAGTTTGTTTTGATTATTCATTTATGATATCTTATTTTTAATTATTTTTTAAAGTAAAATATTGCAGTCATTTTTTTTTTCAAATTCTCAATTTATAACAAATCTCACTCTCTCTCTCTCTCTTTTTTTTAAATCTAAAACTGTGTTTTCCATTCATTTCTTGTTTAAATAAAATTATTTATTTAATGTAATGTACTATTTAATTTCATTCATTAGTATTCGGTGAATTATGTTTCTATTAGTATAATTAAGTGAATAATTAACTGAAGAGTATTTTTGTGTATGATTTTTTTTTCTGTGAATGTAAAAAGTTGGATCTTACAGAAAATCCCTAAAAATAAACATTTGAGTTTAATTTTATAATGTTTTCAAAAGATTGATAAAAGAAACATATTAAGATATTTAATATTATTATTAGCATAACACAATCCCTTTTCTTAGAGCTCATTGATATATATGAAATCAGTGGCATACATTCCATGTTTAAATTACATAATTTAACTCCGAATTTTCGAATTATTGCACCTTTACCAAAGGCATAAATACTCGTACACTGGTTATATGAAATTATTCGTTATATAAATTTTAGAAAATTGTAATTATAATTTTATATTTATATTTTATCCGTATTATATTATCCGCATTATTATAATCCGGATATAAAACAAGTATGATGTGGCCACCACAAGACATTCTTCTATATTTTCCTATATAAATTCACTCAGTTCAAATAATTTACAATAACTACTATTTATTAAAATTATCTACCATGATGAATACTGGTGATTTTCATCTTAGTGAAAAATAACACTATATATCCAAAGAAACACAGTTTAACTAGCATCTTAAAAAATGTGTTTTCTTAGTGGTTATCTCGTGTATCAAGTTTATCGTTAAGCATTATCGTTCTCAGGAAATGCTGCACTATAGCAGCGCAACCTATTGGTAGATATACATCCAAATTTAATCGACATAATGTCTCATAATTTCTTTCTCGCTTATCAAGTGTTGTCTCATTATACGCATTAGTACAAGTGTTGTCAGATTGCGCGACTTTTTTATTCAACAGTCACCAATAATTTTGAGAAGTGATATTTAATGTGCAGAATCGACGATTAATCGTCTATTATGTATATCAATCATCACTTCTGAAATTTATTGGTGACTATTAAATAAAAAAGTCGCAAAATCTGGAAACAATGATTAGAACTTGAAATATAGTCTTCCCTTAAACTGAGGAAATCACTGTATAGAAACGCCACCTGTTGAGCAATTAGTACTAAAAATTGACTCGCAATATCCATATAAAAATCCATATAATTTTTTTTTATTTTGCACAGTAGTTTCTGAGATATACCCCTTCATTAAACTATGAAAATCGCCGCACAGCAGCGTCTCCTGTTGAGGAATTGACCCCCAAAAATGACAGGCACTAAGATATGTCAAAATGCATGAACATATAACTTTATATGCAATTTTATACAGCATTTTTCCCTGAAATTATGGAAATCGCTGCATAAGAGCATCACATTTTGAGCGGTTTACACCAAAAGTTGTTAGACACTAACTTATATTAAGTTGCATTTATAGATGAGTTTTTATGTGGCTATCACATATATTCACTGCGGTATAATGGTTTCTTTAAAAAATTGAAAAAAAAAAGTCTTTAATTATAGCACGTATGGCATTAGAATCAAAGAAAAGCCATTTTTAGGAAATTTGGCTACTACAGTTGACACAGCATACTGCAATCAGAAGATAAAAATATTAAATATCTTTTGAAATATCAGTATTTTTACGAAATAATTTTTAACTACGCGCGTGCATTCTCTTGAAAAATATCATTTGCATAATTTAATATCGAAAGTAATGAAGTACTTATATGAAAACCCCAAACAAATACAGTCGGCAGCAAAATTATTCGACTGCTAGCAATAATTTCAACATTAAAAAAGTACACTTAATACTTACTTAATACTTAGACTTAATCATGTTCTTAGATTGACTAAGAACAGGATTAGACAAGGATTTATTATACAGCAATTAAATCTTTTACATAGGAATTATTGCTAGCGCTCGCCGAATGTATCGTGTAAATTCAAAAAGTTACTCACTATAGAATGAAGAGAATTTCAGTTACATAAAAAAAAGGAAGATAATAGGGGTTTTATCAATATTATTTTACAGTCAGCGAACACTGTATTACCATTGCGCATTGATAAACCAAAATAAAAATGTGAGAAAACCACTTATAACTTAGATTTTTTTTTTTTTTTTTTTTTTTGAGAAAAACTGAAATTTTGTTTGTTCTATCTCTCATTACATTTTGAATTAACAAGATATTGGGTCTTTCATATAAATAAATCAATACTTTTGGCCATTAAATTATTCATAAGAAATTTTTTAAAAGCTTGCCCTTGTGTTGTTAAGAATTATTTAGTAAAGACGGTCATATTTCCTAAAATAGTTAATATTTTTGCATTTTGGTTGCAATATGCTGTGTCTAACATAGTTTCTTAAAATAAGCTTTACTTTGGGTCTAATTCCCTACGTGATATTATCTAAAATGTGGCATTTTTTTTTTAAATTAATTATTATTATTATTTTTTTTTTTTAAGAAACCGTTATATCTCCAGTAATATATGTGGTAACCTAAAACAAATTTATACAGATAATTAAACAAAATTCTCATACTAACATACTACAAGCCAAGAGAAATTTCAAGCATTACTTTTTACAGGGTGATCCAAAACAATTTTAATTTTCTTAATTTCTTACTGGTTGTCTTTATTTTCAGGTCGAAACTTTTACTGAAATACATGATGTATAATCTGATCTTTATACTCTCCCAATACTCTCCCAAAGTTTTAAGATAATTCCCGCAGAAATGTTACAAATATTTGACAAAACGTAAAATTCGAAAGTGTCCAAGTACTTATTGGTAAATAGTGTATTTAAATTTCGCTTTAGTAATAATACATTTTCGAAACATAAAAAATAACATTTAAATGTTTGATATTGGGAGCTTAATATTTATAGTTCTTTTACAGGAACGCACAAAAGAATTTGGATGCATTACAATCAATTAAATGGCATACCACTTGGTGGGAAAATACTTAAATTTCCTGTTATTATCTTCGGGTTTATTTATCTAAAGGTATCTCTTATTTAAATTTATTTAATCAGCCGTTAATTATTCAATGTTTAGAAAACCGACTGGTGTCACTCAAAATTTTTAGTCATTGAGAACGCTTTTCTTAGCAATGTAAATATTCTACGTACACTCATTGCCATAAAATTTGCGTACCAAGAAAGAGTTGCCAGAATGAAACGAAATTTTACATATGTGTGTACAACAATGATATAAGGAAGTGACTTTCAAAATCAAAGCAAAATTATCGTTTATTGCAGGAAAAATTATAAATGAATGGAGGTTTTAGTACCTTGTTGGGCCAAATCTAGCGTGAATGCACGATACGATATATGCGAGCATTGAGGCATACAAGTTCCGTATGATATCCTGCATCATTTTGTTCCATAGTTCCTGTCTCTTATTTCAACCAAACACGTACGCTGTCAAATTGCCGTCCCACGTCATCCCAGACATGCTCGATCGGTGACAAATCTGTGGATCCAGCAGGCCAACGAAGGGTGATAATGAAGTAAGGGCAGTCATGTTACGTTCTTGCTGTGTGCGGACGAGCATTGACCTGTTGAAAAATGTCTCCTAAGAGCACTTCAATGAGTGACAACACAGGTGGCTGAAGGATGTCAAGAACGTACCACTGGACTGTCATGGTAACGTGCATCAATATTAGGGGTGACTGTGTCGTATACGATGGAAGCCCATACCATCACACCAGCTGTGGTTGTAGTGTGCCGCTCTAAAGCAAAGGCAAAACTGAAGAGTTCACAATAGGGCCTCCTCACACGTACACGATTGTCATCACTGCCCAAATTGAATCTGAGTTCGTCGCTGAGGCCGATCTGGTTCCATTCTGTTGCAGTCCAATCCCGAGCAGAGCGACAGCACTTATAATGAGGGAAACGGGGGCATATCATTGGCAGCACAAGTAATGAGCGCCGAAGTAGCAAATATCCTTCAGTCAGGCGTCTCGCAATGGTACGGACAGACATAAAGTTCCGTAGTGAAGGTGTTAACAATGAGACAGGGGACAGTGATACAGTTGGAGTTATGCGTGCGTGTCGTACGATGTCTCAGTCTTCTCGACTATTCGTGTTTCGTCACGAGTCTGGTCATCGTGTAACCGTACTCCCTCTTTTTCACTGGTCCAAACATTAACTCACAGTAAAATCAGAACGGCCTAGGTGGCGGGCTACTCGCCGAGTTGACCATCCAACTTCCATCATCCCGATTATTCTTTCCCTCTCGAACTCTAACAGCTGCTCACATTGTCTTCGATGGTGGCGTAACGGCATCTGTATTTAAAATGCGTTTCTCTGAGACACATTATTTACACGCAAACAAGTTTTGCTTTCTTGTTCTATGCTTTAAAGAGAACAGAAATCAACGGCCTCTGGTGATATTACGCAAGGCACAATAAAGTTGCATTTCTAATCATTTGCTTATCTTCCCTCAACACGTACCTTCATGCCAAGTTTCATTATGATTCTAAAATTACTTTTTGGTGAAAAATTTTATGGCAGTGAGCGTACATAATTTCGAATTCTTGGATTCGTCTTGGATGATTTGATCTTTTAATACCAGTATTATACAACAGTTATTTTAGTCATGTTTAAATGCGGAATTTTTGTATACAGTCGGTAACAAAAGTCTCCGAACACTAGCAAAAATTCCTATATAAAAAAGGTACACTTAATACAGTTTTGTTAAATAAATCCTTGTCGAATCCTATTTTTAGACTGACTAAGAACAGAATTCGACAAGGATTTATTTAACAAAACTGTATTAAGTGTACTTTTTTTATATAGGAATTTTTGCTAGTGTTCGGACACTTCTGTTACCGACTGTATATATGCTTAAATTGGAATATCATATATGAGATTATATATGGGTTACATTCAAAAACAAGCTGCTGAAATGGAAAGGTTTGTTTACCTCTTTCCCCTGAACTATGAGTAAAATATACATTAGTGCAACGATGTAATTTTATGTAAACTGTCGTTAATAAGCGTAATATATCTTTTTCAAATCTATTTCTAGATGATATGCTAGAACATATTATTTAAACCAAAACTTAAAAAAAAAAAGTAAAACATTATTTCATGACCACTACAAAATTTTGTTTAATATATATGTATATCAGTTCGAAACTATTTAAGATATGAGGGGGTCGTGATAAGAAAGGGCCAGTCCACATTTTAGGTGAATTAAATCCAACACTGTACTATGTTGCTTTTAATTGTAAATTATATTATCCTACATATTATGTGCTTGTAAAGTCTCTACGGCGCAGTGTATATAGAAAGTTTCTTTTTTCCACAAACGTATCTAGAACTTTTTTTGCCGGAAAATTTAATAGATTAAAATAATGTCATATTGTTATTCAGGATATCTCATAATGTTACTAAGAAACTGGCAAAATATATTATTTTATATATTTTGATTTATGTATTTGGTCTAACATTCAAATCAATTTATCTCAGAAGTTCACAAACGTGGCATAGAATTTTCATTCCCCGACCCTTTCGTGTATAAAAGAAACCATTATTTATATTGCTTAAAACATTTCAACTTTAAACACAAAGAAATCTTATTTTTTTATAATATATTTTATAGAAAATATTTTAACATTTAAAATTTATAACATCAGTATTTGATTTTAATTATGTTTACATATTGTAATTAAAGGCAATTTTTAATTCGTTTTCACTATTTGTCTAATTTTATGTAACTAATTTGTTAATTGTAGCATGTGTAACATTTTAAATTGCCTTTCTAGTAAATCAAACATTGTGGAAGTAAACACCTCACGTTCGTCGATTAAATTCAAAGAATAATTTCTTTAAATGTACGTCTCTGTACGGTTTCAGACAATACCATAATAGTGATCATTTTTTGCGTAATTTCTATGCGATTGAAAACCTGTAAATTTAAATGAATAACATATATGTTTAGCTGCAAACAGCCCAGTATATTTACATTTTGTTTTTTAGATAATAAGTACAACTTTCCTATAATCGTAATAGCTCTTGCGTAAAGAAATCACATGAGCGCTACGTAATTTTTCGGCAAACAAGATATTTGAATTAAAGTAATGGAATACCTCTGCGTTTGTTAACAAAAGTTTCCAGATCTTACTTTTATGCCTGAATAAAGCTTTTTTTTTTTTTTTTTTTTTTTTTTTTTTTTAAGTATTTAATTTAAGAACAGCATCGTCTGTGAAAAAAAAAAAAAAAAAAAAAAAAAAATCTAAATTACGTTATAATTAAAAGAATTTCAAAGCAGTTTCAGTATGTGACAGCAGCAGATTTCTTTGCAGCTTGATGAGGTAAAGCTTTGATTATAATTCTAATTACTAAATTGACTTTTTAAGAGCATAATTAAATAATTTGCTTTGTTAAAGAAACGTAATCTTTAATTAATATTCCCTTCGCGTCTGTAATTAACGGATCGAATTCTGAAACTAAAATTTACATTTAATTAAATATGTATTTTTAAGTATTTTAATTTGATACTAATCGGAAATTAACAGTACCTATTTTTTTTCTCAATCAATTTATTTTTTCAAAAAATTATTTCTAAAATAAAGCGTAAATTTTGTTAAAATAAAGAGTAAAAATATTATTAATTATCCTTGTATCTCTCGAAATTACTGAGAAAATTGTGATATTTTATTTTAATTATATAAAAGTAAAAAAAAAAAAAAAAAAAAAAAAAAAAAATGGAAATTTAAAGATAAATAAGATTTTGAATGTATAGAATTTTTTAAAACTACATTTTTCATTTATTTCAATTTTAAGTGAGAGGTAGCCTTATATTTCCTGAACATAATATTATTTTATCGAAGTTTTGTGATTAAAAGAAAATTGGCATTACTTACATTTCTTTATAAATTATAGGAATAAAAAATATTGCCATTTTGAGACACTGCTTGGAAAATGTGAAATTTTTTCTTAACTTTAGGTCTGGGAATAACTTTCACGCTTTGTTATTAATCATATGTACTTTTTACGTGATAAAAACTTACCATTATCATTATTTTTACTGTTATTTTGAAAATTTTGTGTGTTATTTTATTAGTTATTACCCATGTACAGGCTTTATATTTCATGTATCCGTCGATATCTAAAATATACTTCGTTGCCGATTAAAGAGATTAAGCTGGCATGTTTAATAATTTAGATTGGATAGATGTTGTTAGCTTTTTTACCTTTCGGTAAGTCATATATCTTTTAGATTTAGTTGAAAGGTTATATATATATATATATATATATATATTGTAGTATTTTACTGTTTTTTCGGTTCATACCAATTTTAAAACCTTTGATTTGACTTCTTCTTGACTTTTCAAGTTGTGTATAAGAACAATAATTTGTTGCTTTCAGCATTGTCTTCATTAAAAAAAATAAAAGAAAGAAAGAAAGAAAGAAAATGTGCACTGCGTGGTTTATGAATGCTTGAGTTTCCCTTTTCCTTATTTTCATTTATTTTTAATCTCGAACATGAAATATATAGAATCGATAATAATAAAAGGAAAGGTACGTCTGTCTGTTCTTTTATACATTCAGCCCCTATTGAACGTAGAAGTACAAATATTGACATACGGATGTCCAGGAGCCTTTCCGATGGGCTTCTGAAAACTTTAATTTGTTGTGGAGATATTAATTAAAATGTCTAATCAAAAAGCGATGTCAAAGACTGAGAATTCACGGCTAATTGCTTAAAAAGAGACATTCTTACGGAAAAAGTGGAAAATAAATTAGAAATATCAGTCGTATCATCACAAAAAAGGTATCAAATGAAAGGGCAGATTTTTCTGAATCCGACGGTTTAAATAGCTTATCGATCGGTCAATTAGATATTTTTAAATTAATTAAAGTATTAAAAAAAAGGTGGCAATAAATCACAATAATTTTAATTCGCAGACAACTGTCTGGGTAGTGTAGCGGAAAGCAAAAACATCTATCTGCTTATGACATGTTTTGGTACTGGGATTAAAAATTGCAAAATTTAAAATTCTTCAGAACTTACTATACTGCCTGAACATCACAACACAAAGTTGCAGTTCAAATTTCATCGATTTCGGAGAATAAACAAAAAACTTACATTTTAATTGCAAATTAAATTTTATTCTAATACGCGTATTTCAAATTCTAATTATGATTAAATTATTTTTAATACATCATTCAAAAGACATTTTAAAGTACTTTTATATTATCGAAAGTGGGATTCGAGATTTCACCTGATTTACACGTTTTTAGGTCTCCTGAATCGGTTTTCTTTTGTATCTCAGCTACTAATTAAAATAATTTCATAAGTAATACATCATTTGAAAGCTTATTTGAGTTGATGCACATTTTAAAGTACTTTTACATTATCGAAAATGGACTTCGAGATTTCACCCGATTTACACGTTTTTAGGTCTCCTGAATCGGTTTTCTTTTGTATCTCAGCTACTAATTAAAATAATTTCATAAGTAATACATCATTTGAAAGCTTTGTTGATTCGGAATCGAACAGTAGATTAATACAGAAATTTCTACCGCCAGATGGCGCTGTAATATTTTAAACTTTCACTATTTCAAATTCTAATTATGATTAAATTATTTTTAATACATAATTCGAATAATATTTTAAAGTTCTTTTACATTATCGAAAGTGGATTTCGAGATTTCACCCGACTTACACGTTTTGAGGTGTCCTGATTAGGTTTTCTTTTGTATCTCAGCTGCTAATTAAAATTTCATACGTAATACATCATTTGATAGCTTTGTTGATTTAGAATTGAACAGTAGATTACAGAAATTTCTACCGCCAGATGGCGCAGCAATATTTTAAAATTTCAATATTTCAAATTCTAATTATGATTAAATTATTTTTAATACATCATTCGAAAGATATTTTATAAACTTCTTTTATATTACCGAAAGTGGAATTCGAGATTTCACCTGATTTACACGTTTTAAGGAGTCCTGATTAGGTTTTCTTTTGCATTTCAGCTAATTGACTTAGACCGTTCAAAATTGGTATATATAGGTTAATTAAGAGCAGCTGGAAGGGTCTGGAAGGAATAGGTGCAAGCAGCACGCGTATCCCTAACCTGTGCGCGTGCAAGGGACTGCGCTGCCGAAGGCAGTGCGGAACCGGTCCGACTTTTTACCCGATGAGAAATGATTTTTTTAAATATTCTTTTATTAAGAATAAAAGTTTTATTTCAGAAGGAATATGTGCGCGCAGCGCGCATGGGTTGCGCTGCCGAAGGCAGAGGGGACTAGTGTGAGTTTTTACCAGATGCTAAATGATTTCTTTTTAAATTCCTATTCTTAAGAACGAAAGTTTATGAGTAATAACATGGAATTTTGAGAAATCATAAGGATGGTGAAAGAATACGCGCGCGCAGCGCACGGGTCTACGCTGCCGAAGGCAGTGGAGACACGGTGTGAGTTTTTACCCGATCACAAATCATTTTTTTTTTTAAGAGTAATGTTATTGAATGATAATATGCACTTTTGAGAATTCATTCATTATAGTGGTTCATTTAAAAATACTGACCCGCTAGCGGGCGAAGGCAGAGGGGACACGGTGTGAGATTTTACCCTATCAGAAATGTTTTTTTTTTTTTTTAATTCCTTTCCTTAAGAATGAAAGTTTATGAGTAATGACATGGAAGTTTGAGAAATCATAAGGGTGGTAAAGGAATACGCGCGCGCAGCGCTCATATATATGCATTCGTTCGTGCGCATCGCGCACGGGTCTACGCTGCCGAAGACAGTGGGGACCTGGTCCGACATTTTTCCCGATCAGATTTTTTTTTTCTCTTTTCTTTATCACATGATAAAAATTAATGCAATTTTGAGAATTCGTTAATTATAGTTGTTCATTTAAAAATAGTGACCAGCGAAGCGGGCGTAGCCTGCTAGTTAGTAATATAAGTCAATATTCATAAACATTTTAAAGGAAAGTTGCACCTCATATTAAATCATAAATTTTAGTTGCATGAGAAAGTTGTGTTGGTAATCATTCGGCGCGATTTAGCAGTTAATCTCTTAGTTAGTTGAAGGTTGATTATAAAATTATAACAAGTCCTTCCGGCTTATTCGGAAGGGTAGGTTGATTTCTTTTTCCTTATCAAGTAGACGTCATTTTGTTTCAAAATGGCGGCTTCAAATTATTAACGAATTAGTAGAAATATTGATGTAGGCTATCTACATATGTAGATTTAATCAAATCGGTTCATAAATACCTTTTTATGTGAATTTCAAATTTTCAAGTGGCTGGTGCTTGGAAACAAGATGGTGGGCCAAATTGACAAATATATCAAATACAGGTGTGAGATAAGACTACTGTACAAATATAGTTGGAATTCAGAATCTCAAAAGTCATCGTGTTGAAAAATTAAGTGGCTGCCACTTGGATCAAAATGGCAGAGAAAGTTGCTCAGTGAACTAATTAATCTAAGACATTGTTGCAAATTTAAAAATAATTCATTTTTTTTTTTTTTTTTTTTTTTAGAAATTCTTTCAAAGAGGCTTAGTAAGTTGATTAAATGTTACTTTTCTGCATTTCTAGTTTGTTTTAACGTTAAAATAGCCTAATTTTCCTTTAAAAACGCATTAAAAAGCTCCAATATGGTAGGTAATGGATTTGGAGCCAAATTTGGCGAGAAAATCCATAGTTCATTAATAAACTTCATTGAGACACTTATATAGTTTATGTATACATCAAAATTCAAACAAATTCGGAATACGCTTTACAATTTGAATTTAAAAACATCAAGTGGTCTCCACTTGAAAACAAAATAGGGGAGCAACTTGGTTAAGAAACTCATCCAAGATATCCATAACACAAGTTAAGACGCTGTCCAAATTTGGTTCGATTTGGAGTATCATTTAGGAAGTTATCGTGATTTTAAATTTTCAAGTGGTAGCCTGATTTCAAGTGGCTCCACTTAAGATATCCGCCACTTTATTAAAAATAACAGATAAATTTCATTAATAAAATTCATTGAGACCCTTATATAGTCTATGTATACATCAAAATTCAAACAAATTCGGAATACGCTTTTTACAATTTGAATTTAAAAACATCAAATGGTCTCCACTTGAAAACAAAATGGGGGAGCAACTTGGTTAAGAAACTCATCCAAGATATCCATAACACAAGTTAAGACGCTGTCCAAATTTGGTTCGATTTGGAGTATCATTTCGGAAGTTATCGTGATTTTAAATTTTCAAGTGGTAGCCTGATTTCAAGTGGCTCCACTTAAGATATCTGCAACTTCATTAAAAATGGCTCATAAATTTCATTAATAAAGTTCATTGAGACCCTTATGTAGTCTAGATCTACATAAAAATTGAAGCAAATCTTGCTTTAAATACGCTTTTTACAATGTGGGTTAGAAATATTCGAGTGGCTGCCACTTAACAAAAAGTCGGAGCAACTTGGTTAACGAACTCATCCAAGATGTACATAACACAAGTTAAGACACTGTCCAAATTTGGTTCTGTTTGGAGTATTATTTCGGAAGTTATCGGGATTTTAAATTTTCAAGTGGTAGCCTGATTTCAAGTGGCCCTGCTTAAATTAAGATATCCGCCACTTTATTAAAAATGGCGCATACGTTCATTATTAAACTTCATTGAGACACTTATATAGTCTATGTATATATCAAAATTCCAACAAATTCGGAATACATTTTTTACAATTTGAATTTGAAAATTTCAAGTGGTCTCAACTTGAAAACAAAATGGTGGAGCAACTTGGTTGAGAAACTCATCCAAGATATTCATAACACAAGTTAAGACTCTGTCCAAATTTGGTTCGATTTGGAGTATTATTTCGGACGTTATCGTGATTTTAAATTTTCAAGTGGCCCCACTTAACTTAAGATATCCGCCACTTTATTAAAAATGGCAGATAAATTTCATTAATAAAGTTCATTTAGACCCTTATGTAGTTTAGACTTACATAAAAATTCAAGCAAATCTTGCTTTAAATACGCTTTTTACAATGTGGGTTAGAAATATTCAAGTGGCTGCCACTTGAAAACAAAAAGTCGAGCAACTTGGTTAACGAACTCATCCAAGATATTTATAAGATCAGTTCACTGTCCAAATTTGGTTCGATTTGGAGTATTATTTCGAGAGTTATCGTGATGACAAAATTTTCATTATAGATAGATAGATAGATAGATAAATAAATAAATATATATATATATATATATATATATACAGATAAACGAAGTGATTGCAATAGGTCGATTTCTAAAGAAATAAACCTAAAAATCCTTCTAATTTCACTAGTTTATATAACAATAAGTTTTAAAAATTTGTTGGATATCTATATACAGTAAATTGAATATATGGGTTTGCAATAGAAAACAGCATAAGACTTTTCTACTGTCGCTTATAAATTACGCATAAAAATTATAACAAGAAAGAAAAATAATGCAGTACGCATTGATTAGTAACACTTTCCAACTCTACGTAATTGTTGTATCGAATAACTTTTAATATTGTTTGCGTACGTTATCACACAACAGACAGAAGGACTGAAAAATATACAGATAGACTGATTGATTTTAAAATTACTCTTAGGCATTTTGGAAAGTGTTAAAAAGACTCAACGCAAAATAAAATGCAGCCATGAGATTATAATTACAGCTTTTGATCTCTAGATAAAAGTCAATATAAAGTATATAGATAAAAGTCAATAAAAGTCAATATAAGTCTGATAAAAGTTAATATTCATAAACATTTTAA
Source organism: Salticus scenicus (assembly GCA_963930645.1). NCBI lineage: Eukaryota > Metazoa > Arthropoda > Arachnida > Araneae > Salticidae > Salticus > Salticus scenicus. The sequence continues at coordinate 250,923,549 of OZ005651.1, read as the reverse complement.
AGGAAAGTTGCACCTCATATTAAATCATAAATTTTAGTTGCATGAGAAAGTTGTGTTGGTAATCATTCGGCGCGATTTAGCAGTTAATCTCTTAGTTAGTTGAAGGTTAATTATAAAATTATAAAAATCCTTCTAATTTCACTAGTTTATATAACAATAAATTTTAAAAATTTGTTGAATATCCATATACAGTAAATTGTATATATGGGTTTGCAATAGAAAACAGCATAAGACTTTCTACTGTCGCTTATAAATTCCGCATTAAAATTATAACAAGAAAGAAAAATCACGCAGTACGTATTAATTAGTAACACTTTCCAACTCTACGTAATTGTTGTATCGAAAAACTTTTAATATTGTTTGCGTACGTTATCACACAACAGACAGAAGGACTGAAAAATATACAGATAGACTGATTGATTTTAAAATTACTCTTAGGCATTTTAGAAAGTGTTAAAAAGGCTTAAGGCAAAATAAAATGCAGCCATTAGATTATAATTACTGCTGTAAATCAGAAAGTTAATCATATCATATTCTATACAAAACATTATTTTAGAATATTAACAACACATTTCAATATTTTTATGATTTTTACAGTAGAAAGGCTTTTAAATATAACTTTCAAAAAATTATGTCCTAAAACGTAATGCATTGGCTTTTTTTTTTTTTTTTTGTTGTTGTTGTCCCTGTAAACAAACTAGTTGTACAGGACCTATTAATGACATTTTAAATGGGGAACATTCTACACGGAAAATATTTATAAAAATAACACTCATAGAACACAATGCTTTCGAATGCTTTTGGATGTCCCTGTACACAAACCAGAAGAGATATTCACTCCATTTTCAATATGGAACATCCAATAGTGAACTTCAATAAAATATATCAGTTTCGAGAAATTCCATATATATTTACAGGTGTTAGAGCGCGGGCAGTCAGACAGACAGACATATGGAAAGATACACAAACTGAAATCATATTCACACTTAAAAATGTTGGAAACTGTTAAAAACGCTTAATGTAAACGAAAGTACAATTTTAGACATTTTTTATTAATAGCTCTTAATATAATTGCATATATTTGTATCACCCTGTAAATCTAATGCTAATCATGCTATATTCTATGCAAAGCATTTTTTTTTTTGTGCGTATAAATAGCGTATTTCAATTTCCTAAAACTTTGTGGAAAGTAAATTTCTTAAAATTTGATTTATAATAATAACTCTCATAGAACGCAATGCTTTGGAATAATTTTGAGTGTCCCTGTATATAAATCGGTGGCAGTATTTCCTCCATTTTATACAGGAAACCTCAAATAGGGAATTTGAAAAACATATTTCAATTTTATTAAGATACTTCTGCAGTAAAGGTATGACAATATTGTTTATAGAACTACTTCTCATAGAACACAATGCTTTGAAATACTTTCGGGGGTCCCTGTACACAAACCAGTAGAGGTATAAACTCCATTTTCAATAAGGAACATCCGATAGTGAACTTGAATAACATATATCAGTTTTAAGAAATTCCATAAATATTTACATGAGTTATAGCTCGGACAGACAGACAGGCAGACGAAAAGTACAATTCTAGCAATTTTTTGTTAATAGCTCTTAATATAAATGGATATTTTTGTGTCACCCTGTAAATGTATTGCTAATGATGCTATGTTCTATGCAAAGCATTTATTTTTGTGCATATAAATAATATATTTCAATTTCCTAGAACTTCGTGGAAAGTAAAGTTATTAAAATTTGATTTATAGAAATATCTTTCGTAGAACGCAACGCTTTGGAATAGTTTTGAGTGTCCCTATATATGAATCGGCGGTGGTATATCCCCCATTTTATACAGGAAACATCCAATAGTGTATTTGAATAACATATTTCAATTTCATTAAGACAGGTCTGCAGTAAAGGTATGAAAATATAGTTTATAGAAATACCTCTTATAGAACACAATGCTTTGAAATACTTTCGTGTGTTACTGTACACAAACCAGTAGAGGTATAAACTCCATTTTCAATAGGGAACATCCGATAGTTAACTTGAATAACATATTTCAATTTCATTAAGATATGTCTACAGTAAATGTATGAAAATATGGTTTATAGAAATACCTCTCATAGAACGCAATGCTTTGAAATACTTTCGGGTGTCCCTGTACACAAATCAGTAGAGGTACAAACTCTATTTTCAAACTCCACTTCCCCCCCCCCCAGTGGGGGGGAACCGATGCCCCCACATGCAATGCACAAAATTATTTTCCTAGTTAAATACTACTATTATCAATAATTCATATTAATTTTACAATCACAAGTTTAAAATAACTCTCATTATGCCCATTTATACGAAATTTTGTCCTATACCGCCATGTTAAAAGTTTGCATAAAATGCCATCACAGCGCCACCTGTTGAGCAATTGATCCCCAAATCTAATCAGCACCAGTTTATGTCAGGGTGCAACTAAATACCAAGTTTGGTTACATTTCATTTATTGGTTCGTGAGATACAGCGTTCACAAAAAAGTGATACAGACAGACAGACATTTTCTAAAAACTATTAATTCGGGTTCTGGATATCCCAAAACGTGTGAATCCATCAAAAAACGGCGGTCGAAAATTTTCACGAATCCAATACTTTCTCTATATTACATATAGAAGAAAGTAAAAAGGTGGGGGTTTACAGGAAAAATGGGTGAAAAGAGTTAAGTATATCGCTGTGGAATTATTTATTTAATTATCAGAAATAATATGTTTAGTTCATTGTAAAAAAATAAGTTTATTTTCAACGCTTTTATCATTTTTGTTGTAAATCTGAATTAGTGAAAAAAAAAAAAAAAAAAAAAAAAAAAACTTTACGTGGTGGGCGAAAATGCACAATTGGACTTCTGCCCACACATAATATTTTTGGATTCAGCATCCTAGAAAATATAAAGTTTACCAAAAAAAATTTATGATTATGTTTTTTTTTTTTTTTTCAGAGCTACATTACATATGTATACATACATTATTTTTAAACCAATGTAAAAAAAAAAAAAAAAATTAATGTTTTTTAATATTCAAGCATGCAGAGACAATATTATTAGTCGATTTTTTTTTCATTAACATCTATATCTGCCAACTTGTAAATTTTTTCCGTAACGTTGTTAGTATTGGGTTTTTTTCACACCATTTTCATTGCAGAGTAAATTTTTCCAACATATAATTACGATTAAATAAGAAAACAAAAACTGCTCTCCAAGAAAAGTGGTGTGAAAAAAGCTTGGGTATCAACAATGTTACTGAATAAATTAAAAAATTGGCAGCTATGTTTATATTGTTTGTATAATATTCATATCAATCAGAAAAACTTGTCAAATTTTACCACATTTTCACCTGTATCGAATATATTTTATTATTTTTATAATGCATATACTATTTCTAAACCATAGAAAATATGCAGAAGTATTCAAATATACTGAGATATTTGCATTCAGACTTGTCAACACTTTAATTTTTTCTGGAGCACTGTTAATACCCGCCTTTTTTTTCTCATCACTTTATTTGAAGTGAAATTTTCTCCAATATGCAATTACGATTAAATAAGAAAAAAAAATAATCTTCAAGAAAAAAGTTCTTTAAAATGTGTGGATACTAACATTGCTGCGGGGTAAATTAAAATGTTGGCATATCTGTGAATTTATTACTATTTTCCACATCGTTGACAACATTTTAAACAGAGCTCACTATTTTTAACAGCAATATTTAATAACACTCTTCTGTGATCAAGTAAAACCATACGTTACCGTTCAAAATTTATGGTAATCTTACCATGAAATAAAATTAAACTAGTTAGAATCTATGTGTTTATAGATGTCGATGAAAAGCATCAAAAATTGGAGCTATTTAGGTCAACATAAAGTGTGCACAGACACTCGTAATTAGGCACTTTAAAGTATCGTATAAAAATATTCACATTCTTCAGAAATTATCATAGCTTAGTGTGTTTTAACTTCATTTCTATACTTAAAAGATGCCACAGAGGGAACTGAGGCACATTGGCCTGCTTTTCAATTTATTTATTTTTAATCTCATATAAAAAATAAATAAATAAATAAATAAACATATCGTTTGATTGTTTTTCATAAGATATAATTATAATATAATTATATATAGAATATATGTTATATAAGGTTATATAAGATAATTATATATTTCTAACCATCCAAGAAATTTTGAAAATTCTCTGTTAATAATCATTTTTAAATTTTAATTTTCTATAGAAACTACGAAAGTAGACTAAGGCAGGGGTTTGCAAGTAATTTCAGTTGGGGTCCGGATAGTAATGGAAATTTTTATCGAGGTCCAGAAAAAAAAAAAAAAAAGAAAAAAAAACCCTCATATTTCTCAGTATTTTCTTATTTTAATTTTCGCAAACAATCTGAAATACAATAGATAGGCATATTTATCTTCATAAGTCAATAAGAGAAATTACATTTGTGGTATTCAGCCAATTTTTTAGAGTTAGTTTCATGCGGTATGCAGCTTATGGGAAAGGTGTCTTCAGGGTGGACGACCGTCAATCTTGAATGACATTTGTTCTTCAAATAATTCATTTTTGTATCAGATAACACATTAATTTCCCATTTTGTTGTAGCTCGGTACTGAGCCCATTTAAATGTTTGAGAATGTCTTTCAGCAAAGCTACAGCTAGCATATGGCGTTCGTTTGCTATGAACTTCAAATAGTTTATTCCTTCTTGTGTATCCACATTTTCTAAAAAAAGAAGTTATTTCTTCTTTTATTTGCCAAAAACGTTCAATAACTTGATAAGTCAACGAACATTGTTGCGTCGCAGTATATATATATATATATATATATATATATGTGTGTGTGTGTGTGTGTATTTTAATAATTAATTTAAATAATTTGCACTTTCAAAAAATTTTTGGGGGTCCAGTTTTTCACCTTTCGTGGTCCGTCAGTTGACGACCGTTGTATAAAGATACCTCAAGTCTAGGATTACTTAGTCAACATTATGGAGCACGTTAGGCAATGAATTATATACTCAAACAAAAAGTCTAGTTACACTATTTGGGATAAATATCATGAAATATTGTAACGAAATGTTTATTTTATTTTAAATTTTATCAAATAATTTATATTTAAATTTATTTTAAATTAAATAAATGTTTAGGATCAGAAGAGGCTGCTTGATTAATTCTAATCGAAACAACATGAGCTTGGGTTACATTGAATCTTCCGAGAAAACATGATGATAATTGAAATCTGTAGAGTCAGAAAATAATAATAATAATAATAAAAATAAAAATAGAGAAAATATATAAAATTTAACAATTTATTCTGGACTTCAATGAGGAGGATATCACTACCTAAAATATTAAATTTTGAACAACAGTGCGTATGGAAAGTGGGAAACAGGTATCACTAGCAGCGAGGAAACTTTAACTATACTAATAATGTAGTACCTCTCTGCTTGAAATAACTCCAAGTGTAACGAACTGCTATCTGAAATTGCTGATGAAATCCCAGCCCAGCAAAAAGAAAAAAGAAAAGAAAAAAAAACTATAAGTTAAAACTCTATGGAGCAAATATTTTTTTTTCTTTTTTATTAACTTCGAAAGGTTCGCTATTTAAATACATCATACTGGTGTATCAATTATTAAGTACTCTGCATAACAAACTTCCTTTAAAATACTTTTCTTTAAAACTAACACACCAAAACTTTGGCGAAAGCTAGAATTCGCCAGCTGCATTCCAACTTTATTTGTAAATCTCCATTTCCAAGTAATACCTTACTATAACCGATAGAGTCATTCGAACAAAGTTCACTAGCGTCCAAATGTTAAGCATAATTTGTAAAATGTGCAAGAACAGGAGTAAATATTGGTCAACTTGTGAAGGTGAATAACTATCAGTCAAAATCACTTGTAGAGAATCACTGTTTGAAGGTGAAACAGTGTGGTATGCAAAACATTTTAGTTGACGTCGGCATGCGCAAAACGTATGCGCGTCAGAATGAGTATAAAACCGATGCACGTGCCATACGGAGATCAGGTAGGTTATGTGCAATTTTTGTTCTAAGGAGCAAGTTAAAAGATCGAAAATGTCAAAAAATGGCACAAAGACGCCAAAAGGACATGTTTTTGAACGGGAGAACTATTGAAAACTGGCATGTGGACGATCTGAAACCGAAGTATCTTAAATTCAAAATATGTCTCATTGTGTGATCACAAGATTGTGGCAGAAGTTTCAAAGCACGGGAGATGTTAACCGATCAAGGACGATCAAGAGTAACAACCGTTCATTAAGTCCGATATTTGGCAATAACTGCGCGACGTCAGAGGGACAATTGTGCCAGAGAACTCGGTTCAACATTTACAGCCGCAACAGGATAACGATTTTTGAGTCAAAATGTTGTTAGGAGACTCAATCATGCTCGTCTCTGTGCCAGACGACTCTCCGTTTGCATTCCTCTCTCGCTTGCATATAAACACGTTCGTCTAAACTAGAGTTTGGCACATCAGCACTGCAGTTTGAAACAGTAGGCCAATGTGATGTTCAGGGTCGAATCCCAGTTTACTCTGAACACTAATTCTCGTCGGATAACGATATGAGAGAGAACGTAGAACTCGTTTTCACACAAGAAGTATCACGGAAAGACGTCCTTTTCCTTTAAAGGGAGTCATGGTGTCGCCAGGTATAATGCTGGATAGCCATACAGACCTCAACCTCTTTGACACGGAGTATATTACTGCTAAAGTGTACAGAGATGATGTCCTTGAGCCTTATGTTAAGCTTTTCTGAGGTGCTGTCGGTCCTGGATTCCTATTCATTAATGATAACACACATTGTCACCGTGAGATCCTGGTGGACGACGTCCTTGAAATTGTAAATATCAGGCGCTTGCAGTGCTCCCAGCTCACTCTTCTAATCTTATTCCTATTCAGTGTGTGTGTGTGATATATGCTCGGGAGACAAACTGCAGATTTACGCAAACACCAAACTCCGTTCCAGAACTGAACTGAAAAGACCTCTCCGTAATGCTTGGGATTCTGAGGTCACAACTGATCCACACTCTCATATCATATAAATCTTCCTTTCAAAAACATGTAAATTTGGTGTCTTTGTGCCATCTTTTGTACTTTTGGATCGTTTAACATGATTTTAGCACAGCAATTGCAGATAACCGGCCTGATCTCTGTATGTCACATGAACAGGTTTCATACTCGTTCTGGCGTGCGCACATGTTTTGCACACTTTTATGAAATTTACTGACTTTTTTCTTAGAAAAGAATCTTACCGTAAAACTTAACGGTCAATGCTTACTGAAATTTCTTAGAGTATAGTCATGCGAAACGTTGTCGCACCATATACTGTTTTGTTTATTTTTTTATGTTGCCATTTAATCCAGCAAAATTTATTTAGAAAATAAGTTCTTTTAATGTTCATTTTTTTAAAACTTTTATATTATTTAGACGTCAGTGCACTAACTAATTCGAGCAATACATTAAGAATAGAAGTTTATAATAATAAAATTATCTTATGTATTTATTTAAGTGTAATCTTAACTTATATTATTTAAGTAAAATATAAAATTTTTGAAGCGAATAAAGATCTTCTGTGCAAAGATTAAAAATCAAACATACCAATATTTTAATGTCAAATATGGTTTTCACTTTAAAGTTTTAACTTTATTTTATTTTATTTTATTTTATTTACTTAATTTATCTTTTCTTATCAAAAGTTTGAAGAAATGTAATAGAGTGAAGTTTATTGAAACTTTTAATTTATTGATTATTTACAAATTTATTAAACAATACAATGTATTTTTTATTATTTATATTTAGTGCATGAAACTTTAAAAGTATCCTAAATTTTTTAGTTTGGTTCATACAAACAGAGTACTCGGATGTAATGCATACACTGAAATGGATTGAAAAGTTCATTTTATTTATCGAAGCAGACATAAATAAACATTGAGATATATTTAATAATTTAAATTCCTCATATTTGTGAAGACAAAACTTTTTATTCTACCGTTCATCTTTTCGTCATTTAAAGAATAAATCCTGTTTAAATTGCTCAAAAATTTTTATCTTTCATATATAGAATCTGAGTGCCTTTGTTTAAAGAACTTTATTTTAAAATTTACTGAGTTTCCTTTTGTGTGTGTGTAGCAAATATATACATCCTGTTTTTATAGAAATAAATTTAATATTATAAAATGCATTTAAGTCTTCTTGAACAGTTTCTATATCAGTTTATTTACTATACATTTATTTAGCACAAAACCTTTATATATATTTCATTTCAAAAATGCAAAAAGGCGTTGCAAGCATTAGAAATAATAAGTGTGCTTTCTTTTTAGCTTAAAAAAAATGTAAAGAAACTATTTTTAAATTATTCTTAAGATAATTATTTTCCAAACGTAATATTGTAGTATGGATTAAAACACAACTTCATAGTAGGTTCATAACTTTCCAGTGTATTATTCCTATAGGTTTGCCTTAATTATGCATTGCCATTAAAGGAAAATTTTGGCAAACGCAAGAAAAGTTTGCCGTTCTTCATTTACAATAAACATAGTGCTCGATCACGATAAAATTGGTAAAGTACTGAGTATGTTTATATAGAGAGATGTGGTAGTTATTGTTCAGAAATTTAAAATGCATAGCTATACTAGTCGTTGCCCTATCTAGTTTTTAACCTTTTTCAATAAATAATTATTAAAAGAATGTATTGAATTTTAAAATTCTTCCCATGGATTTACTCCTTTTGAGTTGACGTGAAATTGGTTTAAATAATTTTTCAAAATTTCTGTAATTTTGTGTATTAACTAATTTTTCAAAGCGCTGTATCTCTAAAAAAAGTACGAGGAATTTTAGAAAATTTTACATTTGGCTGGACCTTGTTGTAAATTGGTGTTAATTAGATTTTTGCATAGATTGCTGAGCAGGTGCAATTTTACCAATTAGCGAAATAGCAATCCACAAATTGCATGTTGTATATAAAAACCAAACTGGATACATTAGATGCGTATTTTTAAAAACTTAATTGAGTCAGTTTTAGGTATATATCAACCAACAGATGGCGCTTTTAAGACGCACTTTTTATAATGCGCAAGTTAGTTTATGGCAAGGAATCACACCAATTTTACAGGTGAGATAATTAAAAAAATCTGACTAAATTTTGACATATTTACCCTTAGAGTCTGCTGTTGATGCTATGGAATATTTTCATAATATTTCAAATATCATTTCTTCTGATTTACATTTGATGGATTTAATCACGCAAAATCTAATATTTAAAATGCTCTACATGCAATATTGTCATAGACAATATTTTATTTTTTACTAATTTCTTGCAGTTTATTTTAGACGACTATATGTCAGTATCTATTAGTTAAAATGACACTAAACTGCATATGTAACATGCTCAATGTGAGAGGAAATGTTCATTGAATATTTTTTGTATATTAACTGACAGTTGGATTTCTTAGAGGAAATTTTCGTGATGGCAAAAGCATATTAATTTGATGTGAAATTATCTATGTTCAATTGTAAATGCTACAGAGGTTCTATTTTTTTATGTTTTAAAATAGAATGTAAAGTAGGCTTTTATATACAGCAAAACTGAAATTTTATAGTACTTAGCACTTTTCGTAAATCTTTCATAGTTGTTAATATCAAATTCCAACAAATGAACATATTTTGTTCACCTCTTTCTATATATTCTACATTCCATTGTTACACTTAGTCATTTGAAATTATTTATTAAAAAAGCATTTAATCTTATGGAATGTTCAAGCTTGATCTAGAGAAAAAGTTGCATGGATTCATCGCTTTAGAGTTACGCATTCGGCAATTGGTGACGATATCAGATTATCTTCTAGATGTGTTGCGGAAACATGGCATCACAATGTTCTTCTGCAGAGAGGATGGCTCCTCAACTTCAGTAACACTCAGACGTATTTATTTCACGAAACATGAAGGGCATTGCAGCTACGATGGATTTTGCATTACCGAGCCCCCATTAATGGGCAAGACGGTAGTTGGATGGCTCCTGTATCGAGTCCGCGATCCTTCGATTATAAGCTCGACGCACTAACAAGTGGGGTACCATGCTCCCGCTATAGAAAAAAAAATAAGGTTTTAAGATAGAAACAGATAATCAAAACAAATACTTCTTGAATGCATAAAATGAATTATCAAATTCATTTTCTATAAACTAAACAAATTCCTGTAAATTACCTACCAAATGTAAAATTAATTGCAATCAGGCAATTAATTATTATTATTATAAAGGGCGAGCTAAAAATTTCTCATAATAAAAATCAACTTGTACTATAATGCTCCTTACGATCAATTTTGTTTAAAGGAATAAAAAAATTGCTCCAAATTTTGTTATAAAATGGCATCATATGTTTAAAACGACCAGGAAAAGTATGAAAAATGCAAGGAAAGTAATTAAAATTATTTATTTTGTGAAAGTGCTGAAAAACAAAGGTTATAAAAAGACACCTTTTATATTTTGAACCATATTAAAATACTAATCTAAATTAATCAACTTGTCCTTTAGCAAAGATTGTGGAAGAGACTGGATTTACAACCCATGTTGAATTTTAAAAATTTTGAAAGGTTGTTATGCTCTCTGAATGCAACGTCTGAAAGACATACAAGCATTTGGCAAAAGACTTAAAACTTTACAACAAGGATTGTTAAAAGATCACTAGTTCAGAATGTCAAAAGTAGCTTTTAAGGATTTCATGTGCAGGTTATTTCGAATTGTAAAAACTCAAAGGTAACAAATTGTTCAGTTGACATTTGGTATAATTTGCGCACGCGTGCAAATCAAGAGTTGATGTGTGGAGGATTTACTACATTTCACCTTAAATTCGTAGAATGTAAAATATTGCTATAAACCATAGCATAATGTAAATTTCGAAAGCCTTTTCGTAAAAATCCATTGAAATGCGAAATCGGACATTTCCTCATTCTAATATACAACTGAAATGAACTATTAGCGTCTTTATATTATTTTATTGTCAGCTATAGACCACTTACATACTTTGTCTTTCACATCATTCTACAGGAAGAAATGAAGAGTTAAGCCTAGGCAGTGAAGTGGCCAAAGCTAAACTACAAGAAACGCTATCTAAACAAAACGTCGATTTTTTTCATCATAAAAAGATATGATGTGCAAGACGCCCTGACGAACGCCACTTACTTGGTTTTACATCAAAGTTTAAAATGAGTCAGATGATGAATTGATGACGAGATGCTAAATGCAACCGAAACAGCTGTCTGCTAGTTTATTATTTCTTTTGCGTACAAGATATATTTTGTTATCCCTATATATATATATATATGTATTTTAAATCTAGAACAAGTCTTCTGTAAATACTGTGTCAGAAACTATTAGACAGTCAGTACATGGTTGATTGAAATTGGTCTAAAAATTGTGAAGACATGAAATCAAAATGCCTCTAAAACTTGGCATACAGGTACATGACAAATTTAAATATTTGCAGGCTTAGAGTGCTACAATTCATTAGAAAATTTTAATATATTATAGCTAATTTCAAAATGAATAGAACTGAAAGTGAAATAATCTGTTTATCATTCTCACTTCTCGAGAACGTTTTAATCTGCCTAAAATATATAAATAGCATAACTATTTAAATTTTTTTTTTTTTTTTTTTAGAAATTGAATAATTAAATTTATGAAGTTTTATAAAATACTTGACTCATACATTATACTACTACTAAGTTTAACTTTTCAAATTTTGAAACAGAGAAAAAGTACAAATGCTTTAGAATATTATTATTAATTTTTTTGTCAACACTTTACCTGTCAGTTGGCATTTAAACTGTCATTTATGTTTTAACCTAACTGTCAGAACAAGAGACAGACATCCATTTGCAAGTTAAGAAATTTCTCCTTTAAATGTATATCTTTCTTACTTTCAAAGTCTCCAACTTCAATTTAAGTGAGAGGAAAACTGCCATGAGTATATTTGATAGAAATTCTTAGTCAAAGTTTCTAGAAAAATTATCTCTGTTTTCCAGAAGACTTATATTTCTATTCTAAGTATAATGAAACCACTTTACGGTTCGTTTTCTTTAGTTTATTTTTCCCTTTTATTTTTTTATCACTTAATTATTTTCGAAGGTATGGGTATTATTTAAGTTTCGAAAGAAATAATTAGTAAACATTACATGATGCTATATTACTAATTTTATGAAATTAAGTTTCTGTAGTATTAATTTAGTAAATAAAATGAATTTAACTTTCAAAAGCAAAATGAAAGCAGTCGTGCCATCTTTTTCGCCGGTTCATGATTGTATTTAATTATTTTGATCTGAAATTGTCCGGGTTCTGTCATTTTATACTAGCGTTTGTTTACAAGGTTCTTGTCCCTTAGGAGTCTGTATTTCCCAAGGTGTAGAATAGTACACTTGTAATATTTAATAATAAAATGATCCAATAAGCCAAAAATAAAAATTGTACTAGAATACCACACAAAACAATGCATGTAACTAAAATATATTTTATGTTTAGGACAGTCTAGTTGTTTTAAAATACAGGGTGTCCGAAAAAAAAAAAAGCTTATGCTAACAGCCCGAAGTACAAATTAAACGAGTCTTTATGTTTGGAGATATTTTTGACTAAAATTAATAAACTGATTTATACAAAACTTCATCTATGGATTTTTAAAAGCACGAAGAAGTAAATTTCAGGGAGGAAAATAGGATAAGTTGCCGATAATGAAAACTATGTCGTTCGTGGAAAATAATTATAATCATAGTGATAACAAATGCTTTTCCAGATTTATGTTCAATAATTTTTTTAATGATTTGAAGATAAAAATAATCTGAGATGACACTCATATTACTTTTTCATAACCTGATAGGTTTAGAGACTGTTTTATATATACTATATTTCTGTCTGAGGAGGGTTACCGCCGTTTGCATTGTATCTTCATTTGTAACATTCAAAAGTATTATTAAATTCAAAACCGAGGCACAAGTGGAAAGTAATCCATCTGAATTAAAAAAATTATATCATTCCCATGTGATCTTTAAAATACTAAATTTGAACATCCTTTGCATTTTTATCATTGATATGCTAATAACAAACACACAGATTATAAAGGTTTGTTTCTCTATTCAGGGTTCCTCAAAACGTATAATTAAATTAAAAAAAAACAGACTTGATTGTTTGGCTCCAAACGCTATTTTGCCTATTATATGAGGGATTGAAAATAATAGGCATTCTTAAACATTTTCCCTTGAAAAGGTATAATTCGCTAAACAGTGTTGCAAGACTTGGGGACATTTTTATTCAACTATCACCAATAATTTTGAGAAGTGATATCTCACTCTCAGAAATGGATACTCAAATTTCACGAAACTTTCTTCGTTTTTGACAAAAGTGTTTCTAAGAATATGCTCTGAACGAACATTTCGTCAAATTGAGGAAATTACGTTCGTCACTTGTTTGAACATACGAATTTCGTCAAAAGTAAAGATACGTTTTTTAATCCTAGTTTCGTGGTACAGAATAAAATACAAATTATAAAATTACCTGCAAGTTCGTTGCTTTAGACATTAAATCCTAATTATATTTAATCAAAATATAAATGAAACAGAGCAAACAAATAAAAGTCATTTGGACATATATTTGGCAACTTTGAGACCTATAGTTACAATGACTTATGTCTATATTGATCCATATTTTTACAGAAATCCACAGAAACAAGCGCACACATTATTTTGTAGACATAGGACATCACAAACATTCATGCTCGCACCGGGATTCGAAACCGAGACCTAGAAAACCAGAAGGCAGCGACCTACCGACCGAACCACCAGGCCGGCAAATAAAAGTCATTGTAACGTAAAGTCGAAAGTTTCCGTAAAAATATTTTATATTAAAGAAAAAAAAAAAAAAAAAAAAATTATATTTTAAAAACCTAAAAAAAATTAATAGGGAAATAGTGATAATTGATTTATGAAGTTTATGGAAGTTCATCTAAAAGAACCATAAATGCTTAAATATTATTTTAGCTGGAAATTTGGTATTGTGCATATTACGACATTAATACGAACTGGTTGTGAATATATATATATGTATATATATATATATATTTACAGTCGATTCATTTGTACAAATCAAAGCAGAAGTTGAAGGGATAAACAGTCACACAGACAGAAATAAAAAACGGTATTTGAAAGTATTAAAAATGCTTAGTACTACTAAAATCTCCTTTCAGCTGATTCCACTTACCTCGTAATGTATATGAACGATTTTGTGCGATGTAAACGATTCATTAATGCTAATTCAAGTATTTTCAGTGGAAAATGTGCTTTTGAACATCTCAAAAATGTATATTTCCATTGCAAAGTTGTTAAAATGCGCTTCAAAAAATTTCCCTTATAGACAATATCCTCTATCGACCATAGACTGTATATGCCATAGGTCATATGCCCTCATACACCATAACTTATCATCTAAACTATTTTGTATGTACATGTGCACAATCAAAATCCTGAAAATTTGTAATAAAACGAAATTTCATGTGACATATTAGCATATAAAAATATGTAATATAAACTATAAAGGGGGCGTTTTATCATTTTTCTTCTTTATTTCTTCTTGTCATTTATTGAGAAAAGTGAAAAAAAAAAAAGAAAGAAACTTTCCAGGCCGAAAAACCCAAGATAACGTTTAATCCATTCCAAGACCAATTCCAAATGAAGAAAACTGGCTCGAGTCCGTGCAGTTCTCTAAAGGGATTCACATGCACACACATACAATCAGGTGGACAGACATAGAGACATACAGACCAATCGCTAAAAATCTAATTTCAGGGCACAGTAAACCTCAAAGAATGTAAATATATCAAAAACTTTTAAAGATACTTTCTCCACCATTTATGAATATTAGAGCGTAATACAAATATTACACTGTAAGGAATTAATTCAGATAATTTACAAAAAAAAAAAAAAAAAAAAAAAAAAAAAAAAAAGGAAAAAAAACGTCGTCGTGCTACAACACCTTACAAAATATTTTTCAAATCTTGAAATTCATTATATACGTTCATAAAAATTTCTGCTGTAGATTATAGCAAAGTGTGCTTCTAAAAGTTATGCTTACTCATATTACTGTATTTTTACAGTGTGCTGTAAAATGAATTTACAGTATTTTTTATTTGTGTATGCTGTAATTTTTATGTTGTTGTAAATGTGTTATAAATGTGTTCTAATAACGTGTTCTAAGATAATCAAGAGAAATCACGCAAAATCTCAAAACCCTGAAGCAAAAAGTACCGAATTTCGTCCGCTTATTTATTTGACACAGAGCTTTGAGACTTATATGACTATTGTGTTGAACTATCCGACTTACATAAAAAACCCTGCATAATTTAATTATACATATAAATTCAGCGAACATCTGGGGTACGAACTCAGAATTTTCTGTTTCAGCAGTCAGCTCTCTATCAGCAGGGCAATCGAGTTGACCCAATTCGCTCGTTCTTTCGTTCTTTGTTTGCAAAAACAGATCAAAATTGACGCTGGGTGGTTAATAGATCATGTGATACACAATAAAATGACTGTTGGAAATTTCCGCCACTCATTTCAAGCAAGATGTGATGTAAACCAGACTTCAGTTGTCTTTACAGTATTGAATGTAAAAATTTACAGCAACCTGCGCTTCGTTTATGTTATAAAAATGCTCTGTTTTTATATGCGTATTTTACAGTGTAATATATATAACTTCTGGTAAATGACGTCCTTCTCCACTGTTCTTAAAAAAGCAATATCCTTACATATAGCGCATTTTTTACGTTATTTTTTTTTTTATAGCATACTGTTTTCCAGCACTATTAACATACAGAAAGCATTAGTCATTATATAAAACGAAAAATGACATTTCGCGATGCCTGGACGTTTTGTTGCAAAAGAAAAAATAAGTTACTGCTAACTCAATCAATATGGTCATTATCCAAAACAGACAGTTTTGACTGGTAAAAATTGGGTTGTGCTCACTCCTATGACAAAATTATTGAGTTAAAGCATTTCAGCTTCTACTCAAGAAAGACAACAATAAATAAACAGTGAGTTAGAAAACTGCGCTTTGCCTAAACGTTATTTCTTTAATTTTAAATTATTATCTTTATTTTAATGATTTTTTTTTCTTTTTATGATTACCACTAGAAAATCTGAATTCTTCATTTTCACAGCTCTTATCATCTATTTTCTGTTTCGGGAAATCATTTCCCCCCCCCCCCCAAAAAAAAAAAATAAATAAATAAATAAATAAATAAAATAAAAAATTATATCTCATAAAGGTTAATTTAAAGTTATTACCTCCCTATGAATTTTATTTTGCTATTATATTTTGCAGCATGTAACGTATAATTTTTTGCTAAACATATAATTTAGAGGATACCTGGGTTATCATAAGGAAGTTGGTACTCAGCTTCTATTTCATGCCACAGTTGAGGTCATTTGCCCCTGCCATTTTATTTGTGGGAAGTGTGTGTATAGGTGCACCAGCCACCATAAATTCAATCTGCTTCGAAGCATCTTCACCACTTTTTTTTTTTTTTTTTTTTTTTTTTTAATAGTGAGTAAATTTTTCTATCGTACTTTTTTTAGTTTTGTGAATCTGTAGATCAAATTTGGGTGTTGATTATGGCGATTTTCAAAAGGGTTTTAACCGTTCTTGCATGCATGCATCATTATCTGTTTTTCCAGATGCTTGGAATTCTGTGGTATCCATCATTCGTTGAGTATCCCTGTGGAGCTAGTTGGGATAGTTAGGTATTTGGTCATTGACAATGTGCCAGTTGTCATAGGGTTAGTTGTTTGGGTCTGTTAGGCTATGCCATAGCAACAGTTTTCATTCGAAAGTTCCTACGAACCCCGGAGAACTTAAAAAAGATGCCGAAAGGTCACATAAAACAAGACCAACAACTAATACTCCACAAAATCAAAGGCCTCCTGACCTCGCTGAATACAAAATAAATATATATATATATATATATATATTTTTTTTTTTTTTTGTCAGATACCAATCCTGTTAGTACCTTAGGAAAATTGAAACCGAGAGCAATGATATTCACATGTCCATCTTAGTCAAAAAGGGGTAAAACGGAAATGGCCGGACGAGAATAATTCGATTTTATACGACCAAACTAAAATTATGCACAAATTGAACACATCTGTTGAATTAAACGAGCACGAAACTCCTAAATTCGTGGTTGTTCTCAAACATTGGTCTAATTGTATTCGAATATATAGGTCGTTATTCCAGTAAGCAGAATTTGTTTTTCTTGATGATTTTATTATTTGTTTTTTACATATAAGAAGAAATTTTTGGCCAAATATTATTAAAATTTGATGTTTCGAAAAAATGAAATGTTTCTCTTCTAAAATTGCTGTATTCTGCCAAAATATCCCTATCCATATCAAGTTATGCCAACTCGCTCCTAAGGGTATGCCAACAAACCCCGCACCAGGGTTAGTTGACATAGTTTCAAACTCTTAGAAAATGGGTTTTTTCGGTTGTTTAAACACGTTTATAATTGATGGATCAAAAGTCAAAGATTTAATCTTTTCGATTCATTTATCAAAATTCCTCTAAGTATTGCACAAAAAATTAGAAAAATCAAGAACCAAAATCTATGCTAAGTAGCTCCGGCCACCCCTATTAAACTTTTTCGTGAGTCCTCATTTATAATTTTATTTTTAGATGCTTATAGAATTTTAAGTGACTTGTTGAAAGAGACTGTTTCTTAAGGTGATCACACATCAGTTGTGTTCTGAGAGAGAAAAGCAGGAAACAGTAAGTAATTGCAAAAAGCCCTTACTTTCAGAAATGAAATGACACATTCTCAAGTTATATTTTATGAGAAATGTTAAAAAAAAAGAGAAAAAAAAAGATATTACATTAACAACTAATGCTAGCTGATAGAAATGAAACAAACTAAAGAGAAATAAATAATGAGGATAGTGATAATGATAAATAATGAAGGGTATGGGTTTAGACACCTACCAAGGTATCTTAGTTGTTAAAGCTTTGGAGCATTAACCCAAAAGTCCCAGGTTTAAGTTCTGATCAGTTCACCTTCTGCTCTTGTGAATGTTAATTCAATAAATTCCTCAAAAGTCTAAAGAAGAAATA
The DNA here is from genome assembly GCA_963930645.1 of Salticus scenicus. NCBI lineage: Eukaryota > Metazoa > Arthropoda > Arachnida > Araneae > Salticidae > Salticus > Salticus scenicus. The sequence continues at coordinate 250,905,353 of OZ005651.1, read as the reverse complement.
TTTGGTATAAGTTGGAAATGAACATGGTTATCTACTGTTTAAAAAAACATAAGTCAAAAGATATAATAATCAATTAATCTCAAAAGATCTTTTTGTTGTTTAAAATAGAGAAATTTAAACCTTTTTTTTTTTTTTTTTTTTTTAATTAAGTAGAGAATTTCATATTAAATAACGCATTCTTCAGAAAAAAGATAATTTATAATCCAATTATATTCTTTATCTTATTACGACACTGATGAAACAAATGAAACGGCTAAGTTTTTTTTTTTTTTTTTTTTTCTTACCACCATAAAATAAGACCACATTATCCAATAAATAACAAAATAAGCTTACAAACACAATTACTAGATAAAGTTTATATAAGTGGTAGATTTAACAAAGCAAAAGAAAATCACATTTTGAAAAACGAAGCTAATTTATAGTTTATTTACTTTGTTTCTTTTTCGAAAAGTTAAAAAAAAAAAAAAAAAAAAAAGTATTTCGTTTCTTTGAATTTTTTTTTTTCAAGGAAACATATAAATTTATAATGGCTGTTTAATTAACTAGCTAAACATTTTTTTTCAAAAGTTCTCTACTCATAGTATTTCCAAACAAATATCCAAGTGGTATGTTTCATAAAGTTCCAATTTCAAAGTTTCCATTTGGTATTTTCCTTTGCCGAAATTCATCACTTAAAATCTTAGCAAAATAATATAGATAAGTAACACATGCAAAGACTCTTCATTTAGATTCATATAGATAAGTAACACTTCAAAGACTCTTCATTTAACCTCTTTTTTGTTTCTTGGTAATGTTTACCATTATTTAATTTTATTAAAAGTAAAAAAAAAAAAAAAAGGTGACATTATTAAGTAATTTCTCCCGTTTCCAATAAATTTCATTGAGAAATTGTTAATTAGTTAATTAACTGTAAAATAATTTTCATTAATTTATCTCACGTATAAGAAACTTTTCAAATACTTATTATTTAAATTTTATTTGTTATATTTTTGTTTACCAGCGTAGTACTTGTAAGATAAATTATTCTTAAAAAGGCTCCATTACCTTTCTTTAAGGATCAATATCGAGTTTGATCAAATCTATAGAGTTACAATATATATATATATGTATATATATATAAAATTTCATTGCTAAATTACAAGCGCCCCAAACACCTGAAACATTTTTCGTTTAACTCCACGCTCGAGAGCGAGGAAAGAAAAATTTTCCAATTTTGAAACTCTTCGTAGTTTTTCAAAAGAATTTTCTCCAGCGTTTTAAAATAACACAAAAAAAACTACCCTTTTTAAAGTAATTACACTCAACATACCGTTCTACTATTTTAACGATAAAGTTTCCTCTACACGGTGTGGCAACTTTGTAGCGTCATCTTCGGACTTAACGAGCGAAAAATAAAGATTAAAAAAATATCTTTCTTTTCTCATTTTTTTCTCTTTTATTTTCTATCTATTTTTTTATTTTTTATGTCACATAAAAGAGAAATTAGCTGCAAGGGTAGCGTTCAGGACAATATGACCTAAACAGTGCTGACTGTTTTTATTTTAATTTTTTTCTCCTTTTATTCCGTTAAACAGTAAATAAAACTAAGTCAAAATATTTCTAGGGTTGTTTGGAATCTCGAAGTAAGTATTTTACATCAAGTCTTTTTACAAACAAAAAAGCAATTAGACAGTTTTTTTTCTGTGTGTTAAATAACAGCAAGTTACATGACAAATGTTTATTTATTTTTTAAAAAACAAAAGAAAATATAAAAAACACAAGATTTCATTTATATTAACTTCCGTTAACTCATTTATTATTTTTTCTCGACACACTCTACAAAAAAAGAAAGTTTTTATTAAATATATAATATTTTTTTTTAATTGCAAGATAGATTAAATTAAATAAAGGTGAAATCGAATCAAAAGCTTATAATATGTCTTATGTATTATTAATTCTATGAGTAATATGGTTCAGTAATTCATATCGTCATATATTGTAACGCTAAATAAGTCATAATGAAATTAAATGCATAATTTTACAGTCATGAGCCCATTCTGGAGTGATGCACATTTTAATATAACAATTCGCATCGAATATCCTACAGCTATTACGTGAAACGTAATTAGGACAATATGTAGAAGTGTTCAAAGTTATGAGATAATTGTCCACTGTCTATGTTACGTAACATGTCACCATGTTGATTAGGAAAGTCAAATTAACTGCTTAATAGAGACATACCGTATTATATTTATAGATACTTAGACATCACATTAAAATAATAAAAAAAAATTGAAAATTTGAAAATTTGAAATTTGAAATTTGATTGTTTTAGAATGGAAGTGTCGTGAATACCAATGGTTTTATCTCTATGAATCTTATCATTGAAATGTTATATTTAAATAAAATTTTAACGTGGATATAAAAAGGCTTTAAACCACTCCTTTATTATATTTAGAATCCCAATAAAACAAAAAGGAATTTCAACTACAGTTATTATTTGTATTTTTTTTTCTTTTTTTACTATTATTTATGTTGTTTAAATACATTTCTGTAAATTTTAAGAATGGGAAAAAATACATATTCAGCTTAAAATACCGCAAAAGCAACTCACGTTTTTGCTCACTCAATACACGTTTCTAAGAGTTGCTGACAAATCTTAGCTTATCTATTAAGCTTTTGTCAAAAACATTGAGTATTATACTGCTTACATATTTTTATTCCTTCCTTACCAATAAGACGTTCAATGTTCGAATCGATAGATTAACCGTTCTTCGTTTTTCGAAGCTCTTTCAGAAACTCGTCAGAATATGATCTAGGATCACTTGCGGGCAATCACTTGCGGACAATCACGGAAGACAATCACGGAGGACACTCGCCTCAGGTCTAAGTTCTTAAAGTTTACAATCGACCTTAATTTATAAACCAGCACCAACACCTTCATCTATACTAATATTATAAATACGAAAGTTTGGATGGATTGATGTTTGCTACTCAATCACGCCACAGCGGCTAAACGGATCTGGATGAAATTTGGTACAGAGATATAGAATAGTCTGGAATAGAACATAGGCTACTATTTATACCGGAAATTTGATTAGATTTTTTTAAATTAATTAAAATATGAAAATAATAAACTGGTAATTGACTTAATATAAGCCATTTAAATTTTTAATTGTTGCCAAAAAAAAGTTTACGAGATATTTTTTATTTTTTATTTATTTATTTATTTATTTATTTATTTATTTTCAACATAAAATGAAATATGTTTCACGCGAAAAATAAAAAAAAATACAAAATGTCAATTTGGTCGATGAGAAAATGACACATTATAATTTTTAAATAAAATAGTAATATTACAAATCTAACATATTTCTTCTGAATTTTATTTCGTAGCATTTTTTTATATACCTCAACTCCAGATTTTTTTTTTTTTTTTTTTTTTTTAGAAGAGCGGATGAAACACGCTTGGCATAAAAGCTAATTCAGCATTATATTAAAGGTATTTTCTTATTGATAATTCTGGACATTTTTTTAAAATTTTGATGCTGAAGTAGATGGGACATTTTTCACCAAGGAAAAGATAGAAAGAAATACGCAAACGAAGTGATGACGTCACTGGCCGTTCGTGCATGCAAGAAAAATATTTCCTATGTTAAATGCCCATTGGATTTTTTGTAAAAAAATATTAAAAATCGAGGAAAAGTATTTCCCGATTTTAATCCCCATATTTAGGTATAGATATGTATTAGTTATCATGTCCATGCGTTAGATTAAGTTATTTTTGTTGTAAAATTGACAAAATTTGAATTTTTAATTTCAAAACTCTAGAAAAAAAATGGCAAACTTCCATATTCGACTGAAAACACAAACATTTCATTTCAAAGGATGATATTTACACGATAAATATCCAATTAATATACTAATTAAAAGGAAAATGTTAAATATTCTATCATAATTTGAAGCAAATTTGTTTTCAGATGTTTAAATAAAGTATCTGATATAAGATACTAATATGTTGCAGCGGAATAGATTTCATATCGGTCATCCTTGGCAGAAAAAAAATATCGCCAAATTATTTGGCGAACATAATTTAATTCCTTTCAAAAATCATGGTTATTTTAACAACTTATATTAAGAGAGTAATGAATAATATGAAACAATATTTCGTACAATGCATATTACGAAAATATACATCTGGCATGTATATTTTCGTATTACGTTTTTAAACGCCATGAACGACAGAGTTGTGAAATTGAAAATTAAAATTTTGTCAATTTGGCAGAAAAATAAATCAATCTAACCCATGCACATGATAACTAATACATATATATACCCAAATATGGGGATTAAAATCGGGAACAGACAGAGTGGCTACACCTCCGAAAACAAAACTGACTGCATTCTGCGAACTGTGCGAAATGACAACTTTGCCAAAACCCTGCTCTACTCTGATGTAACACGGTACTATAAGTGGAATGCATCTAGGAAGGAATGGAAGCGTCGTGTACAGGGAACACCGGTTGAAAACTGGCCAGGTGTGAGGGCAGGAGACGCATTGGGTTGGATATATACTGTGCACGTCAGCAACTTTGAATGTTTTTTCTTACGAATGATGCTGGATCAGGTGAGGGGCCCGACAAGTTTCCAAAGGCTTAAAACCGTAGACAGTTAAGAGCGAGTAACGTTTAAGGAAGCATGTGAGGCTCACGGACTATTAGAAAATGACAACCAGTGGGACGCAACTATGGCGGAAGCCGTCTTTGCCGCTCAACAGGCAAAGTTAGGGATCTGTTTGCGATTTTAGTGAGCACCTGCGGACTATCAAACCTGCTCCAGCTGTGGGATAAATACAAGGACGCTTTATCAGAAGATATTGCATATAGGCTGGATGGCACTCACAATGATCTAATCATTAACGAAGCTTTAGTGTTGATTGAAGATAATATGACTTCTATATCTGAAAAATGCCTTGCTGATTTCGGCCTATCCACACCTCAGAGAAGAGGGGAATCGTCAAGCAATGTTGTAAAGGAGCTAAACTACGATATCGCGGTTTTAGAAGCGCAGGTCAATGAAATGGTACCACAATTACTTCCTGAGCAGCTTCAAGTCTATGAAACGATTTTTGTGCCGAGTAAATAGTGGAGAGGAGGGATTATTCGTTCTTGATGCACCAGGGGGTACGGGTAAGACATTTGTGCTGAATATTCTTCTTGCCCAACTGCGCAAGGACCGCAATATAGCTCTGGCTGTAGCTTCCTGGGGCATTGCTGCAACTTAGTTTAACGGTGGCCGGACTGCACATTCCCTTTTCAAATTGCCGCTTAATCTTGCAAGCGAAGATACCCCAACATGCAACATCACCAGAAACAGCGGACAGGGAGTCCTTTTACAGCAGTGCAAGTTGATAGTATGGGACGAGTGCACATTGTCGCACAAGCATGCAATAGAGGCGTTGAACCGCAGCCTGCAGGACATCCGCGGCAACCATACGTTGATGGGCGGCTTTGTCGTTTTGCTCGTAGGCGACTTTAGACAGACACTACCAGTTATTGAGAAGGGCACACCGGCGGATGAAATAAACGCATGTCTCAAGGCGTCGCTACTCTGTTATAGGATTGAAAAGCTCCATCTTTCATGCAACATGCGCGTCCGACTGTACAACGACCAAGAATCAGGTGTCTTTGCAAATAAGCTTTTGAAAATTGGTGAGGGTCGTCTAGAAACGGACGCAGATGGGAAAATTCAATTTTCCGACGAATTTTCCCATCTAGTGGCTACAAAAGACGAACTTATCATGCAAGTCTTTCCCGATTTGGATGTTAATATGATGAATGGTTGTGTGAGAGGGCAGTGCTATCGCCTAAGAACGAGTGGGTCAATAAAATAAACAAAAGAATTTTAGACATCACCGCCGGCAATTCAAAATTATACACATCCATAGACACTGTGATGGCTGATGACGATAGTACTGCCTACCCCGTTGAATTTCACAACTCTCTGGAGTTAACGGGAGTACCGTCCCATATGTTGGACCTTAAAGTTGGCGTTCCAACTATGCTGATGCGTAACCTTGATGTACCTAGACTGTGCAACGGAACTAGGCTTCGTATCACAGAGCTGGGTACTAATATTATAAAATGTACCATTATTACAGGAACTGCTAAAGAAGACAGCATTTTGATTCCCCGCATACCTATTATTCCCAACAACTTGCCATTTCATTTCAAGAGATTATAATTTCTATTGAAATTGGCTTTTACAATGACGATTAACAAATCCCAGGGCCAAACCTTAAAAGTGACAGGCATTCATTTAGGAACTCTATGCTTCTCACAAGGTCAATTATACGTTGGTTGTTCACGTGTTTCAAGTGCCCAGAACTTGCATTTGCTGACGGAAAATAATAAGTCATTTAATCTTGTATACAGATCGGTATTAGAATAAAAATAAATTGTATATTTTTCCCGTAGATCTTTCAATGAGTTACAAATTTTTTTGAGTATACTTTATCAGACTCTGTTTTGCACAGCGCCACAATGATAAGGTTTCATTACATTACATATTATGATCAAACCCACACCATTACGTCAGTTCCCACACATACACATCAAATTTTCTACGTGAACGAAGTCGCGGGTAACAGCTAGTTATCAATATCTATGAAAATTAATCTTTGTGTTTATGATTCATAAAATTACATTACAAAATATATGCTCAGATATAGTGATAAACAGTGGTGTTCAGAAATGGGCATGGGATCCTGTTTCATCTACATCTCTGTATGATTTAAGACTTATGAGAAAAGCTAAAAATGAAAATGAATACATATAAACATTTAAAAAAGAAGAGAAGAAGATTAGAGGTTCACCAGAAATACGATTAATTTTAACCTTTTGAATGCCGGTCTACTTATTCTTTATTCGTTTGCGTATTTTGATTGCAGTCTCAATGCATTACATTGGGTTGTTCGATAATTAATGTCGTTTTTTTTCATGTTTTTCAAAGTGAATTTATTTATATTAACAACAAGCATTAATCAATGATATATTAACCATTTTGTTGGATAACCTTTTTCCCTCTTTCGGTAAGTTCGAAGAAGCCTTGGTTTTTAGAGATTGCCTTATCCGTATTTAACAGCATTGTGAATAATGCACATTAAAGGTCTGAACGGGCCGAAATTTTGAATTCCGGGCCCGGCCCGGCCCGTTGGAAAGGTTTGCTTACCTGGGCCGGCCCGGTATGAAAACGAAAAATTCGACCCAGGCACGGCCCGGCCCGGACAAAAAGAGATAAAATCAGGTCCGACCCGGCCCGGCCCGATTCAAAAATATGTAAAATTAAAAAAAAAAAAAAAAACTTGCCTTTCTACGAAAAAGATTTTTAGTATGTGTTTTGCAGAGGTTTTATATACCTAAGCAATAGAATGTTCTTTAACAAAACTGCTGAATGTCTACAAGATATTTATATATAAACGATATTTCATTATTACAGACTTACAGAAGGCACAAAGACAGACAGAAAGTCAAATCGAAAATATTAGCATTCCTCAAACAATATAGGAAGATATTTAAAATGGTTAATAGCACTAAAAATACACTTTCAACCATTTCCTTTTATATATCGTAATGTATCCAAATCTTTCATGTGATCCGGTAAACAAAACTATTATTCTAATCCAACCATATTCAATAGAAAAGATGCTTTTGCACATGCTAAAATTGATGCTACTTTCATCCAGTGCCCCGAAGAAAAGAAAAAGAAGCCTTAGAGGAAAAGTTACAGCGGAAAGATTTTTATAGCCTTCATACCACCTAAACACTGCAGAACATAGAAAACAAGGATTTATATACAGTAACGTATCTATTTTTTTTTTGTTTGTTACATGTACGCAAACGGGTAGTAACATGCATATTATTTTGAAATGGAAACCATCTAATATTACTTTAAATAAAATATATTAATTTTGAGATATGTTTAAAATATTTGCGGAAAATCAGATCGCGAACAGTCAAGCTGATAGACAATTAAATTGTAGTTACAGACACCTTTTAACAAAATAAAATTTTATGTGACATACCCGACTGTAAAATTATGTAAAATAAATGACTGAAAAAGTATTTTATTATTTTCCTTTTTTGTTGATTAACGAGGAATTTAGAAAAAGATTCGGGCCGGGCCGGGCTCGGGCTTAAAATTTCCTCCAGGCCCGGCCCGGCTCGGCCCGAGTACACACAAAAAATATTGAGCCCGAGCCCGATCCGGCCCGAGCCTACAAAAAAAGTTTAAGCCCAAGCCCGGCCCGGCCCGAGAGCAAATTGAAAAATTCGGCCCAAACTCGGCCCGAGGGCCGGACCGGACTCGGGCTCGGGCCGAAAGCCCGGCCCGTGCAGACCTCTAATTTACATAACTAGCTGGGTTTCGACATCGTCACACTGTCCATCACCTGCAGTGATGGTATGGGGTCCCATCGGATACACGTCTCGATTACTTCTTGTTCGCATTCCCGGCACTCTGAGTAGTAGCCATTAAATTTCTGGTGAGGCCCACCTCTGCCCTATATTCTATGTTTCCGTAGCACAACATTTAAGCAGGATAATGCACGACTGCAAGTTGTCTGTATTGTCCAGACCTTCCTCGATAGATAATGTGTTCAACCGTTACTCCGGCCCGCGTGTCCTCCTGATATCACACCAATGAAAATGTCTGTTTAATCGGTGAAAAGCGAGTGATCGCCACCACTCACCAGTAACTGCGATCTATAAACTGTGGCATTATGTTGAAGATTCAAGAAGTGCTGTACCCGAATATGTCATCCAATCGCTGTTTGATTCAATGCCTTGGAAGATAAGTGAAGTCGTTTCTCCCACAGATCGCTGTTTCATGTACTGATTTCTTAGGATATATTACTCAAAACTTCCTGAAAATTTAATCAATTGCTCTTCCTACTATAATGTATGTGCCGGAAAATAACATTCTTATATTCGCATTTCTTCTTGGTGTTGCAATTTTCACAAACATGAATGTATATACAAAAAAGGCAATGTCATTATGTGTGTTTCTGTGTACAGCGTAGAGCAAAGGCAATAGCTCGGACAGTCACGAGTTTCGACACAAAGATATCCCCCCCCCCCCACACTCCCCGAACTTACCGAGTCCACTTCGAATCCCGATTATCGATATATATATATATATATTTTTTTTTTATTAAAATATGAAAATTTATGACGTTTATATTAGATTTAAAATAAGCTTTAAAGCATAGTAATCTGTTGCCAACAAAATATACTCGTTCATTTTTTTTTGACATAAAAATAAATATATTTAATTAAACGTGAACGATAAAATATTATCAAATGTTAAATTATGTATCTCACAAAACTGACGTCATTATAACTTTAAAAATTTTATGCATATTTTATAAAGCGCTAATATGCTTCATGATGCTAATATATATAAATGTAAAAAGAATAATTTTATTACAATTAAAATTTTTCCACTATTTTTTATATTTCTGCAGCCAAATTGTTCATCAAACAAGAACGAAAAATCATGCGTTACGCATTCAGTATTAAAACATTCCAACTGTACGTACTTTATGTATAACTTTCAATTTTCTTTGCCTACGTTATCACATAACGACAGACAGAAGGACGGAAAAGTATACAAACAGACTAATTAAATTCATAATCATTCTTAAATATGGTTTGAAAATGTTAAAAATGCTTATCATAAACGGAAATGCAGCCCTTAATTCCCAACTGTAGCCCTTAATGTATCTGAATATTTATTGTTGCCTTGACTTTCTGAAGGTTAAGCATAAATTCTATGCAAAATAACTTTCAATGTTCTTTGCCTGCGTTATCACACAAAAGAGAGAAAGAAAGCCTGAAAAGCATACAGACAGACTAACTGAATTCGTAATCACTCTTAAACATCGTTAGAAAGATTTAAAATGCTTAACGCAAAGAAAATGCAGTGTTTAAATTCTAATTGCAGCCCTTAATGTATCTGAATATTTTAATGCAACCCTGTAAATTGGTAGGTTAGCTATATCTTATTCTATACAAACTAATATTTTTGCATATTAACAATAAATGCCATTTTTTTATGAATTTTGCTATAGAAAGTTATTTAAAGTAATTTATATAAATGTCTCTCCTAAAATGCAAAGTATTGGTATTTTTTGAGTGCCCCTGTACACAAACCTGTTGTACAAGACCTATTAATGGCATTTTAAATAGAGAACATTCCATTGTGAACTTCAATAACGTACATCATCTTTTTTTAAATTCTGAAACTTTTTACGGTCGCTGGAGGCGGATCTATGGACATATAGACAGATGGACAGTCGGACAGACATATTACCAATTCAAATCATATTCACACTTAAAAATTGTTAGAAAGTGTTAAAAACGCTTAATGTAAACCAAAATACAATTCCAGCAAATTTTCCATAACAGCCCTTAATGTAACTGAATATTTTTGTGTCACCGTTTTAATATTAATGCTATTTATATTATATTTTATAGAAAGCGTTTATTGTGCATATGAATGACATATTTTAATTTTATTAAGATTTGTGAAGAAAAGTTATTAAGAAAAGTTAAAATAGTGATTTGTAGAAATATGTCTCATCGAACGCAATGCTTTGGAATAATTCCTGGTGTCCCTGTACATTAACCAGAGGTGGTACTTACTCCATTTTCTATAGAATACATCCGATAGTAAATTTAAATAACATATTCCAATTTTATTAAAATTCGAGTAAAGTAAAGGTGTTAAAATATGGTTTATAGAAATAATTCTCATAGAACACAATGCTTTTGAATACTTTTGTGTGTGCCTGTACATAAGGTGTATTTACTCCTTTTTAATAAGGAACATCCGATAGTGAACTTGAATAAAATTTGGCAGTTTCAAGAAATTCCATGAGCATTTACGGGAGTTAGAGATATCCTTTAACCACATTTCTTGCGACCATGGAAGCCTCTGCGCAAGTGCGGATTGAACGAGTCTAGTGTTAAAATAGGGGTGACTGAGAGAAAACAAGCGATAAAGGAACACCGAATAACTGGATGTTTGCCAAATAACTATCTCTTGGCCAATTTAGCATCCCTCCAAACTTTTGGACTCGACCGCACTACTAGTCGTAGGAAACGTGGTCACACTATAGATGGATATACGGACCGACAAACAAACCCACATTCTTAAAAATTTTCAACCTTGTGGAAAATGTTTAAAAAAAAAAAAAAAAAACTGCGAATAACGTCCCATTCGACTGCACGACATTTACTACTCTATACTCTATGGATCATAGCTTTAATGTTATCTGTTATCTTGACATGTGTTACATCAATTTCAATGTACTTTAAACCAAAAAATCAATGTATTTTAAAACAATAAAAATTTTTCAAAAATTTAAATTTACATCTCACAAAATTGACGCTATTTTGCCTTAATTTTTTTTTTATATATATTGATAATTTCTTTCTTTTGTTTATTTTTATTTTAACTCATTATTTTATGATAGTTTTATTCTTATAATTTTTAGAGCGTTTAAAATTTAGGTTTAATGTGGCAATTCTTAATACCTCAACGGTGTTTTCTACATAATAGCGTTATGAAAATGTTCTACATTAAAATAAATTTATCTGCGTACATTTAACTCATTCTTATATTCCATTTTTACAAAATGCCGTTACGTCCACATAAGAAAATATATTTAAGAAATAGGCCCCGTGAAAACAGAGCACTATTTTAAACCTAGTCGTACATTAAATTATAAACATAATATGAAATATTCTTACAAATTAAAAAAAAGGTGATACTGATAAGCTATTGACAATTAAAAATTTAAGTAAAAAATCATTTTTTTAAAGTAAGACCTTTTTATTGTGGAGCCCTAAAAAGCATACACTAATAATTTATTATTGCAGAGACATACTATAAAGAAATGAAAGTTTCAACACTAAGAAAATTTTAGAGAAAAATATAGATATCTCTCTTTTACAAGAGAAGAAAATTTTTAAATATTCAAAATATTTTAAAAAGCATTCGAGACCAATATTCTTAGTTTTTTTTTTTTTTTTTTTTTTTTTTTAAGTATTTGTTTCGCCCTAAATTTTAAAGGTCTCTAAAGCTTTTTAAAATATTTTGAATATTTAAAATTTTTTTCTCTTACAAAACTGAAATATCTATATTTTTATCTAAAATTTTCTTAGTATTGAAATTTTCATTTCTTTATAGCATGTCTTTGCAATAATAAATTTTAAAAAGCATCCGAGACCAATATTCTCAGTTATTAGTTTTTGTATAAGAATTTGTTACGCCCTAAATTTCAAAGGTCTCGAAAGGTTTTTAAAATATTTTGAATAATTAAAATTTTTCTTCTCTTACAAAAGTGAAATATCTAAAAATTTCTTAGTGTTGAAACTTTCATTTCTTTATAGCATATCTTTAATAAATTTTTATTTTATGCTCGTTGGGGCTCCACAATAAAAAGCTTTTACTGTAAAAAAATGGTTTTTTTTTTAACTTAAAATTTTACTTTGTGCTTCTTAGTTACAAAAAGAAAATATTCTAAAAAAAAAAAAAAAAAAAAAAAAAAAAACTTATGAAAAATTCTTAGGGTACTGTGCAGACATTGAAAGATTTTCTTTTATGAATTGACACATTTTCTGTTAATTATCTAAAAAAAAACGCATCTGCCCTTAGAGGATCGAACTCACGACCATAGCGTTATCAACATCACACTCTAACCAAGTGAGCCAACGAGCGACGAAAAGAGTTGCTTACATTTACTTTAAAGAGGAAGCGTCTTGTTTTTTAGCGTGACACGAAGACAATTTTAATAAAAAGCTTCTAAATAGGTACTGAAAATTACCCCTTTATTTATTCAAGAAATTATGCAAAAAAAATATATCGCCAAAATAGCAACAACAATTCAAAAGTCGCCAAAGAAAAGCTATAGTAAAACTACACCATTATCGAGTTTACTTATTTATTTATTTTTCTGTATACTAACCACTACGCTAGTTTAACATACTAGTAAATAGGGTGCTATCTGTAGCTTAGATACTATATCCGTGCACTGGCATGCTGGCAGGCACGAATATTTGTTTAATTCTAATTAATATTTAAGTAAATAAATATAAATAAAATATTTAGAGTGGGAAATATATATAACCACAAAAATATTAGTTGTCTCATACGCATGAAATGGTGCTCATAGCATATTGTAATACTGTACTTGGCGTGAAATTCTTGTCATTCTATGGTTGACATAAATCAAATAAAATATCGGAAAATTCGTGACAAAAACAAAAAACAAAAAAAAAACACTATTTATAGTACGTATAATATTGTTCATAAGTAACAGTGATTTAAGTATAAAAGTGCTCTTTTTATTTTTTTCGATACCGTCCGTTTTAAAGCCGTCATCCGATAAGCACCCAAATTGATGTCCAATGGTAAGGCATTTTCAGGGGCAATAGAGACACGGACCCAAGATTCTGCAGGTGAGGAAGATGCTGCCGAAGTCAGCGGTGTCGCATAGTGAGGTTTTGAGAAATTTCATTCTATTTTCTTTCTAGTTTTTATGTTTAAAGCGATATAAAGAATCGTAATTTTTTTTTCAATTTATTTAAATATAATGACCATTAAAACGGCAAAGCCTGCTTGTAGTATATGTAATGAAATATGGTACTTTATTAAAAGTAATACATACTAAAGTAGCTTAAAACATTTTTATTACTATTTATACGCATTGTAGGCTAACTTCTTTATCTTCGCGTTTATATTATAGCATTAAGACATAGCACAACTAGCATAACAACAAATTTATGTTGCTGAATTAGAAAAACAGTTATGTTTCAACATACTTTTTAAAATAACTGCCTACTAAAATACATTAAATGTACGCGGAAAATATTATATTCGGTAGAAGCGATTTTATATTTCAATTTATAAAGTACACGTTATTTAAAATTCTTTTTAAAAACATCTCATCTTTTATTTTATGTTTGGCATTTAAGAAAGTACTTTTAAAAATACGTTATGATATTGTTTATGTAGTTCTGAAAAATTTCTTTTCTATTGGCTTGATTTTAGAGGGTGCCGAAGTTAAGATTGAAGATAATGATATGAACACCCTTCAATAATAAAAGTAGTCATGAATAAATAAAATACTTTTTTATATATAAAACACTGATAATACGGTTTACGCAGCTATTTTATCTTCGTCATGAGTTTCGCTTTTACATCTGCGCGCTTTAAAATAATAGATGGTTTAAGGTGAGGATGTGCAGATGTTCGGAACTGATATTTGGAACGTGATATACGCTGATTGTTTGCTGTGATTTTTCAAAGATATTAGCGGTTATTTGAGGCCATATTCAGAAATATTTTATCAGTTATCTAAAGGCAGACTTCAACCAAAGCTCGATAATGTTTAACATATATATAAAAGTCAATTGTAGGTTTCAGGAAATCTTTCGATATTTCTGTAGAAGCTCGCAAGAAATTCCCAGTGTAAAATATGGTGTTAACATTTTCAGAAATACATGGATGACGCAGTTAAATAATTGAGATTTTCGACATTGTTCAGTAGTAAACTAGTTAAGTTGCTTTAATTTTGGACAAGGTTTAAATGCATAAATGTTTATTCTTTCATTTAAAAAAATAAAATACACCTGCCTCTTTATGTACATGATATATATATACACACACACACACACATATATATATATATATATATATATTTACACGAATCGCTATTTACGCTGTATTTTAAAACTTTACGCGTAACTTTTTGCGTGATATTTACGTGATCTGACTTTTTTTCAGCCAGCATTTGTAAAGTACACTTATTATACAATTTATGCAGTATTTATTTTTATTTAATTATTTTTACAAGGGTCTCTTTTAACTAGGTAAAATATAACTCTATTTACGCTTTTTTCATTCGAATAAAACGAATCCACATGCATTGGATAGTCCGCGTAAATGTAAGGTATTGTATTGTATTTGTATTGTTTTTTTTTTTTTTTTTCTATTTACAAAGATTATTCCTAAAATTAGTTCACAATTTCAGTTCTTTATAGTTCAAATATTTCAACTGAATTCCATTACTATTTGCATGTAAATGTTTTTAAATGAAAATTATCTGTTTAGTTTTCGAAAATAAATTGTAAATATGGGTAGTATTTCCCTTATATTCTATGGGTTTACAAATATAAATATTGTAAAGGAATTTTTAAGATTACTGGAAATGCGTATTTAAAAACGCACAAGGCTAATTCAAAATAAAATATTTTCTCTAGTGTGCAAATAGAATTGCAGTATGAAAAACAAGTTCCCTAAATTTTATCATTTCTTATAAGATAACTCTGATAAAATAAGAATAAATTACTCTTAAAAAAATATGTGGTATGAAATAAAGGCGGGCCTTAAAATACTCTGGAATAAAATAAAATGTTGGCATCTATGCTAAACACTGAAAAAAAAAAAAAAAAAAAAAAAAAAAAACTTTCAAGATTTGTCTTAAATTGTTCTTAAAGTTACAATATCACGAAAAGTATTGAAAATAGTGTCACAAAACATTAACACAGTTATTTTGTTAAGTGTACTATATACGATATGATGTCATTATCTCATTTCAGAACGTAGAAGTCTGACTGCGTTTTGTCTAGACGCTATTAAAGGTCTCTTCCAGTAATTTGTGTTGAGTCATAATATTTTACGAAAAACAATTTAAGTCTTTCGAAAATAAACATATAATACATCGATTAATAAACATAAAATATATCGATTATACTTAAAGTCATAGACTATATTCTATATTTAGCTTGGAAAAATGACCGCGACATTTTTCATTGAACAAAGAAATTTCAACTCTAGTTTTTATGCATAGTTCATACAGAGATCTATTTTGTTGATATTTTCCTATACCTTTTTGTCCTACTTTTTTGAACAATAATATTTTACTTATTTTTTTTCGATCAAATAAAGATTTCTTTTTCAAAAAAATTACAAGAGTATTGGAAAAGCTGGAAAATATGGCAACAGAAAAAGGAGACTAATGTCCTGAAAAAGGCATTATTGTAATGTGCTTTAATGCTAACTAAAATTCTATGTATAAATTTTAAGTCACTTTAGACATCTGTATACTCTTCTTTTGTATATAGATATTTTGATCTATCTAAGAATGCTCGTTTGCGTGGACTAAAAAGTTAACATTAAAAAAATAAAGAAAAAAAAATTCATATATTTTAGAGTATCGTTATTTTGTATAAATTGCCATATATTAAATTGGCGACAATTATTAGAATATAAGACAAATATTTCAAAACGGATTATAATATGTTAAGTGTAAAACATGGATATAAAATCCAAAACTTAATTCGTTATTTAATCAAGAATTAGTGTGCTCTTAAGATGAATGTCAACTTCTCGACGTTTTGATTGATATTGTTTTCATATATTTTGCCTTTTAAAGAACCTAACAATACCTTTATTTTTACCTATTATATAAGTTTTCATCTATTCAAAAATGCTTTATTATTTTATTCACGTTTTCTTTCGATATCTTTTAATTAGAATAAGGTGTAACCATTCTATCAGCATTGGATAAATATACTTAAAAAGCGAAAATGTGTCATATGTGTAATAGATATATCTGTTTAAAGATTTAATCAATTCTGTTGTCTATATTAAAAATCAGCCACACTGGTAGTATAAATTCCTAAGGGAAGGATCAAAATAATTTATTAATTTCAGCACAATCAGATCACTGCATTCCGAACGTGACTGCCAGGGGGGAAATATTGCTTTTCCTTCCACGAATCGCTTGCACTGAAATTATAGATTAAAAAAAAAAAAAAAAAAAAAAATATTATTCTATTACAGGCAGTGTATCGTAAAAAGAATCAATCAATGAAAGAGTCGAAAAAGAGTTTTTGAGCTTAAATTTAAATATAAGTACAGGTAGAATTCAAATTGGCTGTTATATTTTTAATGTTATGAATTATACATATATTGTGAATTCAATGAATTATATGTTTATAATACAATCTTTCTCTAAAATAATTTTTAATAATAGTATTATTATTATATTTTTTAATAATAATATATTATATTTTTTAATAATATAATATTATATTTTTTAATAATAATATTTCGGTAACTTAAGTGCTTACATAATCTAAGGCTGGTTAACAATGCGAACAGTAACTTAAGTAATTCAAAACATTGGAAATTAATTTTATTGTTGTCTTAGTGAGAAATATTTAACTTTGTTTTTCTTATCATATTTTGTTTCTTAAATAAAATGATTACAAATAAAAAAAAAACTTTAATTTTTGTAACTCATAAATTTATTCCTTTTCTGTGCCGTTAAAAAATAACCTTATATATATATATATATATTCATTTAAGAGTTTTATAAAAATATTATCAACAACTTGAATTATAAGTTCATTTATTTTAAGTATTTAAAGTATTTTTTCTTCTTATATTATTGCATCAGAAAAATATCTTTAATTAGAACAAGATGGTACTTTTTACCCAAATGCAAAAAATATATAAGTAATGAAACAAAAATATCGTATTATTATAAAAGATAGTTAAAACTTTAAAGATTTAACTACATTAATTACTAACCCTTAAAAAGTAACCTCTGTCTTGTAACAATCTCTTTAAAAGAAAAACAAAGCAATCTATTTATATCAATAAAAGCAAATCACTACATTCCAGACATAAATGCCAAAGCTAAAATATTGCTTCTCTGTGAGTCTCTTATTGTGAAATTTTTGAAGAAAAGCAATACTACACATAAACTAAATTCTTTTCTGTTTGATTTTAGCAAAAGATTGTCACAAAAGTATCTCTCAAAGAAATGTTTATGTTATAAAAATATAATGTTGTTAGATCATTAAAATACTTAATTTGAATTCCAAAACGTTAGGCATTTTTTACTCGTGTTGCATATTTGTAACCATTTAGTAACGTAGTAAAATATTCATGCATCCCATAAAATACGCAAAAATATTAAATTGTCTAAAAGCTTTTATAACTAATCTATTTTAATGAAGACAATTTTAATTATTTTAAACACTACACTTGCCGTAAAAATATGAAAGTATGTTTTTATTTATATTTCATTTTTATAAACATTTTTTGACGTTCCCTACAAAGTACTGTGGCGTATCTAGAAAAAATTACAAAAATCAGCATTTCAAAAGTAGTAATTGCAAAGGAAATACTTTTCCCTGGAAGGAGATAAGTGCCACTTGTTGTCTTAAAGATGTTGTGGGGTAACTACTCTAAGAGCATGTCTTCTCATCAGGTCACCTTTTTGATGTCCTTAGTATGAAAAGACATTCCATAGGATGAAAAGACGCGGTGATAGGAGTGCTGTTAGGATAGTGTAAACTCTCATATGCGTCATACAGTGTTTAAAATGTAGCGTATATAGAAAAACATTACAAAAATTGGCATTTGAAAAGTAGTAACTGCAAAAGAAATACTTTTCCTTGGATGGAGATAAGTTCCGCTAGTTGTCTTAAAGATGTTGTGGGGTAACTACTCTAAGAGCACGTCTTCTCACCAGGTCATCCTTAGTATGAAAAGACATCCCCATAGGAGGAAAAGACGTGGTGATAAGCGTGCTGTTAGGACAGTGTAAACTCTCAGAAGCATCATACAGTGATTGAAATGCCAAGACACTTTGAAAAGTGGTCTTCTTTGGAAATGTGAGACGCGTTTCATAGAAGCAGAGAATATGTCCCTATGTTGAGTGATGTAGTAATTCTCCTGCATGTCAATATTGCTCGACAAACTCAAGACATTCTGAAAAAGTTCAAATGGGAAGTCTGGTTTCAAACCCATATTGCTCCGATTTGGCAGCCAGTCATTATTTCCGTTTTGTAAAATTCAAGGAATACTTAGATGATACAAAGTTCCCTTCAGTCCGTAATAGGCAAGCAACTGCCGAGAACAACAAAATAGATCTCTGTATGAACTATGCATAAAAACTAGAGTTGAAATTTCTTTGTTCAATGAAAAATGTCGCGGTCATTTTTCCAAGCTAAATATAGAATATAGACGATGACTTTAAGAATAATCGATATATTTTATGTTTATTAATCGATGTTTTATATGTTTATTTTCGAAAGACTTAAATTGTTTTTCGTAAAATATTATGACTTAACAAAAATTACTGGAAGAGACCTTTAATAGCGTCTAGACAAAACGCAGTCAGACTTCTGCGTTCTGAAATGAGATAATGACATCATATCGTATATAGTACACTTAACAAAATAACTGTGTTAAGTGTTAATGTTTTGTGACTCAATTTGGAAGCACGTGATTTGTACAAATCCAAGTTAAACAAGTTCATCCTGCCTTCACATACATACCTAAATAGGTTTGTTGATTATGTGAAAATGTGATTTTCAAGACTACCTTTTAATTCTCTTTATATTTCCTGATTATTGTTAATAAATAACTTTTATTCCACTTGTAATTTTTTCTGGATTCACCGTCGTAAAAAATAATACTTTATAAGGCCGATGGAATCTCAGGATAAATCTCAATATTAATTTATTATTATAAGAAATGGCTAAAAATCAGATAAATCGTTAGTGTTTAAAGTATTTAAAATGTTGAGATCTTTGTTTACAGAAAGGACTAATTTAAAGGAAAAGAATCTAAAATTAATGAACTTTCAGTGTAAAATTAGTTTATTTAACACGTTGAGCGCCACGCAAATTCTTAAGGAAATCCCCGTCAGGCCACGTGCGCTGCTTAGAAGCGCGTTATATTAACCGTGTTTCAATAAAATCCATTAAAATGCCTTAGTGATCCTGTAATAAAAAAAATTAAGTAAATTTAAATAAATTTTCAGTAATTACTAAAAATAATGTTTTTTTTTTTTTTTTTTTTTTTTTTAGTTTTAGTTTTATATCATATTTTACGCTGCCAGCCACCGGTGGTTGACCCGGCCTGAACGGAAAGTTCAGTGTCAGCCACCGATGGCTGATATGGCACTCAGCGTGCTAAGTATGTCAGAGCAAACGCTGTGCACTTCCACCTATTTAATTAAAAACAATTTCGAGATGAGAAATTATTCGCATTCAGAATATTATGAAATATTATACTCATATAAATACTTAATATTTTCGTTTCCTTATTGGATATAATATGGTGGTAGCAATAAAAATTAATTAAGAAGAAGATTAATTAAGAATTAAAGAAGAATTAAGTGAAAAAAAGCGAACGCAGTGAAGTAGCGCAATGCATAAAATCTCATCCTATTTATGTTTTATGTTTTGCAAATTTCTACAACTTTTTAAAACCCTCTTAAAAAATAAATAAATAAATAAAAAGTAAAAAATATATATGTATATAAAAATTTTATAATAAATGTCCATATATATATAAACAAACATCCTAAAATGAAAGGGGTTACTACCACTACGCTATAAAGTGCTAATTTTTAAATTACGCTGTTAGAAAGTATAGCTAAAAAAGATTTTTTCGTGGATGCAGCATGTTATTTGATCATTTAAAAATAAACTGTATTGCACGTTTGTCGATGTACGCCGATAATCACAAGCAATAATATTACAGGTATTTCTCCTTTTTAGATTTTTCGTAAAATACTCTTTGAAAATTAAAATATCTGGAATGGTCAAATTTTCGACAAATCTTAAACAATGGAGATTTACAGGTTTAAATATCGATGTCATGAAGACAATTCAAGGCTTCCGAAAATTAAAAGGAGATTCTACACTTTCAGTTCAAAAAAGCCAATTTTACATTTTCCTCTCTTCTCGTTATATAAGAAGAAACTATTGGTTCGTGAAAATTTTTGACTGCTGGTTTCCGATGGATTTACTCGGTTTAAGCTGTACTTAATGCGATTTCACAATTTATAGACAATCTTGGCTGTATGTCTGTGAATTACAAAAATTCTGTGGATATTGTATCTCAAGAAGCAATGAATGGAATTCAAAATAACTTGACCCTGACTTAAATTGGCACTTAATAGATTTCAGGATACACCGCTCGACAGGCGAAACTGCTATGCTAGAATTTTCTCCTATTTAAAGAATGACTATATCTCAGCTTCCATTCTGCATAAGTGCACAAAATGTGAAAACATGAGATGTATGAGGGCTATGATAAAAAAACTATGTTTATTGAATTGTGTTGTACATTGGCCAGAAGATGGCGCTTATTTGCTGCTATTTGAAGTTTATTATAAAAAATTTCTGCATGAAGCTTCCCGCTTCTCTCAGGAGAATCGGCATTTATCAGCTATGTTAAAGTACGCATGAATTATTTATTAAAATATTATGCGAGTTAATTATATAAAATATTTTTATTATTATTATTAGTATCAAACTCACTCACGCACACGTTAAAAGGATTTAAACCACTATTTCATGATAAGTATTAAAATTAGTTTTCTACAAGTTAATTAATTGAAAATAACAGCACTAAATTAAAAAAATGATTAGTTATGGCGTAGTAAATATTCCGATTCCTTCAGACAAAAATTAATTCATTTAGTTATCGCCTTGCTGTGTGTGATGTAATCGCGAATTGGGAAATTAATTAAACTAAAATTCAATGTTCGATTAATAGGAAATTTTTTAGCACGATTTGTTTTAAAATATCCTTTGTCTCAACCAGCAAAACGCCTAAAACCATTTGAAAGTCAATCTAGGCTCTCTAAGATTTTTGGGATAACATAATCTTACTCATACGAAATGTGTTCTTCAATAATGCAGATGTTAAAGATAATTTTTGTTTTTTAGAGGTGATAATAACAGAGGTGATCTACAAATACACATCATGCTGCATTTCAGATGCATCAGCATGTATTTGTAGATTTAAATATATATGATAAAATCGAGTATTTCCATAGCCATGACGTTGTATCGCTAAATATCGCATTATAGCCTCAAAGATTTATTGAGAAAAAATAGTGTTCTTCTATTTTAGAAAATTTGATCTTTTTATTCCTAAAATTATCTTTAACGAAAGATTATTATTTAATTTTTTTTAATAAATATTTAGTGCCGCACTAAGAAAGACTATCATCAATTGAGCATTGCATAGCTTTAGTGCGACATAAAACAGCTTCAGCCTCAACCCACATTTTAAAAAATTGCATATGTTGAAAAATTATTAATGTGTGCTGTTTTTAAAACTAATTTTACAATTGTAAATTTAGTTTTAACATCAGATTTTTTTTTCTAAAATTTTCTAACATATTAATTTGTCATCAGTTCAACTCTCAATCCATTAACTTAGAAAACATTTTTAAAAATTATTGGAGTTGCAGCTAATTTTACAAATAAGAAAAGATCGGAAGAAGCTAATTTTACACAATAATTATTTTAAACTTTGATTCTACATCTAGAGATCCCACATGACATGTATGATATCGATCACATTTAACATATGCCTCACATGTCGAACGCTGTGGAAACCATGTAAAACATATTAGGTTTTTAATCGATTAAAAAAAAAAGGAATTTTCAAATTAAGAAATATGTAAGATTTGATAAATTTTGATAAATATAGACAACTATAATAATCTTCTCATTTACAAACGCACACATACGAAAACAAAGTTTATTTATAAATTAAAGTAGGTATTTCACGATATACAAGTTATTTATACTACAATTAGCAAAGTAATTTACAGTAAAAGAAATATATGAAGAAAATGTTTACTTATTTTACTTTTAAGTATATTGATTATAAACCTATTCAGACTCCCATATATAAGAAAATAATCATTAATAATGTATTCGAAAATACAGCATTCTAAAAAACTCAAGAAATTTTTGAAAAAAGAGTTTGCTATTTGCGTTAATATGAGAAATTCTTTTTAAAAAATGACATCAAAATAAATGAATTCTTATTTTATATACTCAGTTAGTATGTCAGCTTCCTGAAATAACTTATAACAGAAATGTTATATTTAAGGAAAAATTCCAAGTTTTTTTAAATACACTAAACAAGATTCCTTCAGAGCTTTTTATTTCAAAAGAGAAAGACGGTGAAATTTGAAATATATGTTATTCAGAATTGAAAATTGGACACAATTCCAAGTATTTGATATTTTATGTAACAGTTTAGAAATATGAGTAAACATTTTCCGCTTTCTAGACCCCTGTCAGTGCTCGACCTTTTTTTCTGCGGCCAAGATCTGACATCCATGTAATTCAAAAATATAAATGTCTTCAAAACTAAGGAGAGACAAAGTTGTCATCTCTTTCTTTTTTTTTTTTTTTTTTTTTTGGTTTCTTCACTTTCTTAACTCAGCTTTTCTTAAATATTTTTCTTCAAGAATAAGGAAACTCTTACATAAAAAATTTCTCTTAAGAAATAAATAAATAAATGAAAATTTTTGTTTGTTTTTAATTTAAATGTCATTAAAATTGTCTGTATATTGAAAGGAGTAGAATTTCGAGTTTTTGTATTTAAAATAATACATATATATATGTGTGTGTGTGTGTGTAACGTAAAATGGATGGATGGATTGTTGGGTTTAACGTCGCACTAGTGATGCGCAGATGGACAATTGGCGACGGTCCGGGACACACCCCTAGAGGTGGTCCGGAGACATGCCATCACAATTTTGATCCTCCATTGTAACGTAAAATGATATTGAGAAATAATAACAGGATGGGAAATTTTCCCAAGTAATTCTTATCACTATTTAGGAAGTATATATTTTTACTATAATATATATGACTACATACACACACACATACATCTATATATATAAAAGAGCAGAGTCTGTCTATGTGTGTGTGTCTGTGTGTCTGTCCGCTATAGAAACCTAGGCCGTTTCACCGACCAGGACAAAATTCGGCACGGTTAATGTTTACGACCGAGAAACACAACGCCGCAAGCGATTTTACAAAATCCCCCCAAGGGGAAAGGGGGGGGGGGGGAAACGTAATTCCACAAAATCCTTCATATCTCAAACAAAAAAACAGATATCCGTAAAATTTTTGCTTTAAAATATAGCTAATACAAATGTCTAAAAATTGGTTTCTGGAATTTCTGAATTTCGGTCCCTAAGGGGGGCGGGGGGGCAAAACGTGTTTTCACATGCGTAAAACGTGATTTCGCATAATCCTATATATCTCAAACAAAAAAAATAGATATACGTGAAATTTTTGCTCTAAAATACAGCTAATGCAACTATCCAAAAACCAATTTCTGGAATTTTAGAAATTCAGCTCCCAGGTGGGGCAGCAAGGGGGGGGGGGTCTATGGAGCAAAAACAAATAGAAATACAGTTATGCCGTTCAAAATTGGTACAGATAGGTTTTAAAGGCCTGCAAGTCGAATGGGGATATTTTCGATCGTGTAAAGTTATTAGGAGGGGCAAGAAGGGGGAGGGAAGGGGGGGGGCAAAAAAATAAAAATAGTGTCAGATCGTTCAAAATTGGTACGTAGAGGTTTTCGATACTTTCAAATCGATTGCGGATATTTTTGAATTTGTAAAATTATTAGGAGGGGCGGGTAGGGGGTGGGCGGTAAGGGGGCTATGCGGCAAAAACAAATAGAAATACAGTTAGGCCGTTCAAAATTGGTATAGATAGGTTTAAGAAGCCTGCAAGTCGAATGGGGATATTTTTGAAAGTGTAATGTTATTAGGAGGGGCGAGAAGGGGGGAGGGGAGAGGGGGGGGGCAAAAAAATAAAAATAGAGTTAGATCGTTCAAAATTGGTTTATTGAGGTTTTCGATACTTACAAATCAATTGCGGATATTTTCGAATTTGTAAAAATTATTAGGAGGGGCGGTAAGGGGGGGCGGTAAGGGCGCTATGGGCAAAAACAAATAGAAACACAGTTAGGCCGTTCAAAATTGGTACAGACAGGTTTTAGAGGCCTGCAAGTCGAATGGGGATATTTTCGAAAGTGTAAAGTTATTAGGAGGGGCGAGAAGGGGGAGGGGAGAGGGGGGGTAAAAAAATAAAAATAAAATTAGATCGTTCAAAATTGGTATATAGAGGTTTTCGATACTTACAAATCGATTGGGGATATTTTCGAATTTGTAAAATTATTAGGAGGAGCAGGAAGGGGGTGGGGCGGTAAGGGGGGGCTATGGGCAAAAACAAATAGAAATACAGTTAGGCCGTTCAAAATTGGTACAGATAGGTTTTAGAGGCCTGCAAGTCGAATGGGGATATTTTCGAAAGTGTACAGTTATTAGGAGGGGCGAGAAGGGGGAGGGGAGAGGGGGGGGGCAAAAAAATAAAAATAGAGTTAGATCGTTCAAAATTGGTATACAGAGGTTTTCGATACCCACAAATCGATTGAGGATATTTTTGAATTTTTAAAATTATTCGGAGGGACGGGAAGGGCGGAGGGAGCGGAGGGGCAAAAAAATAAAAATAGAGATAGATCGTTCAATACTGGTGCATAGAGGTTTATGATACTTACAAATCGATTGCAGATATTTTCGAATTTGTAAAATTATTAGCATAGACGGGTGGGGGTGGGGCGAAGGGGTAAAAATAGAAATAAGAGTTAGAACATTTTGGGAATTTTTTCCGAAGGCAGTGAGACCCCGGTGCGACATTTTTCGTAATCAGATTTTTTTCTCTTTTTTTTTCACGTGATAATTTCTGAGAATTCAGTAATTATAGTGATTCATTTAAAAATAGGGACCAACGAAGCGGGCGTCGCCTGCATCGCTTATGAACGGGTTGGGGGACGGGTTAGCCATTGTCGCAGGCAGTAGGGCCAGGCACAGGAAACTGCGAAGACGAACAAGTCGCTGCCGAAGGCAGCGGGAACACAAAGCGAGCTTTTAATCGATTTCAGTTTTTTTCCCATAAAGCAATATAAAAAAGAGGTTCCTTTAAATATAGTGACCAGCGAAGCGGGCAAAGCCTGCTAGTATATATATATATATATATATATATATATATGACTACTTGACTACGAAAGGACCCTAAACTGATTGGAGCGCCCTCTGTGGAAGTCTTTCTAATGAGTCTTAGCTTATAGTAATGCGAGTTTGGGGAAAATCCATGGAAAACTCCATACTACTAGGTCAGTGAGCATGTATTCTACCTCCTCTTCCAATTAAATTTAGGAGCAGAAACTATCGGCCAGTTGGTAAAATGTAATTTTATGTATAGGAATTAAGAGCTAAAAAAAATCCAATAAATTAATTAAAAAAGGATAGAAATAATTTATTTGTTAGCGAAAGTATCTTTCAAAACACTCGGATTGTAACAAATGAAATAAACCTGAACGGATTTCACAATTAAACATTTATGAAATAATTACAAATATATGTTTATTTATATTTTAGTTAAATTTAAAGGATTTTTTCTCTTTTTTTGATAAATTTCTGTGATATTTATCATTATAAAGATACAAATTTTCGATTCTTAATACTGCTGAATGAAATAAATGCTTCTCCAAAAGATAAAGCCTGTACGGTTTAGCATTATTTTATCATTTGTAATGTTTTGCATTGCTTCATAATATTTATCTTAAAGATTATCAGTAGTATAATTTTCTAAAAGAACATATTGAGAAAAAGCTATATGATAATAACTCCATTAAACTTTCAGCTTTTACTAGGATGCTGGTCATTGAAAATATAAAATTTTGCTATACACATGAATGCATTTATATGAAAAAATAAATGAAAGAGATTTTTCTTAATTATTATTATTTAAATGTACTTATCTTCACCATTTATGCCAAGCTATTTCTTGATATGCTGACTCTCAATTACAGGGAAAATATTTTCTGCTGGTTGTTCCGGCACATTTTATACACCTCTAATTTATTTCTTATAAAATACGATGTTATTATTATTATTATTATTATTTGTATGGATTTTTAATAAATACAGTACTAATTAACAATAAATATTTTTTTTTAAATTGAACTTTTTTATATATAGTTTAAACAGATACTTATAAAAAAAAAAAAAAAAAAAAAAAAGAGAGAAAGAAAGAAATAGAAAAAGAAGACCTCAGCATTTATTTATTTGACCCCCTCGACGAATGATGCCTTGAAAATTTTGAATGTTCAATGCAAAATTTATAACTCAAAAAAAAAAAAATATATATATATATATATATATATTACTCTTTTATTAACTTAGTTTTCCTTTAACAAAATTTACCCTTTTTGTAAATGAATGAGTCATTATATTTGTTCATATTTCAACTATATAGTATTTTCTATAAAAAAACATATTTTTTACTTCTACATTTAGTGCTTCAACATATACTTCTACTTTCCACAAAATATTTACAAATCAAATCCATTGTTTGTTTCTTTTTTTTTTTTTTTTTTTTTTAATTTTCGTAAAATATCTTTAAAAATATCTTTTCTAAGTCTTGTACTTCCCTATATTTACTTTATACATTTTTTTTTATTATTATGAATTCTATCTAATATAAAAATTAAACAATAATTATTTAACGTTAATTTTTATAAAATATTCACAGTTTCCCACTTTTTTTAATAAATCTTGAACCTTTCCAAACATGCTTGAGAGACATGGAATTTATGCAATTATCATTTTATCAACACTAATTTAATTGTAGAACATATTAGCAAAATTAATTTCATTTACTCTTTCTCTCGCACAATAATAGAACAATTTATGTAGATGATAATTAACTTCATGCTACCTAGATAAATTAGCATCTCACTTTGTGCATTTATATTTTTGACAATTATGCTACTTGTCTACAGAAAATTTATCTTTCTTTGTTTACCTTTTCTTTAATGTCCGAATTGAAGAAAACAAATTAAAAGTATCATTCGAATTTATTTACAAACTAATCCCACATTAAAATAAAATAAATTGAAATAAATAATTAGTACTAATTTTTTACAATTTGAGTGTTACCACTTTCAATATTTAGAAATGAAAGATAACGTTACTATTCATAAACAAATTTAGATCATGAATATGTAAATTATTAGCCACCTTTAGCTACGCTACATTTCCATATATGTCCGAATACTTTTGATTTCAGGCCTTTTGTCAAATATTCAGAAAAAGTGTTGACGAATACGAATTATCCTGAAACTGAGTATGTAAAAGACGTGTTAAATTTCATGTACTTCAGCAAAAGTTTTAATCGAAAGAAAAAAAGTTACCATTAAAAAAGTTAAAGAAAAACAAAATGTTTGGGATCACCCTGCAAAAAATAATGTTTGAAATATGTTTTTGCGGTAGCATGTGATTATAAAGTTTCATCTTGTTATCTGTAGCATTTATTTATATGAGATTGGTGCATATAAAGATTTCTGTAAAAAACTGAATATATATATATATATATATATATAAATGATAGTTATCGTAATAAAATTTAACCTTAATATTTAGCAATTAATAGATACAAAACAATATCAATACAATAAAAATAGAACTGATTGTTACATATAGGTAAGACTGACTGAAAAATATTGCGATGCAGATTAAGAACCAATAAGAGACAAAAACAATTTAGATTTCTTACGCCGACATGAATAATAATAATAAAAAAAGACCGTTAAACTTAATGACGGAGTAAGTAAATAAAGGACCACAGAAATAATAATTTGATAAAAATGCTTAAAAATTGAAGTAAAACACTTCAGGGGGCATGTACTTCATAAAGTTGAGAGAGCTGCATCGATTTTGTAAAGCAATATAGCTGATCATAGCAATTTATATTGTTTCAGCCCCGATCGAGGCAGCGAAACCATTTTGAAGGAGAAGTTAAATAATTTATTAAATCAAATCATAAAGGAATACAGAGAGAAAACTAGAAAAAAGCAGTGTAGCCACATGTAAAACTTTTACTCAAACTGGAGAATAAGAAGATGCCAACAAGTTAATGAAATAAAAGCATTTGAAACAACGATTAATCGATAAAGAATTAACGTCTGAGCATTTTCCTTAACGATAAAATTCACAGAGTAATTATTTATTGAGTTAGTTAAATTATAATTTTAAGTTAGTTAAATTAAAACTTAAATTGTACGTAAATCAATGAACATTAAAACTTTCATAGAAAGTAAATTAAAGATAGAAAAACTTTAAGAAGCAAGCGCCATATATATATTTATACCAATTTTGACTATAACATAGGTACTAGACACAGCGCTGAAAGCAGGCTATAAAAATATTAAATATGATATGAAATATATGAAATATGAGTTATAAAAATATGAAATATGTTTAATGAAATTTGAGCATTTTCACTAAGTAATTTTTAACTGTTCATACGGAAATTTTAACGAAATTTCCTTTGCATAATTTATTAGACAAATGTCTTGATCTATTTGTATGAAAACTCCATGGAGATATCGTGAAAAAAAAAAAAAAAAAAAAATATATATATATATATATATATATATATATATATATCGTTGATAACATGAGCTCAATGTGAGTTCCTCTAAAACAAAAGCAAAAGTATAAAGGTTGTTTAGCGAAATTTTTATTTTGATTCAATAAATGGAAATATAATGCTCGTTGGTTGTAAATAAATAACGATAAAACCATTTTCTTTTATTTTCTTTTACTTATTTTCTTTTCTTTTCCTTTCTTTTTCTTTTTTTTTCTTTTCCTTATTTTTTTTCTTTTATTTATTTATTTTTTCTTTTCTTTTCCATTTTTATTATGGTTGTTGTTTGTTTGTTTTTGAGATGAACTGAAATTTAGTTCATTCAGTTTATAATGTACATGTAAAAAAAGAGACTTGCTGAAACAAAAATAATAAATATATTTGTTATTTCAAGATACTATTTAAATACTGAGAAACCCAAAAAGAATACATGTGTAATATTTATATTGTGATAACTTAGGATTACATTTTAACGAAGTTTTTTTTTTTTCCTTTTTTAACTAACACCAAAAAAAAAAAAAAAAAAAAAAAAAAAAAAAAAGCATGCATTTCCTTTTTATTTCGTAATTTTAAGTAATATATAACAAAATATAAGCTATGCTTGTCGTGTTTGGTTCTTTTGGTGAAAAGTTTTGACATTTAGTTATATAGGTTTTCTGCGAACTATAATATCGTTATCAGTTAGAAAAGGGTATTGAAATCATAAATAATATACTAATTTCAGTTTCTAAATTATACATAACGTTGGTCCGTATTACTGGAAACAAATATCATATGTGACATTGATCGTAACAGATGCTTTAACATTTTAACTACAAAAATAAATAGATTTAAAATAAAATGCGTTTTAAAGGAAATGTGCAGGATAATTACAATTGAAACGGCTATACTCAGATCGTTTTTAGACATTGTTCTACATATGAAATTTCTATTGATCTTGATAGATATCTTGTACAAAACGCAGGAGAATAATTTCTTCTATAAAAATATAATTTAAATTTTACTTCTTGTCGAAAATATTGCGTTATTTTTTAAGGGAAATAAATTGTTTTTCTTTTTCTTTTCCTTTTCCTTTTTTTTAATACTGAAACTGAATAATATTTAAAAGAGAAGTATATGAATAAATCATGAATTTGTATTCATTTCATTTTATAAATATGTTGTGTAAACATTTAATCAAATTGCAGTTTGCATTTTTTATTACAAAATCGAAATTACATTTCTTTGAAAAATATAACCGTCATATTTTCACCTGGTGATTAATAACTACACTAATTATTCTTTCTTTCTTTTCTTTTTTTTCTTTTTCTTTTTTTTTTTTTTTTTTTAGAAATCATTTCCCCATAGTAAGATATGTACCAAATTTCATCAAAATTCAATCCGTAAAACAGGCTCTAATGGATGTCTAAATCGAATTACCTATTCATAACTCTCTTATAATCATTTTAATAAATAGGTTTAATAGGTTTCATTTCTAATTATAAAATACACCCGAGTACTTAAAAGAAAGAGTGTTGTGATATGTATTTTTTTTCAAATACATTTATCAAGAAACGTTTATTATAAAGTAGTAAATTTATTTTTTTAATAATATCTCCTTACCTTAGAGGGTTATGATTTACCAAGATAAACTTTTAAACGATGCTTAATAGCATTTGTGAACTAAATTAGTTTAATACCTGATTCTACAAATTATTTTCACTTGAGACGAAGCATCTTTTACATACATAAATACCAGATTATAACTGCACTCACTAGCCAATGAATTAGAAACTTGTTAGAGTTTCTACACATACTCGCTAGAGACTTAAGAATGTAAAACCTGTTATCATGGTGTGATATATGTTCTGCTGGTATGGAAGTTGTCCCCTGGTGTTACTTGAGGATGAACAAAAAGCCGTGAAATTGCTGCGCATATTGGCAGATCAAATGCATCCTGCAATATTACATGTTTACTCCAATAGTTACAGATATTTAAATGTAATGGACAGTAATGCAACTATACACCGTGTCCAGAATCCTTCCAGATTGGTTCAATGAATATCAATCTGACTTCCAACAGATTATCTAGCCTCCACAAAACCCGATTCTTAATTCAATGGAAAGTATTTCGGACATATTGGAAAGAAGCATCTGACAGCAATCTCCGTTTCCTTCCAATATACATAATCTTAATGCCTGTGTAGCCAAAGCATAGTATTATCTGGGCGTAAATGCACTCCGGAAACATGTACAGTCCATGCCTTCACAAAAACGTGTTGTTATCCGTGGTAACTCAGATACAATATGCAAAAGAAGTCCAATAAAACAGTACCAATAAAATCTATAGTCCGATGAAATGTATGGTTTCTAATTGTTGGCCAGTGTGTGTGTAAATAGACTTAATTTATTACAAGGAAATTTAATACATATTAAAATTTTGATACTCATACTCGTATTTTACAATTACAAAAATACTATCACAAGGATAATGTAAGCATCTAAAAATATTTGAAGACATCAAAACTTATCTTGCGTATCTAAAAAATTACTTTACAACAATGAAATATATGAGAAAAAATATTTTAAAGCAATTTTTGTTTACTTATGTAAACAGCTACGTCAATTTTATCGATATGAAAATCAATAAAATATTCCATATTTTATAGCATTGCCCTGAAAAAAGTGTCTATGTGTTTTTGCTTAAACTTGTGTTTTTAATGCACTTTTGATGAACTTTAATTTAGGTTTTCAAAAATTTCAGCAAACAACTTCTTCATCTTATTATGCTAAAAAAAAAAAAAAAAAAAAAAAAAAAAAAAAAAAAATGCAAATTACAGTTAAAACATTTTATAATCAAGTTTGCAAAAAATAAATAAATATAGTTTAAAGTTTCAATGGTATATTTTTTAAAATTAAATATATTTATGGCACGTATTTGGAAATGTACAACATATGATTAATTCTGTTACTGTAATAGTTAGTAGAATTAACAACAACAAAAAAAAATGTATAGAAATAAAAACATTAATATTAAGAAACACGATATAAATATTTAAAAAGTTTTTTTTTTTTTTTTAATTGGTGAAATAAATAGCATAATACGTAATATATGTATAAAAATAGACAATCTTCATGTCTTTTTAAAATCTGAAATTTTGATTAATGCTAAATTTTGAAATATTAAAGTATCTGATTTAAGATTTTTGTATATACTATTACACTTGAAGGGAAAGAAGAAAAAATATTTTTTCAAAACGTTTTAAGCAAGTGTTACATAACAGAACGAGAGCAAAAAATCTTTTTATAGTATTATTGAATATATATCCAAAAATAATAGTCCCCCCTTTTTTTTAAATTTATTATCACCTATAATTTATAAAAATGTGTGTGAAATAGTTACAAAAACAGGATTTTGAAGAAGATAGACAGAAGTAATTCCAAAATATATAAAATTCTTAATTATTTCTGGTCTATCTTCTGAACAATTTGAACTACCTGTCAAAACTTTCGTAATTGGATGTAACTGCGTAGTGTGCTGTACGTATTTCCCATCTTTTTGACGTTTACAACTAAGTAATGGCTTTCTCTCTAAATACGTCATGAAGAACAAATATGTTCTTTTGGGAAAATTTTCTAATTGGCGAGATGTCTTCTGCCTGTGATTGTCCCTTTTTTTATTTATTTGTTTTTTATTTTATTTTAAGGAGCCTTTTAGATTTACTTGTGGTGCTGTTTAATCGGCAGTCTACGGATTAAACTTTATCTAATAAAAACCGTTTTTTATTTAATTTATTGCATTAAATTATATCTGGCCTTAAACATAGCTTTCTGTTATATGCAGCGTATGAAACAAATTAGTAAATATATATATAACAAATATCTCTTTATATATCTAATTTGTAATTTTTTACGAATTGAAATATAATGTAACTGAACACTCTAGCAGTTTTTTCATGTAAATAAATACTTATATTGGAAAATAACGTAATTTTTTAATTTGAAGATTAGAGTTGCTTTTGTGTAAGTAGTTATGTCAAAGTACACAGTATGGTTAATCAAGCAAATGCATTAAGGTTAAAAAGAATTACCACTAATAAATGTATTTCCTAAATAAGTCATAAAAACGCATTTCTAATGACTTAGTCTATCAACAAAAAAAAAATAGACGTACTACCACTAGAAAATTTAATACATGTGAGGAAACATTTATTGAAGTACGGTATGTGAATGGCATATTTAAGTAATTCTCTCTTAAGATATTATATTTAAAAACATTATTATTTTTTTAACTGCATGCATTTACTAATCACTAATACACAAGAATGTTACTATAAAGTTACTTAACTACAGAAAACTCTAATTTAAGTGTTCAGTTAGATTAATTAATAAAGGTTTTTTGTTTGTTTGTTTGTTTATTTGTTTGGTGAGTTTTCTTTCGGAAATTTTTTAAAACAATTTTCTTCATTGTGTCATGAAATTTTTTGAGGGGAAAATTTTATATTTTGAAGTAACTGGTAAAATTTCTAGACGAAAATTTACCAAACAATCTCTTTTCAAGGTTTTTGATGCATCGTATTGTTATAAGATATATCTTAATGACTGCCAAAAAATGATTTTCTGTTAATGAAACGGATACAAATTAATAAAAAAAGTAACTGGTAAGAACTTAAATACTTTATTTTTAACAAAAATAAGAATATATAAAATCTGTTTACAAAAATTACGTGAGATTATAAATTGCGTTGTATTAGCTGTGAACACTAGCGTTGTATTAGCTGTAAACACTACCTGCTGTAAGTGACTTTTCGATTACTGGTGGGGGCAGCAAATTTATTAAGTTTGAATACCCGTAAATCGAATAAATTATATACCGCTATTATCCTTTCCGACCCGAAACATTTTTACCTTAAAACATTACATTCTTCTGTTTTTGAAAACTGATTTAAAAAAACTTAGACTATAACCGACATTTGTTGATTGAAAATTGTACTTTACACTTTCTGCTAATTAGCTCGGTCGTTTATTTCCTGATTTTGTTACATACGACTGTTCCAGATGCAAAAATGTAGGTGGATGTCGTGGATGTCTAACTCGAACGATCGTACGGGTATTAAAACTTATATTAAAACGTTTTAAAAATGTATAGCACTTTGTTACGGATGTATTACAGATAGTACTTCCATGATGAATTTAGTATTGTTCAGTGTACTTTCAGTGTAACTATGGTCTACGTTTAAAGAAGCTTTTTTTTTTTTTTTTTGCTTTTTTTTTGTGTGTGTTCATAAAAATGCTAATTAGATGTTACACAATACTGCATACAGAAAAAATAAAGACGTGTGAGTTAAAAGATATTGATGACGAATATTTTTCCAACATTCTCTGAAAACTTCAGTCGATATTTTCTATACTTTATAACTGTTAATTAAAGAGCTACCTATAGTAGGGTGGTTCGAAAAAAACTCTTTTTTAAATTTCAGATCGCTATAGTGCACAAAAGTTGCCATTGGTATAGACATGAAAAAAGCACTAATTATTATTTTTTTATTAATTTGTCTTCCGGTCGCGCAATGCCATCAATGTAAGCAAAAAAATGTGAAAAACCTTAATTTTCCATAATTTTTTTAAGCACGCCAGATAATTTTAATTGCGTTCCTATCCCATGAATTAACTACTAAAAGTATGTGAAATCAATATATATGCACTTATTATACATTTGTTTCATATCTTCCGGTCGCGCAACATAGTACAAAATGAGTAAAATGAGTAGTTTTTGCAAAATTTCGAAGTTTAACTGTTTAGTACATTTGAATCATACGACTTTTAGAGATGTTATAGTTTAATTCTATTTCAATAATATATTTAAAATCCAAGCATATAAGATAAACGTGGCTATAAGATAGACGTGGCGTACGTGACGAATTCCAGCGTGCGCGCGCAGCGCAGCCAGTCGCAGCCATTATCGTTTCCCGTTATTTCCTTAGTCTGCTCATGCCGCTAGCTCGAATCAGTACTAGATTGTGGTGTACTTAAGTCCTTATTTTTCTGTCTACTTTTGCGCTCAGTGTTTGTACTTGAGTACGGCAGTTATTGATACAATGGACGTGCCAAAGAAAGTTGGTACAGGTACAATAACTATAAAAGATATTAAGTGCTCTATTTATGGTCACCCACGAGACTTGTTACACAACAAGCTACCTAATCATGCAGATGTCCTTCGCTGCTGCTTTCAACAGAGATTCAACCTAGCTGTGACAATAAACAACAAGAGTGTATCTTTTCAAGAGAAGCCTCAACAGTGGCAAAGAAAATTATCGGTTTATATGACAAAGCCTCGATCCCAACAGTTATGGAGTACAGAGTCATCCAGCTAATTAATTCTTACTACGAATCATACAATAAACTCAGAAAGTCGTTTCATCATGACAAAGATAAACAAGCATTCAAACTTAAACTTGACAATTTCAAGAAGAAAGGATGCTCTCTTTTTTGATATCGCGGCGTGTAAATTTGTAATTGTTGCTAATGACTGTTCATATAAGAAATCTCCAGATACATGAGTATGTCCTCTAAGTGTGAACTGCATTTGTGAAAGAAGAAAAAAAATTCCACCTTTGGAATTAAGGTTTATGTACTTGCACATTTACACGCCGCGACATCAAAAAGAGAGCATCCTTTCTCCTTGAAATTATAAAGTTTAAGTTTGAATGCTAGTTTATCTTTGTCACGATGAAATGACTTTTTGAGTTTACTGTATGATTCGTAGTAAGAACTAATTAGCTAGATGACTCTGTACTCCGTAACAGTTGGGATTGAGGTTTTGTCATATAAACCTATAATTTTCTTTGCTACTGTTGAGACTACTCTTGAAAAAGATACACTCTTGTTGTGTATTGTCACAGCTAGCTTGAATCTCTGTTGAAAGCAGCAGCGAAGGACATTTTCATGAGTAGGAAGCTTGTTGTGCAACAAGACTCATGGGCGATCAAACATAGCGCACTCAAAATCTTTTCTAGTTATTGTACCTATACCAACTTTCATTGGTACATCCATTGTAACAATAACTGTCGTAATCAAGTACAAACACTGAACGCAAAAGTAGAATACGAACTTAAGCACAACACAATCTGGTACTGACTAGAGCTAGCTGAAGCAGACTGAAGAAAATAGCGGGAAACGATAATGGCTGCGAATGGCTGAGCTGCGCGCGCATCGCTGGCATTCGTCACGTACGCCACGCCTATCTTATAGCCACGTTTATCTTATATGCTTGGATTTTAAATATATTATTGTAATAAAATTAAACTATAGCATCTCTAAAAGTCTACGACTTTTAGAGATGCTATAGATTAAAATGTACTAAATAGTCAAACTTTAAAATTTTGCAAAAACTACTAATTTTACTCATTTTGTACTATGTTGCGCGACCGGAAGATATGAAACAAATGTATAAAAAGTTCATATATATTGATTTTACAGACTTTTAGTAGTTAATTCATGGTATAGGAACGCAATTAAAACCATCTGGCGTGCTTAAAAAAATTATGAAAAATTAAGGTTTTTCACATTTTTTTGCTAACTTTGATGGCATTGCGCGACCGGAAGACAAATTTATTAAAAAATCTGGAGTGACTCCACTCGACTTTCCGAACATTGAGTAACTAACAGTTTTGTAGATAAAATAAAGAAAGAGGAATTGCTAAACAAACAAAAGAGAGAAAACCATAATAGAGTGTTTTTTTCTCCATATATCACACGAGGTTTTATTTAACGCTACTGAACTTTGAGCCCTTAGATCATAATGATAAAGAATTTTTCGTTTTGTCCCTGTAAAAATCTATAGATGCTAGATTCACCAAAATGCTTATAGTTAGTGCAACAGTGATTTATAATATTCATACAAATTTTCAGCTCAATTGAATAAGGCGTTTAGATGCTATCGCACTTTTAAAAATTTGGTCTCATAGGCCATAATGATAAAGAATTTTTCTTTGTGTCCCTGTAAAAAAACTGTAGTGCTAGATTCACCAAAATCTATACAGTTGGTGCAAATGCGACCTATAACATGTGTACAATTTTTTTGCTCAGATTAATAAGGCGTTTAGACGCTATCACACTTTTAAAAATTTGGCCCCATTGGCCTTAATGATAAAGAATTTTTCTTTGTGTCCCTTTAAAAAAACTATAAGTGCTAGATTCTCCAAAATCTATACAGATTGAGTATCTGTGACCTATAATATGGGTATAAAATTTTTGCTCAATTGAATAAGGCGTTTAGATGCTATCGCACTTTTAAGATTTTGGTCCCATAGGCCATAATGATAAAGAATTTTTCTTTGTGTCCCTGTAAAAAAACTATAAGTGCTAGATTCACCAAAATCTATAGGGTTCGTACTATGGTGACTTACAATATACGTACCAACTTTCAGGTTAATCGAACAAAGCCTTTAGACGCTAGCGTGTTCACAGACATACACACATACACACATACACACATACACACATACACACACACATACATACATCATCGTAAAAATAGTGAAAACGGACTCAGGGGACCTCAAAACGTATAGAAACATCAAAATCTCGAATTCGGATTTTTGACATGATTACAATACTTTCCTCACTATAGTGTTCGGAAAGTAAAAATAATAATTAGTGCTTTTTTCATGTCTATACCAATGGCAACTTTTGTGCACTATAGCGATCTGAAATTTAAAAAAAAGCATATATATTGATTTTACAGACTTTTAGTAGTTAATTCATGGTATAGGAACGCAATTAAAACCATCTGGCGTCCTTAAAAAAATTATGAAAAATTAAGGTTTTTCACATTTTTTTGCTAACTTTGATGGCATTGCGCGACCGGAAGACAAATTTATTAAAAAATAATAATTAGTGCTTTTTTCATGTCTATACCAATGGCAACTTTTGTGCACTATAGCGATCTGAAATTTAAAAAAAAGTTTTTTTCGAACCACCCTAACCTGTAGTAATAATGCGTGAAACGTTTTGAGAACATCTTGTTTAATGAATTTTTTGACTTCTTTTGCGGGAAGAATAACAGATAAATCCCTCTTTGGCACTGAAATAAGTTTTGAGGCATAATATTTATTCAATCTTGTTAATTGACAGTATATGTGAAATTTCTATTTGTATCAGATTTGCAAATCATGCGCCAGCCTTGAACAAACCATTCACGCAACTAATATGCTATAACTTAAGGATAAACTTAATTATTTTTAAAAGGAGGAATTTCGTTATTTTCGCTAATTATCTGTAAAATCTGTGTCACAGTGTTTTCAAAATTATCAGAAATTTAATAATTTTGATTTTTCTGCCACCTTTTATATATCGATGATTTTTGTAACTTGAATTCGATATAACTTGAATTTGGTATATAAAATAACTGGTTTAAAGCTCCTAATATATTAACCCTTTCGACGTTACGTCTTTCTTTCTATGGTTGCAATAAAAATACCTGAAATGTTTACCGTATACTAAAAAATAAACACCTGTCTTTAAGAAATCAGTGTTGCACTTTAGGAGCTCTAGAGTTGAGAAGAAATATTTTTCCCCCACACACAGAGGGCTAGTCTCTTTGTTGAAAGAGGTGTGTATCAATACAATGGAAATCTTATCACAATAGAAGTTGACAATCCTTTACCCAAATATACCTCTCAGTTAAGTTACGATGATTTTTGAGGGAAAAGGAAACACTGCTTTATTTTTCAGAAAAAATAAGCGCATAGATATTTCTAAGTAGAGTTAAGACTGAAAATTTTAAAGTGTAATTTATGTATAATACTAATAAAACGAATCTATTTTCCTCAGATTTATGTGTTCCTGAAAAAGATGCAGCACATCAAATCTCTTTAAATACATCCCTAAGAACTATCTTTAAAAGTTAAGCTAATTATAAAAACAAATAAATAAATAAACTTTATATAATGGTTAAGACAAGTAGATTGAAACAAAATAAAAACATTTAAAATTAGTCGTTCGTATATATATATATATATATATATGGATAGAGTTTGTTCTTTATTTATTTTGATGTGTGTGGAGGGGGATGTTGAAAGAGAAAAAAATTATATAAAAAATTGATTGCATATTTTATAAATTATATGCTTTTTTTTTTGAAGCGTCATGCCGTTTTCAATAATATATGCACTAATTTTTTTTTTTAAATATTAATATTGTAATTTTCTATGATAAGTTGTTTATTTAATCAGACAATAGGGAGTATAAAACTCGGAAATAATAATCGAGTAGATTGTTAATGAATTTTTAAAATGCCGAAATATTGTACGGCTTTTAAGTGTTGTAATAAATATATGAAAAGAAATGGGATAAGTTTTCATAGATAAGTTATATTCAAGTAACTTATGAAAAATATCATTTTTATAATCAGTTCCTTATTATTATTATGAAACAATTACTGTCTTTATATTTGATGAAATACTCTCTTTAAATTTTAAGATGATTTTATATTAGT
Organism: Salticus scenicus; assembly: GCA_963930645.1. Taxonomy (NCBI): domain Eukaryota; kingdom Metazoa; phylum Arthropoda; class Arachnida; order Araneae; family Salticidae; genus Salticus; species Salticus scenicus. Next base: position 250,865,483 of record OZ005651.1, on the reverse strand, counting down.
AAGTAATATGAAATTTTCAAAATTCTTTTAAATGTAGTTAGCATCCACGGAAGTATAATACATAACTAATATGTTGTGGACACCACAAGACTTTCTTTTATATATAATCTTATACAAATTTACGCAATACAAATTATTTATTAATTATAATTTATTAAAATTATGTTCCATGATGAATGCAGACGATTTTTATCTCAAAGAAGTATAATAATAAATGCCGAAAGAAAGTCAGTTTTGTGCAGATATGAGTATACTATAGTTAATTAAAAAAAGGGAAAAAGAAAAGGATGAAAAATGGGTATATAGAGTTTTTCATTCTCTTTTAGTACATAAATTATTCATAAATTTTATTAGCTAAATTATCTATGTGTATTCCCGTGTATATTAACTCGAGGAAAAATATCCATAAGAAAGTAAAATGGCCCACTTTTCCCAAATGAAAAGGAATCCCTTTTTCACTCTCGATGATTACAATATGCTTTCACGTGAAAAAAAAAAAAAAAAAAAAAAAGTTAAATAATAAATTCGTTCATGCATATGTAAACTACATGACGTTTTTATGGCTTTAAAATTAAATAATATTAATAATTTTAAATTTTAAATGTTACAAAGAAATAAAGTGCAAAAAATACGGACGGGCTTGCTAGTTAATAATAAATTAAATATTTAGAATTAAATTACGTTGAGAGAAATGAATAATATAAAAAGATAAACGAATACATGGTTATACAATAAAGAGTAAAAAAATTCAGCTCTATTTTTCTTGGAGACGTTTCAAATTTATATAAATATCACGTGGTGAGAGTTGAAGAAATTTGTTTTAAATTTTATGTAGATCAGTGTTTAATAATTTGAACTTGCAAGAAGAAATAAATTTTGAAATAGATTTCTTATAATCGAGCGAGAAATTATTTTTTTAGTCCATGAAAATTAATTTTGTTGTTTTTTAACTAATTTCAACATATTCGATAAAAACTGCACATTTTGCTTTGTTAAATAATCGAATAAAGATTATTTTTCTTATTAATAAAATATTCTGCATTTATAAAATTAAATAAAACATTCTTGATTTAAATTGATTTTAACCCTTTGTATCCCACCGGGACTTTAAAGTCCCATCAAACAAAAGAAAAAAAAAATCCTCACTATAGCTTAAATTTACTGTGGAATTTCATCGGAACTTCAAACTCCCTATAGTTAAGCTATAGTTTAAAGTAAATTTAATATGAGATGTTTCTCATGGAGCAAAAAAATACAATAAAAAAGTTTCAAACTATTTTTCGTAAAATAAGGTAATTTGGGATATAAAGGGTTAAGTAAATTAACTCGTTGAAACATTTTTTATTTAATTTTTTAATGTTTATAATTTGTATTTTAATTAATTACAATATGTACTTCTTCCAAAATTTTGACATTTTTATTTATATGAAATTTTTGATTTTTAAAGGCATCAGTGGTTATATTAAACATAAATAAACACCTCCCAGTTGCTTTGTTAGCTATATTAATTCGTACTCTGCTATTACTCCTATGACTAAATATAAGATTTATTGTTTTATGGAGAGAAAAAATTGGGAATGAAAGGGTTAAGGTAATTTGCAGAAAACAACAGATTCTTATTCGTAAAATGGCAACATGAATAAACAAATTATTTATTATTTTGAACGATAATGTTCGTTAGGTTCGTCAGGTCGGTTTTAAGAAATAACTTGTTCGAAACATGTATATGTTAAACTAATTACATTCAAATATCATTAACCTGATAAATAAATATCATTGCTAGGAAGCTTTATTAGTTACAAAACTTGCAACAGTTATTTCAAGTCAAAATAATAGTGCATCACTTCATCAGGTGAAAAAGGCAAGCACGAATTCATTAACAAAGCAGAAAGGCGCTATCGCGCTTACTAAGATATTTAAAATGACTTCTACAAATGGCTTTCTAAGAAACATCATTTGATGAATTTCGGAGTAGTGCTGCTGTCTAACGAAAATTGTGTTGGGACATTAAATCTAATTGAATGCGCTAGGTTCCCACATGTATGCCAACCGTTAGGCCATTTTAAGGATCCTAGTCCGTATTTAAGCAAGTTTTGTAAGAAATCGCTAAAAACTCTGAACAGGTAAGCCGACGAGCATATCTAGGATCGAACGTAGAAATGATCGCTAACAAACAGAAAGAACAAATGTTTAAAAATCAATTGTAAAAAGTGTTTTTAAAATTGTTGCATAAAAGAATGTTGGATGTTTAATTTTACTGCGAAGCTAATGTAAGTTAAAAGATTAAATGATAATATATGTTTAGTAAAATGTATGGGCTGAAAGTTATTTGATAATAATTATGCTTTGCAGCTCAAGAAGTTAGATGTGATCATCTGCAGAAGAAATCATTTTAATCAGTAATTGAGACATTTTATAGCTAAATTACACTGCGCGGCCAAAATAAATAAATAAATAAATAAATAAAAATCGAGATATGATACTATTCTTGCTGATTCTTATGTAAAGTGACCTCCTGAATCCGAACATGATTCTCATTTTGCCCAGTCACCCACCGTTTTCTAGATACACCACCCCCTCCCATAATTTATTACTATGTCCGATAATTTTATGACCATGAATTTGATTTAAAGAATTAAAAATAATTAATTTTACACCTGAAAACAAAAAAAAAATATAGTTTAAAAACAAAAAAAAACAGTAATAACAGATTTAAAAAATATAAGTTATGTAATGCATAATTTCAGTGGCAACCCCCCCCCCTCCCAAATTTTCCTTTGTCGCACATGTCCAAATTTTAGAATTTTGTAACGCTGTAGCCCCTCAGAAGATATTTAACGATTAAAATACCTCCCCCCCCCTCCTAAAAATCAAATTTATAGCCATAAAATCACCGAAAAAGGATAAAAATAGGGGTAATTCCTAAAAAACGATGGGTTATAGGGCAAAATGGGCATCCTATTCGGATTCAGGAGGAGATTTTACATACGAAGATGCAGAAATGATGTCAGAGAAAATTTTCATGCCGAGCAGTGTTATTCACCATTTAATACAAAACTGCTGTGTCAATAAAATTAATAAATGAGAAACAAATTTTCATGATTTTAATGACATATATTTGATTTTGTTTTCTACGGAAGCAAGAAATACAATATTTTCACCCTCGCGTTTGTAAGAAATATGTATGTTAGACATAGTATTTTAATTTATTTTTCTATTTTTTTTTTTTTTTTTTTTTGAATAACAGTTTTTATTTATTTATTGAAGAAAAAAAATAATATTTCTTTATAGAGTTTTAGAATATTAACAAACAATGGATTAATTATATGGCTTTCTCTTTGCATCGCTCCAATCCTTTAGTATTTAAATTTAAATTATTTAATAGAATTAAAATGCATGATGATTGGATTACTCTATATATGTGAATGGAAAATAAATAAAATTTTGATGGAAGTTATCCTGATTAACTTTGATATAAATTAATTTTAAAAATAAAGAATGGAGAAAAAAAATACAAAGAAAGACTATTTTTTCTATTGAAAGTAATTTGTGTATTTCACTTCTAAAGATAGCTGATTACACATAATTCTATATTATACATTTAAATTTTAAAAGTACTTTTGTAATTAAACTGTAGAACTAACAAAGTGTAATCTTTTTTATTTAAAATGAATTGAACTAATATGAAGCAATGCAATTTTATTCAAAATGTTGTGTGTAAGACATTAATTTGGAGGAGGTGGGGGGCGGGAGCGGAGACACTGGGTTTTTCATACTGCTGAGTCTCGAGTGAGCCCTGCAATTAATCTTCGTTTTAATATTGCAGAAAAACACTGGAGATAAAGTAACATTTATCTAAAGCATCTCATGCAATGCAATAACATATTTTCTCAAGGAATATATATTCAATATTAGGGATTCTTATGGTTGTCTACCGTGCATTCCAAAATATACAAAAAAAAAAAAAAAATCAAAATGGACAAATTTTCCTTTATGAACAGCATTTTCGTTTATGATAATCTACAAATTATAAGGGATTCATCTGATAATTTAGTAATCTGTTATAGCATTTTATAGATTATATGTATTTATATTCTTAAAAAAAAAAAAAAAAAGAAGAAGAAGAAGAAGAAGAATGGAAGAAAATAGCATTTGCTTGTGTGTATTATTAGTTTTCTTTCTTTCCTTCCTCTTATTTCTTTTCTTCCCCCCACCCCACTGTTTTCATGCTTCTTGGATGCGTATGATCCTATACATTTTTATAATATCTTGACAGTATGAATGACTACCGTGCATTCCAAAAGACGATCCATTTATGATTATGATCTGATCAGTGATCATCATTCAGTATAACTTTACCGAAGTGATAATATTTAAATAATTACAAGATAAAACGAACTTTTATATACCATGTTTTTAAATTTTCTGTTGAATCATATAAACGATACTGAAGGCAGCGGGAAGCCGGAGCAATTGAATAAAAGTATTAAAAAATTCCTTGCTATCGTGTTTTGAGCTATTATAAAAGTTTCAAATGGCTATCTAGCCGGGAAGTTAGTTAAAAGTTGATTGCCAGCTTTGTACTGGTAACGCTGCCGAAGGCAGCAGAGTTCCGAAGCAATTGATAAAAAATATTTTTAAAATGCATTTTCACCGTATTCTGAACTATTCTGAAAGTTTCAAATGTCTAGCTACTCGGGAAGTCAGTTAAATAAATTTTGTGTTGAATCATATAAACACTTCCGAATACAGTAGGGACCTGAAACAGTTGACTAAAAGTATTAAAAAAAATGTATTGTCACCGTTTTCTGAGCTATCCAGAAAGTTTCAAATATCTAGCTAGTCGGGAAGTTAGTGAAAAATCGATTGCAAGCTTTGTACTGGTAACGCTGCCGAAGGCAGCAGGAACCCGAAACAGTTGGCTAAAAATATTTAAAAAATGCATTTTCACTGTGTTCTGAACTATTGTGAAAGTTTCAAATGTCTAGCTAGTCAGGAAGTTAGTTAAACATATTTTCTGTTGAATCATATAAACGCTGCCGAAGGCAGTAGGGACCTGAAGCAGTTGACTAAAAGAATTAAAAAAGGTATTGTCAGCGTGTTTCAAATGTCTAGCTAGTCGGGAAGTTAGTGAAAAATCGATTGCAAGCTTTGTATTGGTAACGCTGTCGAAGGCAGCAAGATCACGAAGTAGTTGGTTAAAAATATTTTTAAAATGCCTTTTCGCCGTGTTCTGAAGTATTCTGAAAGTTTCAAATGTCGGGAAGTTAGTTAAATAAATTTTCTGTTGAATCATATAAACGCTGTCGAAGGCAGTAGGGACCTGAAACAGTTGACTAAAAGTATTAAAAAAATGTATTGTAACCGTGTTATGAGCTAGCCTGAAAGTTTCAAATGTCTAGCTAGTCGGAAAGTTTGTGAAAAATCGATTGCAAGCTTTGTACTGATAACGCTGCCGAAGGCAGCAGTAACCTGAAACAGTTGGCTAAAGGTATTAAAAAAAATGCATTTTCACCGTGATCTGAACTATTCTGAAAGTTTCGAATGTCTAGCTTGTCGGGAATTTAGTTAAATAAATTTTCTGTCGAATCATATAAGCGCTGCCGAAGGCAGCGGGACCTGAAATAGTTCACTAAAATTATTAGAAAAATGTATTGTCACCGTGTTGTGAGCTGTCCTGAAAATTTCAAATATCTAGCTAGTCGGGAAGTTAGTTAAAAATCGATTGCAAGATTTGTACTGGACAAACAAACAAACAAACAAACATACAAACCAGAATCGAAGTTAATAAAATAATATTAATAAATAAATAAATAAAAAAAAAAAAAATAGTAAAATATAATATATCTAAAGGATTTAATTTATATAAGTTTGGTTTATAAATATCAAAAACGTTAAAGTAATAATTTGTTTTCACCAAATATAATTGAAATATATAAATTAATATAGTCTAGTATGAAGAATAGTAAGGACAGTTTTGACAAGCATTAATTTTCACTATTATGTATGGCTATTTTAATTTATGCCCGCTTAATTTTAATTTTTTTTTAAATATTTTTTTCTAAATTTATTTACGGTAATTACTATCTACATTTTAACTTTTTACTTTTTCTTATCCATATGTATGGCAGATAAAGTTTTGCTTTTCGGTCAACTTTTCGAAATTGTGTTTTTGTTATATTTACACGTTTTGAAGTTCCTTGAATCCGAAAAACATGTTTTTCGCCTATTTTAAATTGTTTTTAATGAACATTTATATAACAGTATTTGTTATTTTATTCTTTAATGTACACTCTGCCATTATGGTAATGAATTTCGGGTAAAAGAAAGTTATGTGAGTGCCACACCAGAATATTTCTTTTTTACCATATAGTTCTGCAGAAAATTTTAGGCGCCTAAAAAGTAAATTTAATCCTATTTAACCGTCTTAAGCAGGATGTTGTATAATTATAAAAGTATTCAAAATATGCCATCCGAACTGCAGAATTTCGATGTAGTAAGTTTATTCCGCCTTTTTTATATATGCGTATTAAAAATAAAGTAGGTTTTATTATTATTATTATTATTGAAAAAATTAAAGTGTTAAAAAACGTCATCATGAAATATTCATTTATTTTAATAAATGAATTATAATTAAAAGTATAATAACAAACAGTCATAAATTGATATCACAGGATAATATCTGATCCTAACAATTAAAAAATAAATATCCATTGAGTAAATAATAGTAATCAAAATAGTTTACTTGATAAAAGTTCATATTTAATTTATTTATTTATTTTTTCTTGAATTATTATTCAAAGAAATTATTTTATAAAGTGTTCTAAAACTCTAATAGTGAGATATTTTGAATCAAAGCTACTCAAAAATCGCGTGAAAAATAAGAAAAAATGTAGTCATTCCCTTATTGCTTCATAATATAACTCATCCCTTCAATATTATTCAGGCCAATAAATTTATGTGTATCAAATTTACAAATCTATTAATTTGAATAATAAATAATATGGTGCGGCATTCACACTGCTTTCCCTTACCCTGCATTTGTATAATAAGCTATCATTATATTTTATCTATCTATTTAATTTTTCATATATACATCATACTGAAAAAAAAAAAAAAAAAAAAAAAAGAAAGAAAAAGAAAAGAAAAGAAAAAAGAAAATCCGAACACTTCGGGGCCAAAAACTGAACAATTATTTTTTTTAATTTTGTGGATTTCAGTTTTTTTTTTTTTTTTCTTACAATTCTGAATTAGAGTTTTTATGATATAATGACTATTTTAAAATAATAGTGATATAAATAAGTATGTAAAATATGCATAATAATAATATTAATAATAATAATAATAATAATAAAGCAATTAAAGATTAAAAAAATATATGAAGTTTTATATTGCATAATGTTTTTTCAATTAAAAAATAAAAATTTGCCTTATAAGGTAAGATACAAAATTTAAGTATAAAAACATTTGATATAATTGAGTTGTGCATTATAATATATATATATATATATATCACTATGTTTAGAAATATAAATAAAACTTTTTTTTTCAGTCTTTGAATAGTTATTAATTTATTTCAAACATAAATGACCTAGACCTCAAATAAAATTGTCTTTATCTGTCTCATTAGATACGGCACCTAAAATATAACCATTGAATTAAATACCATCTTCATTTCCTTTCCCTTGGAAACTTTACTGTGAATTTCATTTGTTTATATTGGTTGTAATGTGCGAACTTCTGCCAGTCTACTGTACATGCAGACTCCCAAAATCTTTTCTTTTTTTTTTTTGGATTTTTCTGATTTGTAATTTCTTCTATAAGCGTAAGAAAAAGTATTAGATTCGTTTTTATTTAATGTTAAATCTGGAATAATGTTTATTCATATTATTTAACTTCTACATTATTTAACAAACTACTAATTTTACTAAATTTTACATTTACTGTAGGTTTAAAGTTTTCAACTTCAGTCAGACAAATTTTAAACGGTATTATTTTTTTTTCTTATTTTGCTCTTTACCTCTTATATTTATTTTTATTTATTTATTTATTTATTTATTTATTTAAAAAAAAAAAAAAAGTTTTTTGGCACGTTCATTTCTTGTATTAGCCTGCAGTATGCTTATTCTTAATATATATTACACTGAATTATAATTTATTAAATTACAGAATTTTAAGGCAGAAATGACTCTGGCGTTAACTATAAACAATTTCATTTTAATTATAGTATAACTTATATTTTTTAATAAAAAAAAAAAAAAAAAAAAAAAAAAAAGGGGGGGGGAAAAAAAAAAAAAAAGAAGTTATGTAATTATAAATGATTTTACACGGAAAACTATTAAAGCAGAGCTAAATAAGTGATTTTAAATCATAAGATTACATTGTATTATTAATATAATAGTAGCATTATTTAAATGTAAGTTTTCGCCCCTACATATAGAAAATTCAATTACACTTATAAATGTAACATTTAAATTTTATTTTCTACATGGAGAAATATTTATTTCATTTCAAAAGAAATCTTGTGAACTTGTTTAAAAGCAAAGAAGTAAAAGTTATCTTTCAACTGCAGGATTAATGTCAAAACATACATGAGTATTGTTAAAGATACAACCCCAAGGATCTGGTTGGGAATCAATTGTATATGCTTGTAAGCTTTTCTTATCCGTTCAACCCACATGCCAATCAAAGAGTCTGCGTTAGGGGGGAAGTGAAATCTAGAATAAAACGGGCTTGACCACTCAGCCCTGGAAATATGTATCTAAGAAAAGACGGGTTCAACGCTTCAGAGACGAAAATCTTTATCCAGAAAAAGACGGGCCTGACCATTTACGAGACACATTTCAAATCCGGAAAAAGACGGGCTTAACGCTTATAGGGTTAATTTTGACCTTCTTTCAAAATTATTATTACATTTAATATTAGAGAAATGCTAGAAGTTGTGATGTTTAAACATTTTCAAAATGTTCATTTTATTCTAAATAAATTAGTTTATGAAAATTCCTTTAAAAGTTATAAACAGAGTTAAATAAATAATATTTTTACAAAACTTACTTTCTCTTAGATAAATTTTCATTCAAGGGTTTTCCAAATCAAATATATACATATACTTTTTTATTTAACTAATTCTGTTATATTAAAACTGAAGCAATATTAATGCAATGCTTATAAAAAGAAAAACAAAATTGCCGGAAACGATTTTAAACAAATTCCTTTTAAATAACTTTTATTTTCCCGAAAACATCGAAAGTTTATTTCTCTGTAATATAAAACTATGTTAAACATTTCACTTTGATCTAGATAGTATTCTCTATATTTGCGAAATTTTCTTCCGAACTTACATGGAATATTAGATCTTGTTAAATGTATCGTATTTTACGTAGACGCCAAATAAAACTTCTGTTTTTAATATTTTGACTTAAAACTAAAGTTTTTGAATATTTACAAAAATTTCAAAAACATTTAATGTGAAATAAAATAATCAAAAGAATAGTTTTTAAAATGAAGATTAAAATTTTGTAAAAAAAAATTTCATGCACTCAATGTATGTTTGAATACTGCAATTTTATTAAAGGATTTCTTTTGTGAAAAAACTGAAATATACATAGATAAAAACATTCTTCAAAAATCAGAAATGAAATTTATAAACAACTTGTAATGATTTTTATTTAAATTTAACCTTATTTAGATTATTGTTCTAAATGTAATATATATATATATATATATATACATATATAATTTCACCTGAAAATTTCTTTAAAATATAAACATTAAATGATGAAGAATTTATTTTTTCTAACTGAAGAAACATTTTTAGTTATTTTAGTAATTTGTTAACTTAATACTTTCAGAGCACTGTCTTGTTATTAAAGAAATATCAGATTATACAACCTCAAAATGAATATTTTTTAACTGTTATTTGCCTACTTTGGCTCTCTGTAAGCTGTTTCTGTTGCTAACATTTTTCTTAAATCCCTAATCAAAAAAGATGTGTGTGAAAAATATAAAGCTTTCGTCTGTTTGTGGATCTAAATGTTTGTAGCACTTTGTCAGATTTTTTCATATCAAAGAGTTAATTTAATTGGGGGTATTTCTTAGCTATGTTTGAAAAAAATCTCTTTGATATTTTTTTGTACGTGTATATACATTTCTAAATATATATATATATATATATATAATACGTATGTATATATCCATATGAATGTGTAAAGTATATAGACATAGGTATGTATGTGTATATACATTTACAATTATACATCATTGAAGAACGCAATTTTTTAATGCTTACTGTATTATTAGTGTGAGGTCGAGACTGTAGAAGGTTACCACAGTTTGTTTAAAATTAAGCTGGATCCAGCAAAGTATTATGTTGGGATGGTTAAATCGCTTCGGCGCCAGTGACTCGGCGAAATTTTAGGTCGGATTAGTTTTGTGTCGACAGGGTGCTGCAACGAAGGACTTAAGTTGTGAGATGTAGATAAATGGGATGCGATTTTAAAAGTTTGTTTGAAATGAAGTGAAGGGAAGTTGGTAGAAAATGGTATCAGATGGAGATAGTTTTCGTAAAAGGTGTGGTGTAGTGGAGTCTTGTCCGTCGTCTGTCTACGACAAAGTCTAAAGCTTAGAGTCTGGAGGAAGTTATATTTCGGTAGTTGAGATTAAGTTGTGCTTAAGTTAAGTAGCTTGATGAGTGTTGTGGTACTTCAGGGCGAGTATTCGTGAATGGAAAACTGATTCGGCCGAAAATCCGCGGATCTGTTTGAAAGTCACGGCATCTAAGTAAAGGAGTGCATCCGTCTCTATAACTTCTACTATTCTGGGGTGAGATATTTCAAATTATCTAAATTAGTTATTATACACTTTTTTGTTAAAGTATTTAGATCGGCTGACTGAGCTATAAATCCAAATCATCCTCCCATTATTCTAGTTGAATAAACTCTTAGTTTTATTTTTATATATCTGAGCCTCTGTGTTAATTTCATATTTAATACTTAAGCAGTTAAGCCAACTAAGTTAATCCTTGAGGAATGGAGTCCACTTATTCCTCACAATAGTAGCAACGAAACAGACCTAATGATTACCACTTCCATGAATATCATCATCAGAATTTAGTTTTCATACTCGGAGATTTATATGTCTTTAAAATTCAACGCGTGAAAAGAAAAAATAATCATCTAAATAAATTTAGCTAGATCTAATTATTGAACTTCAAATCATTCTCTGTATCTACACTACTCAGATAGTAAACATATCATTTTAAAGGCTTTTTATTAGATAACAAATAATTGGTACATATTTATGAATATAATTTAATATAATTAATACCTTCTTTCCCCAAAAAAGCCATAGTTTACAGCCAGCTTTATATATATATATATATATATATATATATAATAGTACTAGGAAATTGCTCTTGTTTAACAAAGTGTACTTACATTTTAATACAACAGATGTATTACAAAAATCTTCCCTACTTCATTCTACCTTGAAAATGTTACAGAATATAAGTTTTTATAAATATAGGTATACATTTAAATTGTAGTTTTATGCAAAATTATCATCAAACATTGGTTCTTTTACAAAGGTCTTTATACATTTTTTTTTCTAATTTTTCAAAAATAAAATACCGTATTTGCATTTCAATATTTAAGATATATTTACTTTACGTTTTAGAAGGCACAAATAAATATTAAACCTTTTTTATGGATATAAATATTATTCTTTAACATATCTCATAGAACTGTTCTTTTTTACTATTATTATTATTCCAGAAAAATCTCTAAAACAAAAGTAACATTTTCCTTCATGCTTATCAATGAAAAACGAAATACTGTTTTTCAAAAGACGATTGTTGAATTCATATTACCATATTACTGCCGCATAATGACATACGGCTGCACGATAAATGATGTGCGTGATGTAATTGTATTTCTTTAAATGTGATTTACATTTCTACCAAAACTGACTTCATTTTGTGCTAAAAAGGTTTACGTAAACTTGTATCTAAACCACATTGAAAATTAGAATGTATGCGGAATTATATATCAATTTGAATTAGTATACATGGAAAGTAATCATGAAAAAAAAAAGTTTAATAAATCTTTGTTATTTTTGTGTTGAAATATTAAAAAATCGCAAGAAATAATGGGTGCATCTAAAAGATTCTTGGAAAAATATATTTCTACTAGTATTTACTGACACTGGTATTCAATTTAAATTCGTTGGCATTTTAGTTTGAAATAGATTGCTAACAACTATTTAATAGAAAAATGTAAATAAGATTTTTTGTACAGGATTTTAAAAATGCCAGAATGCAAAGGGCGGTGTCAACAGTTATAGCAATCTTAAGGATTTTTGAAGATTCATTTTTTTTTTCCTTGCAATAGTAAAAAAATATCGAAATATTTTGAAAATAATATACATTACTTTAAAGTCTGCAAAATAATTCTACTCAACGAAAATTATTTTTAAGAAGATACTTTATTTTATATAGATTATTAAAGATTTTTCTGACACTTTTACAACTTACGCAAACTTTTCCTCATTTATATCTTCATCTATTTCTCAGTTACGGTCATTTAAAAAAAATTATAACTATCGTGAACAAAATAGAAGAAATTATGAAAAACACAAAAAGACTCATTTTAAATTTTATTTTATCGGAAACCAAATACAATTTTAGATATTTTTGTCATTTTTTTTTCCTTCGTGTACAGATTGATCAAAGTATATAAAGTAAGTTTTTTTTTTTCCAGAACCATCAAAATTGCCTAGAAACATGGCCTATATGAAGTCCTTTTAGAATGGGCTGAAATTTGGGTAAATTTAGAATAACGTCAACTATGTTGATTGTTGAAACGTCATTTTCGATGTGAGTAAAAATTATTTTTTTTTTCTAAATTCACGCTCATTAAATACTTAATCTCAAAATTTTATGTTATTTTATGTAATAATTATATCAACTAATTAATAAATCATTATATAAACTGAACTAGTAATATTTGGCGAGACGCAGAAAGCGCTGTCAATAACTTTAGGCCCCCCCATGCCAGACCTCCTCCTTTACTACTTTTATTATTATTATTATTTATTTATTTATTATTATTTATTTATTTATTTTTATACTTATTATTATTATTTTTTTTTTTGACAAATTTTCTTGCAAATTCTGGATAATGTTACTTGTTTTTCCAAACTTGGGATAATAAATTATAATTAAAGAAATTAAATTAAATAATATAATTAAATAATAATAATTAAACAATATAATTATATAATTAAATAATATAATTAAAGAAAACTCAAAATGTTTTGCATCACCCTGTAAAAAGTAATATTTTAAATGCGTTTTGGCTATAGCATGTAAGTTTGAGGATTATTCTAATTATTTCTATAAATTTTTATGAGGCTACCACATACATTCATGGAGATATAACAGTTTCTTTGAAAAATTGTAAAGAAAAAATTGCCATTTTTTTAATTATAACTAGCGACCCAGTGCAAAGACCCAGTATAGACCCTAGCATAGACCCAGTGCAACATAGACCCAGTGCACATAGACCCAGTGCAAAGCCATCATTAGAAAAATTGGAATGCTACATTAGACACAGCATACTGTAATCAGAATACAAAAATGTTAAATATCTTAAGAAATATGAGCATTTTCACTAAATAATTTTTACCTACTCATGCGAAAGCTTAACAAGATTTCATTTGCATAATTTGATAATGTATTCAGGTACTTACAGTCGGCAGCAAAATTATTGAAGCACACATCCACATTTTTCATATATATATATATATATATATATATATATATATATATATATATATATATATTAGTTTGATCGCTCATTTTTATCACCAACTTACTTTTTTATAAACAGCATAAGGCTACCACATATATTCACTGAGATATCGATTGCCTTAAAAAACTGAAAAAAAGAAACACTTTTTAAATTATAGCACGTACGTTATTAGACTCAGACCAAAGCTATTTTTAGGAAACTTGGTTGCTACATTAGACACAGCATACTGCAATCATAATGTAAAAATGTTAAATATGTTATAAAATATGAGTATTTTTACTAAATAATTTTTAACTACGCAAGCTTAAATATATATATATATATATATATATATATATATATATATATATATATATTTGCATAATTTGATAGCCAAAAGTATTGAGCTACGTATATGAAAACCTCAAAAAAATATAGTGTAAATTCAAAAAGTTATGAGAGATAGAATGAACAGAATTTCAGTTCCTCTGTAAATAAAAGGATAAATAGTAAATAGGGGGCATTATCAATATTTATTTACAATCTGTGAATACTCTATTACCATTGGACATTGGTTGAATCAAAATATAAATGTGAGTAAAATCCCTTATAGTAATATCCTTTTATAGTTAAACAGAATTAAATTTCATGTGTTTCCTACAGAAGAGGACTTTATAGAGATCCCATGTTATATCTGGCTAGAAAATTAAGGTTTGCAGTTGAGTTGTCGTTCAACAATCCTTTTTTTCCAATGAAAGCTAATTAAACTGGATCCTACTGTTTAGAGTCCAATAGGAATATCCATTCTTGAACCACGATTTGAAATTCCCTTCAAATAACTGAAGAGATTACATTAACCATCCCGCCATTAGATGGGCGTTTTAACAGTAAGGTTGCACTAGAAGAGAAACTAACTATTAAAAATTTTCAACAATATAAATAATGTCTATAAGAAAAATAATAAAAAAAAAAATTGTTTGATCAGCAAGCTGACATAAATCTTAATTAGTTAAACTCGAACACTACCCAATATTTAATCCCAGTCTAACCAAAAATCTTATATAAAAGTTATATATTGTCTTAGAACGTAAATAAAAATTTAATTATCTTAAATCAAAATTTTTAAGGAAGTAAAATAAATTTACAAATACTTCAGAAGTACTTCAATTCTTGATATTTGTTTATGTACTTTTTAACTGACAGTATTAGATTTACATTATTCTAGATTTCTGTAAAAATTCGGTTTTCGCACACTAAACATTTTTTTTTATATATATAAACTCCATATTTAATATAGTACATAATGTGAAAATATCTTTTATTATTATTTTTTTTTTTATGATTGTGATTATGACTATTATAACCTAGAGATGTCCCTGCACATTTCTTTAGATGAGAAAGTTTACATTCTATAACATTATGCTTTATATATTTAAACATACTAAACTTAAATTATTTTAAAGTAGATTTTGGCATAATTTAAAACATTTTGAATACCGTGTTTATTTATAAAATACATTATTCTTCGAATATATATTTATAAATTAAAATTTTATCTGCTTTATTTATATTTTTATTATCTATTTATTTTATTTCATTTACTAGAAACAAATATATATATATATATATATATATATATATTATCCGTTAACAGATTGAACGAGTATCCAGTTATAATGGAGCCAAGTAATATATTCTCAAGTTACAAAAGAAGAAGATGAAGAAGAAAGGCAGAAAAGAAAAGAAAAGAAAAGACAATCTATGATTTAGCAGCAAAACAAGAAAATACATAACATAATCAACAATGCAGATATTAAAGTTTCTTATTGTTATAATTTGCTTTACACTACCAGAAACTCTTGTTATTCCGGAAAAAGTAATCAAGATTTTTTTTTTTTTTTTTTTTTTTTTTTTTTCATAAAAAATACACACCTTATGTTCTTAATTAAAAAAAAATAAAATAAAGTGTTTTATCTATATAAATACTCAAAAAATGGTGTATCATAAAAGATTTTTTTTTATTATTATTTAGTTTTATTATGAGAGAAAAAAAATAGTACGGTGTTGCAAATGAGGAAAAACTTATCAATAAGAGGTGATGCTTTTGCATTCATTGCGCTTTAATGCCGCTTCTTTTGTTGTGATGCAAAAAGAAAAAAAAAAAAAAAAAAACTTTTTCCCTCCTGATGGGATAAGGTTTGGAATTAATTAAAAACTACGTAAATGCATTAAAATGTTTTCCAATAATTAGACGGTCGAAAGTAAAAACATACATAAGGTGAACTATACGTTTCCTAGAAAAACACAGAAAAGCACTCTAGTTTATAGGATTACATTAATCTTCTAGTGAATCGCATTTGTCAAAATTTGCATGCATTAATTACCTTTTCGAAATAGTGCTAATACTTAGTTTATATATTCTATTTTTAAAAATTTATAGCTTCCATTACTTTAAATTTCTATTTTAAGTATTTTAATTTTCTTAGTTACTATGCATTTTTTGGTGGAAAGTGTTTCACTTTTTTTTTTTTTTTTTTTTCAATTTTCTCAATTTTATGTTCAAGTTTGAAGAAATGCTTACACATTTTTTCTCGAAATAGGGACATATGTTTATAGTTTATGTTTTTGTTATGTTAATATATATTGATGTTACGTTTTTTTATATATACGTCACAAAGTATTAGTATTTAAAAATAGTAATTCTGAAAATTTCTAATTCACGTTCTTCTTTCTTTTCTGTACCAATTGTATCTAAATTGAATTTAAAAATCGTCAAAACAAAATTGTATATTGCTTATAACAATCTAACTTGATAAATGCAGCGTTTATACTATTGTTCTTAAATTTGGAATTCTAAATAATAATTAAAGTATTCTTGGTTGGTTGGTTGGGTTTAACGTCGCACTAATGATGCGCAATGGGCAATTAACGACTAACGTATTCTTGTATAAATGACCTCGTTTTTTTGTTGCCAGTGAATTTGAAAAAATAATAATTAATGAAAATAATTTTACGCAATACTTTCATTAAACATCATTGTTTGAAACTTTTAGACAATCAAATTATACAATATGTGAGTGTTATTATCTTATTTGAATTTTTAATTGGTGATAATGACGGTAAACAAAATTTTCAGATTAGTTTTAACCCTTTATTGATCATTGGTTTCGCAGCGAAACCAAACATTTGACATAGTTTAACTATTTTTATGCAGCAGATTTTTTATTTTTTCTCCCTTGTTTTAATCAGGTTTTAAAGTTTTGTTCCTTTTCTGTTCCCTAGATAACAGCACTATTCCAAAATTTAACAAAAAATGCTTCAAAGGAAGCTAAATGCATAAATCGCTTGATGTTTCTCAGTGGGCGCGGGTGCGAATTGCTGATTTGATGATGCACTCATGTATACTTTTTATCATTTAATGACTATTATTTTCACCTGAAACAACTTTTACGAGTTTCTGTAGTCGATAATATTTGCTAACAAACTGTTTTATTTATTAATCTAAATATTATTTGAATTTAATAATGTTAACTTATAGGTGTTTCAAACCAAAAATTCTCGAAAAGGAACAATGCTAATTTTTTATTTTTATTTTTTAAATATTTATGATCAGTTACGTGTCTAAAAGCCATTTTTAAAGTTAGTTTAGTAATTTTTTAAATAAATGAAGTATTGGACGTTAAAGGGTTAATGAAGAAAATCTTTTTATAGAAAAAAAAATAATAATAATAATGAGGCAGCGGGCGTTTGTTTACCAAAAATTTAGAAGTCGTATGTTTAATTCAAGAATCAATTAAAAGCTTTCGAATGATTTAGAAAAAAAAAAAAAAACTTTCGAACAAATTTAAACTGAAACTCAAATGTTTATTTTTAGGACTGAATGAAACAGTTTAGTTAACCTTTCCCTTTAAAGACAGTTAGATTCCTCATGATCTTAAAATTTGGCTGACATATTGATGGATTACTTTCACTTGACAATCTCCATGTTTAGATTATAAAATAAAATGAAATATTCATTGTATGTAAATGGTCCTTTTTGGTTATTTAGTTGCATGTTTACTCAGAATAAATCTAGCATCGAATAACAAATGGTTTTTAGATGTATTCCTGGAACTGACAGCAAAATTTTTATTTTAAATATTTTTTTCTTTAACAGAATATACTTCTGATACACCACATTACTATGCTTTTAAAATTGCAAAAGTAACTAAATTGTAGAATATACTGTATTCTACAATTTTGTTACTATAACAATTATACGCGATGTTATTTTTGCAATTAGACGTGAAACATAGATCAAATGCGAAATTTATTCATAAGTACCAAAATAGGTATATCCAGGAATATTTAAAAGAAATATAAAATCATCCACAGTACTCAAGCTATATCGAAGCAGAAATATCCGCAACCAGGGCTCATGAAATACGGTCTTCTGGTCGCCATCGGCGACCCATATATTTTAACTGGTGACGATGTTTTCAACTTTTACGGAAATTCAACAAATTTTATTTTATTTTATTTTAATATTTCGGAAAAAGTTGGTTCTAGAGTTGGGCGCAGATTCTACTCACCGCTCTTCCCACCACGTTTCACAACCCGGTGTTGAACCAATGTATCATTTTAGAGTGTCTAATTACACTGCTTCTGTTCCACCTGCTTTTCGACCCGGTGCTGAATCGTTGTGCTGGTGTAATAATATATCGATAGTAATGATGCTTCGGTTTAGAGAAAATAATAGAACCAATTGGATAATGTTAAATTTAAATATATGTTTTCAGATTTATCATCAGTCGTAATAAATATTTAGTTTTTATGCATAGAATTTTAATTTCTATATTCAAATAAATTTCAAAATCGGGGGAGTAAAGAGCGGGAAGGGTAGGTATTCTTTACCGGCTACCAGAAATGTTTGATGGAGATCAGTTTTCTTCAAATTCCTGGAGCCCTGCTCACAACCATCAATAATGAATACTAGATTAAAAATATCAGATTGACAAGAAAAAAGAATGTCAAATTCATCCATACCGAAAGCTTTATAATGAAAAATGAACAGCAATCAATGTTATTAATATTTGAAAAAATTCTGAAAAAAAAATGAAGAGCAATCTTCTCTGAAATCGTACGTACTTCATAGAGCAAAAATATAGCAATATTTCGAAAACTGTAGTAGATATATTTATAATAATTTAATATATGTTATTTAAATTCACTGAGTATTAGAACTGTGTGATATATTGATAAAGACGTTAAAATAGTGTCCAGTTCAAATCGTAATAAAAATTTCTACAATTCCTCTATAATAGTGCATCACGGATACCTTGTTGGTATATTAATACAAAACCACAGTAATATCAAAGTCATGAACGATGAAATAGCACAGAAATTGAAAAAAAATAAAGGTTCTTGCAAATTTGTATAAATTTTGTGAATTTTTTTTTATTGTTTCTATCTCTGCTTGGGTGATATCCAACATTTCCTGAATTCTTGGTTTTCTGCTGTATTAATGTAGTAGCATTCCACTATGCTGAATGTAGTTTTAAAAGAAAAAATGTGCTTATTTCATTTGTAGCAGTGAGCTTCTTAAAAAGAAACATAAATGTAAAATTTTATGATATAGTTGCCCGTGACTCATGAACTGGATGGTCCTTTGCACACGGGTATGAATTTCTAGAAATACTTGACAAGGAATAACATGAGGGATAGTGGAGATCGTAATAGAAAATCGAATAATTTATATGGGGTTGGATTATTATTTTGTCTTTTATATTTCCAGAGTCCAATAACAAATCAACAGGTTTTGTGGGTATAGGTTTAGTTTTTTTCGAAAATTGATGCGCTATAGAGCGAGGTTCTTAATTTTAGTCTAAGCTCTATTCAGATTTATATTCATCCATAATTACGTTGTTTCCCATTCTCTTATTAGGCAAAGCTGACTCAAATGAATATTCCTCATATGTAAATATGAATTTATTTAACTTACTCTTCTTTCAGTTGGCAGCAAAATTATTGAATCACACATCTACATTTTTCATAGTTCTTTTTTTAAGTTTGATCGATAATTTTTATCATCAACTTAGTTTTTATAAACAGCATTAGACTAAGATCATGATTCGACAAATATCTACCCATTAAGTGCACATCTTTTAAATAGGAATTATTGTTAATGCTTCAATAATTTTACTACCGACTGTATAATGGTCCACGTCACTGATGTGATCTTAACTGGGCAATTTTTCTTACTTGACAAAAGCTAATCCCACGTATAATGAAATGTGCTCTGATCTAATCTCTACTCCGGCAATTTTTGTATACTTGTGATTTTATATTTATTATTTTTATTGGTGCATGTTAGCACGTTAATATTAAGAAAAACATTTTTTTTTTTTCAAAATATTTTCATAAAATACCCGAACATTTTAATAGCTCTAACTAATCTGTATCATGCTGTATATGTTTGTCATTGTAATTTTTTTTTCAATATATTCCTAAAAATATGTAGTAATATTGTCAAGTAATGAAAATTTAAACTTTTATTTTAATACTGTCAAATAATCGAAGTGTAAAATTCATGAATTTATAAATTTATATTTTTTAAATATATGTTAAAATATTGGTAATATTTTTTCTTGTTTAAAGTATTAATTTAATATAATTAACTATGGATCTCTAATGAGAAAAAAGAATGAGTCAAAATGAAGCATGGATATCACTACCATTTAAATATAGCGCTTAATTTAAATATTATTTTTGTTTCCAACAAATGCCGATCAGGGGTCGATCCAGGCAAAATATGGGTCCCTTTTGCGGTCACTTCACAAAATTCAAATTCATGAAAAGGGATCATTCACAAATTTTAAATCTATAAAAAGGGACCCTTCACTAAATTCAAATTTATAAAATGAGTCCTTCCGCAAGTCAAATGATCCTTTTGTCAAATGTTTTCAGTATTATTTTTAATTAAATCTTTTTTTTGGCTCTAAGAAAATCTATAAACTATACAGCGATTTTTTATATACAGCGATTGTAAAAATGAAAGATTTTACACAATATTTTACTTTTTCACAAAAGGATTTTATTTTTCACTGAATACATAAAAAATTCACAAAAATATTTTGTTTTTCACAAAAAAGGGACCCAAAAATTAAAACCTGGATCGACCTCTGCCGTTATCATACTTAATATCCAACTGTGAAAACTAAGTCTTTAACAAATGAGTAAAATATTGTTTGAGTCCATATAGCAGACATTACGTCATGTTAATTAGATTTTAAGACATTAGTGAATACAAGTAAAAACCTCTTCAATCCCACCCCCCACCCCCCTTTTTATAGGGAGGAGAGGGTGAAAAGCTTGGGCAATAAATAAAATGTTATTATTTGTATCTAATCTCTATCAATATGCAAGGCTCGAAATTCTGACAATACACATAGGAAAAATTCAGGTATTTCTCAGTGCTTTATGATTTTTTAATTCCTGCTAATTCAATTATATGCAGATTTCATTGGTAGTAATTATATTTATAAATTATAATCATTAAATTAAGAACATTACAGTTTCTTTAAACAATTGAAGAATCATGCATTACACTTCTTAATTAAGAATGTTTATATACTACAAAAGAAAAATATTAGAACAAGATAATCGCAATTTCCAGAGCTTTTCTTTTATTTATTTTGGTTCAACTACTGATATTTGATTACTATCAAAAAATTCTAATCAGAAACCTTAAGTAAAAGTTCACTATATTAAAATGTATCAATTTATTTTCATATAAATTTCATTGCAAATAAGTGAATATTAAAAACTTTTTTTTTTTTTTCTTTTACGAAAATTATAAATGTATAATTCAAACAATCTGTAGAAATAAAATAGTTGCCTTCTGGCGCTTTGCTTTTATAAAAGCTTTATAAACTGTTTTTCAACCTAATTAAAATTTCAATATATTAAATATAGGTAAACTCTTTGTAGTAATCAGTTAAATAAAATTAACTATTTCTTGCACTTTAATATTTAATCATTTGTAACAAGCCTTTTGAGCGACTTTTATCAGTGATCATTTGTTTAAATTTAATGATGGCTTTAATGGCTTAGGTAAATATACGATTTTAATAGCATTTTAATTGCTGAGCTAAAATTTGGAAACTAATGCTATAAAGTATAACTTTATGTATATATATATATATATATATATATATATATATATGCGTGTGTGTGTGTTTGTGTGTGTGTGAAATTATAATGTATGTTTTCAGTCATATAAAAGTTGATATATATATATATATATATATATATATATATATATATATATAATAAAGATGATCTATTAAGCATAGTAGTAGAAGCCAAGCAACAGATACAAGATCATTGAAACACCAATGACCAATAAGATTTAAAGTAAGTTGCCAACTATACAGTTATTTTCAAATGTTCCAGGGCCAGTGACAAAAAACACTGTCGCAAAACTTCACAACACTACAAGAATCATAAAATAAATTTTAAATCAGTAATTAACATATAGAAAAAATTAGAGAAATTACAGAAATAATATATATATATATATATATATATATACCGGGTGATCCAAAAGTCAGGACGAACTTTAAAAATGAATAATTCGAAAACGAATCAAAATACAAAGATACGGTTTCCACCAAACGGATGAAAAAGAAACCTGGATTTGTGTGGCAACGGAAAAAAGATTAGTTCTGTTGGCGGCCAACAGATGGCGCTATAGTATTTTATTTCACCAAAAGATGATTTACAAATGAAAAAAATGTTGGCAGCTTACAAGTCAGCCTAATTACAGTTAATTAGTACTACTACAGTAACTGTTCAATGTGCTGTCCATCATTCAGAAGTACAGCTGTGAGACGATTCACCACATCGTTCACAGCATTTATTAGCATTCATTGCGTTATGGAAGACAGATTTTGGTGGATGGCATCTCTCAGTGCTGCTAGTGATGACGGTTGGTCGCGGTACACTTTTGAATTCAAGAATCCCCACAGCCAAAAGTCACAGGGTGTCAGATTGGGAGAACTTGGAGGCCATACGTGATTAAAGTAGCGACTGAGAATAAGAAAGGATTTCTTCATCATTTTGTTCAATGCAGAAGACATTATTGTTCCTTTGCTATCTTGCCTACCTTTGATGTAGCGATATGCTCGCAATGCTGCGGTGGCACTTTCCGAATTCTTATAATACAGTTTAACTAAGAGGGCTTTCTCAACTATAGACAGCATTTCAATGCATATAAGCTTCGACTACCATTACCTGCTGCAGTTGCTCCTTTTTATGTCGTTTGTTGCTATGCATAATCCTACATCAGAAATCCGACAGCGCCATCTGCTGGTCGAGTCACAGAACTGTTTTTTTTTTTTTTTTTTCGTTGCCACACAAAACCCGGTTTCTTTTCTCTCCGTTTGGTGCAAACCGTATCTTTGTGTCTTGATTCGTTTTCGAATTATTCATTTTTAAAGTTCGTTCTGACTTTTGGATCACCCGGTATATATATATATATATATATTTTTTTTTCCGAAATTTGAAATAGGTTACCATTTGACCGAGATCGTATACTTAGTATAATTTGAGACAAAAGCACCTTAAAGATATTTTACAGATGAAAAGTAACTGTCAGTTTTTAATACATGCGTAATACTTTCTTCATTTATCGTTACCAAAAGCTTTTTGTGTAATTTTTAATAGTATGGCGTCTCCTGAGTGGCGTTTTGGGCTATGTCCATACGAATGGCCAGAAGCAGTCCGTTATCATGAAGAGCACATTCATCTGATCGACAGTTGAAATGTTTTCAAATCTACGTTATTTTTCAGAATAAGTTATTTAACCAATATACATAATAGCAAACTTTCGAACTTTTTCGCTATCGGAAAATGTTTAAAGAATTTTTTTTTATATTTCTGTCACAGTTTTTACTGAATAAATAAAATTCCTGTTAAAATTTTCCGCTAACCAAAAGTTCTAAATTTTGGAATTATACCAGTATGATGAATTAATATTCCATTACAAAGTACTGTCTTTAGCAAATATATTGAGATATCCCAAAACGTTATTCTCATGACGCCACTGACCCAAACATATATTGGCTTACTTATTGTAATGTAACACATCTTAGAGAATTTTTTACCATTTATTGTGCTAGATATATTTAATAAAATATCACCTAATAATACATTATTTTTTTTTCATTAAAAGGTGTAACCCAAACTCCAAATTTAATGCAGGCATAATATTTTCTTCTATCATTTTTATCATATTCTTTACACTTAAAAATGTGTTTGAATTACACATTTTATTGCAATAAACAACAACAAGGGGAAAAAAAGGAATTTTTCACCATTTATTTATTTAAATGCATGTCTCCATGTTTCAAACGAAATTTCATCGCTAATTGTTTATTAAAAGAATAGGCTATTTAATACTTCCTTTTTCTGCAATAAAAGAAGTACTTAATATTAATATTAATTTTATGTTACTTTTTTCTTTCGTAAAAATTTTTAAGTTAATTTTAATCTATTTAAGCGTATGTATTTTTTATTATTATTATTTAAATGTCAGTTATAGATTTGATTTTAAATCCCTTTTTGAAACACATCAAATCTGTAATTAATCTACGAAAAAAAAAAACGCAATATTTAAATAAAAACTGCATTTTTTGAAAGTCAGTAAAATTA
The DNA here is from genome assembly GCA_963930645.1 of Salticus scenicus. Taxonomy (NCBI): domain Eukaryota; kingdom Metazoa; phylum Arthropoda; class Arachnida; order Araneae; family Salticidae; genus Salticus; species Salticus scenicus. The sequence goes on along the minus strand of OZ005651.1, from coordinate 250,841,004 downwards.
TTTCTTTTATTTGGAATAATATTTTTTGATGATGTAGAAATAATATTTTAATAACAATAAATAAATATTCTTATTTAAATGATACATATTTACAAATTATATTTATTTCGAATTTTTCATACAAAAAAGATCTTGAAAAGCTACGGATAAAGAGAATTTTTGATATGATGCTGTTCTTAAGAAAGCGAAATTTCCCTCGAGAATACAAAACTTCAAAATATACGAATTTTATTGATATATCAAAAAACATTTTTCATTGCAACTTTTTTCTTTTACATTTCTTGTACATTCTACATTTTTTGACAAATTTTAATCATGTCTATGTCAGTGATATGAAATGCGTTTAAAAAAAAATATTTTGTAGAATGAATTTAAAATTCTATGATAAATTTCATGTGTGAAAACATTTTGAAAATAAACATTAATAACATAACAAGTGCAATTTGCGAAAAAAAAAAAAAAGAATAATATCTTATATTTTTCGTGTTTATAAATGAATTTCTTTTGAGTTATCAAATTTACTTTAAAAAATAAGAATGATAAACGGAAAAATATATGTGATATAACAAGAAACATTTTGTATGAATTCAACTTCCTTAATAGAAAAAATATTTTATTTTTATTTTTATTTTTGTACAAAAAAAGCTGCGTTTGAATTGTTTTAACTTTTACTTTCCATAAATATGTTCGTATTGGTTTAAATGTTTAAAATCTTGAGAATTATATCTAATAATATCAACACTCTATTATTTTATAATACACGCTTTCGTATTACAGTTTTTCGGCGACCATTGACCAGACATGTTCAACTGTTAAGAAATCAGGAAAACAGTCGAACACGTTCCGTTTCATAAAAAAAGATGCAGACTACACAGAAATCATGCGGTCGTGCATCGCCTTGCTTTAACATAGTGTTACGGGGACCTAGAAGATAGGGCAGAGTCATGGCCTTAACATATCACAAATGTAACGGCAGCTATTTAGAGTACCGGAAATACGAATAAGACATGATCCAAAAGTTTATCCGATGGAGCCCCATACCATCTCTTCAGGTGATATATCTGCAGGATAATGTCCAGTTCCAGCTGCTAATATGCGTTTTCCACGGTGCCGCCAAATACAAATGCGTCCATCTTCATTCTCCAATTAGAACTGTGATTTGACTACACGCCATATCTGCGTCTAGGTTCGTCTTTGATCACACCATTGGAGGCGCTCCTGTCTGTGATTTAGCTTCAAGGGTAGTCGAAATCTTGGTCTCTGCATACTGGCTCATTACCTGGAGTGATGGCACTGGGTTCTATTGGATTACGTCTCGATCATTTCTTGTTCGCATTGTCGGCACTCTTAATTGCAGCTGTTACATTTTTGAGGAGCTAATGCCCGTAGCTTTTCCCTATATTCGAGACCTTCCTAATGGAACATTTCAGCAGGGAAATGCACGGCTGTATGTTTCCCGTATTGTCTGGACCTTTTTTACTACACGCTCTGCTGATATCTCAACAATTGAAAACGTATGGACAATCGTTGTCAAGAGACGCGCCACTTCTCTCCAGTAACTACGGTAGGTGAACTGGGACATCTTTTGTAAGTTACAAGAAATGCTGTACTCGTACATGAGATCCAAACTCTTTGCGACTTAATGTCCATGCAGATTAATGCCGTTATTGCTGAGAGGTGTGGCTGATCTGGTTATTGATTTTTTAGGAACTATACCTTCACATTTTATGAAAATTTAATCGCTTGTTCATTGCGTCAAATTAATATCATTCTGATATTTGTACTCCCTCTTGCTACAGTAATTTTAATAATATATGTACATAGATGTGAGTATGTTTTTCTACAGAATATACACTTGTGTAACTATCGTACAATGCATAAAAATATACAAAATTTTTTACAACCCTAAAAACCTTGAATCTTTTGTACATGCTCTCGAAAAACACCCTTAATAACAGACGTTCTTGTATTTAGTGGTTAAAACAATATTGTGTTCTACAAGTGGAACAGAAATGTATCTTTTAAAGGACAAAAAAATACTTTCTCTGTATTTTTTTCTGAACTTGGATATGATTGTGAAATAAGGCTCAAATTATGCTAAATTTTCAGCAAACTTGGGTTTTGCAAAATCAATCAAGTATTGTGAAAATTTATCAAAACAATTGCTGAAAGTAATTCAATAAGAGGTACAGTTATGTGATACAATTTTGCGATATTCTAATTTTCTTGCTATAAACAATACCTTAAATAAATGACATGCCATCCTTTTCTGCTGACTTGTGTTACCTGCTGTCTAAAATTTGGGGATTTTAAAGTAAATTATAATCCATTGTGAATATTCGCGTACGCTAGTAAATTAGTATTTTCCCCCTCAAATTACCTTTTTTTCTAAAAATCCATAATATTTTTTTTCCGTGTATACGTTTTGGGAATCAATTAGATGAATATGAAGAAAAAATCGAATTTGACCTACTGACAGTTACATTAGGTATAATAATGACGCAATCGTCTACCAGGTTCTTGAAAGCTTATTATATCTTGCCAGCAGTCGTCTTAAGTTAGCGCAGTTAAATAATTATGACAGTAGTCTCGCGTAGGCGCGATTCCTTCACAGATACGACCGCTCCAAGTTAACAGTGATCTATAGAGTAAATTGACACTGAGATTTCGTGTTGTTTTATTTTGTATATAAAAACATGCCATCTTCGTTATAAATAGAGAATTATACCAGCTGAAACACGAGCGCAGTGAATCTACTCATTGCTATAAGCACACACTCCTCAGGATTTTAGTAGCGTGAAAGTTCTATTCAGGTACTGTTGGCTGTTTCCCCTTGCAGAACATACAAATTTCCTCGTCAGTGAAGCACAGCTCAAAGGCATCCCAAGGATTTCCTAGACATCCAAAACAATTTCATTTTTGTAAATTTTAATTAAATTTAAAATTTATTAAATTGGATTTTTTTCTACATTACTATTTACCTTTTAGGTATAAAATGCATCAGTATATCGGCTGAGAGGGTGCGCTGATATATTACAACTATCACTAGTTATGGGAAGGATATACCTCAGCTTGTATAATTTATATCTTTACCAGATGAAATATCCGCAAAAAAAAATATAGGCATAGGGAACAAGAGAAACAAAACAGGGTGAGTAACAGGGATTTTGTAATGCCTAATAGTTATCAGCATTTTCAAATATTAAAATTTCAAATTTTTGAATACTAGATCCTCCTACTAATAATATTTGAACTTTCAATGTACGTGCAAAAAGTATCCCCGTAAACCAAGTAACAAGAATTTCTAGCTTCTAGATTTGTACAGTATATTTATAAATAAAATAAATTTAAAATTATGTTACTGTTAACTTTTAATCAATAAATAAACTTATTTTTTTTTTAATTTATAATTCAATTAATTCAACACTTTTAACTATTCTAATAATTGATCTCGAAAATATAACTTTTTGATGGCATTTTAATAAATATAACAGTCGCATCGCTTAGCAAAAGATTTCAGTATATTAAGAAAAATATTCCCAGTAGTATTGCAATGGCACCACACACACACACACACACACACACACACACAAAAGATGCTTATATATTAAAATGGCCATTATATATAAATTATGTTTCATTACGTGACTACGAAAGAGCCAAAAAAAAAATCATATCTCAGGCATCCGATTCAAACTGGAATAAGTGAATGACGTCTTACCTGAAAATATATTTCTTCCAGTTTTCGCACTTTAAGTCTGGATTTTTGAAAATTTTAGAAACAACACTTTTGGAACAGTTTCTAAGAGCATCCCTGCAAGGTGTTGAAGATATTTATTGGGGGCAGCGCTAAGCCACCAGACGTGAAAGCCCTTTCGGCCTCCCTACAGAAGAGGAGGCTGTTTCCAAAAGAACCGTCTTAGTACGCACTCACATAATTTGTTTTATGAACAGATCTAGTTTCGATTCTGTAGCTCTAGTAGATTTTACTGTGCGCTTATGAGTCAGTGAGTGAGTGAGTACTCTCTTATATATCTGTCGTCTAGTTGAAAAATCGACCATCTCCAAAAAATATTATTTTGAGGAAAAGCTGAGTTTTTGCCACACTTTGCAAAGGAAAAAAAAAGGAACCAAAACGTTTTAGTTTTATAATTATTAGGGCAGTATATTTGAAAGCTCGAAATAAAGTGTCAGGGACACGTGATGGAAGGGTATTATTCAAATTTTCATTTTGGATTTGGTCACATTTGAAACTAATTTTGGAATTGGCCAGTTTTGCAACAAACCAGAATTTAATTTTAGCTGAATTTAATGTCAATATTGGATTTTTTGGGTTACAAATACACAAAATGTTTTACAAAATTAAATTTTATTTCTCAATAACTCAATTCTGTCATCTGATAAAAAAAAAAATCTGATAAAAGAAATAACTGGTATCCGTAACAAAAAATAACTACAAAATTATGAAAATGTATTGCAAATGGTCCGAAATTCAGTAATCACGAGCTATTGTTTAATAAGGTGGAAAAGTTTTCGAATTGTAAACAAACTTACATAATCACATAGCTATAACATGCTGAATCATGTTATTAAATTAATAACATTTATGATATTTAATTATGTTATTAAGTTAATAATATGTTATTAATTAAGCATAAGTTGCTAAACAAGATACTAATGTTTAACGTACACAAACATCAAACCGTCTCAATTATATATATTAAAAGCAAACACGTTTTATTTATGAGACAAAAAATTTTTAAGTTAAAATACACTTAAAAAACAAAAATTACATATAAAAACAATTAAAATCAGACGTTTCGAAACCCGTCCGGGTTTCCTCATCAGTAATACAACACAATATGCAAACAGGACATGAACACTCAAGGAATTTAAAGGAGTACGGAATATTGAGGAGCCAGTGCGCATGCTTCATTGATAGTGTGGAGATGCTTGGCAGTGTGCCAGCTCTCAAGGAAAATACGTGATTTATAATTATGAACACAGTGTTCACAGTGTTCATAATTATAAATCACGTATTTAATAATATAATAATATAATTATAAATACGTATAATTATAAATACGTGATTTATAATTATGAACACAGTGTTCACAGTGTTCATAATTATAAATCACGTATTTTCCTTGAGAGCTGGCACACTGCCAAGCATCTCCACACTATCAATGAAGCATGCGCACTGGCTCCTCAATATTCCGTACTCCTTTAAATTCCTTGAGTGTTCATGTCCTGTTTGCATATTGTGTTGTATTACTGATGAGGAAACCCGGACGGGTTTCGAAACGTCTGATTTTAATTGTTTTTATATGTAATTTTTGTTTTTTAAGTGTATTTTAACTTAAAAATTTTTTGTCTCATAAATAAAACGTGTTTGCTTTTAAGATACTAATGTTATCAATTAATATTATGTTATTACAAAGTGATTGTACATTGTCTTTAAACTTTGGCTTTATTCCTTTTTCCCGACGTAATGTCACATTTCCTCTTCCTTCATTGATTAGAAGATACTTCTTTTATAAACTTCTCAATTGTAGAAGAAAACACGAAATTCAATTGTTAGAAATTTTGTTTGCACCAAGAAAGAGTAGTCACAGGCGATTGAAAACACGATAACACTAACCGAATCAACAAGTGTGCTACTTTTGTCCGGTGCTGCACAATCGCTATCTCACAGATATGGAGGTGATCGGTTTTGAAACTCATTAGCCTTAGGATTTGACCGTTTTTGCAGCACATCGTAATTTTCAAACGTAAGTAACACAAGAATGGATCGGCTTTGGCATGATTTCTTGTTTTTAGATAGCGAAAACGTTTAGTTAGAACTGAAAAAAAATAAAAATAAAAAGACGCTTTTTTCGAAATTTAAGGAGTTGGTTGGTTTTGAAACTAGTCGACATATATATATATATGTATAACCCAGTAAACATAGTTTAATATTTAATTATTTAAATGCATTAAAATATAATTGTTTAAACACTCATTTTTTGCTTTTTTTAACACAAATTACGATGTCTTACTCAAATTTACTATCTATTAAAAATTGAAAATAGTACATGGTTTATTAAATAATTCGCAAAATAATTCAGTTTTCTATCAGATATTGAAATTTAACTAAATCCAATATGCACACTTAATTTAATTTACTAGATATATCTCAGTCATAAATTTTACTTCAGGTACAATTTTTCCTTAATTTAATTAATCAAATGAAGCATATCTGAACGAAATCCAATGAAAATCTGACAATAGTGAAGATAGTTATAATGATACCAAGAATACTTTCCCGAATTAGTTTTAGGCAATTGATTTCTCTAAAACCATCGTTCTTTGATCTAAACTCATCATTTCACAAAATATCGAACACACATCGAAAATAAATTTAAGAGCAGAGAAAAACTAAACCCTTTTTTCAGCTATAGCTGAAAGAATTGTGGTGATGAGCACTTACTCTAATTCTTGAAATTACCTTAGATTTCAATTCTTTTTCTTTTCCTACCTAAAGTATCATTTATTTATTCTGAACTTCATTTCGGATTTTTTCCTTCAAAATTATTCTGCTCAAATGATGATGTAAGATTATCATAAGTATAATTATATAAGGTTATTTAAAATATTATATATCTTTATGCTTTTTGATTAGCTGTTCTACGCTCCTTTTAATTAAGAATTATTTCTTTGATGCAAATTACATAAAAAACGCTATGTTTAAAAAGTCAAAATAATAATAATAAAAAGTGTTGGTTGTATTTAACGTCACACTAGCACTGCACAAATGGTAATTGGTGATGATCTGGGACACACCGCTAAGGATGGTCCGGAGACACGCCATCACAATTTTTTCTTCACAGAGGGGATGGCTCCCCTGCTTCTGTGACCCCCACAGGTATAATTTGAATGGGGGCATGGAGGACATTGCGATCACGACGGATTTTACGTGCACCAGCAACCATTAGTGTACACGATAGTCTTTGGCTGGCTCGAGTATCGAACACGCAATCTTTCTTTATGAGCTCGGTGCTCTACCGACCGTGTTACCGCTGCCCAATAAATAAATGAATAAACGGTTATACTAAATGTATGTAAAACACATTGAAATTTGAATAATTCAAGATTAAAGACTTTGTAATGATAATATAAAATTGTTACTTTTAGTTGCTTTTCTGTTTGTAAAATATTTTCTGATTTGAAAAAATAGCGCAGCAACAAGTCACATTTGCGGTTGTTTGGTACCAAAGGCTGATGTTTACTTAAAAACAAATTGAGTCGCGAAAAATTGATTAAAAAAAAAACTGAAAAAGTACACAAACTGAAAACTTGTAACCACGTTTCCTAAAACTAGCAGTGAAGAAGAGTCGAAAGGCTTGGAGGGCAGCCAAATTGACCTGCCGTTTGGAATTTGGGAAACATCCAACAATTCTGTGCTTTCTTATCGCTTATTTCCTCTCAATGATATTACTATCACCCCTATTTTAACACAGGACTTGTTGAGTCAGCAGCACTTCCGAAGAAGCATCATGGTTTCGAGAAACTTACAGTCGGTAACAAAAGTCTCCGAACACTAGCAAAATTTCCTATACAAAAAAAGTACACTTAATACAGTTTTGTTAAATAAGTTCTTGTCGAATCCTGTTTTTAGACTGACTAAGAACAGGATTCTCGACACGGATTTATTTAATAAAACTGTATTAAGTGTACTTTTTTTAACACTCTTTTATTAGCTTCACCTATGCATGTATGTTTGTATGTATGTTTGTATGTTTGTAACCGCTCTGAGAGCAAACAAAAATTCTATATTGTAAAAAAAGACTTTCTCTACGTGAACGCCTTGGCTGAGAGGTATAGCTCCGCGCTACGAACCTAAAGGTCTAGCATTCGATCCCAGTCAGGGGAAATTTTTAAAAATGTTTTTTCTTTAATTCTAAATTATTTTAATTAAAGATTTAAATGTATGTAAATATTATGGTGTGTCACTCACACGATTTTCTCTTACCCTGCATTTTAATACTAAGATAGATATTTTGTGCGTTTTAGTTCACATTTCTATAAAAGCGTGTTCTTTTTTAAAACTATAGTATTATTATATAGGAATTTTTGCTAGTGCTCGGAGACTTTTGTTACCGACTGTAGTTGAAAAATAATTCATGAAAAATGTTTTCACATAATTTAAATCTTGTCTCGTTGCTTGTGAATAGACAGCGCTGTTTTCTTTTCAATTCCTAGGCACCTGGTTTGAATCCCAGTCAGGCATGGATGTTTGCAGTGATTCGAAATTCATTTTAAGCTTTAGGTCCTTGTCTAATGAGTCTAAATGTGAAAAATATGACCTTAAAAAGATAATCCCAAAACCAAACTCACTGCTTGCATAGTTAATGCCAGTTTTTATCAGTAACTTTCTGTTTTCTGGCTAAACTAGTTTTATTCGTTATCAAATTAATCAAATTATCTTTAACATTTTTTAATTGATTTAATTTGATAAAATGTAACGAACAACTTTCGGGTGACGTTTGAAATCGTTTTATTAAAGGATACTTTAGAATGTCTGCATTAAATAGAGAAAAATCGTTATAATTTGGAATTAACTTAACTGAAGAAATACAGATTTGCTCTCACAATGTTAAATTTCGGGGGTAATATTCAAAAATAATTTAATGTTTAATTTTATGTGATATTATTCCCCCCAAAATAATTCTTAATTATAAAATAAAAGTGCATATATTTCCGAATAATATAATTATAAAATAAAAATGCATATCTTTAGAAATACTCCTCTCATAATCTACATAGTATATCGATATTTAAATATACCAATAATACCTTACTCAGACCAAGGTACTTGGTACAAACAATTGTCCTTAATCCTTAATCGACTATCGTAACCCGATTTTTTCCCCCTGTTGTTGTTGTCGTATGCCACTCGGAAATTCCTTGCCCCGGTAGTGGAACTATCCGGATTTAAGGCAAGAGGGGGATGCGCCTTCCGTTTCAAAGGAGCACCACTTAGGGAGGAAGAACGACTTTTAGCTCCCGAAGCTGGCGAAAGATGGCAGCACCAGCCGAACAACAGGAACTCTAAATTTGATCCGGATGAAAGCCGAGTTAAACCCATTTTCCCCTGTTGAGTACTTGAAAGGATTTACTTTTATTTTGTAACGGCACATTTATGAAGACAAAATGTATAACTCGTTTAAAATACTTAAATGAATAAAAATTATTATTATTGTTATTTTTATTTATTTATTTTATTTATTTATTTATTTATTTTTACTCCATTTCAGCTTTCTCAGAATTAAAAATAGAGATATGTATTCTACTTCCTTTCTTTTAAACTTCGGTTCTTATAATAAAAATATTCTTGAATATGATTGAAGTTATATTTTGCAATAGATCTTGTCCTGAAATGTTTTTGGTATTTCGAATTTTCTTATTTCAAAATAGAATTTTCTTGAAAAATTTAGTAGAAGAAAATTTATAGTAAAATTTCTGTTCTATTTTTAAAATGTTGCATACCTCTGGTATGTTTGTTTGTTTATTGATAACATATACATCAGATTTGTATGCTTGACTTGCAGTCCGCTTGTAAATCTTCGTCAGATAATTGCTGATAGCACATGACAGAATTACAATACGAAGAAATGGAAAAACACCCAGGGCCAGCGCGGGAATCCCTTTCTCCTACTCTCGAAGGCGATTAGCAGTGTGGTAACCACTCGGCCACAGAGGGCCCATAACCTCTTCTATCAAATATAACTTGTAAAATATAAACAGTCCAATTCTTCTCTTCTGGAGCATCTATAAATTTTTCGCAGAATAAATTTTCATCACATTTGCAACATAATATTATATTGTATACATTATACTTTAAAATAGTTAAAAGTAATTCTAGTTTCTTCGCGTGGGTGTAACTAAAGTGGGTGTTTACGTACATATTCAGACTAGAACGAAAAAAAAAAAAAAAAAATCCCTAGCAACTGACTTCTCGTGAATGTATTCCGAAAAGAAAATGAGATTTTTTAATTTTTTAATTCTATTTAGATTTTTGGTATATTTTTTTTAAACAAATATTTTTAACTGGATTTTTTTCCTTGTATAAGTTCATTATTATGTTTCCTATGGTCAACATTTATCGATCACCTTGCAGAACTAAAAAGCTGTTTTAGAATAAAATTAGTTACAAAATTATTTTCAAATTTGCCATCTGATTTTTATGTTTTTCAATTAATAACCATATTTATTTTTGTTTAAATAAACTATCAAACTGCGGACAGCTATTATGCAATTTATATATACAGGTGTCCCATAAAGCTGTAGACATATTAAAAATTCATAACTTTTGAAAGAATTCATAGAATTGAACGCGGTTTGCAAAGAAATCACTTCGTGAAGGGGTATTTTTTTTTTTTTTTTTTTTTTTGTAAAGAAAAAATATTAATTAAGCTATTTCTAGATAGAGGGTGCTGTGCGTGACCAGATCGCACATTTTCATGAAAAACTGTATTTATTCGCATAAAAATGTTTACAGGCATATAAATTCTATTATATGTGTCTGTCGTCACCACAAATTACAGTTTGCAAACGAGTTATAACACTGCTAACTTCAGCTTCAGTTGGCGGTTCTTACCTTACATCTTCACCTATAACGCTTTATCCACCAAGTCAGTATCGCAATTAAAACTTCATGTATGCACAAGTAGGAGATAAAATAAGAAGTAAACTGTCCTAATCACAAAATTGTACAATTTATAGGAATTTAATTTGCATATTTTTCAGTTACATCCGTGCGAAAAATTTAACTATTTGACTTCGTCGAAAAAAAATTAAACTATATTTTTTTCTTTACAAAAAAAAAAAAAAAAAAAAAAAAAAAAAAAACCTTCACGAGAAGGTTTTTTTCGCAAACCGCTTCAAAATTTTGCTTTTTTTTAATATTATGACTTGATAATGTAACAACAGCAAATTAGATAAATAAATAAATAAACTCGTTATTAGAAAATAGAAATGTTAGAAATTAATGTTTTTAAAACTATTTAAGCCATTGATAAGTATAAAATTACTTGAAATAAAATTAAAAACGGTTTATTCTTTGCAATATAGAATTTTGCATAAATCTTTGAAATCTTTAAAGTTAAATACAGGTTTATTCATAGAGCAAAGTATTCAAAGTATTTAAGAAATGCCGATTAAAACATCTTCATACATTTATTGAAAATTTAAACTTCAAATCGCTGTTTTATTAACCTATGAAAATAAAAATTCATTTAATTAGTTTCGATGCAGATGGTCTTTAAACTTTTTAAAGTGTGTTCTTAAGTGGCAACAATAAAAATGAAAAGGGTTAATTAATGTTTTTTTATGTAGCTAAATTTTGTGTTAATAAAATAAATTTTGAAAATGTTCACGCAAATAAATTTTCGAAATTTATTTTTCAAATATATTATTTCACATAAATGTATCAATTATATGCAAAATAATAATTAAAAATTTGAAAATAATAATAATAATAAATAAGGGAAATGTATTGGAGAAAGCATTATATGAAATAAAATATCTACAATTTCTGTTGAAATTCTGGACAGCTGAAAAATTTCTCTTAATTAAAAGATAAATTAAAAATGCATTTATTTTGTTTTAATGCAGACACTCCTTAAGCATTCAAAAGGGTGTTCTGAATTGGAAACTAAAAACAATTATATGTATTAATTATTGTTGTTTTATGCAGTTAGTTCTTATATTTATAAACTACGAGGTCTGTCCAATAAATACGCCAACTGGTGCCATCTGTCGGCCATGACGCGGACTATAGTCTCGCTCACTAGCGGTCACTGAGAGCCAATGAACCATCAGTGCATGGCGGAACGTCGAACTATGCGTATTGTGCCAGTTGTGTTAGTTTTTGTTGTCCTTGTTTTTACTCTGTGTCGAAAATGGAAATTGACGAAAATAATAAATTATTTTTCTTACAGTTCTCAAGCGTTTGAGAGATCGCGTGCGTCGTGTGCGACGAAATTTGACTCAAGGCGATGGATGGATCCTTCACCATGACAATGCACCTGCACATTCAGCATTGATTGTTCGCCAGTTTCTGGCAAAAAATTCAATCACCATCCTTTATCATCCTCCTTATTCGCCAGATTTCGCCCCATGCGACTTTTTTTATTTCCAAAATGCAAAAATGTGATGAGGGGACATCACTGGGAAGATGTGGACACAATAAAGAAAGAAACGACAAGAAAACTAAAAGGCCTGACTCCCGAGACTTCCAAGGGTGCTTTGAACGGTGGAAAAGAAGATGGAATAAGTGCATAGCAACGGATGGAGAGTACTTTGAAGGGGACAAAATCGATGTAGACTAAATTTTGCAAAATAAACTTTTTATCGTCTTAGTTCGCGTATTTATTAGACAGACCTCGTACATTTTGGAAATATTCACGTATATGAACATTTTCGAAAAAAATTAATTAATTACACGAAATTCGAAAATTGAAAAAAAATCTCGATGAGGTGCGCTCCTGCAGGGTTTAAGCCTTGGAGGAATGGTATCAGAGGATTTCTCAAACGGCATGCAAGACAAATGGAATCAAATGTTCTCTATACGAGATCGCTGTCTCAGTGGCAGCCAAAGCTACCTCAGGAGCCATATTGAATCTACCAAAATATTGGCTAGTATTGTATTATTTTATATATTTGTCATTTCTTTGACGTCTTTGAGATGTATATTTACAAAACGTTTGTCTCAAATGATCCATATTACATAATTTCACAATAAAAATGCATAATTTCTTATATAAATGTATTACTTAATGTATTTCTGCTGTTACGATTTTCGCTTCATGTTTTTTCGAACATGTCATCTACATTAGCACCATTCCTCCAAGGTTTAAGCTATCCTTTTGCAAAGTTTTTTACCTGTGCGATGAGATTCCTAAGCCCAAGAGCGCACGCGTGTAACACAAAATCAATGGATAAAATCGAAAAATAAATAAATAAACAATTCAAATTCGAATGTCGATAAATTCTCGTTGAGATGCACCCTTGTAGGGTTCCAAGCTATTACTCCGCCAAGTTTTGTAGTCCTGCTTAAACATCAGACAGCACACATGCAGACGAGAAACAACAGCAACAAAAAATAAATAAATAAATAAATAAATAATTAAAATTAAAATTAGAAAATCGAAATCTCTCGATGATTTGCACTGTTGAAGGGTTCAATCTACCCCTCTGATATGTTTCTTAACTTTGCGATTAGTAGCCTTAGCCTCAGTGCGAACACAGATAAACATGAAGAAAAATTAATGAATAAGATAGACAAGAACTAATTTCAAAAGTCGAAAAAATCTCAATGAGGCGCTCTTTGATAAGGTCAAATCTATCCTTCTACCAGTTTTGTAGATCTGCGATCAGTGGTGGCCTGAGCGACAGAGTGCACACAGACAGACAGGTAACAGAAAAAAAAATGAAGAAGTACACCTCTGCAGGATTCAATCTACGTCTTTCCCGGGTTTTGTAGTTCTGCGATCAGTGGCATAAGCACCAGAGCACAAACTTTCAGGCATGCACACATACAGGCAGAAATGCATTCAAAGGCTAAATAAAACAACAAAGTAGGCAAGGAGCTCCCTAAGGAACAAAAATAGAAGACTTGCGACTCAGCGAGAAAGAGCCGCTACACGTTGAGCTATAAAACAGTACAGCAGTCTGAGACCATATTTTACGATGGGAAAGAAAAATCTCTCACATCTAGAGCTTTACTGAAAAACATAAAGGAATAAAAATACTCAAAAATGTGTAAAATTACGTCAAATTTGAGTTGTCATATACTCAGAATAGCTCGGAAGCAATAATACTGAAATTTAAAAAATCAAATGTACTAATTATTGAGCACATTAAAATGCTTAAAAAATGGCATCTGCAATCATGAATCCTAATATCCAAAACATAGATTCTCATTGATGTAATCTTCCGCAAATCAGTATGAAACTGACACGAAATATAGTTCTGGAGGTTTGCGGAATTTATTTTGTGTTTGAAATCTTTCTGTTTAAATTTATAGAACTTCTATGAAAGAATTTCTTTTAGTTCAGCATATCATATAAATAAAAGTGAAATGGGGTCTTTTTTTTCTGTGTGTCCTTCTCTCTGTCAGCCGTCTCCAGAAAAATCTACCGCACTTATAGACTTGACATTTAGCACACACGTCTAGAATATCTCCGTGTGCACCTCGAAGCCGAATTTTCAAATTTTTAATTCGGAAGCAAGTTATTAATTAAAACGTATTAAGCTATTAATTTTCCAGACATTATTCTTTGCGTTGTAATTTTAACCTGATGCCAATCCAATAAAATTCTTACAAATTCCTCTTTCCTTTTTTTTTTTTTTTTTTTTAACATAAAATGAAACATTTCTCTGCACGTGAATAATAGCTTAAAAAAAAAAAAAAACAAGAAAGAAAAATCATGCAGAACGCATTGATTAGTAACACTTTCCAACTCTACGTAAATGTTGTATCGAATAACTTTTAATATTCTTTCCCTACGTTATCACACAACATACAGAAGGACTGAAAAATATACAGATAGACTAACTAATTTTAAAATTACTCTTAATCATTTTGGAAAGTGTTAAAAAGGCTTAACGCAAAACAAAATGCAGCCATTAGATTATAATTACAGCTTTTCATCTATCTGAATATTTTAGTGTAGCCCTGTAAATCAGAAAATTAATCATATACATTAATCATAATCAATGATTTAGATATTGGCGCAGCGCTACCTGTTGGCGAAAATTTTAACTCTTTTTTATAGATTTTAGCAGAGCGCATCACTTGTACTAAATACTAGAGAAATACTGTTTTGTTTAGAGCCATAGAACTGGTTCTAGAGCCTTCTTAATAGGCGAACTTTAATTATAACAACCCTGTATATTCATAACATATCACGTTATTTACTCATTTAATATAAGACAAGGATTATCTGTGTTTCTGATTAAAACAATTAAATTTTATTTAAATTTCATTATCGGCTGTATAACATGGCATTTTACTACGGTTTTGATCCAGATGATGCGTTATCATAAATAACCCGAATAATGTTCTGCTGGATAATACATAAGTATGCACTTTTCTTTGTGATTAATATATAAGTTATTTATGCTTATTAAAACTTGTAATTAAAACTGTCTTCCTTATTAAATTATACGAAGCATTCATTCATTTTCCTGTTTTGAAGACGATATGCGTAAATAAAGACCCAGGAATCACCGCGTAATCGACTTGTTATTAAATAAAGATTTCCGATGTCATTTTCATTTTTCTTTATGCAATATATATATATATATATATATATATATATATATTAATGATATTGTACGACACGGAATATACTATGAGGCAACGAAGTATTTTTATACGAATCTTAATTTTCTAATGTTAGATGCTGAAAAAACATCGTGAATATAACTCAACTCTCTTATACTATATCATCTTTGTAGTTTTGAATAAATATTTTTGAATTCTGTGTAATATGAATAGGATATACATGACATTTCAGTACAGCATATTTGTACTTCAGTCTCAAATGGGGTGAACGGCATCAAATGCAAAATATAATCTGGATTTTGAAAAGCCGGAGGTGATGAAATATCTGATATGAGATATATGTTTACCGTATCAATTTTTTTTCAGATTCTATAGAAACACTTTCAAAAATGCTAAAAGCCATTATGATACATATAATATTTGAAATGGAATTTCATTCTCATCTAGAATACATCATGCATGTTTATGTTGATTAAAATTTTTGTCTGTTAAAATCGTTTGGTAACAAAGAAATTTACCTTGAGAGTATGAATGTTTTATTTTTAACGTCCAAACTGAAAAGTGTAACAAACACTCAAACATTTACCATATTTTTAGAATTTCCTAATACGTGGGAATACTGTAAATATTGTTAAATAGAGTTATTTAGCTTCGAACATTGTGTCAATTACTTACAAAATCTAACTCAGTCTCTTCATAAAAATAAAAACAAAATTGGGAAAATTTACATACATTATGACTCAGAAATTGCATATATATTTTAAATTTTTTTATCAGCTGAACATTTGATAGCCATTATTCTGAAACAATTTTTGTTAGATTATTTATTAATTTTTTATTTAAAATTTAAAGAATGGGGTACAGGGTGATTATAATTAAAGTTACGATTTCAAAACGCTATAATTTTATAACTACCCATCAAGACGATACCAGAGCAATCGTGAAGCAATGAAATTTTGTTTTGCAAAAGAAAAAGAAAAAAAAAATTCCAAAATGTGCCGTTAATTATCCGTAAAGTATTTGTTTCATGAAGCTCCTCTTTTTCTCTTTTCGCTATGACTGTTTCCGTTGTAAAAACGTATTCTTATCTTTTGGTTGAAAACATTGTAGTAAACCCTTGAAGTCTATTGTTTCCTGCTATTCCATCGTGTTGCTAACAACATTTCTGTATTTAATGAGTCCGTTTAGACGTTTTCCCTGTCATTACCCTAACAGCACCATCTGTAGGAACATGTTGGAACTACTTTTTTCCTCCCCCAAATAAAATTTCATTGCCTCACGATTGCTTTGGTAAAATATCAAATCCCTCTGATGGGTAGTTTTAAAATTATAGCGTTTTGAAATCGTAACTTTAATTATAATCACCCTGTAAAATAAATATATTTTTATTTATGGTGAAACTGGTTAAGAAACAGACAGGATTGGGGTTGGTTGGGTTTAATGTCACACTAGTACTGCACAATGGGTAATTGGCTACGCTCTGAAGCGCACTTAAATAAGGAACCGACAGACAATGCAGTAAATAAAAAAGGAAATGACATTCAGTGCTGCACTGCATAGCTATAAGGCGATGTTAAGCGCACTTAACCCAAGCAGTATTGTAATATATTTTTTAATATCTATTGACTGAATTAAAACTCATTTTTAAATTTCTGAGAAGTCGAAAGACTGTCAAACAAAATTCTACAAAAATTTGAAGTGAACATTTTCATATTCTAATTTATTTAAAAGGCAATTTTAAAAATAAAAACACGCAGAATTTTGTTTGTGAAACTTAACATATGAACGTGGTTATTCTTTTAAATAATTCTGGAAAATTTTAGGTTTGCGTACCTAATTTTTTTTTAATGAATTCTGTAAGAGTCTGCGCACTGTAAAATACTTCTTTAAAAATACAGCATTTTATTAAATAAATAAATAAATAAACAAAATTAAGTGCAAAATTGCTATAAATCATTACGTATAGTTCTGTAAAAACAATTCCCGTGTGGTTTACTAGCTCTGTAAATCAGCGTCAAAAATTTCCATGAGTCGTTTTCTTACGTATCACTTGATTGAGTAACTAATTAGAATTAATCTTGACCTTTATTGCTTTTGAAAGCAAAGAATTTTGGCAACATAATTATCCAGTTGGCAGAGAGTTGACATATGAAATAGAAGATTCCGAATTTGTATTCACTGTATTCACTGTATTCAGTATTTTGTATTCAGTAAAAAAAAAAAAAAAAAAAAAAATGCACACTAGATTACGGTCAGTGATTGGCGAAAGTGTCTCAGTCCCTGATCGTAAAAATAAAGTTTTGCCCATTAATCTGTCATGTATTTTTTTTCACGAAGAAGGGAAGTGACCTTTATTTAACGATCGACGCTCTGAATTTTACATCATTTTGTTACAAATACGTGTACTGGACTTTTTTAGTGAAGAATAGAGCTGGCGGTATAATTTAATGATAAACTCTCCGATTTTTACTAAAATTTTTTAGAGTGTAGACACAACTTTCACCAGCACATTATACTGCAATTTTTCACAGAAAATTTTAACAGCGCATAAAGCAATGTAAAATTCAGATTAAAATTGTGTTTTCGTTATAGGATATTATTATACCTTATATATTATGTAAAATCGATACAGGCTTTCCCATTAAGACCGCCGAAACTGTGCCCAAACAAATACTTTACTTTTAATTTATAAAAAATTTCCCAAGAAGAATGTCCTCCCTGCTTCATAATTTTCGAGAAAAATGCGAAAGGGAAGTACTACGTCATATCCAATATAAGGGAAAATAAATCTTCATTGAAAACATAAACATGGGATTTTGCATTTGTCTACATAGAAATACAGTACGAAGCGAAAGTTTAGACAATGAAGAAATTCATGCAGATTTCGAAAAATACTTAATCAATTTTCCTAACATAGCTTGAATGTAATGTGCTGTGCATATAAACAATATTTATAACAATGAAAAGTAGTACTGTACATATTGCAAGTAATTAAATGGTAACAAAAATATAATACTGTCTCAAAAGTTTAGACAAAAATTAAATAAAATCTAAATAAACAATTTTTAAAACATAATTGTGCATCCGTGCTTCTGTATTACTTCATAAATACGAGATTCCATCGAAGAAACT
Organism: Salticus scenicus; assembly: GCA_963930645.1. NCBI lineage: Eukaryota > Metazoa > Arthropoda > Arachnida > Araneae > Salticidae > Salticus > Salticus scenicus. The sequence continues at coordinate 250,822,541 of OZ005651.1, read as the reverse complement.
AAAGTTTGCATAGTTTGGGGATCGATGTCGAACCATGCATCCTCAATAGATGTCTTGAGTTCCTATACAGAAAAGTATTGTCTATCATTGCTATAAACTTTGCGAGACATGATGCCCCAAAGATTCTCTGTAGGGGTAAGATCTGTGTTACATGCTGGCCTGTCGAGAACTCTTATATTATGAGAATTAAACCAAGATTTTGTATTGTTTACAGTGTGAATCGAAACATTGTCTTGTTGAAATTGCCACTGAGGGCCACCTAGAAGCTCAGCAAATGGCATTATGTTCTTTTCTAATATCTTTGTATAATGATATTTGCCGACCACTGGTAATGGTCAGAGATACTTGTCCATTATAGCAAATGGCTGCCCAAATCATCACCGAGCCCCCTGCTTATCTACGACTGAAAAAACCTAGAGGTTCCTTCCGCAATCATACCAATACGATGACCAGACATCTGGACCATCTAGATTCTACTTTTTTTCATCGCTAAATATGACTGATTGCCATTTCTGTCCATATGACATATGCTTTCGAGCCCACAACATTCTTTGTAACTTATGATGTGACTTCAGAGCTGCTTTCTTTTACATTTTGCTGTAAACTGTTGTTCCTTTTTAAAAATTCGTCTACGAATCGTATCCTTTGATACAGAGAGTCCCGATGACATTTGAACTCCACGTACACTCATTTGTTGGGTACTCGCTAGTCTTTGTATCAGGCGATCCTCTTGTATATCTCTTACACGTGGCCTCCCAGATCTACATTTTGCTTTATATTCACAACCACGCGATAAAACTCGATGAATAGATTTCTTAGATCTATTAATAATAGCTAAAATTTCTAAAACGTGCTTCCCTTCAGCTTTCAACTGCCAAATCATTGAAACCTCATTCCCTTGAATTTTTTAGTTCGATGCATGTCGACTACAAAGCGTTATCGTTTGCAGAATTTAAGTACTCAAAATGTGTGACATCATCCATTTTAAATTTGCATTTGCCAGCAAATATTCACAGAAATTCATAATCGTGTCTAAACTTTTGCGACAAGCAAATTTTTATTTTTATCAAAAAAATTAAAATTATAGCAAATCAAACGACTGTATTTTGATTATAGCATTTTAAAATATATTTTAAATATATATACAGGTTTTTGTAATTCTGAAGTCATAATTCTAAATTTTAAAGATGAATAACGTCATTGTCTAAAGTTTTGCGTCGTACTGTACGTTCAGATGTCCACCGCGCATATCGAGGCACACAAGCGCGCAGCATAGATGAGCTGATTGTGCACGTTGCAACAGCGTTGTGTCCCCCAAAGTACATGCATTATGAAACTGAGCAACTAAGATACTATCTGTAGTAACTATGTAACTATAGATTAATTACTTGAGAAACGCCATAGGTTGAAGTCCAAAGTTGTCAGACCTGGCGATTGTGATGACTATAAATCCGGATCACCTAAAAGACAATGTCCTGGGTTTTTAATATCCAACTATTTTTCTTGAAAACTGTGAGTTTTGCAGATACAGTTCTTTACACATTTTTATGTATTCGAAGAAGAGAATCTGATTGCGCAGAATTTGGACAGTGTCGATGAGACACTCTGTATATTTGACGTGTAATGGTACGTTTCATTGATTTTGGTAGTGATATTTTAAGTTGTCTTACGTTTGTTTAAATTAAAAGCAATTGGTCAAATTAAATACCTGGTATATCTTTCTGATATATGAATCAGATTAGCAAAAAAGCACGCACTATCCATTGGTTATTTTAAAGACACTTTCTTGGAGGGCACTCAATCCAAGCCTGAGTCCCAGGTGTATTCAATTAGCTTCCACTCCAACACCATTGGTTATTAAAACGTGATACAATAATATATAGCATGAGTGAATCTCAATAATTAGAAAAGATAATATATATATATATCCTTAATAAAATACTTTTTCTAGAAAATGAATGTTTCAAATTAAAATCTATCTTGAGATTCTATATAAAATGTAAGTTATTTATCTGCAAAATTTTGAGTTTTGAAAGATAAAATGAGATTTATTTTTTAATCACGAATACGAAATAAAATTAAGAATAATTATTAAAATTAATCAGTCAGATTAAAAATTTAATGAAATTTAAAGTGCATTTGCATATTCAATCAAATCTAATCGTAGGTTTTAATTTTACTTCATGATTAATTTGCTAGAAAATACAGCTGAAATTACTTCTTTCTGAATTAAATATTACATATTTACAAAAATAAAATAATATCGCCATTGCTTTTTATTGCTTTACTATCGTTAAAATTACGTATAAATAAAAGATAATTAAAAGTATATAAAACAAGCAATTATACTTCAGAAAAATAAAATATGGTTGATTTCAATAATTGTGTACTTTATTAAATGCCAGAAAAATTTACTAATTTTTAAAATGTTTTAAATTTGTTTGTTTTTTAATTCTTCCTTCATAGAAAACATAAATCAGTTTCATGAGAGATTGAAAAATCTCAAAATATTACAAAACTTGTATTTATTAATCCAACTACAGTAATTAAACAGAACATATTATGCATCAAAAATATTTAATGGGATTATAATATTAAATATTAATTTAAATCAATAATGATGGTAAAAATACTGTAGTAAAATGTAAAAATTAAACGTATGTAATTACAGAAGCTTATACTTTTATATTTTTTTAGTCAGTTTCAATATTTTTACTTTTCAAATAAAACAGAAACAGATAATTATGCCATTTAGTTTTTATATTTTGTTAGAAACACTGGGATTACCTTTAATACCCTTTTTAAAAAGTTACATTAAAAGATATCTTTAATCATTATCTTTTAAGTGTACAAACAAAATATTAATAAGGAAATTTTAAACAAATATTAAATTAAATTAAAGTACTATTTATGTTTAATGAAAGAAAATCTTTCAGAAGGATTTTATTAATTCATTTTTTTAACTCATTCTAGTTCAGTTGGCCTCGAATCTATGTAATATATTTTTAAACGAAAATTTTAATTATTTTGCATTCTCAGATATCAATAAGCATAATCATAACAACAAAAAATATTCAATAAAGGACATAAAAGGGGAACATAAATATATGCGACATAACAAAATAAACAATATAAAACACGGTAAATGTTGCATTTTATTGTATATTACTACATATTCAAAAATCTTAAACAATTATTTAGTAAAAATTTATAATACGAAATATGAAAACATTCTCGTTTGTAATAGAGTTATTAAAGTTTTTGGAGTAAAACTAAACCCAAGCTAAAGAGACATTACTTAGAACTACATTGTACTTTTTAATACTGCGTGATTCGCATTTAATGTTCAAAATTTTGCTTCAGAAATCTCTTGCATAAACAAGCAAGATATACTTCATATATATATATATATATATATATATATATATATATATATATATATTAATGGAAGATTGGGGCTACACTCCAGTTATTCAGTCAGAAATACAAGATGTCTAACTCAAATAGAACCAAAATATTCAATGACAACTTTTAATTTAATAAAAATACTGTAACAACTGTATTTTCAACTTCATTTGCTTTATATTAAATGTATTAATATCACGGAAAGTACTAATTTATTTAATTTAGCAGTATATTCTCACGTACTGTGTATCTAACTGAGTATTATCCAGATACTAATTGATTAAATATATAATTAATTGCCTATAATTATATTCCAAATGTCATTTACTGAGAGAAAACCGAAAAAAAAAGTAAAAAAATTCAAGGCCTAAGAACAGTTTTGTGACGAATTATTGAAAAATTCTTTTTGCGATGTTTGTTAGGTCTTTGATATCCTTATATGATGTCTATTTTATTTTTCACATATTGAACAGTAATATTTATTATAATAAATCACTAAATCCCAGCTATGCTTATAAATTCATTTAAAATCATCATACTATACCGTTTTTACTTTCTCTTACCCATAAGGTAGAGAAAGTATTGTTTTTGGGTCAAATTTTCGAACGCGAGATTTTGTTATATTTACACGTTTTGAGGTCCCCTGAATACGAAAATCATGTTTTTAGCAAATGGTCTGTGTGTCTGTGTGTGTGTCTGTGTGTGTGTGTGTGTCTGTGTGTGTGTGTGTCTGTGTGTGTGTCTCTGTGTGTGTCTGTGTGTCTGTCTCTTATCCGCATATCTCAAAAACAAATTATGGCAGAAAGTTCAAACTTGGTATTCTAAATGTGTATCATATAGGGATGCTACAGTAAGCTTTTCGTTAAGATCAAGAAAATGGTTCGTGTACAGGGACAATCAAGAGAATTCTAATACATTACGTCTATGGGGGAAATTGCAGGAAAATAGAGTTTAACGTCTATAGACTGCACTAAACCAAATGAAACAAATATATATTTTTTGTAATAGAGACAGTTAACTGGGAAAAAAAATTTGTGTATGTAGGAGCCTCGCTTCCCCCCTGGGGGGGGGGGAAGTCCCCCCTCGAGGGGAGTAAATTTTCATGATGGGTATCTTTCAAAGGAGCTCGCCAATACCTTTAAAACGAATGGTTGAACCATCGATCTGCGATAATTTAAAACAAAGTTATCGATTTTTTTTACTTTTAACGAAAAAAAAACCTTTGAAAAAAAATCGTACTTTTTTTTTGAGAATAAAATGGACTTTTTTTGGATATTTGGTGTTATACTACTTCTCTAATATGGAAATCGTCTGCCTTATTATAAAAGATAATTTTTTTAAATAATAATTTTAATAAATTATTTTCTAAAAAGAGGAATATATCTTAATAACCGAATTAAATTCTATATATATGTAGGTGCATTAATGAAACGGGTGGTTGAGGGGGGCGGTAGCCCCCCTCACACAGAACTAATTATCATATAAAACTCTTCAGAAGCCTAATATGAATTGTTTAACATAGGTTTACATAACAGTACTCGTTATCTTACCTATTAATCTGCAACCTGTATTTATAGTATTAAATTTCAGGGTAAGAGAAAGTCGTGTGAGTGACACACCAGATTATTATTTTTTTTTTGGGGGGGGGGGGAATTGGAGTAAATGACCTTGCATATTTCTGCGAGGTCATTTCTGGATTACAACCATACAAACTTATACCACAAAATGTGTTTTTCATAATGTGATTTACTTGTCCTCTAGGTTTGTATGTATTGTTCTGACATTCTCTGTATCCCAAAACAATTAAAATTTATATGTTTCATTTCATAAATGATGCGGTTATTTTGCTTCTAATGACTCTAAAGGCGATTTTTTTAAAGGATTTTCTGTATGTGGGAAATATATATATAAAAAAAAAAAAAAAAAAAAAAGGAAGAAAGAAAAGAAAAAAAGAATATTATCGGAAACACCTAGAAGTCTAGAGAAATTGTAATAAGTACTTCGCTTTTCAAAAGATGTTTCAAAACCGACAGGGGATTTGTGAAATTTTGGTGAATTTTTTTACCAAAATAGATCGAAATCCACATAAGTCCATCAAACAGTTCCAGTAAATTTAAGGGCCTCTAGCATTTAACATTTTTTTTTCTATTCCGTCTACTTCTTTATTCCGATATTTTGTGATATTTAAAACCATTAAATACTAAGAAGTCAAATCTTTACATTATAATTCAAATATTGATTCAAATCAAACGTCGGAAACACGTGGAAAAGTAAATAAATGTTTTAGCAACTCAAAATAAAATGTTGAATGTAAAAGTTTCAAATTTTTAAAGTAAACTTATGTTGTAGATTTTTTTATCATATAGTATCGTAGTGGTCTTTCCAGGAATGTTAACTTATTTTTATTTGGTTCTATCTTTATAGAGTCTTGGACTAGTCTTTTAATAGTAAAAGCATTTGAAATAAAAAATTAAATGTAGTAAAACTTTCCTAAGAGGGCCACCAAACGTGCCACAGAAAATCGTTTTTTTTTTTTTTTTTTTTTTTTTTAAAGAAGTGGGATTTTAACAGAGCTTGTTTGGAGGGTCATAAATCAAACAAAAAATTCTACAAATTAATTGATTTTAATTATTTCAATTTGCATTCGTTGTCTGTATACGCTTTTAAAAACCGTTAATATTAATTTATTTGAATTTAAAAGATTTTTACCAACAACTTTGTTTCCCAGCGTTTATATTGTATGCTAGTATACATTCTTGAGTTTAACATAGTTTAGGAGAATAAAAGATGTCTGTATCAATGTATAAATTTCAACTAAAATTTCATATCAGGTAATACTATTTTTAGCTTTTAGTTTTCAATCTTAGCAACATTTAATACTTTTATTAACTAAAGTTTACATTACTTATTTATAAGCCACTGCATTTAAATTTTTACCTATTTAAGGGTGACAAAAATTTCCTTTTTTCAAGGTTTATGTGTGCTTATTTAAAAATATGAAATCTTGTCACTTCTTCTCTTTATACATACAAATTTTCAAAGCACGGATAGATATTAAACTCAGTTATATGGTGGACAATGGTCAATTAAATTCAATTAGAAAATTAAAGCCTCTGTTCCCGCAAAGTTTAGCGGCCGCGGTAGCCCAGTCGGTAGAGCGCCGGCCTCGTAATTGGAAGATTGCGGGTTCGGTACTCGAGTCGGCCAAAGACCGTCGTGTACACTAATTGTGGCTGGTGCACGTAAAATCAGTCGTGGCCGAAATGTCCTCCATGTTCCCATCAAAAATTATACCTGTGGGGGTTACCGAAGCGGGAGAGCCATCCCTTCCGTGGAGGATAAAAATTGTGATAGCATGTCTCCGGACCACCTCCAGGGGTGTGTCCCAGACCGTCGCCAATTGCCCAACTGCGCAGCACTAGTGCGACCTTAAACCCAACCATCCATCCTGCATAGTTTGATCTTTATGAGAGATACACAATTGCACATTGATCAATAATGGAAGTAAATTAGTATTGGGCTTTATATATATATATATATATATATATATATATAAACTGGTTCTAAAAGAGATGTTGGTGCTGGTGTTAATGTTAAGGTCACTTGATTGCTCTAGAGTACAAGGTCTGGGAAGTATTGCCCTCCATGGGAGTTATTTCTCAGGGGTACTAACCCGTATTTATGCAAGCTTTAGAGAAAACAAGGAAAACTTCAAATGGTCTACAAGGGCGACCTGGAATTGAACCCGGCACCTCATGTCGAGCACATTCGATGCTCTAAAGTAAGATCGCAGGTGAATGGAGGTAAGCATTTAGAGAGTTTTTATCGCATTTGCAGTTTATTTAAGATTATATGCCAGTAAATTCTTGAAATTTAGAAGAAAATAAACGTTTTTCGTTCCATTAACAAGAATAATAAAAATTAAGTAAAAAAAATCAATTTATCAATAACAATTACATCTACTACAGGGAAAATGATGCTTCTATAAATTAATTAATGCAAGCATTATTTTATTCGAGTGAAAAAAAAAATTCTGATATGCCAGAAAGAAATTCGACATTATTTCGAAGATGACTTTTAAAAATATTCTTACAGTTTTCTTCTAACATGTCTTAGTCTTTGAAAATATCTCCCCAGTGGCTGAAACGTGACGTTAATAAGGTATTTGTTTATCTTTTCAAAGAAGTTCAGTTCCTTTCGTCATACATTTTTTTAAGAACATAGTCTGCAATAAGTCATAATTTTTTCTTTATAAAATATTTGATATCATTTTAACTTTTGAAAGAAATTGAACATTTGACAGCACAAAACACTTTTCTGAATAAAGCACGCAATCTTTGTTAATTTTTTGTAACTTTTCTTCTTTGGGGGAAAAATCGTATTTATTTTCATAGGAGGACAAAAACTGATCACGATTTTTTATATCAAAACGAGTACAATGATTTTTTTTTTTTTTTCGTTACATGGAAAATATACGTATATTCAGCAAAAAGAAAATTAATGGTAAGTATAATAATAAAAATGATGATGTCAGGGAAACATATTGTTTGTTTTTTACAATATTACTTAATAATATTATTAATAATATTTTAGTCATATTTCTTACACACACATACACGTATATATATATTCTTTTTTTTTTTTTTTTTCAAAAATTGCTTCAAGCAGTTTAAACGAGTTAAACGTGTACATTCTTTGCGTTAGCATCGTTTATTATTTCCTCAACTCTTTGCCTTACATCATGAATGGAATAGTATATTGTTTAATAAATTTAGAATGAAAGATATATATATTTTTTTTTCTGGTATATTCAAATTCTTCTATTAATAAAGTTTCTATAGTAAAATTCAACGCTATGTCTCTCTATTTTTTTTATTATATATTGCTGTATTTTTAATATAGCAATAATTATTAGTATGATAAATTACAAGAATTGATTAGACAATTTTCATTACTCATAAATTTTATATTGCTATGATTTAAAATTCCAATATTACATTCGCTTGGTTTCAGAAATACCAGAAATATTACTTGATATTTTTACCGCTAAATTACTTTCATACTCATTTCTTTAATTATTATTATTCAATCCTACTTTATTTACCACTTCCATCAGTCCTCTGTCATTTGAAAATAAGTTACCAACACTATTGTCACCTTTCAGGATACCTTTCTAAACAAAGTTACGGGGAACTACTAAGTTTATTAAAAGCAATTAATATGGAAATTATTATCGAGTGGCTCTGGTACTTTGCATCTATATTCAAATATTGAAGCAATCTCTATAGCAGAAGCCTTGAGTATGCGTCTCATTAGGTTAATCCATAAAGCAATAATGACTATAAAGATATTATCGACTATTCGCACTTTTTTCTCAATAGTCAACTGGAAATAGTAACAAAATCCTCATTATGACGCATACCTGTGAGCAGCGCTTTGTCAAGAAACCCTTTAAATATAAAATTATCAATTTTCGAATAGTATATTGCAATAGGACATATACGCTTCGTATTCCTTAGTAATACAGCGATCGCCATAAATGGGCTCATTCTATAACCAATTAAATGGAACTTTGTGAGCGATTTGAATCTATATATCTTAAATACGGTGTCTATGCTTTTTATTGTGAATAAGAATATATAGAAAAACTGGATATTCATAAAGCAACTGAGTTAAAAAGACACAAAAATACAAAATTCCTGACGATAAAAGTGAGGTTTAATTAACAAAAGACTCTCCGTATGGATCTCTTAGATTTGCCTCGCACATTGAGAATGAAAAAGAAGATTTCGAAAGCCAGAGGATGAGATTAATTTTCAAAAGATAGTTTTAAATTCTTTAAAAATAAATTGTTCAAAATCTTTATAGCAGAAAAAAGTGTGTGCAAAATGGAAAAAAAAAATATTAAAACACAAATTCAGTAATTGAGCTCGGAATTTTTCAATTGAGAGGATTTTTCAACTCAAAATGCCCACCTTGCCGAATATCACAGACCTGCGCACATTGATTTTAAGAGGAAAAAACGCATAAACAATCACACACAAAGTCGCGCTATTTTTAAATCTACTATATTTAATATGTGCCTAGTTTTATAAAACATACAATAATATAAAAATAGACACACATCCTTTTTTTTTCTAATATCTGATCATAACAGCGAAGTACACTATAATAAAATTTTATTTCTATTTTCCAACTACGACAGAAAATAAATGTATTCGATCGAAAAATTCGAAATTACATTCTCAATTAATTTACGTGTTTAAAGGTCTCCTGAGTCTTAAAATGAGGTTTTTGGAAATTGGTCCGTATGTGCTGTGTGTGAACCTTCTCACTATCTGGTCTCTAATATATATATATATAGAGAGAGAGAGACAATGTATTTTCATAATTAAAAGCATTCTGCTCTACAGATTTGTTTGCTTGGGAAAAATTGTATAACCGGATTTGGAAAAGAGTAAGCTGGAAGTTGGACTGTATGCCCATACGTAAAAAGGACTCTAACGATTTTATTCAACTTTACTATATATATATATATATATATATATTTATTTATTTATTTAGATGTCTTCATATCAGTGTTGGGCATAATTGATTAAAAAGTAATTGACTTACAATTAAATTACAATTATAATTATTTTACTGTCAATCAATTAACAAGTAACTGGTTACAAATAAATTGAATTACTTATTCAATTTATTTGTAATAATTCAATTTATTTGGAATCAATAATTTGTTAATTGATTGACAGTAAAATAATTATAATTGTAATTCAATTGTATTTTAATTACTTTTTAATCAATTATGCCCAAAACTGCTTCATATGTATCAGTTGATTACTTCAGGAAAATTTATAAAAGACCTGAATATGTAGGTCAATTTTAGGTCACGCAAGTGAGTTAAAAAATAAAAAAAATACGGATTTTCAGCAATCTCGCCATATTGATTCCCTCTTAGATGTACTTTGGTATGTATTAGTTGGTTTCTGGTAAACAGATGCGTTTGTTAAATTTTGGTGAAAATCAGGAATAGGATAAAAAGTGCATGCGTTATTTGTTTACGACAGGAAAATTATTTGGCGTACTGATTTTAGAACACAGAAAATGGTATTACAAAAAAAAAATCTCTACCGATTTTCTTTAAACTCGTTCTATAAACTCTCTTATTTGTCTTTACAACGTACGTATTAGTTTGTTACTACAGAAAATTGATAGGCGTCTGATTGGTTGAATTCTTAGTTTTTCAAAAACACAGTCTCAGTATCTCAAAAGAGTTTAAATACATGTAGCAATGGATAATGGAGGTTGTGTGGCTGTTACATGCCGGATTTTTTTTTTTTTTTTTCGTAATGATGAGCTTGATTACTGAGTACTTCGGGCTATTTACTTTTATAGCGTTTAGTAGAAACAATGTTTGTTAAACAGTCTAGAAGAGATACTCTGAAATTGTCAAGAGCATAACAATCTTAATTTTTGTTCATCAGAATAATTTATAAAGAAAATACACATCGGCCTTTCAACATAATAGTAGGCATAGAAGAGGAAAGATTTTCAAATTTGTTGCATGATTACTTGTAATGCATCATATTAAGGCAACCTCCGTGTATAATATTTCGAAAATATCCTTTGTTATAATAATGTAAATACGTTGGATATAAATACTTATAATAATAATTATTATTAATATTTATAAAGAACTAGAACTCTAGTCATGTTTATAAACCAAAATGTAGCTATTCCAAAATGTGAAAGCTTTAACTAGTATATTTAGTCATTAAAATGTTTTTTGTATGTTCATCTCAATTTTATACCTTCCGTGTTTCTTTTTATTTCTCATTATTTTTAAAGTAAGATATTCATAAAATAACAAGTTTATTATTTATCGTTTAAAGTGAGTAATGATCGAAAATTTTCAAAAGCTGTTGATATGTGCATCTCCCACATTAATCTATAATTTGTAAACTTCACGCCGATTCTCAATACTTTTCTCACCCTATCTGTTTTCAATATTTTTTCTTTACAAATATATCTTTAAGCTACACGTAAGTAATAACATAATATTTTTTATATAAAGATGTTTAGTTTTCATTCTAATTGGTTGAGAAAAAAATCCTTCGTCGTCTAATATCTTCTTTAAATTGATTTTTAAAAATAATAAGCCAATTAGATATTGTATATGATACCTGTTGGCGTAGACCCCTTAATTTTCATCGAGTTGCGTGCAAAAATAATATCGAATTAGGTGATTTAATGGAAATATATATTGGTATTTGGGGTATATAAATAATTTCATAAAATAAGTCGTAAAGAGTTTATGCAAACAGATCGTTATATTAATTAGACAGATCATCTAAAGCAAGCATGTTTAGTTTAACAACATATTTTTCTAGAAATAAAATTATTCATATATATACATATATCTTAGTGTGATGCAGTTTTCTTTTTTAAATCACTGACTGTAAGTGTTTACATAAATTCAAGCTAATATTAACTAAGCTTAGCATTTATTTTATATAAATTCAATAATATATATATATATATATATATATATATATGTGTGTGTGTGTGTGTGTGTATATATAATTAGTGAGAAAGTAGTGAGAATAATAATAATATACAAATATATTAGAGAGAAAGCTATTCAAATTCAGTTTGCCGTAAAAGACCAATTTGTAAAAAACTTATTTATTTTTTGCTATCATGAAAAAATTTCCAGTATTTATCTAAAAGCTAATTAACAACAAATAATCCCGTTTTAAATTTGATAAAGTCACAATGCTATTAAAATATATTTAACATAATGCATTTCAAAATGAGACAAAAATGCACCGTTTGCTGCATTGTCATTAGAAATTTAGAACAATAAATTTTGAAAAATATATAGGTTAAAATTTATTAAATATTTCGCTAGGAGTTGACGCTGCATGTTATCTGTTGTCTGTTGCATGATTACCCTATATTATGTTGACCCTATATTAGGAATATTATAGGGTCTCTATCTGTTGTACCAATAGGGAAAGAATATCTATCTAGTTTTCTGCTATTTTTTCTTGAGAGAGTACATGCTACGTTTAAAAGACGCATTTGTAGTAAAAAAGGTGAGTGTAAATTTAAAAGTGCTGTAAAAAGCATGTTTAAGTTTTTTTCAGACGCTATATTATAAGAGACTAGGCAATGAAAGAAAGTCAGCTATCTTAGTGCGAAATTGGAGCAATCCCTGTAGAATGTAATGCTTTTTTCTTCGCTTGATACTTCGCTATACAACATAAATGCAATAAAATTGTATTTGTTCAGAAAACAATGCAAAATATAAATACATAATAAGTATATAATAGCATACTACCTAAAACGAAATAAGTAATAATATTTTTTTCGTCTTAGAGAACGAGATTTTGAAGGAAAGCAAATTTATTCTGTACCGTAAACTTATAGTTACTTTTTCAACTTCAGTTGGAAAACAGAGGAATTTTAGTTATGTATTTCTACATTTATAAAAATACATTGATAGTACAAGTAATTCTACCCTATTTCTTCTGAGGACATATATTGGTTTATTTTAAAAAGGTAGAAAATTTTTAACAAAATTATGATGATCTTAGTTTCTGCCAAGTAATTGATGAAGAAATGTAAATCTATGCGAATAGAAACGAAATTATCTTTTATTATTTATTTTACAAAAATATTTATGTATTATCTTTACAAGCCAAAAAATATGCATTTTAATCATTTCAATTACGCGTTATTATTAATAATCGTGTAATTATTATTTATTTATGTAATTATTTTTGCAAACATAATAACCAATAAATAAAAAAAAAATTAATTATAATAATTTGTAAAAATATTAACTAATATTTTTACAAACTAAAATTATGTTTTTATTTATTTTATTCATGTTTAATATTATGCATTATTAATTAAATAATTTATTAGTTAAAATATTATGCATTTTTTTATAACTATTATTTATAGAATTTATTATGGAAAATATTGTTTAAAAGCAATTTATATTTCATATTCTAGTATATTATGTATAGGAGGACGTGCACAGTGGGCCCAGGAGCACAGCAGACCACCCCTATTTAAATCTATTAATATTCAACTCTTTTAGTTCATATGGATACACATGTATGGCAGCATAGTACTAGTTGTATGCAGCTAAAATGATCCCATGTGAAATAGTAAAATAACCATTTTGAACAGTTTTTATGTTTTGAACGGCTCAAAGTAATTTTTTCACATTGAAGTTTTTAAAATTTTATAAAGATTGAACAAGTGACTATAAACGAACCAAATCTGAAAAGTGGACTTATCTCAAACATTTCTTGGATAATTTTTCTGAGTCATTTCATCCGTCATTTTATTTCCAAATGACAGCCATTTAAAAATTTCAAAATCACATTTTAATAATCTCATTTAAAAACGAATTACTTTAAAATTCGATCTATGCATAACTCATGCGGTTGTGGTCTCAATAAAATTCCTTAATTAACATTCATTAATTAATAATTTTATTTCAAAATGGCGGCCATTTGGAATAAGGTGGCAACTAGAAAATTTGTCATTGGGATAACTTTTGAAATTCTGAATTAATTCGAAACAAATTTGGATAATAGACTTATCTTTGAAATACCTTTGATAAGTTCATAGATCAGCTTATTCCGCCATCTTATTTCAATTAAAATTTGCGGCTATTTCAATATTTCGAACAACACTAATTATGAATCAATTTTCTTGAAACTTCGTATGTACATAGCTCATATCAAGATCTCAACTAAATTTAGTAATTAATTCAATCCGCAATTAGGTTTCGAAATGGCGGCCACTAGGAAATTTTAAAATCACATAACAAACACATTTATGAATCAATTTGCATGAAATTTAATATGCACATAGACCCTATCAATGCCTCATCTACGTTTATTAATCGACTTGATCTGCCATCTTGTTTGAAAATGGCGGCCCCCTGATAAGAAGAGAAAAAACAAATCAACCTACTTTCCGATTGACCGGGAAGTTTACTCTCTCTCTCTCTCTCTCTCTCTCTCTTTTATATATATATATATATATATATATATATATATATATAAAATCTTTAACAAGATTTTAAAGAGCCCTGCGACGCATGACAGATTCCCTAAACTTTAATCAACCGTTAACAAAGGATATACAAATTTAATTTATTGAGAAAACTAGTTCGTACGTGAACTGATATATATAGACATTTAAATATTACTTTTAGTGATTTTACAATAAAATTTTCAGATCAATACTTATTGCGGTCGCTAGAACCATCATATCTTGCTACATACATAACAGAGTCCACAAAATCCTATATGTTGAATACCACTATTTCTTAACAACAAACTTTACTTTAGCTAATTATTGAATTTCTGCGTTTCAATAAAGAAAAAATAATATAAAAAATAGTATTCTTCAAAATATATGACGTTTCGACTCATATCTTGCATAATGTTATGATGAATTCCCGTCAAGGATTTCTGATGGTAGCTCTAACTTAAACGTATAATTTAATTTGTGTTACTTTGTATTTTGTGAAATGGGGAAAAATGGAATGAAGTAAATTTGTGGATTATACTAACCTATTTTTGTAAAAATATAAGAATATATAAATTAAAATATAAATTCTAAAAGTGTGAAATAATGTGATATATGTTAAGAAAATTCTTGGGAAATTAAATCCCATTTCAATAAGTACTAATTTAACGTGGGTTTCCGTACTATATATTCACAAACATAGAAGTCAAGATGTATTCATTCATCATAAATTCTTCTAGTTTTCCAGCATTCTTTTCACATGTTAAGCTGTCACTAACCGTTTGTCACTTTCCTTAATCAGATTAGAAAGTCTTATAAAAAGAAAAAGAAAAAAAAAAAGTCACAACATTTCACTTAACGCAACTGGCATTACTCCTTCTTTGAACTGCACTTCGATTCATCAACTAGCTGAACCGTGAAATCTCAAATTGTTACTTCTCAATTTTTTTTCCATCTTCTACTTTCAGAACAGTAATAAATATTAATCCAACCCTGTTTGTGCAAGCTAAGTTAATGTTGTCCAACTTTTCTTCGCCTACCACCTTTTTCAATAGTCGGCAAAAACCTGATTGTGAGATGCCTAGGAGGTGAAATGAAGATTTTTCTTTTCTTTTTTTCCTAACGCACGGTTTTTCTTTTCTTTTTTTTTTTTCCTTTTACTCATGTAGCATCAAGAACGATTGGACCTCCTTGTCTGAAAACTGTTAAAGGGATTGTATAAAAATTTGGCGCATGAAATCAAAAAAAGGCGGTTTTAATCTGTGAAAAAACTTTAAAAAATTATAATTCTTAAAGGATTCACAAAAAAAAAAAAAATCTGTCTTCAATAAAAGTTTGTATAAGATGACAGTATTTGCCATACATATATTGTATTTTTTAATCCATTGTTGTTACCAATCAACAATAGAAAATTAGATAATTTAAATAGAATATCAACTATAGACATTTTAATTAACAGACGAGGTTATATTTGTAAATGGTTTTTTCGTACTGGTTCGAGATTTTTTCATATCTGACTGACTGACTTCGAGGACCACGGAAGCCCGGTCGGTAGATCGCCGTGCTCGTAATTGGAAGATTGCGGGTTCGATACTCGAACCGGCCAAAGACCGCCGTGTACATTAATAGTGGCTGGTGCACGTGGCCACAATGCCCTCCATGTTTCCATCCAAATTATACCTCTGGGGGTCACCGAAGCAGAGGAGACATCCCTCCGTGAAGGATCAAAATTGTGATGGTATGTCTCCAGAACATCCTTAGGGGTGTGTCCCAGACCGTCACCAATTACTCACTGCGCAGTACTAGTGCGACGTTAAACCCAACAAACAGACCGGCTGACTCGAATATTTTGGAACTTTGAAGCACCTGTGCCGAATGCCACGCTTCTTTCTCTGCATAACATGTGAAAATAACACGAGAAAATGACGGTATTTCTTCATACAACCATGCCTTTTTCTGCTAATTAAAATTTCTGGTGTACGCCTGATTTATTTGACTGGTGAATTATGCGCTGTAAAATACGGTAATATTATTTAACATATAATTTACTCAAACTCTCACCAGTTTATTGAAATTTAATATAAAAAAAAAAAAAAAAAAAAAAAAGGCGTTTTACTTACAGAAATGTTAATGATCTAAGAGCTACATAATTTAAATATTAATTCATATAAATATAGATAATTTTACATTAGTTACTTTAAAATAACACGGGCCAACAGAAATTTCAGCAGGGATAGCAGGATGACGCTGCTTTGACTCCTTTTTGTGCGAATTATAATTTTTCTCTCTATTTAAATACAGACAATTATTATAAAAGTTTAAAATTTAAAAATATTGGGGCCAAAGGTGTGCTATCGTACCAGCCGTCTTAGGGAATTCATATGCAAAAATACATACTTAAAATTAAAAACCTTTAATAATTTTTAAAACGTTTTAAAAATATGCTTACATCTTACGTAAATCACTTACAAAAAGGAAAATATCGTTTACATTTACGTTAAGGTTGCACTTTATTAGGTATTGTACTTTAACGTAAAACCATAATAAATAAAACCAAACAAGGAAATTTACAAATACTTTTCAAAATTATACAAATTTCGTGAAACAATATTTAATAAGGTAAGCTGCAGTAATATAAACGCTTATCTAACTTATACTTGCTCTCACGCTTATACTTTTACTTATCTTACACTTGAAATCTTATCCTTATACTTTTGAACATTGCTATTTCGAAAATAAAAATGATTAATAATTTTAGATGATTAAATAAGATGAATATAACAGTTAAAAAATAGTCATATGTATTGGAACTAACTAAATAAATAAATAAGGATTAAAATATTGTGAAAGGATTATTCTTATAACTTCATGCTTAGTTTTATTTGAAAGGAAAAATTAATTTCGTATATTTTACAATGTTTACTTCAAAATACATCGATAACAGTTTTTGTAACTTTTTTGCTTGATTTAGTTGTTATAATGCAAAACTGTCTCCTGTTTTAAAAGGGACTCTACTTATCGCCAGTGTTAAATTAAAGTTTATAACTTGGTATTAATTTGGAAGAATCGTAATAATAGAATTTTGTTTAAAAAAGCGCTTTGTGCTATAATTTCATATATAAAAATATATGTTGCCTTATTGTGTTTTAAAAGCCGTTTTAAGAAAGCGGTTTTGCACAACAAACAGATAAATAAATTCCCAGTAATGAACGAAACCTGAAAAAAAAAATGTATCTTACCACAAAAAAACAAAAAGCATCAAAATTAAAAATAAGCATTTTTTTTTTTTTAAATCACGGAACGATAATCATATTAAACTTAGTCTAGAGGGGAAAAAAAAGGAGCCGTGACCAAATATTAGGAATCCTTAGAAATATACCTGACGCAATTAGTAAGTAAACCCTAAAGCTGGCGCGAAATGTGCTGATTACAGTGGCGCGCGCCACATGCTGCCCGAAACAGTAAGGGGGGCCAACTCTTAGCTTCTTTCAAGGCGCGTATCCAGATATCATTGTCAAAATGATTCAGGTAAAACAGAGATTAACTTTGAAGGGTTACCAGAATTGAATGATTATTGCCTAAATGGTTTTTGCGCCTTCGGTGGCGTTTTTATTATTCTCCTGGGCGTTTACAGATTAAACTAAGAATGTTGTGGGTTCAGCAATTTAGAAACAGTATGTAATTTTTATTTATGTAATGCTAAAGTGCATTGTTAAACTTGTTAGATAAACAACGAGTAGAGAAGACTGGTACTATTACGTAGGTAACGTGAGGAAAATGATGATGTTTTATAAAGAAGGTCTGAATGAACGAGTAGGCGATTTATTGCATTGTAAAAATATATTAAGCAGTGCTTTTCTAAATAGACGAAGACAATATGGAATTTGAATTAGCTACGAAAATTAATGTAATAATGTATCTAAAATGTATAGTTTTTATTTCGCCCTAAAAATATAGATTATAATAAGGAAAATATCCCAAAGCTCAAAGTAGTTTTTTTTTTTCGATCCCCTTTTTTACTATTAAATACGCAAAAAAAAAAAAAAAAAAAAAAAGTTATTGGATTCACGATTTTTTTGAAATCTTAGATTTTAACGAAAATATCCAATTTGACCATTCCTGAATCAATTTGAACTAGTTTTGTCGTGACTCGCACAACTCAAAAACGTTAGCCGTAGAATACTGCTACTGTGTACTCCGTACTGTAGTTCTCTTTTTGTTCATAATATGATCTCCCCTTTTTAAAATTTGAAATTAATTTTTTTTTTTTTTTTTTTTTTTTTTTACTTCTGAAAAAATGGAACATGGTAAAAAGAAATTGTATGTTAACCACTACGAATACTTTTGTCTTGAAAGGTTGAATCCAAAAATTAGGCTCCTGAATCCTTTTTATTCACACTTTCCAACAAGGTTGAAAAGTGTTTATGACATGGGTTTGTCTGTCTGTCTGTCTGTCCGTCTGTCTGTCTGTCTGTCTGTCTGTCTGTCCGTCTGTCTGTGTGCGCTCTAACTCCCGTAAATATATATGGAATTTTTTGAAACTCATATATGTTATTCAAGTTCACTATCGGATGTTCCCTATTGAAAATGGAGTTTATACCTCTACTGGTTTGTGTACAGGGACCCCCGAAAGTATTTCAAAGCATTGTGTTCTATGAGAGGCATTTCTATAAACCATATTTTCATACCCTTACTGTACAAAAATCTTAATGAAATTGAAATATGTTATACAAGTTCACCATCGGATGCTCCCTATTGAAAATGGAGTTTATACCTCTACTGGTTTGTGTACAGGGACCCCCGAAAATATTTCAAAGCATTGTGTTCTATGAGAGGCATTTCTATTAACCATATTTTCATACCCTTACTGTACACAAATCTTAATGAAATTGAAATATGTGTTTCAAGTTCACTATCGGATGTTTCCTGTATAAAATGGAGTAAATACCACCACTGATTAGTGTACAGGGACACACAAAATTATTCCAAAGCATTGCGTTTTATGAGAGATATTTCTATAAACTAACTTTTAATAACTTTACTTTGCACGAAGATTTATGAAATTGAAATGTGTTATTTATAAGCACAAAAGAAAATACTTTGAATAGAATATGGCATGATTAGCATTAAATTTACAGGGTGACACAAAAATATTCAGTTATATTAAGAGCTATTAATAAAAAATTTTTAGAATTGTACTTTCGTTTACCTTAAGCGTTTTTAACACTTTCTAACATTTTTTAAGTGTGAATATGATTTCAGTTTTGTGTATCTGCCTGTCTGTCTGTCCGTCTGTCTGACTGACTCTCTGTCTGTCTGTCCGCGTTCTAACTCCCGTAAATATTTGTGGAATTTCTTGAAACTGATATATGTTATTCAAGTTCACTATCGGACGTCTCCTATTGAAAATGGAGTATATACCTCAACTGGTTTGTGTACAGGGACACCCGAAAGTATTTCAAAGCATTGTTTTCTATGAGAGGTATTTCTATAAACCATATTTTCGTACCTTTACTGTAGACATATCTTAATGAAATTGAAATATGTTATTCAAGTTCACTATTGGATTTTTCCTGTATAAAATGGATTAAATACCAACTCTGTTTTATATACAAGGCCACTCAAAAGTATTCTAAAGCATTGCGTTCTATGAGAGATATTTCTATAAATCAAATTTTAATAACTTTACTTTCCACGAAGTTTTAGGAAATTGAAATATGTTATTTATGTGCACAAAAGAATAATTTACATAGAATATAGCATGATTAGCATTAGATTTACAGGGTGACACAAAAATAATCTGTTATATTAAGAGCTATTATTAAAAATTTGCTAGAATTGTACTTTCGCTTACCTTAAGCGTTTTTAACAATTTCTAACATTTTTTAAGTGTGAATATGATTTCAGTTTTGTGTATCTGCCTGTCTGTCTGTTCGTCTGTCTTACTGACTCTCTGTCTGTCTGTCCGCGTTCTAACTCCCGTAAATATTTATGGAATTTCTTGAAACTGATATATGTTATTCAAGTTCACTATCGGACGTCTCCTATTGAAAATGGAGTATATACCTCTACTGGTTTGTGTACAGGGACACCCGAAAGTATTTCAAAGAATTGTGTTCTATGAGAGGTACTTCTATAAACCTTATTTTCATACCTTTACTGTACAATATCTTCATGAAATTGAAATATGTTATTCAAGTCCACTATTCGATGTTTCCTATATAAAATAGATTACATACCACCACTAGTTTATGTACAGGGACACTCAAAAGTGCTCCAAAGCATTGCGTTCTTTGTGAGATATTTCTATAAATCAAATTTTAATAACTTTACTTTTCACGAAGTTTTTGGAAATTGAAATACGCTATTTATACGCACAAAAGAATGCTTTGCATAGAATATAGCATGGTTACCATTAGATTTACAGGGTGACACAAAAATATTCAGTTATATTAAGAGCTATTAATAAAGAATTGCTACAATTGTACTTTCGTTTACATTAAGCGTTTTTGACACTTTCTATCATTTTTTTTGTGTGAATATAATTTCAATTTGTGTATATGTCTGATTGTTCTTCTATCCGTCTGTCTTTCTCTCTGTCTGTTTTTTTGCGCTATAATTACCGTAAATATTTATGGAATTTCTTTAAACAGATATATTTTATTGAAGTTCACTATCGGATGTCCCTTATTGAAAATGGAATGGATACCACTTCTGGTTTGTGTACAGGGACACCCAAAAGTATTCGAAACCATTGTGTTCTATGAGAGGAATTTCTATAAATCATATTTTAATACCTTTAATGTATAGAAACTTTAATGAAATTTTAATACGTTATTCAATTCCCTGCCGAATGTTTCCTATGTAAAGTAGAGTACATTTCTAACTGGTTTGTGTACAGGGGCACTTGAAAGTACTCCAAAGCATTGTGTTGTATGCGAGTTATTTTTATAAACCAGATTTTAATAATTTTATCTTCCACAAAGCTTAATGCAATTGAAATATATTATTCGTATGCACAAAAGAATGTGCCTTCTATGTAATATAGTATGGTTAGCAGTAGATTTACAGGGCCACACAAAAATAATCAGTTACATTAAGAGGTATTAATAAAAATTTGCTGGAATTGCACTTTTGTTTACATGCGCGTTTTAACACTTTCTTATAATTTTAGTGGGAATATGATCTCAATTTGTGCATCTGTCTGTCCGATTGTCTACCTTTCTATCTGTTTGTCTCCGGCTCCTTTCATCCGTGAATATTTTGAGAATTTTTTTAAAATGATACACTCATGTTCCCTATAGAATGTTCCCTAGTTAAAATGTCATTAATAGGTCCTGTACAACTAGTTTGTTTACAGGGACAACATCATCAACAAAAAAAAAAAAAAAAAAAAAAAGCCAATGTATTTCGTTTTAAGACGGAATTTTTTAAAAGTTATATTTAAAAAACTTTCTACTACAAAAATCTTAAAAACATTGACATGTATTATTAATATTCTAAAATATTGTTTTGTATAGAATATGATATGATTAACTTTTAGATTTACAGGGCTACAGTAAAATATTCAGAGAGTTTAAAAGCTGTAATTATAATCTAACGGCTGCATTTTCTTTTGCGTTAAGCTTTTTTAACACTTTGCAAAATGCCTAAGAGTAATTTTAAAATCAATTAGTCTATTTGTATGTTTTTCAGTCCTTTTGTCTGTTGTGCGATAGCGTAGGCAAAGAATATTAATAGTTATTCGATACAACAATTGCGTACAGTTGGAAAGTGTTACTAATCAATGCGTTCTGCATGATTTTTCTTTCTTGTTTAAGTTATAGTAACCTGTTTAACTATTATGTCTATAAACTATCTACTGATAAACTAAATTTGTCAATCGTCTATTTTATTTTAAATTATGAGAAGAAAAGATATAATTGTATAAAGTTGCCAAATTTCTGGAATTTTTTTTACCCCTACTACCAAGAAATTAATTTCGCCATATTTATTACAGAATTTTCGTTATTAAATTAAGCGAAATTTTCTAATAAAAATTATCGGTACTCAAAAATCCGAAGGGTCGGTAACTCTGATGGTAATGATTGTTTCTCTAATGATTTAATAAAATAATCACGCATGTTTTAAAAAAATATAATCGCGTTACTTTAGTTATTTTTTTTGGTACAAATTAATTGATAAAATTTAAAATTTATTCGTAAAAGATCGTAGTTATACTATGAAATATGGCATTTACAATACTTAATTATTCACTAATAATCTTAGGTAACACATATCTTTTTTTTTTTTTTTTTTTCTTTCCTTCTTTTTTTAATTATATTTTTCTTAGGAGAAAAAAGTGTATAGTTTATAGATGAGATTTCTAACGTACAAATGTCGTGAAATTTAAGTTATGTGAAAACAACTTTCCAATTTTTTTTTTTTTTTTTTTTCTATATTGATGAAATTTAAGAAGATTTTATCCGCAAGTATCAAATGAGATTTCTCCTAAAGCTCAAATAATGATTTCAAATCAGATTATTTTTAAAAGTTTTAATAACGGTCAGGATTTCATTAAATAATATAATTTGCATCTATAAAGTTAAGGATAAAAATGAGTACGGAATTTCTTACTGGAGAAATGCATGGAAGAAATACGTACCCCAAGTCATATTTCCTTTATGGTAGCTCGGCTAAAATTGGTTTAAGAAGAGTTGAAAGTCAAAAAGGAGGGAAAGAAAAATCGTGCTTTTGATTGTCTAGATTATTTAATAACGAATTTAGTATTAATCACACATAGTGGTATTAACTCTGCCACCACAATTAAAACTATCCTATTTAATCACAAAACACTACTGAAAATGTAGGATAAAAATTTCTAGAGGTAGCAAAAAAAAAAAAAAAGAAAGAAAGAAAGAAAGAAAATCTGCACTCAGAAAAAATATACTGCTTTCATGTAAAACGAATAATTAGTCATTTTCTGAATCCGTAAACTAGAAATATAGATTTCCAAATATATGCGCACAATGTAAATAAATAAACTAAACTGTCGAAATGATCGATAACACTGCTCTGAAAAAAAAAAAAAAAAAACGAGATCTGATAACATTCTTGCTGATTCTTTTGTAAAATGACCTCCTGAATCCGGATATGACTCCCATTTTGCCTCGTCACCAACCGTTTTCTAGAAACACTACCCCCCCCCCTCTTTCAATTTATTTCCTTGTTTGATAATTTTATGACCATGAACTTGATTTGGAGAATGAAAAATAGTTAATTTAGCACCTAAAAACAAAATAATATAAAGTTTAAAAAATAACATTAATATCAGATTAAAAAAATATAAGACATGTAATGCATAATTTCACTGGCAAATCCCCCAAAAAATTTTCCCTTGACGCAAACGTCCATGTTTTAGAATTTTTCAACTCTGCAGCCCCTCAGAAGATATTCAATGGTTAAAATAATCCTCCCATCTCATTAAAATCAAATTTATAGCCATAAAATCACCGAAAGATGATAAAAATAGGAGACCATTCCTCAAAAACGGTGGGTGATAGGGCAAAATGGGCGTTCTATTCCGTTTTAGGAGGTTATTTTACATAAGAATATACTGAAATGGTGTCAGAGGCAATTTTCATGCCGAGCAGTGTAATTTCTGGTCTATACTTTTCTAGATGGAGAAACAATGCATTGCATTTTGAACCATTTGTACTGGTAGGAATTCTGGCTTGATTACTAGAATTCATTCATAAACTGAAATAACAGTTCGCCTCTTATGTTAACAGTTATTTGCAGAGATTTTTAAATAAATTTGTCCACCGTAATATAAGAAAATGCTTTAGAATTTTCATAGGGGCGTCCAGGACTCGCTTGCTAAGGTAATTAGAATTTGTATGGATGATATGGAACTATTTTTACTAGAGCCACAATTTATTCTCTAGGCATCAGTCACAGATTTTTTTTTTTTTTTTTTTTTTTTTGTGTGTGTGTGTGTGTGTGATTTTTTTTCTATTTAACCGATACTATCCTTTGCCATGGAATTATACTTTAATATTTTTGAATTCTTCATTTTTTTTTCCCCTTTTGAGTAGTATACAATGTTAAAACTTTCAACAGAAAAATTACTGGGAATCATTTATCTTAAGACTTCTGTAAAATTATCGAGAAAAGTAAACAGAGATGTTAAAAATCTGTTTGATCTATACATTTTATGGCTACTTTTTTAATTTTTTTTAAGCTATTTATTAACGGGAGTACATTAGTAATTTATAATAATTTTTTTTAAGTAGAAACTTTTCTTTTTTAATTTTACTATTTCGATTATTTAACTTTAACTAAGAAGTATTGAAAATTTACATTAAACATTTCAGTAAATTTACAAAATTTTTTTACAGTGTATTACTTTTGTTTATATATCAAAGTTTAAAATGCTTAGGTAATTTTACTTTTACTTCTGGTTGTACTTTTTAAGTGATTATATTTAAACGACCAAAAACGTGAATATTAAAATCTGTTGCGATCTGCAGCTAACAGCTGTCTCAAAATTGTTCTCATCCCCGATGTCTGTAAAATTTGTCTCCAACGAAACTCAAAAAAGAGCATAAATAGCGTCTTTTAGACTTGTGTACTTAAAAAAAAAAAGAAAAAAAAAAAAAAACTATACGTCTAGAATCCCTTTAGTCAGTGCTTATGATGATTTGGATTGTCTTAACTGTATTAAGATAAATATGTTCGGAGGTATAGATATGCGCTGAAAAAATTTCAATATAAAACTACTGGTAATTATTTACCTAAGTCTTATGTAAAATTACACTGAAAAGTAAACGGAGATGTTAAAAAATACATATTGTACGTGCATATTAATGGCTAAATTTAATTTAATTAATTGTTGCACTGAGAATATATTTGTGATTTAGAATACATTTTCCAAAGTAGAAATAATCATTTTTAACTTTTAGTGAAAAATAAAATTATTAAAATAAATAAAAATACAGAGTAGGTAAAGATTGTGAATCTCGATTACTTATTTTTAACCCGTTAGTAGTCGCTATAAACAGCGCCACCTATTACAGATTGCGCACTTTTTATTTAACTCTCACCAATAATTTTAAGAAGTGATGTGATCGACGTTCCTTCGATTTTATTCGCGTTTTATGTATATCAAATGCTACTTCTAAAAAATTTTGGTGGCTATTGAATAAAAAAATCTGGAAACCCTGAAGGATGGGCGGCAAATCGACCAACTAGCGACTACTAACTAAGAATTATTGTAAATTTACAAATACTCTGGTTAAACATTTGAGTAAACTTAAAAAATATATATATATTTTTTTTTTTTTTTTTTTTTTTTTTTTTTTTTACAGTGCAGGGATATATTGTCCAAACGTTTTAAAATATGTAGATCGTGAACGTATGATAAAAGCTAAATATGACCATTTAAAACAGTCTATAGAAAATATAATGAGTATTAATAAGATAAAATAAAAAAGGCAACGGGAAGTTGAACAGTAAAAAAACCAAAAATAAAAACCATGAAGCAGATATGACTTAAATAGGTAATTTTCCATGTTGTTAAACTTTGTTTATAAACATAAATATTGAAATTGCTTATAAACATAAAAATTATGTTCAAAAACTCAATTTGCCCTAAATGTGTTTATTTTTATACAGGCTGTAGCCTTTTATTGTCAGCAATTTATATCAAAATATTTCACAAATTTCTCTGATTAACCTGAAGTTAACTTTTGTTACTCACATCTGTACAATTTTTTTATTAAAATACATTTTTGAAAAAAAAATCAAGTTTTTCATTATTTAACAATGGGTTTTTCTTCCATATTAAAAAAGGAATACAGTACTAAAGAATATTTGTTTGTAAATTTGACTTTATATCAGGAATTATTTATATAAAAAAAAAAAAAAATCACTGAGAAAGGATAAATTCATTTAATATGGTAGATATGGAGATTTGCCAATGTTAAGTAATAAATTTAAATAGAAAAGCGATTTAATTTAGTAAAGGTGGGGGAAAAAAAGAGCCCAGGAAACGAACCTGGGTCCATGTCACAACCTTCAATGCACTGAGAAAAAATTATGGGACTAACATCTAGAAAACTAAACTATGGCTCCAATTAAAATACTTCGAAGTCATCCTTATAAATTCTAGTTTTCATTGCTAACGAATTCTAAAAACCCCTAATAGAATTCTAGAACGTTGTCCTATACTGTCGTGGTTAAATTTGTTTACAAATCTCTGTAAATAAATTCGAGCACAAGAGGCGAGTTTTAATAACTATAATTTTGGTTTATGACCCAATTCTAGGAAATCAAGCAGGAATTTCTCGCAATACAAAAGATTCACAATATTCATAATACCCATAATATTGTTTTACAATCTAGAAAAGTATAGACTAGAAATTCTCTATCATTTCGTCTATCCAGAAGTTATTTGTTTACCTTATACGCGTAACTCAAAAATCTGTATTTCTAGATTAGGAATTCAGAAAATGACTACTTATTCGTTCTGGTTAAAGGCAGTATATTCTTTTTCCTCAGTGAGTTCTTTTCCCTCAGCTACCAGGTCGATATCGGAGAGCACTATCCGATCGCTTGACAATTAGTATTTTATAAAACTATTTTCTATAAAATAACACTTTTTTGTCGTTTAAAGTATTTGTCTTACATTTAGAAAAAAATCCTTTAAAATAATACTTTCATTCAGTTTTGCTGAAGTATTTTGTTTCTAAAAGAATGTTTCGCATTTTTCATTTAATTCGTTTTTATTCAAAGCTTATATGTATATATATATATTCGATATAAGAAATGAATAAATATTATATATATCATCCCTATTTTTGATTTTTTGTAATCTACTTTACTAAATATACTAACGAAAATAATTACCATCACATCAATTAATTTATAAACAATAAAAGCTAATAAAACTCTAAATTATGATCTTATAGATACAAAAATATTTGTTAAATCAGTATTTTATTTTATTTTATTTTTTGTACTAAATTATTTTAACAAAGATTACGTATTTTTATCAGAAAAATAATCCATGTTTTCGTAAGATTTTTGAGCGAATAAATTATAAACTCTATTTTTAAATTGTTTGAGAATTTATCCATTATGGTTTCTACACATATTCGTTTGTTTACTTTCAGTTTACAAGAGTTTCATTTTTTAATAATATTTATAAATAATTATGGAGGTTATTTATCTTCGATAGTTTCATAAATGCAAATATGTTGACGCATTTCTGAAAATCATTCATCTGTAAAATTAGTTAATATGTTTGTGATAAAATTCTTTTCATTGTAAATGATTATTTTTCACATGTTACGCATTTTTCCTGCAGTTACGTAAAAATACCTTTTATTTCATTTTCTTCTTCCTTTTATTATTATTAAGAGAGTGTTTTCCTTGTTTACATATTGTTGTGAATGGGTTTAAAAATAAATATGTTTTTGAAAAATTGTTTATAATGTTTATAGGCGTATCTGAAAGAAATTATTAATATTGTATAATTTACTTATTTACTTTATCAAACTCTACAATGTAGTTGTTTTTGATATTTTAGGATAAAAGTTTGATTTTTCAATAGTTTCTTTTATTATTATTATTATTATTATTATTATTATTAAATTTCTGCGATATTTTTAAATGATTCATTAATTTTGCTTTGTAGTTTTACTTAATTGAAATTATTAAATATATTATTTAGCATTAAAACTCCAAACTTTTACGCATGATTTGCATTTTCACTATTTATCTTTTTTACTTTTGAGTGCGAAATTATTTTATTATTATTATTATTATTATTATAATTAGAGTAGAAAACAATAAAAATTTATTTAAAGAATAACATATTTTAATGGAAAGATTTTTATTGCATATTATCTTTATAACATAGCTTTTTTTTTTTTTTTTTTTTTTTATGTATGTCATTTGTCATTGATCTGTAAAATTAGTTAATATGTTTGGAATAAAATTCTTTTCATTGTAAATGATTATTTTTCATATGTTACACATTTTTACCGCAGTTACGTAAAAATAGCTTTTATTCCTTCTTCTTCTTTCTTTTCTTATTATTAAGATAGTGCTTTCCTTGTTTAGATATTGTTGTGACTATGTTTAAAAATAATTATGTCTTTGAAAAATTGCTTATCATGTTTATAGGTGTATTTGAACGAAATTATTATTATTGTATTATTTATTTATATATTTTATCAAACTGTAGAAGGGAGCTGTTTTTGAAATTTTAGGATAAATAGCTGTTTTTTTTTTTTTTTTTTTTTTTTATTAATATTAAATTTCTGCAATATTTTAAAAGGTTTCATTAATTTTATTTTGTAGTTTCACTTAATTGTAATGATTACATATATTATTTATCGTTAAAACTGCAAAAGTTTACGTATGATTTGCATTTTCTCTATTTATCATTTTACTTTTGTACGTAGGATTCTTTCTTTTATTTCTTACATTAATTAAAATACTTTAGAGTAGAAAACAATAAAAATTTATGTAAAAAATAACATGTTTCTATGAAAAGATTTTTATTGGATATCTGCTTTATAGTAAAGAATTTTTTTTTAAATATGTAAGTGATTTTTAAAATATAACATTTTTTACAGAATGATAGTTTAGCATTTCGTCAACAGATGGCAAGAGTAGTTTCGGCGGTTAAAACTGGAAGAAAATATGCTCTTGACAAGCAGGTTTCTGAAAAAACGGGGAAAGCGTAAAAGTAGAAGTAATATTATATATTAGAATTAAATAAAATACTGATTCAAATATTTCACGAATATTATTTATTGCCATTTCCTTTTTCTTTAAATTATTTTTTATTAAACCCTTAAGGATTTAAAGATTATATATAATTAAAGAATGTATAAGTAATAAGCATACATGCATTGAGACGCATTTTATAAAGTTCCCTATAAGGTAAGTGCACCAGTGATTGACACTTTTAGAGCAATCGCTGATGTTTTTAATGTTCTAGTCATCAGAAAATATTTTTAGAAATCTTAAGTTAGCACATATCTTATGAAAGACATTCAGAACCACATATATATATTAAAATATATACATTTGATAACAATTATTATTTTTTTTATGAACTTTTATTTGACACCCAATGAATGTACCAGTAATTGACCCTGCTAGTTTTTCATTTTATCAGTAATTGGTCCCCTATGTTCCAGTGTTTGACACTGCTAGTTATTCATTTTACCAGTTATTAGCACCATATGCTCTAGAGTTTGACATAAAATGTTAAAATTCTTATAGGTAAAATATATTATTTTATTATTTTTCTTATTTATTAATTATTTCGTGATAGATGTCAATTACTGGATCATGCCAATCACTGGAGCACCTAACCTACATTTATATTAAAATTTCCAGGAAAAGACCAATTATGGAAGTTTGAGTTATAAATTTAAATTATTTGTTTTAATTAGATTATCCTGTACTTAATTATAATAGTATAGATTTCTAATAGTAGCCAATTCCGTATTCAATCTTCATTTTTACATAACTATGATCAGAGCTCGTAAACTGGTGTCTGCAGAAAAATATAGACTTGATTTTCATTTTTTTCCTAACGTATTCGAAATTAATGCATTAATCATTGCAATAATCATTGCAATGATCAAACACAAGGAAAGAAGGTGAGAATTAATAAACAAAGAAGCACATATGGATATGACGTCTTATACAAGACAAAGGATATTTCAAAAGTTAGTATGAATTGTTTCTGAAACATTGGTGGATGAGAGCATCATATTGTATAACAAATATGATTAAAGAAAAACACCAAAATAATAATAATAATAATAATAATAATAATGACTAGAAGAAGAAGGAACAGGGGCCACGCGACTTAAGTGGTGGAATATATATATATTTATATACATATATTAGGGTGTCCCTTAAATGAGGGGGGAAATTTATTTTATTTTTGTTTTTCTTTTTTGAAATCCGGTACGCATACCTTCTAATTTTTTTTCTATTTGCCACTTCTGCGAAATGTCAGCTCTTTTTTACTGTCTATTCGGCGCATGTTAACATTATCCCGGAGAGCACATATTTTGTTCAAAAGTGTGTAGGTTCAAGTAGAAAAAAAAGTTAGAGGATATGCGTATCGGTATCCAAAAAAGAAAAAAATATGCCCCCTCATTTAAAGGACACACTAACATATATACATATATACGGTGCCTTTACATTATGTCTTTGAATTCCTTTTACAAGATTCGCACTTATCTAGAACTGATCCAAAATTTCTAATTCTGCAAACATTATAATTGTACGTAAAATACACAGATTCCTTTTATTAGAGTTTGTTAGCCGAATAATTAGCACTCTAAACTTCCCTTCAGTAGCCATGTGCAGGGTTCAAATCTTGGTTTATAAATGGATGTTAGTAGTGGTTCGGAATATGTTTTAAATTGTAGATCCCTGTCTAATAAGCCTCGACGTTAAAAAATGATCGCAGAGCGGTACCAATTAAAAAGTTATAATGTAACAATGTAAATACTACTAAATTTAATAAATACAATTTTATATATGAAAATAGCAATTTATCACTGATGACTAGTTTTTCGACCGAATTTCTGATAATATGGAACTCATAAAAGAAAAGAAAAAAAAAAGTCCATGTTTTTCTTCAGTAACTAGATTATTACAATAATATATTAAAAGGAAAAAAGAAAAGGAAAAGAAGAAAAGAAAATTTTTTGGAGTACTTCATATTCATAAAATGGGTATTCTCTGAGTATTATTATACTCGTATGCAATATGAAGTGTACTTAGAAAACACTTTAATAAATTCACTTCAACGGCATTTTACATTTCGCAAAATTCATACAAATAAAAATGAACGACTGTTTTTAGAATCATCATACATGAAATATTACAATACATTTTATCGTCATGGACTCAAATCTGAATGCTTCAATAAAATTATTAGAGTTCTGTCAAATATTACTCTCGTTCATGAATATTCTCCTATTTACCCCTTTCTTAATCATACGTTGTATAACAAGATTTCACGTAACATAAGAGGAAAATCGTTAAGTTCTACAGCCATTTCAAATAAATCCATTACTAAAAATCTTCAAAAGCTCCACAATACCTTCAATAATACATTTAATTGGAACATTATTCGTTCTTCTATTAAAAATTTATTGCTGCTTACTTAAATCTTTTTATGAAACTTAATTTCAATAACATTTCTTTGAAATTAATTATAGCTATTATTATTATTGAATTAAACAATATCATCTAAATTTAAACTAAAAAAATATAAGCAATTAAGCCATAATACTCAAATAATTATTAATTTTTCAAATCCTATTTTAAATAAAATTAAGATTAATTCCATTATTAATGATAAAACTTGTATGTCCCCAATCAACAATTTACCAATATCATGTACTTTTAAATGTCCAATTCCACTTGGTAGAAAAAATCTCTAATTACAATTCTTTTTCAAAAAATTCTTTGTCTAATGATATTTACATGTTACACATGTAGATGCAATGATTTTTCTTTAAAATAATTTGTTGATTATGACCATGGACACATATTTACTGGTAATTTGAATATTGTTAATGATCCTTATTTAAAACAATTTATGGGATATGGTACCAAATTTAGACTTCCTACTAAATTCAGTCTTACATATATTTATGAATAATTTTTATGTGATATAGAAATATTTATTTATAGAATATCTATTTACTATAACAAAACTTTACCTTTTTTCTCCTAATGAAAACAATTAGTTCTTAATAAATTCCATACTGCTTTAAAAAAAATCAATCATCTTTACTTTTCTCTTTTATTAAACTAGGGGGCTCTGCCTACTGCTCGCTCCGCTCTCCAACCCCCGAGGAAGGCTTCACCTCCCCCCGACTCACTTTACTTATTAACACAAGCAGAGCTCTGCTCGCCTATTCGTTGTTTTCTTTCACTGAAAAGGAATATTAATAGTGCATATTACAAGACAAAACCAGAAAATTGTTATGGAAATCCTCATATTCAATGTCAAATTGAAATATATAATATTTATATATATTTTAATAGAAAGAAATTCATAATATCTAGACCATTTTGCATTACAGCTTTAGTATATGACCCTTTTTATTTATTTTTTACAACCTTAGATCCGGACCGTGGTACCCATTCGAAATTGGAAGATTGCGGGTTCGGTTCTCGAGCCGACCAAAAACCGTCGTGTACACTAATGGTGGCTGGTGCACGTAAAATGTGTCGTGGCTGCAATATCCTCCATGTTCCCATCAAAATTATACCTCTGGGGGCCACTGAAAAGGGGGACAATCCCCTTCGTGTAGGACCAAAATTGTAGTGGCATATCTCCGGAACATCCGCAGGGGTGCTTCCCAGACCGTCTCCAATTATCCATAGCGCAGTAATGGTGCGATGTCAAACACAATCTACTTAATTAACTACCTACATACACCCATGGATCATATTTTAATTTTCCAGTGTAAGAAAATTAATTTTCTAAAAGTAGAGAAAAAAGTTGATATTTATTTTCTTTCTTTTTTACATCCATGGTTTCGGGCCGCGGCACTTTAGTCTGTAGAGCACCGAGCACGTAATTGGAAGATTGCCGATTCGATACTTGAGCCGGCCAAAAACCGTCGTGTACAGTCGGTAACAAAAGTGTCCGAACACTTGCAAAAATTCCTATGTAAAAAAAGTACATTTCATACGGTTTTGTTAAATAAATCCTTATCGAATCATGTTCTTACACTGACTAAGGACAGGATTATAAAAGGATTTATTTAACAAAACCGTATGAAGTGTACTTTTTTTACATAGGAATTTTTGCTAGTGTTCGGACACTTTTGTTACCGACTGTACACTAATCGTGGCTGGTGCACATAAAATCTGTCGTGACCGCAAAGTCCTCCCTGTTCCCACCCACACTATACCTCTGTGAATCACCAAAACGTGGGGGGAGGGGGATTCCTTCCGGGAAGGATCAAAATTGTGATGGCATGTGACCGGAACATCTCTAGGGGTGCGTCCCAGACCGTCGGCAATTACCCGTAGCGCAGTACTGGTGCGACGTTAAATCGAACCTACCTACCTACCTACGTACAACCATGGATCATATTTTAATTTTCACGTGTAAAATGACTTTATGACAAAAGAACAACGTCACTGGGAGAAACTTTCTTCAAAATGGCAAATAGAATACCTTCATAAACTTGTCATTTTTAGTTACTAACTTCTTTAATTCAAATGATAGAAATTTCTAAGCAGCTGAAATGTCTTCCTTGGAGTATTCGGAACAAATTGATACCTCTCATGACGCGAAGGACCCTGCCCTCCGCTAGAAGATGCTGTCGCAGACAAACAATTTTGACGCCAGTGACAGTAACTTTTTTTTAATATATAGAGAAACTAACTATTTCAGAAAATAAAAGCACTACAACAAGATTTTGTAATTATTTATGTCGATAAATCACCAAACAATTATGCATTATATGGAAGTCATATTACCATAAAATATTAACTACCTCTATATCAAGTCATGAAAATTTTGAGATAACATCTAGTAATACCATAATTAATTATCATCGTATTCTTGGGTTTTTTAAACTTCTTAATCTCCCTACTGAAAATTTTAATTATCTTATTTTATTAAAAACTAAGTTCTTTAAAACACCTATTAAATTTCGCACTGTTATTATAGGATGCAATAATTTAATAACCAAACTAACAAAATATTTCCAAACATTTTAAATCAATTTATTCACTTAACATTAAAACAGATAACATTTAATAATTAAAAAGCAGCTATTAATTGATTGATCATCACAAAATTATCAAAAACTGTGAATAATGTTCATACTTTTGATTTTAAAACATTTTTATTTAATAAAACTAAACTCTCAGACATTTATCATATAAAATTATTATTCAAATTTACTAACCAAAAAGTTTAAGGATGAATTGCAAATTTCTACATCAATTGATTCAAATTACTTCAAAATTCTAACTAATTTTAAAATTAATAATAACTATATAATTCACAACAATAAAATTTATCATCAAATAGTTGGCATCCCTGAAGGCAGATCTAGTTCAAGTATGCTATCTGACCTTTACCTGAATTTTTATGAACGTAATTTTAAATATAAAATGCTTCAATATTTTCGTTATATGAAGAATATTATAATTATTCCATATGGTAATGATCATCTTCATGACTTTAATTTTACTTATCTAACTAATTTAAAACCTACTAAAAACAGTATTTTTAATATGTACATTAACTTCCTTTACTTAAAATATTTACAGAAATTTATGATAAACGCAGTGATTTTTGCTTTAAGGCTAATATATTTACCCATTTCAAATAATGGTGGCATTTTCGGCATTTAGAAACATTATCCTCAATTTTCTTTTTAGAATTAATAACATTGCGCTGCAGAAAAAGAATTTTTTTCCAGCCCTGATACCACTCTTGTTGATTCTTAAGTAAAATGACCCCCAGAATCCTAATATGACTACAATTTTGCCCAGTCACCCAGTGTTTTCTTGGGATACCACACACTCCCCCAATTTTTATCACTGTTCGGTAATTTTATGGCCATGAATTTGATTTGGAGAATGAAAAAAAAAAAAAATAATTTAACACATAAAAACAAAAAAAAAATATATAAAGTTTAAAAAATAACATTAATAATAAATTTAAAAAAATATAAGAAATATAATACATAATTTCAGTTTTAAATTCTCCCCTAAATTTTTCCCTTGCCGTAAAGGTTCATGTTTTAGAATTTTTCAACTCTGTAGCCCCTCGGAAAGTATTTAACAGTTAAAATAATCCTTCACCAGCCCCTACCCCCTAAAAATCAAATTTATAGCTAAAAATTACCGGAAAGTCATAAAAATAGGGGGCCGTCCCTAAACAACGGTGGGTGATAGGGAAAAATGGGCGGCATATTCGTATTCAAGAGGTTATTTTACATAAGCATTTTTTTAAATGGTGTTAGGGGCAATTTTAAAGTAGAGCGTAAGTGTAATTTATATTCAATAAAGTTCAGAAATAAAAATATTAATAAACTTGTATTTGATACTACTCATAGTGGTTTTCCCAATAAATTTGCTTATTCCCTCATCTATCCTTAATTCTCAAAGTTATGTTCACATTAATATATATATATATATATATATATATATATATATTAAAAAGGGTATATTGTTTGTGTGTATGTACACGCATATATATGTATATAGATATATATGAGCAGTTAAATGATTACGAAGTATGAGTGGTGTTGTTTGGCTTGGTTGGTTGGGAGGGTTGCTGAAATTATATATCTAAATAACGAGAAGAAAAATAGCATTTCCTGCATATATCATTATTATCATTATTATTATTATTATTATTATTATTATTATTATTATTATTAACTCTGTTGTTGCTTGGTTGCAGATGATTCTATACATTTTTCAAATACCTTTGCAGTATTTTCTGATCATATGTTATCAATAAGTATAGCAGATTGGATAATATTTCATAAAGATATTATTTATGATTGATTTAGTTTATATAAATTTATTTATAAATTTCAATAATTCTTTTAGATCA
Organism: Salticus scenicus; assembly: GCA_963930645.1. Classification (NCBI taxonomy): domain Eukaryota; kingdom Metazoa; phylum Arthropoda; class Arachnida; order Araneae; family Salticidae; genus Salticus; species Salticus scenicus. Next base: position 250,786,453 of record OZ005651.1, on the reverse strand, counting down.
TAATATATACGACTGTCTTAGTTTATACACATTTGGTTTAGAAATGTCAAAATTACAAAATAATAGTTTATTTTTTACCTAATAATACAAAAATCTTCATTTTTAACTTTTTCCTTTTTTATCATACGGTCTTGCAGTGGATTTGGGGAAAGTAGGGCGCCCGAAAAACTGATTTAACCCGCTGCACTCACCTTAAGCCTTGGTGGCCTCTGTTCCTTCTTAATGTTATTTCAGTTTCATTTCTTTCGATTTTGCCCTTGTCTCACAAATTTTGCCCTTGTTTCGATTTTGCCCTTGTTTTTCATTTCTTATATCAAATATATGTATTCATTTCTTATACCAAGTATACGTATTCATTTCTTATATGATATATTGCTTGTATAAATATGTCAATACCTTTACTTAGTGAAGTCGATATCGTGTCATATGAATATGATTAAGTATGTAGAAACTGAGGAAAGTATTCCAAAACATACTTTGCAGGCTTTTATGAAATTTTGAGCGGTTTTTATCTCAAGTAACTTTCTTACGGATCATAATCTCGTAAAAAACGCGCTCTTTATTCTTTAGCGTTCAGTGGTGTGTTGTTTGATATGAATTTTTCTGCATTTCAAACTTTAATTAAAAAAAAAAAAAAAAAAAAAAAAAAAAAAAAAAAACATATTTTTCATTATTTATACAACGTTACAAAATATTTATAGATCTCGTTGAAATGCAGATAAGTATTATTTGTCTGTAATAATAAATATATTATAGGTGAACCGTTTTACACATTTTGCCTTCACAAAAGAAAAAGAGCTAGTTAAGTTACATAAAGTTTCCAAAATAATTTTATTTCATATCATATTTGCATAATGAAATGGTTAAATAAGTTGTTCTGCAGATAAAATTTTATTACACAACTGTTTTTATTGTAAATGTTTAATTAAAATAAAAGGTAAAAGTTTTTTTTTTTTTTTCTTTAATAAAAAAAAAAAAAAAAAAAAAAAAAAAAGAAAGAAAGAAAGAAAAATTCAAATTTCGGGTCCCCGCCAGTGCTGCCAGATTGAGGGAAATTTTTATGTAACTCCCACCACTAAATTTTAATTGAAATGGTTTGCTAACAGTTTAGAAACTACAGAAATCGTCTGTGTAATTAGGTAATCGTTACAAGAAAAATTTAACGGTGGATGTTGATTAAAAATTTCCCTCAAATCTGGCAGCACTTGTCTCCGTACGTTTCATGAAGAAAGCCCGTAGAAAAAGAAATGCAGCATAAATTTATGGCAAATACCCATTCTAAAGAGACACTACAGAAAAATTTTGAAAGGACATCGACAGAAATGAATATGCCTCAAGGCCTTTGACGTAAAATATAGAGAAAGAAATGCGTGATTACCGAATGAAACTTTATGATTAAGTGTAGAAATTGTAGTTCTCAGAATATGTGTTTACATATTTTTTTTTTCTTTGAAACATGTGTTAGCTATTTTCGCCAAGATTGTAAATTCCAGTTGTGTTATATATATATATATATACAGTCGGTAACAAAAGTGTCCGAACACAAGCAAAAATTCCTGTGTAACAAAAGTACTCTTAATACTGTTTTGTCAAATAAATCCTTCTCGAATCCTGTTCTTAGTCAGTGTAAGAATATGATTCGATAAGGATTTATTTAACAAAACCGTATGAAGTGTACTTTTTTTACATAGGAATTCTTGTTAGTGTTCTGACACTTATGTTACCGACTGTATCTATCTATCTATATATATATCTATATATATATATATATATACAGTCGGTAACAAAAGTGTCCGAACACTAGCAAATATTCCTATGTAAAAAAAGTGGAGTTAATACTGTTTTGTTAAATAAATCCTTGTCGAATCCTGTTCTTAGACTGACTAAGAACAGGATTCGACAAGGATTTATTTAGCAAAACTGTATTAAGCGTACTTTTTTTACATAGGAACTTTTGCTAATGTTCGGACACTTTTGTTACCGACTGTATATATATGAATGAATGTCAAAAAAATCGTTTTCCTTTTGAATTATTCTGCTACGAATATTACTGGGAACTCATAAACTACATTATACTTGTGTTTCTATATGGCCCAATTGTTATTTTTTAACATTATGAATGCAAAACCAAATTACAAAAATGCTGATTTTATTAAATATTTGCATCGTTAGAGATTATACAAATATTTACTGTACATTCAAATTAAATAATTTTTCTTTTTATAAGTATTGATTTACTATATCATATTTAGAAATAGTTTAAGTACAGTATAATATTAATAATAATTAATAGTATTACAATAATATTTACTATTTGCACTCGAAAAAATTATCAGTTCGAATAAAAAAAATTGTTTCACTCCTGAAAACCTGTTATAACTTTGAAAAATGCAAAAATTTATAGTAAAGTTAAACAAGAAATTTTGTTCATGAACGAATAATAATAATAATAATAATAATAAATGGCGTAAATCTCTCTTTCTCTTTCTTTTTCTTTTGTCACAGTAAATATTTCTTTTTCTTTTTTCTTTTTTAATTTTAACGACAATTTGGTTTAATGCAACAAAATTACATCAATAATACAAATTTTGCAGCTTGAATCAAATTCTTTTTCTAAGTGTATATTTACATTACTTCAGAACTACATCTAGACTGCTGACAGTAATTTTCTATGAAACTGCATAAAGCTAAATCGTTATCATAAACGTATTTATAAATGATTCTTATAACGTACGTAGTGCTATTTTTGAAAAAAAAAAAAAAAAAAAGTGTTTATAATATATTTTGGAAATAACAAAAATAATATCCCATTTTTAGCTTTGTAAAGAATAGCACTTGAGTTTAAAGTACACATTTAGATATGCCAAGACGCATATGGAGATACTGAAAATAATATATAGCGGGTGTACCAGAATTAAATAGACTGATATAAATTGATGTATAACTAAATTTATTTAAGTGAAACCCAACTTGGTTTTACACATAAACAATATAGATAGAATAATAAACAAAATTCAACATATTAATTTATGAAAATAATCCACGTTGCTGTTTGCCATTCGACGTAAGGGTCTGGTCCAACTTAGACAACTTTCCATTATTACGTGCTTTCTTATTCTCTTTACAGCTCGTTTTAGTTCTTAAATCAGTATTTTTTAACATTTTATTTTACCCCAGTTCATCTGCTGTACAAATTCATCTTAATTCGAGTAGTCCAGGGGATTTAAATCCTTTTTTCACCAGAAAAAAGGATTCTCTTAGTCTAACCTTTTCTGAAATTGTGTCGAAACCAATTAGCGAATTTGATTCTTTTCTGCTTTTGGGTTTCTATGAGCTTAGGTTGTATTCGTTTTTTGTAAGGTCTTAATCCAATGTCATTTTTAAATATTCGCTGTACAGATGATTTTGATACTTTCACTTCCCTAGCAAGTTTCCTTATAGATATTCTCTTCTTATGTGTCAAGCGACTCTTCACTTTTTGAATCAGATTTTTGGTGCCGACAATGCGTGGACAGTCTGTAGGTTGAGATGTTTTAATATTGTCACTCTTTCTAATCAAATTACACCACTTAAAAAAAGTGGCACAACTTAAAACACCTTTAAAATAACGAAATATTTTGCTTCTGGATTCTCCACTTTTGAACTTGGAAAGTACCAATTTTTGTACTTATTTGCTCTTCATACTATCCTGTAGTTGCAATGTAATTTTTGCTTTTAAGTTGCTGCACAGATTTTACCAATGTAATTGGGAATCTATAAAAAAAGTATATGTCTATATATAATATAAAATTTCCATACATACATACAAATAGTAATAGTCTATTTTATTCTGGTACACCCGTTATATATATTGATCTATCATTGTGTACATGCAATGATAGTTAACGAAAAAAAAATATATATATATATTATATTAGTCATTCAGGTAAATTAAATATTGCGGAATTTTACTTTGGAAAAGAACAGTAAGTCACCCATTTATAAATAAATATATATAGTTAAAATAATGGAATAAAATTTCACGTAGAAGTTGCCCAAAACAGGACGGCCCAATTTCAATACAGTCGAACCTTGTTAACGTGAATTACATTCAACATGAACTGTTTCCACAATCCCCGTCAAAATGAAGATTAGTTTAGTTATATTAAGATTATTTACTGATAGCCTGAACTACTGATACATGAAAATTTTTTATCACCCTTGAGGTTCACGTTAACGAGGTTGGACTGTATTAAAAATCTCAAAAAACAAAGATTAAGAAAAACAAGTATTGACAGAAGACTGATTCACGTTAACGAGGTTGGACTGTATTAAAATCTCCAAAAACTAAGATTAAGAGAAACAAATATTGACAGAAGACTGAAACAAACTATATGGTTATTGTGAAAGTTGTAAAATTTTTATACAGCAGTTTTAAAATTAGTAACAAAAAATACCAACAGATGAATTTGTACGCTGTAATCACAAAATTTAAATGCTGAAACATATCGCTGCGGATTTCATATTGCCCTTAAAATGCACAACGCCATCTGTTGGTAACGTTTGTTACTAACTTTGAAACTTTTGAACAAAATTTCTACAACTTTCACAATAACCATACAGTTAATTTCAGTCTTCTATCCAACTTTGTTTTCGAGATTTTCAATGTTGAGATCAGGAAGCCTTTCTCTGGACACCCTGCGCAATACACTGGCATATGCTGTAGCAATCATCGATTACGTACGTCTATATTATTTAAATATGTATCAACAGCAAAGTTATGATGTTCTAAGGATTATGTATTAAATAGAAATTTGGTGTCCTTATATTCAAAATAATCATAAAAACAGCTTTAATACACTTCACCAGAAGCTATTAATTACACCAAATCAAAATTGAATAAGCATAGTCTTGAAGCATATGGTATGAACCACGCGTATTAAAATCGTTTTCACATACATTCTTGTAATAAGGATCTTGTATATCAAATATGGTACAGTTTCATCAGAGATAAAGACACAAAACGTAATAAGTACAAAAAGGTAACATCTTCCATTTAGGAGATCAATCAGTAATGAGTACCAATTCTGTTATTTTCAAACTGTATGCAAAATCTAATTATTTTAATTATTTAAATTCGATATATTAATTCATGAGTTACAGCACTCACATTTGTTTTCCTTACAGAGATTTTCTAAAATCAACAATATCATCTTCAATACGTCGCAAAACATGTCAAACCGGAAAGTACTGGAAGATATTTCTAATATTTTTATTCTAAAAATATAAATTCAATTCACACGAAGTTTGTATCATGCATGTCGGAAAGAAAATAATAATAATTATACTATAAAAATCTTTTTTTTTTTTTTTTTTTTTTTTTTTTTTTTAATTGCAACAAAGATAAAAATGCATGCTACAAATTAAAATTAACAAAGTGTTACAAATACACTAGAGAATAAAGCAAAATCTAAAAGAAATAACAGAGCTTTTCAAGATAGCGCTTGGACACATATCATATTTTTAATTTGGATCACTGAAATTAGTCTTTTCTCCTTAATTTTCAGCAATGTGGTTCACTTTTTCTTTACCGTTTTCTTCTAATCACTCTTTAGTACTCAACAAGACATCTAATTTTGTGCAACTTAATTCGTCATAAAAAGATGAAATATCATTTTAGCAAAAATTATAACATGCATCAAAGAGCATGCGACGTCTTATGGATTTAATTAAGTTCTGGAGAGATGTAATTCTTTCTTTATTTGCATATTTTACATAGAGGAGGGGGGGACAAAATTAGCGTTCTTATTTTTATCTAATTGTAAGATTACAGACAAAAAAAACAAATTCTCAACATTGAAGCAAGATTGCATTTTTCATGACTAATATAAAGTAAGATAAAATAAAATTACTTTTACTTTTACTTGAAGCATAATATAATTAGTTTACGAATATGTTTTAGTTAAAGAAATATTAACCAGAAAAAAAGAGACAGTGTTTGTAGTTATATGCTGCATATTATTCTTTTCATAAAGTAGTACTTGTGTACTTTTTAATTCATTCAGGTACACACAAGAAAAAAGAAAGAAGAAGAAAGAAAAAGAAAATCAGTAAAGGGACTTTTTCCCCTCTCAAAAATCACTGATAATACTCTTTTTTTTTTTTTTTCAAACATTCAAAAAATTTATTATCAGTATTAATTACAGTATTTGTAACAATATTCCTCTCATTCAAAAATATGTTCTTCATATTTTTATAAAAGAAAAAAAAAAAAAAAAAAAATTGAAAGAAGAAAGAAGAAAAAGGAAGTAAAAAGAAATCTTTAAAAGCAAACCTTCCTTTAATAATGGAATGTTATCAGTATCAATATATAATATCCTTAGACACACTGACTATGTTTCCAGATCAGCGGAAGTCATTTTAATATGTATTTCAGTTTACGATATATCGTCGTTGTATTAATTAAAGACAACTCCTTGGGAATAAAAAATAAATATAAATTATACTTTCTTAAGAAAATTCATTTTCTGTTTCCTGTTTACAGGCAAATATCAAAACAGAATTTCCACTTGGAAACATACTTCGAAACGGAATATTCTCTTTTACTATTTATTTTACAAAAATTAAAATTTAATAAATATATAAGTGAGAAAAGCTTAGTAATAATGCTAAAAAGTTTTTTAAAAAAGGAAAGGATAATGTAGTGATATAATGTGGATAGTAAAAAATGTGGATTTATAAACAAGCGATTTTTAACTATAAGAACTCGGAATTTGCTTCAACATTTACAAGATACAGTGGTGTGTTGGTAGTGGTTTAGGTATAAGTGTTAAGGCTTGTTGAATGCACGAGAGTTCTAGAGTAGTGTTTTTTTACAGAGGAAGGGGGATTCTAAGGGGTCTTAATCCTTATTCCTAAGATTTTGGGAGAAAACCACGATATACCCGAACGGTTAGGCCAACGAACACGGCCTGTGATTGAACCCGTCCCTTCCGTCTACCAGCTTTGAAAGCAAAATCTCTAGAAACCAGGATTCGTACGCCCATACTAGAAATAAAGAAGACTGCACTGTTAAAAATAGTTCCTTAAAAATGAACAAAATTGTCTCAAAATAGCTCCGAAACAATATATACTTAAATTTGAAAATCAGTGTACTCATTTTTGAGTATATTGACATGTCAAACATGAGGATATTGGGATTCTTATTGGTCAAGCCTATTTTTGAGCATGTCAATATTCTCAAAAATAAGTACATGGGTATTCAAATTTAAGTATATATTGTTTCGGAGCTATTTTGAGACAATTTAGCTCATTTTTAAGAAACCATTTTTAACAGTGTGCTATCACAATCATTCCTTTTTTCACACCACTGTGTTCGAACCTACATTTTTATTTTTACTTTTGGCCAGATGGAAAATTCTGCTTACTTATTTTGACCAGAAACAATTGTTGAAGATTTTATTGTGTTTGCTTATAAATGCAATTATTTACAATTCAAAATCAAATTTTCTGTGAAATACTAATTTTTTGTTGCAAATTGCTACCGCTGATTCTGAAGCCTAATATTATGTAAAAATTGTAAACATTTAAATAAGGTAAAAGTTACTACTTGAACGTAGTGGTAATACAAATGAAGACATGTATGAATCTTGATTGATACACCTATAACTAAAAAGTCATTCATGTACACTGTTCAAAACCTACGACCCTCAAGTGTAAAACACGCCTATTATCGTGATGAACAGAAAAACAGGACTCATCAGACAAAAAAGAGTATTAAGCCATTAACTTCTCCTTCAGTTCACTTGTTTTGTTTCCCACTCCCTGGCCTCATGACGGTGCCTTGCTGTCAACGTAACACATACCATTGGTCGGCGAGCATACAGACTTACAGTGTGGAACTGGTTTCGGACAGTTTGAGTCGAAACAAGGGTCGACTGAGTGTCGGCTGAAGTCGGTGAGAGTCGGCTGAAGTCCAGGACAAGGGCGTAGACGTGCAACAACGCCCAATGAAAATCGATATTTAACGTAGAATAGATATTTAACGTCTATTCTACCAGTAGCCGAACGAATGTGTTGTTGTAGAAAAGTAGCATTGATATTTCGCTGTCTCCGAGCCGTTAATGTTAAATGTCGATTTTCATTGGGCGTTGTTGCACGTCTACGCCCTTGTCCTGGACTTCAGCCTGCATTTCCAGTCTCGAAATAATGGTTGCATATCCTGGAAATCACACTTTGTGAACCACCATTGGCTTCAGCCATTTCAACTTGTGTTTGACCCCCCTTTAATCGACCAAGGACTCTCCAAGCTTCTGAAACTGTCGAATGATGTCGTTGAGCCATCGCACTTCTCGAAATTACGCACTTACTGAATGTCGATCATTCTTTTTCGCATTGTCTTTTATTAGATTGAAAGGAAATTTTCATTATCTGCCACTAAAGCATCGTTTTTGAAGTCAAAGTCAAAATTACATGCTTCGAAATTTGAAAATGAGAAAACTTTTTCGTTTGTGACTCTCTTCCTTCATTTTCTTAAAAAAAAAAATACACTTATAACATTATTTTGAATAAGACCTACAATTTCCTTTAATTGTTTTGAGCAGCGCATATCATACATGCTAAAAATGATTGGAAGGCAATTTTTAGGCAGCAAAGAGTAGAATCACGAATTTAGTTTAATAATTTTATTTAAACAATTTCAAAAAATATTGCATACAGTCGGTAACAAAAGTCTCCGAACACTAGCAAAAATTCCTATGTAAAAAAAGTACACTTAATACAGTTTTGTTAAATAAATCCTTGTCGAATCCTGTTCTTAGTCAGTCTAAAAACAGTATTCGACAAGGATTTATTTAACAAAACTGCATTAAGTGTACTTTTTTTACATAGGAATTTTTGCTAGTATTCAGAGGCTTTTGTTACCGACTGTACATCTCACAAGAAATCTAAATAAAAGTTTTAAAATCACCCAATTAAATATACTTACAACTTACCTTTTTCAAAAGAATGCATGCAAAAGTTTTAAAATCACCCAGTTAAATATACTTACAACTTACCTTTTTCAAAAGAATGTATGTTATTTCTTAAAATTCCGTTGCTTAACAGTCATTTCAATCTACATTTATCTGATTTTGTTAAAATAAGTTTTTATTATTATTATTATTTATTTATTTATATGGTTAACGATGGAAATATTTTAATCCAAATACTAGCTATGTGCTGGACAATTATTAGAATAATTTAAATTTCTATCTTTCTTAAATAATGTAAGACTTTAATATTTTACTGTATAATATGCGTAGGGGGAAAATCTTTGTTTGACAAGTCAGGATTAATTTAAGTAAACTAGTAAATCCATTTAAATTTCCATCTTCATTTTAAAATGCGAAGTTTAAAATTTTAGCAGGTTCACAATTTACTCTGAAAATCCTATTAATTTCGTGGATGTCATAATGTAAGATTAAGGCTTTGATTTTGAAAGACATATACCCAGATAATACTCATTTTGTATTTCATGTTTTGAAATATTTTCAGAAATATGTAGCGAATAATTTTCAAACGCTAGTTTATGAAAAATATCAATATATTACATGGATGAAAATATTTCCTCCGTGTAAAAAGAAAAAAAAATCCTTTCTAAAAATGCACTATTGTAATACATGAAAAAGAGAAAAAAAATAATACAAAATGCATTACAAAATGCATGCACAAAAGTGAATAAAAATTTATCGCTGAAAAAATTTTAGGTAATTAAATTTAGATGAAAAGAATTTTGGTCTTTGCGTGAAAATGACATACACTACTGGTCAAAACTACTGCAACATTTACATGAGTTTTTTTTTTTTTTTTTTTTTTTTTTTTAATCTCTTTAGGAAATGTTCTCAAACACTGGATATCATAGGAGCCAACATTCCCGTTTTTCAAGGGAGACTTAAAACCGGAACATTTTTATAATTGTTTTCATCTGATTTAATCGTCGAAAATATACCGGGCATATTTCTTTAAAGGAAGACTGTCAAAAAAAAGTCCTGTTTGCTTCATTTTGCTGCCAGACATTTTCTGTATTTCAGAAAAATACGTTCTATCAACGTAATTTTTCCGTTGATAGAACATATTTTTCTGAATTACAGAAAATTTCTGGTAGCAAACAGGACTTTTTTTTGACAGTGAATAGTGGTGATAAATCTGATTAAAAAAAATCAGAAAAGTTGGCAATTATGGTATATGCAAGGAACCGGATCTTTCTTATGTTTTCCAATGAAGATTAGATTTCGACAATTTTTAGGGGGCGGCAACAAGTGGAGCGAAATCGTTTATCTTTAAGGGGACGAAATGATCTGCAACTGCAGAACACGTTAATGTAGACCTCGTAAAGGTTTATGGCGCATTTGTGTAACAATAGTATTGTAAATAAAAAAGATAAGCACTTATTTAAAAGCTTGAAAAAATATAATCAACAGGGATTTTATTCATAATATGAGAGTTTTCAATGAAAATTATCGCCACTTTTAGATAAATTGGAAAAACACTTTTGAAATAATGCACTGCAATCGGAATACACATATATTAAATATCTCATGAAATATGAATATTTTTATGAAAAGTGTTTTAGCTACGCATGCACAAAAGATATATATACATTTTTTTTCCCATAATTTGATAGTCAAGCGTGTAGATTGCTCAGAAGAACTTCGGTAAACTCTAAATTGTTTGTATGTTTCATTTTATTCCAGAATACGAAAATGTTTTCAGATTTCTGATAAACTGTAAATTTATTGCATGCTATTTTTTATTAAAATAAATAATTATTTTTGTTCAATAACTTACTTAAATCTTGTCTTTAAACTAATGTAACATATTGATTTTAAAAACTTCAGTTAAATTTTTAAAAATATAAATTTTTAGGCTTCTTAAAAAAAAAAAAAAAAAAAAAAAAAAAAAAAGCTAGACTTTTTAATTTTGCAATGATTTTGAATAGTAGTGCATATATATAAATCTGCCAAAATTCTCGTTATATATATATATATATATATATATATATATATATATATAAGTAAGCATTACAAACTTTACAAGTTTTTCTTTATAGAACTTCAGTTTCATAAATGTTAAAATTGCTAAATACAAAGTTCAACATTTTACCAAAGAAATGTTGCCAAATTAGGTCTATTTAGTTGTTGTGAACACTTTTAGGAATTTGATGCTAAGTTTTACCTTTTATAAGTGTCATTTTAGTAGCAAGCTCTACTAAAATGGTGACTAAATTTCTAAAAATATTAGTTGCAGCTAAATTAGCATAATTAGCCCCCTTTTTCTTTTGTTAAGCATTGGACTTTGTTTTTAACATTGTAGGACAGAGTTCTTAAGCTTCTTTATTAACAGAACTACTATCATCTTGTAGAAAACTTTATCTTATTTAATCATATAAGGTCATTGTGTGTAACAAACTTTTCTTAGAAGCTGTGGTTGTAGTTTCCAGGAAGTTTTTTCATTTTATGGAAGTGCATGAGAAATCTGTAGAGAACATGCTTATAGACAATATAAGGTCATTGTGTGTAACAAACTTTTCTTAGAAGCTGTGGTTGTAGTTTCCAGGAAGTTTTTTCATTTTATGGAAGTGCATGAGAAATCTGTAGAGAACATGCTTATAGACAATATAAGGTCATTGTGTGTAACAAACTTTTCTTAGAAGCTGTGGTTGTAGTTTCCAGGAAGTTTTTTCATTTTATGGAAGTGCATGAGAAATCTGTAGAGAACATGCTTATAGACAAAAATTCTGAAAAAATAAATTGGAAAATTTGCTTTGCTTATTGTTACTATGAATGCTAAGCTAATACTTATTTTACTGTTAATTCATTATGAAGCTACATCATAGAGTGTTAAAATTCAATATGATCTTAATATGTTATGAAAATTAATTAGTATAAATTGACACGAATGTTATTTATACCATTGAATTCTAAGATTTAAACATTATTTTAAACATCAAAAGTAATCAAAATATCACAAAAGTTTTAAACTAAATGTTTTCGGATATTAAAGTGTTGTGATATTATTTTTTCTGAAAGTGTCATGCATTCTCTTTTATAACATTAAAATTAAAATCTGTAAAATATTGCCAATTGATAGTTTAGTGCATTTTAAATCATCTGCACTGCAAATTCACGTGTCTTAAATTCAGTCATATAAGCGTCTTAAAATAGATTTAAGACATTAAAGTGTCTTAAACGAAAAAATTTCAGTCACTTATGTGTCTTAAAATATAAGTAAGACACGATACCGTCTTAATTTCAGTCAGGTATGTGTCTTAAAATATACACTGCAAATTCACGTGTCTTAAAATCAGTCACATAAGCGTCTTAAAAAGAATTAAGACACGACAAGTGTCTTAATTTCAGTCACGTAACGGTAGTGTCTTAATCTCTGCTGAGAGCATGTGCAAAACAACCTACCCAGCATGCATCACGACTAGAGTTATGGCGGACTCCTCGCAAGGAAAAACTTTTAGATCCCATTTACAATTCAGTTTTAATAAAGTTCAACTCCCTGGTCAAAAGAGGAAATTACTAGGATAAGAGACGATCATCTTGGCAACCGGTCTTTTACCCACAATTCCCTTGTAATCGCAGTTCACGGATTGTAAACAAAAACATGGCGTTGTTTGCAACGCCGGAGCCACGGATGAAGCAATCCAGACGTAAGTCATTTTGGTAAGTGATATTTATTTCCTTTTGTTCAGAGATGATTAATACGATAACTGATTGTTAATAATTAAGGATTAAACATGCATGCATACAAATAAGGGAGTCTTGTTAATCAAAGTATAACATTTTGCACAATTTTCAAAAAAATCAGTAAATAATTAGTTCATTGTTTAATCGTTGTTGCGTGTGCATAAAGTTTAGTATTATCTTCCAGAAGTAATTTAATGTAGACAAGTAATGTATAAAATGCTTATACATTACATTGTACAATCAAATAAAAGTTTAAGAAACGTTTTCTTGTGATATTTCAGCAATTGCTGTTAAAGAATTTAAGTTATGAGACATTTTCTTTTCTGTTTGTTATTTCATTTAGTAGTACAGTTGAGAGCCAGAAATCCACCGACCTAAAATCCGCCAAAGTCCGAAATCCGCACAGCTTGTCAAATATATAAACGATAAAATTCACTATTAATAAATTACAAACTGCAAATCAGAATTTTTAAAAATGATCTCAAATGAAGATTCTGTACTTACATTTTATGATTATAAAAGAAAATTAATAACATAAGACTATCAGAACCAAGTTACTGATAATGAAATTATTGACATTATATTAAATCCATGAATGAGGTATACAATAACAAAATAATTTTTAAAAATGTTATCTGATGAAGACATAACCATACGAAAGAACTAACTGAAATTCTTAAAAAAATAAATTTGTGTTACAAAATAAGAATAAATGACAGTTTACAATATACAGGGAAAAAAAAAAAAGAAAATCTCAATGATGTATGTATGTACAAGTGTAGTTTTGTAAACTAACTACATGTGAACAGATTTTATTGAAATTTGACAAATTTCATTTTTATTTATTATTTTCGTTATGTACATTCTTTTCATGTTCAGTGCTATTCTTATGTACCTAATAATTTAATATTCAAGTGAAATTGTGTCAATATTTGTTAGTGTGTGTTTAGTTTGAATAATATTCTGCTTTTATTATTAAAAGTGATAATTTTTTAAGGGCCCCGAAATCTGCCAAATCCTAAAATCCGCACAACCACTGGTCCTGAGCTGTGCGGATTTTTGACTCTCTACTGTATATGCTTTTATCGAAATGAAGTTTAATAAATATGTTTAGGAGGATACTGTAATACCAACAATGTTACAGTATGCCTATTCCTATTTATCTCTCAAATCTGATATATAGCTAAATTCAATAATAAAGTGTCTGAAACATTTAAATTGCATGCATCTTTAATTATTATTATTTTATAAGCAGATTAGGGGTCTGTCTAGACTTTTCAGACAGAGACCTGTTATTGAGAAATTGTGAAAAATCTACACATAATTTTGTGAATCAAATAGTAATATCAGGGATGAGATTTTTCAGAGGATTTCAGCTTTTTTGTACATTTAGCTTTTCAGCTTTTAAATTTTTTTTAGCTTTTTTTATGTTTCTAATGTGCATTTCTTCTTTTTTTATACATTTAAGGTTAAAATAAATATTTATTACTCTAATATAATAGATTTTGTCATCAAAATTCTAATGTTTAATCTCAACGTCTTGTCTTTGCGTACAGTTTCAGCTTTTTTGTATTTTTGCTAATCTCATCCCTGTAATATGAAAATCAAGTCCTACTGAACTTTTTGGCTAACTTTGGCCGAACTTTTCTCTCTCTCTCTCTCTCTCTCTCTTTTTTTTTTTTTTTTAAAGGTAATTTTGCAATCATTTTAGACAATGAAAGTTCACTTTTGTAGAATTAAACTCACACATACACACAGAAACCTTTCATAAATTAGAAATTGAATAGCAGCTGTTTGGGGGAAATACAGCAAAGCACATACGATTACTCAAGTGGCCTTTCGCTCCGTAGAAAATTAGGTTTCGAAGTAAAAGAAATTTATCAAAGGTCTGTTTTTACGAGAAAAATTTTTGTGAAGGGTCCTGTTTGAGGATAAAAAAAAATCTGTGAAAGATCCTTTTTTAATGTATAAAATTTTGTGAAGGGTCCTTTAACAGACCCAGTTTTACCTCTGGACAGACCCCTGTAAGATACATATTAAATGGGAAAACAGCAGATAAAATATAATATATGATAAAAAGTAGATATTTTTCCTGAGTATGTGAAATTAAGTATCAATAAAACAGTGAAAGTTTTTAAAATAAAAATTAAAACTTTAAAAAGGCAAGAGAAATGATATATAGTTATATAAATGTTATACAGTCGAACCTTGTTAACGTGAATCTCAAAGGGGATAAAAATTTGTACCTGCTTCGGTAACTAATCTTTATGTAATTAAACTAATCTTCATTTTGAAAGTTATTATGGAAACATTATGTTAAAAGTAATTCATGTTAACAAGGTTCAACTGTATTTAATAATATTTCGCAGGAAATTTCTGTTTTGCAAGCTACATTATATAAGAATGAAGTATTGACTTCTTTATTTCCTTATTTAATTTCATGGTGATTTGGTAATCTTTTCTTTCTTTCTCTTTTTTTTTTTTTTCACTTTTTCTTTTTTTAGTGAAAAGTCTTTAGACTTTTTACCGTGTTTTTATTAACTTCGATTCTTGTTTTGTTTGTTTGTCCAGTACACTAGCTAGACATTTGAAACTTTCAAAATAGCTCAGAACATGGTGACAATGCATTTTTTAAATACTTTTAGTCAACTGGTTCTGGTCCCCGCTGCCTTCAGCAGCGTTTATGTGATTCGACAAAGAATTTATTTAACTAACTTCCCGACTAGCTAGACATTTGAAATTTTCAGAATAGTTCAAAACACGACTACAATGCATTTTTTAAATAATTTTAGCCAACTGTTTTGGGTCCCCACTGCCTTCGGTAGCGTTTATTATGTGGTTCAACAAATATGTAACTTCCCGACTAGCTAGACATTTGAAACTTTCAGAATATCTCAGAACATGGTGAAAATGCATTTTTAAATACTTTTAGCTAACGGTTACGGGTCCCAGCTGCCTTCGGCAGCGTTTATCATATGCTTCAAAGATCATTTAACTTCCCGACTAGCTAAACATTTTAAACTTTTAGAATAGCTCAGAACACGGTGACAATACTTTTTTTAATACGTTTAGCCAACTGTTTCAGTACCCTGCTGCCTTTGGTAGCGTTTATATGATTCAGTGGCGGATTGAAGGGGGGGGGCTCCCCCCCCCAAACACTGACATTTACAATTGAATATTGCAATTGTAAATTTTTTATTGGTCTAGAATAACAGTTTTAAAAATCTTTGCCCCCCCCCCCTTCAAAGTGAAGTTCTGGATCCGCCACTGATATGATTCAGCAAAAAATTTATTTTACTAACTTCCCGACTAGCTAGACATTTAAAAATTTCAAAATAGCTCAGAACACGGTGGAAATGCATTTTTTTTCATACTTTTAACCAACTGTTTCAGGTCCCCGCTGCCTTTGGTAGCATTCATATGATTCAACAGAAAATTTAAAACATGATATAAAAAAAAAGTTGTTTTTATCTTGTAATATTTTTATTGTATTTCTAATATTAACAATATTCTTTTCTAGATACAACAAATGTTGCAGCTGAAGAATTACCTGTATTTTCAGTATATTCGAGATAAATTTCAGGAGCCAGCATCCCCTGCAATATTACAGACTCAATTCAAGGTAAGATTTTTATTATTTTACATTATTAAAATTTTATTTATTTATTTTTTAAGTTACTTAAAAGCCTTTTCATAAATATTTTAAACTTTCTGCATAATCAGGGACAAAATTTTAAATGCACAAACGTGTCAGTTTTTTCTTTATATTGAAGCAAAAATCAAAGAGTGTTTTCATTTTTCTATAAATAATTTAACCTGTATTTAGAGTTGTAAACTGATGTATATGTTGAAACGTTCAACATAAATAAAACCAGAAATCCACACATCAAAACAAATGTAAACAATGAAATTTATAGTTTTCAAGAAAAGGAAAAAAAAAAAAACAAGGTAGAACTTATTTTAGTGGTGGTATTTTAGAAATTGTATCTAATAAGATTAAAGAAAGTTTATTTTAAGCAAGATCCAGATCTTCAAGGTAAATATCTAAATTCTTTTAAACCAGTAGTATTTGTGCTTGAACAAAAAATGATTTCATATACTGAAAAAAAAAAAAAAAATCATTTGGCTTTACCTATAATTCTAAACTATAATAAAAATTGCAAGTTTATAATAAAAGTTATTATATCAGATGTTTACATATACTCAATTTTGTATTTTGCCTTATGGAACAATTTTTAATTTGTTAAGTGAAAAGAAAAATACTTACATTGAATTTTATATGTATACTATATTTATACTTTTTACTTGCCTTCATTTATTTTTAAATATTTCATGTGTCTTATATGCTTGCTCATATGTCTTCACTATCATTTTTAATGCATTACGGCTTTAAAATTTTAATTTAAATATGAAAACAATAAAATACCCAAAATCCACAATATTCTATAATTTGCACAATCTCTGGTTCCAAACTGTGCAGATTTCTGGGAGTGTACTGTATATACTTTTAAATTTTTGAATATTACAATATTTCTAGGTACACTAATATCAATATTCAATTGTTTATTAATATTTTTGTTCGAATTCTTTCTTCCCCTCTGTCATTAGCAGTTTGTGCTAGCTAATCCCCTTTTTTTGTTTTTGTGTCATCAATTTTCAATTAGTAAAACAGTAAAAATGATATTAGTGATAGGTATTTATGTATAATTTAAAATTTTCTTGAATTTTTCTATATTTATTAATATGCTAAATATTTCACTTTATATTTAAAATAAATTTAAATATTTGTATACTTATAACACAGTCATTAAATGGATCCTTCATAAATCCTAGTTATTTTTCATGCTACTCTTATATATGTACTAATATATATTTTTTAAAACATGCTCATTGCTCAATCCCCCAGTAGCAGAATTTTATCTGCCAATCTGCGACAGCTATTTAGGTATCAGAAAATAATCTGCATCATAATTTTGCAATAATTATTAACTGAAAAAAATATTATCGGATTCAGTAAACATATTTTTGATCTCAAGTTTGTGTTTATCTAATGTTAATCAGATATGATCAAAGTATTGTAATATTAAAATTTTTGTTAAGGTAAAGTGTTGACATTATTCATTATTCTTGATATCATACAAGAAGAAATATGTCCATGATTTTGTTCATAGCTCTAGTAAAATGTTTGTATGTAAGGGACTACAAATTTAAATTAATGCAGCTTTCAAAAATTATAACTAGATGTAGAACCATTAAGAAATATAAACACACTCTTATCAACAGTTCCAGTTTGTTCGTCATTGCCATCTGTACATTATCTTAAATTGCATTTTGCTCACTTTCTCAGTGACCAAGTCCCAACTTTTACAGGAAGCTTCTGATATTGGAATTGTGTGTATGACTTAATAAGTAAAAGTATTTTCTTTTAAAGATCACCAATGGTTTTTTTTGTATGAAGACTTCATGTCATATGTGATCCCTATCGAAATTTATTTATGCTGCGAATGAAGAAAGATTGAAAAGCACAAAATTTCTGTAGAGCGTTTGATCACCAATCGTTAGGGGTGGGGGGGGGGGTCGCACAATTTTTTTTTTTAATGAGTGAGTGTTATTGAACAGTTTTAATTATAAGTTTTAGAATGCTTTAAAGTTAGTTTAAAAAGAATATTGATATTTATGTTGTATTGTATATGAAGAAAAATTAGAAATTGCAGTGCTTCGCAGATCATTAGAAGAAGGTGTGTGTGTGTGTTGGGGGGGGGGATAAAACATATGAGTGAGTGATATTGAACAATTCTTCTTTATTATTTTTCTTCTCTGGAATCTAATTAGGTAAGTTTAAAAAAAGTTGGTATTTATTTGTAGATGGAGAAAAATTAGAAATTCCAAGGATTACAGATGACATTTGATCGCCGATTGTTGGAAGGGTGAAGGGAACCACAAAAATATTACTCAAGTGAAAGATATTGAATAATTGTACCTTGTTATGGGTTCCAGAATCTAATAAAGCAAGTTTAAAATGAACATTGACATTTATATTGTAGATGGAGAAAGATTTAATCACAATGCTTCTGCAGGACGTTTGATCTCTGATCATCAGCAAATCTGATCATCAGCAGGGGGGGGGGGGAAATATTATATTATACTAGCAAACCCATGCGAAATATTCACACTTTCTTTCTTTTCTTATTTATCTTTAAAATTTGAAACTCATAAATGTTATACCAATTTCACCACCTAATTAAAATTTTAATTTACCAGAAGCCAAATTATTATTAAAACCAAATTAATATTGAACAATAGGGAAACCAAAATCATTCAAAGAAAGGGTTTCCAAATGAAATTCATTGTTCATGACTCAATTTTCATTATTCCACTGGCAGTACAGCTTTAATATAGGACACCCACAACGCCTTTTAAATTTTTGTCGTCATGTTGGAGATGACTTTTTATTAATTTTGGTATAATTTTTTTTTGTTGTTGTTTTTTAAAAAAAATAAATAAATAAAATAAACTAATTCCTATTTTGATTATATTTTTTTATGATTATTGTGTTTTTTAGTCAATTTATGACACAAAAGTTCATATTCTATATATATCTTTAAAATATTGCTAGGTTTAAAATGACACTTGCAAAGATTTCGAAGAAACAATTGTTAAAAATTTTTGATAGAATGGAGTAGAAGGCTGATTTTTACCAACTATGTGAAAAATACCAGAGCCGGAAATCGAACCCCGGGCCTTCCGCTTAACGCGCGGATGCTCTAACCACTGAGCTACCCTGGCTGATAACCAGCTCTGCACTTCTCACATAATTTACGTTGGCAAGGTCACCGAGTCTGCATTAAAGCAGCTACACTTGATATAGCTGCTTTAATGCAGACTCGGTGACCTTGCCAACGCTCAATGCAGACTCGGTGACCTTGCCAACGTAAATTATGTGAGAAGTGCCGAGCTGGTTATCAGCCAGGGTAGCTCAGTGGTTAGAGCATCCGCGCGTTAAGCAGAAGGTCCGGGGTTTGATTCTCGGCTCTGGTATTTTTCACATAGTTGGTAAAAATCAGCCTTCTACTCCATTCTATCAAAAATTTATTTCCAGGTTGATGAATTAAATTTCTGAATTGTTAAAAATCCTTTTTTTTTCTTCTAAGTCCATTGAGCCAAGTTCTCGTGCTTAAATATTGTCCATATATAATTATTATTTTTTTATTCTTGCGTACCGTATCCTTTCGACAAAAAATAATTGAAACTGGTCCACGTTAGAGAAATATTATATAGATTACACTCATCATTTTTCATTATGCTGTTTCAAAATAAAGTATTAAAAATTTTTTTAAAAAAATTCCTTTTTAAAAAAATCCATATATTTAACAGCTGACAATTTTTTGAATGTGAAAACAGAATTTAAAAATAAGTATTAGTTAATGAGTTATAAGTAAACAAAATTTCCTATGGAAAGGGTCGATCCAGGTTTTAATTTTTGGGGCTCGTTTTTGCTTTTATATGATTTGACAGAAAATTTATTCAACTATCTTCCCAACTAGCTAGACATGTGAAACTTTCAGAATTGTTCAGAATATGGTGAAAATGCATTTCTTAAATGCTTTTAGCCAACTGTTTGGTGTTTCTGCTGCCTTCAGCAGTGTTACCAGTACAAAGCTTGCAATCAATTTTTCACACTTCCCGATTAGCTAAACATTTGAAACTTTCAGGATAGCTCAGAACACGGTGACAATGCATTTTTGTACTACTTTTAGTCAATTGTTTTAGATCCCTACTGCCTTCGGCAGCGTTTATATGATTCAACGGAAAATTTATTTAACTAACTTCCCGACTAGTTAGACATTTGAAACTTTCAGACTAGTTCAGAACACGGTGAAAATGCATTTTAAAAATACTTTTAATCAACTGCTTCGGGACTCTGCTGCCTTCGGCAGCGTTGCCAGTACAAAACTTGCAATCGATTTTTTACTAACTTCCCGACTTACATTTGAAACTTTTATAAGATCTCAAAACACGATACCAATGAATATTTTTAATACATTTAGCCAATTGTTCCGGTTTCCTGCTGCCTTCGGTAGCGTTTATATGATTCAACAGAAAATTTAGAAACATGGTATATAAAAATTTTGTTTTTTATCTTGTAATTATTATGAATCTTATTTTCATGAAAGAGCCCATTTTTAAGAGTTTGAATTTTGTGAAGGGGCAGCAAAAGGGTCCCAATTTTTGTTTATTTTTTAATACTTTAATCATGAAGCTTTTTCAATAATTTTGTTACAGTTACATTTTTATTGATATATTGAGGGTAAAAAAAAAAAAAAAAACTTAGTGTAAATTTTTTAATGATTTTGTATTTTTCTTAATCTTTGGATGTTGTTATCACATTATTCAGCTTCGTCTTGCAATTTTATTTCAATATTTACAGTATTATTATTTGCTGAACCATGTGAAAAATTTGGGGGTAATATATTTTTGAGTGTGACTTTTTAAAACATAGTGGGATTCTCACAATTTCACCCTCTAAAATGAACCCTGATTAATAATGTTTGTTCAAATATTGTCCATACAAACATGTGACTTTGAGTTGAAATATATACTTAAACATTCTTTTGTGATTTTTTACTTATTTACTGAAATATTCCATGCTTGAAATATATTTAATTACCAAGCATTTATTGTTTGTTTCGAAAGTCGGGTGGAATCATTTCATATTATTATCATTATTTCGTCTGTTTCAGGCTCATCACATCAGAATTTAAGAAGAAGGAAAGAAACTTTAAAGAATGTGATTCCAGAAACTTTATGAAGAAATGCTAAAATTAGAAAAGAAGCATTTGTTGATATTTTTAAATAAATCTTGAAATTTACTGAATAAATTGTTTTATTTATTTATTTTTTTTAAATCGTTCTTGTTTGAACATTATTTTCATTTTTTTTCCCCCTATGTTAATCTGTATACTGTTAAAGTTTTGTATTATTCAGATTCACAGTTTTAATAAAAATGAAAAAATATTTACTTTAAATTAATTATATATGAGTTTTTAAGATAATATGTTCAATGTAAAAGATATATCTATTATCTCTTAACTTGATGTTTTGTGTCGAAAAATAAATAAATAAAATAAATAATAATAATAATTTGTATTATCAATAGAAGGTGAAATGTTAAAAAGAAATGCCTGTTGATGAAATATTTTTTTTTTTTTTTTTTTTCCCTGCAAAATATGTATAAACAGTCCAGAGAAAAGAAAGAAATTTTGCATGCTACAGTTTTTATAGCATAAGTAAACAACTAAGTGCATTTTTTGTGTTTTTTAGCCAGAAAATAAAATATTAAAAATGTGAAAAATAATTTTTTTAAAAATTGAGTACTAATCTAACTATTGTGAATTTTCTGAATGTGAAAACAGAAAAAAAAAATATATATATTATATAACAAATAATTTTAGAAACAAATTTCCCCATAGAATAACTTAGGCTTTGTTTGTCGGTGAGATTAGATATTGCCTGTTCTTAAAGGAGCTTGGCACCACAGAAGTAGTTTTCATATTAAAACTTATTTTTCCATGTAATATTTATATGATAAATTGAACTATATTATGTTTGTTCCATAAAATATATATTTAGTCAAGAATTATTGTAGTTTGTGATATATTTTTTTAGAGACTTGAAATCTTTTAATTGCATTTTTTCATAAATTCATGATCTTAAAAATGCTAAATTTTCTATAAATATTTAAAGAAGACTTAATATTTTTTGGATGTTTATAAGAATCTACTTAAAGGATTTCGCAGTATCATTAAAAGAAAAAAAAAATAAATAAATAAATAAAAATTTACATAAACACATGCATTATTATTATTATTTTTTTTTTTTCTTAAAAACTAGTTGTTAATAAATTTCAAAATACATCCCTAATTCTTTTTAGGAGGTTGTATTAAACATCCAAAAAAATAAGTCTTCTTGTAGAAGTTTTAGTGTTTTGAAGATCATAAATTCAAAAAAAAAAAAATGAAAACTGGGAATACGCAATTTAAAGTTTTCATATATGTAAAAAGTATATCAAAAACCATAATATAATTATTCCCTGAATATATATTTTATTTACAAAACCTAATATAGTTCAATTTAAAAATATTAAATGGAAATATAAGTCCTATAAGAAAAGGGCATTTTTAAAGAAGTAAACTTGTCTTTCGAAAGGCGAAGGCCCTTTTTTCAATAATTTCTCTTATGATAACATCTCAATTGCTCTCTGCTTATTTTCTCTGCTCTTCTCTTTTCATCTCTCTCTGCTTATTTTCATTTAAGAGCAGATAATATCTAATCTCATTCATAGTCAAAGTGCATGTTATTTATAGGAAAATTTGTTTCTACAATTACTCATTAGCTAATGTATTATATATTTATTTTTTTAAATCTTTTTTCATATTCAGAAAATTCACAATTGTTAAATTAGTATTTATTTTTTAAATTTTTAATATTTCACTTTTAAAGTTTAAAAAAGAAAAATCACTAAGTGCATTTTTTGATTTTTTCAGCAAGATAAAATATTAAAAATGTGAAAACAGAATTAAAAAAAAAATTACATTATTATATTAGCAATTATTCATGAAAAAAATTTTCCCCATAGAATAACATGGGTTTTGGCTGCTGGTAAGATTATGTATTGTTTGTTTTTGATAAGACTTGATACCACTGATGTAGTTTTCATATAATATTCCAATTAATATTTATAAATTGAAGTATATTAGGTTTGTTCAATAAAATATATATTCAGGCAACAATTATGGTTTTTTATTCATTTTTTATAGACTTGAAATCTTTTAATGGTTTTTGTCAGTTTGCATTTTTTCATAAGTTCATGATTTTCAAAATGTTAAAACTTCTATAAATATTTAAAAATAGTTGATAATTTTTGGATGTTTATAAGAACTTACTTAAAAGAATTAGGTTTTATTAAACATCCTGAAAAATTAGTCTTTTCTTAAATATATGTAGATGTTTTAGCATTTTGAAGATCATGATTCCTTTAAAAAAAAAGAAATATGAAAACTGAGACTATGCAATTTTGACGATGTCAGATCTGTAAAAAATAGATAAAAATCCATAATAATTGTTGCTTGAATACGTATTTTATTTAACAAACTTAATATAGTTCAATTTATAAACAAATTTCCCCATAGAATAACATAGGCTTTGGCTGCCGGTGAGATTAGATATTGTCTTTTCTTAAAGTAGCTTAGCATCATTAAAGTAGTTTTCATAAAAAAAAAAAAAAAACTTATTTTTCCATATAATATTTCTAAAATAAATTGAACTATATTTTGTTTGTTCCATAAAATATACATTTAGTGAATAATTATTGTGGTTTTATATATATATATATATATATATATATTTTACAGATTTGAAATTTTTTAATTGCATTTTTTCATAAATTTGTGATCTACAAAATGCTAAAACTTCTACAAATATTTAAGAAAGACTTAATATTTTTTTGGATGTTTATATGAAACTACTTAAAAGAATTATCAGGGATGAATTTTGCAATATCTTTGAAAACAAACCATATTAAAAATAAATATTCCCCCCCCTACCAAAAAAAAAAAAAAAAGGTTATTACATGAACATGCATTATTATTATTTTTTTCTTTAAAACTAATTAATAAATTTCAAAATCCATCCCAAATTCTTTTTAGTAGGTTGTATTAATCATTAAAAAAAAAAAAAAAAAAAAAAAAAATGCATATTTTCTTAAATATCTGTGTAGGTTTTAGCAATTTAAAGATCATCAATTCCTTAAAAAAAAAAAGGGGGAAAACTAATAATTCGAAATTTGAGGATTTCAGATCTGTAAAAAATGTATCAAAAATTATTGTTCCTTAAATATGTTTCATTGAACAAATCTAATATAGTTAAACTTAAAAATATTAAATGGAAATGTAAGCTTTTATATGAAGCCTACTTTAATGGTGCCAGGTCCTTATAATATTTTTTAAATACTTTTTTTTGGTTTTGTCAACAATGGCTGCCAAAAAACAGAAGTGGTAAAAAATGGCAGCTGAAATCAGTGGTCAACAATGGCTGCCAAGGGGGAAAAGGGAAAAAAAAAAAAAAAAGTGGTTAAAAATGGCAGCTGAAATCAGTGGTCAACAATGGCTGCCAAGGAAAAAAAAAAAAAAAAAAAAAAAAAAAAAAAAAAAAAAAAACAAGTGGTTAAAAATGGTGGCTGAAATCAGTGGTCAACAATGGCTGCCAAGGGGGGAGAGAGAGAAAAAAAAAAAAAAAAAAACAAGTGGTAAAAAATGGCAGCTCAAATAAGTGGTCAACAATGGCTGCCTTTTAAGACACTTCACGTGTCTTAAATTCAGTTACGTTCCCGTCTTAATTTAAGACGCTTCACGTGTCTTAAAATTTAAGACGCGAATTCGTGTCTGAAAATAATGACACCTATTTCAGACGCTTATGTGTCTGAATTTAAGACACGTGAATTTGCAGTGTGAAATGTTATTTCATGAAGAACAATTTCCATTCCTTTAAGCCTTATCGCAGATGTGATAACTAATATAAACATAATTTCACCTGCAACAGAAAATGTAATCATGCAGTGTGAAGTTACTCAGAAAAATCGATATATTGAAATTTAAAATTTTTATCGTAACGTTGATACTATCGTTAGCTTTATAGATAACATAGTTTTAAAAAGCTGTTTTGATCTCAAATATCGCGATATTGCTCTTTCATATCAGGTTAAAATTTGATGGTTAAAGTTTATAAAAACTTTTCAAAGTTAATAAAGCTTCTTACTGTCAATTTTGCTATTTTGAAAACCCCGAAAAATTGGTAATTCTTATTAAAAATGCAGAATTATAATCTTTCCCTGATTTCTAGAGAATATTGGGATTATGAATGAATAATTTATTTGAATTTTCTTTTTGTATATCATATCCTTCTAAGTGTTTTCTCTATAATCTTTGTATATTTCTGTTTTCATTGCCCTAAAATATATTCATGGTGCATGTATGAAGTTTGATATTTAATGAATTTGAAACTTAAAATTTTATTCTATACAAATTTTCTGTAGGATAAAACTTTTCTACGGATTAGGGTGGATAAAAGCCGCTAAAGAATAAAGAAAATTAAACTGAGCAAATGCTACCCACACTGCACTTCCCTTCCGTGTAGGATCAAAATTCTGATAGCATGTCTCTGGACCATCTCTAGGGATGAGTCCCAGATCGTCGCCAATTGCCCATTGCGCAGCAATAGTGCGACGTAAAACCCAACCGACCAACGAAACAACCCAAGCTGTACTGGAGCTATGTTAAAAAACATGAAAAAAAAAATAGAAATTCTTAATGAAAATTATGAAAAAAAAAATATACACCAATAAAGCTTGACCAAAAATTATAGTAAGTTAAATGTATCGAATATTCGGGTGGGTAACTAGAAAATGGGCTATTTCAATCTTTTTCTGTGCCTATGGCCTCCAGCTTAGTATATGAATTGTCGCAGTTTCAAGTAATCAAACGGATTTACAGTCGGCAGTGAGGCAGTTACACATGCCTCAACCGTTTCTTTATAGTTAAAGGTCTGGAACAGGCCTACCATTACAGTTATAGCCTATAACTGTATTCTTTGAAAAACTTTTTATGAAATTGAAACTTTCAAAGAAGTAATGAAAGAGATATTTTTGGACAAGGTCAAAATTGTCCAAGGGTAGCTTTAATGCGACGTTAAACTTACTCAGCCTAAACCTTAACCTCAATATCAGACAGGGAGAAAAATAAAATTACAATAGAAGATTACAACAGAGATGAATGTAACCAATCATTATACTGAAGCCAACAAACATTCCCATGCTGATATATTAAAATGTTTTGGTGCAAATGGTTGGTGATTACAGTGTGGTTAAAATACACTTTAAAAGGTTTCAAAAGCATTACAAGAATACGAGGAATATTCAGAAAGAAAACATCTTAAAACAAGAGATTTAGTCACGTTTCACAGACTTTTTCCGTAATTAAAATAAAGGACGAGTCTGATATTCTTTGTACACAAATGATATGCAATAATAAATATGGTATTATAATAGAATATTGGAAGAATATATATTCCTATACGCTGTAGTCTTAACTATAAAAAAAAAAAATATCTATATTTAAACATAATGCATTATTGTATTTCTGCTAGTATTTTATATGTTTATTTATTTTTTATAAATGAAATATCAGCATATTTAGAGATAAATAGTGATTTGCTGTTGTTTTACACGATTAAAAGGAAAATTATTCTGAAGAAAATAATTTAATTAACAGTAGAATGGTCAGCGCAACAAACGGTTTACGTGTATAAAAAACACTTATAAAAAGCAACTTCATTCTTTATTTACTAATCGGCATGCTCTACTTAGGATTGTTGAATTGTGTCAATGTCTGTTTCATTTACGGAATGGGAAATTCAAATTTGCGGTATCTTTATTTGTTTATTTCAACGAGAGTATGCAACTAAAACTTTTTATTATATATATATATATATATATATATATATATATATATATATATATAATCTATATTTAAACATAATGCATTAATGTATTTCTGCTAGTATTTTATTTATTTATTTATTTATTTTTTATAAATGAAGTATGAGTATATTTATACATTATATTTAGTGCTTATAAATTTGAAAAACGTGTTTTATTCAGATCAAAGTACTATAAAAAGAGAATTTCTATTTAACGAATTTTTCATATAACGCACATTTTCGTTGCATTTAGCAACTTTGTTAAATAGAGATTTGCTTTTGTTTTACACGATTAAAAGGAAAATGATTCTGAAGAAAATAATTTAATTAACAGTAGAATGGTCAGCGCAACAAACAGTTTACGTGTATAAAAAACATAAAAAGCAACTTCATTCTTTATTTACTATTCGGCATGTTCTACTTAGGATTGTTGAATTGTGTCAATGTCTGTTTCATTTACGGAAGGGGAAATTCAAATTTGCGGTATCTTTATTTGTTTATTTCAACGAGAGTATGCAACTAAAACTTTTTATTATATATATATATATATATATATATATATATATATATTAGGGATGGACCGGATATGGATTTTGCCGGATAACCGGATACGGATATCCGGCATTCCGGATATTTTTTTACTTTGCCGGATCCGGATATCCGGCCGGATATATCATCGGATATCCGGCAGTCCCCTTCCCCAGTTCACATGAAATTTTCAGTTTTTTAAGAGCACACAATAATTAAACTAGTATATTGTGGCCACCACAATACTTTCTTCTATATTTTTCCTATACAAATTTACTAAGGGCAAATAATTTATTAAAACTATTGTTCATTAAAATTATCTGTCATGAAGAATGCAAATGATTTTTATCTTGGAGAAAACTAAAACCAATTATCCAAATAAGGACAGTTTTATTGCCTATAAATAAATATTTAAAAATGCGTATTTATAATGGTTATCTCATATCTCATACAAGTTTAGATATAGTCTTCCCGTTATCGAGGAAATTTTCAGTATAGAAGCGCCATCTATTGGTCTATAAGCATCCAACTTCAATCAGCGTAATGTCTCATAATGTCCTTCTCACATATCAAGTTTTGTTTGATTATACGCCATAGAACCTGAGATATACTCTTTTCTTAACTTACAGAAATCTCTGTGTGGCTGCGGCAGCTGTTGAGCGGCTGACATCAAAAATTGATAGAAACTAATTTATGTGAAGATTCAACTACAGATACATTTTTATGCAATTCTGTGCATTAGTTCCTGAGATATAGCCTTCCCTTAAATTGCGGAAATCGCTTTTTTAGCAGCGCCACCTGTTGGCCGATAAGCATTATTTATTAAAATTTCCCATTACGATAAATGCAGGCGATTTTCATCTTACATCAATCTAAAAAACTGCACTATAGCAGCGTAACCTATTGGTAGATATACATCCAAATTGAATCGGCATAATGTCTCATAATGGTCTTCTCACATATCAAGTTTTGTTTAATTATACGTATACCCAATAAAACCTGAGATATAGCCTTTTCTTAAATTGCAGAAATCGCTGCGTGTGCATCACCTGTTGAGCGGTTGACACCAAAAGTTGACAGATACTAATATATGTCAATGTACATCTACATATAAATTTATATTCAAATCTGTACAGTGATTCCTGAGATATAGCCTTCCTTATATTGCAGTATAGCAGCGCCATCTGTTGGACGATAAGCATTTAACTTGAATCAGCATAATGTACCATAATGACCTTCTTACATATGAAGTTTTGTTTGAACATACGCAACAAAACCTGTGATATAGCCTCCCCTTAAATTGAGGAAATCACTGTATTGCAGCGCCACCTGTTGAGCAGTGACACCAAAAGTTGATAGGCCCTAATATAGGTCAAGGTGCATCTATATACGAATTTATATACAATTCTGAGTAGTGGTTTCGGAGATAAAGTTGCCACAAAATTTTTGTCTCTCTCTCTCTCTCACACACACGTTTTCTAAAAATTGTAAATTCATGTTCTTAGAAATTTTTTATGAATCCCATACTTTCTTCTATTGCATGAGTCATTATGCTGGTGCAATTTGAATGCTTATCAGCTAACAGGTGGCGCTGCTATACAGCGATATCTGCAATTTAAAGGAAGGTTATATCTCAGGAACTACTGCACATAAATGCAGATAGTTTCATACGCAGATGCAACTTGACCTAAATTAGTGCCTGCCAACTTTTGTTGTCAACCGTTCAACAGGTGGCGCTGCAATACAGTGATTTCTGCAATTTAAGAGGAAGGCTATATCTCAGGTTCTATTGCGTACAATCAAATAAAATTTAATAAGTAAGAAGGCCAATATGAGACCTAATACCAGTTCAATTTGAATACTTATCGTCCAACAGGTGGTGCTGCTGTACAGCGATTTCCGTAATTTAAGGGAGGGCTGTAGCTAAGGATCTACTGCACAGAATTGCATATAAATTTACATGTAGATGCACCTTGACGAAAATTAGCACATACTTAATTTCCCCCATAGACGCAATGTATTTGATTTCTCTTGGGTGTCCCTGTATACGAATCATTTGTTTGATCTTCATGAAAGATTTAGTGTAGCATCCCTATGTCATAAAAATTTATAATACCATGTTTGAACTTTCTGCTATTACTTGTTCTTGAGATATGCTGATGATAGACACACGCACAGACACACAGACCAACTGTTAAAAATAGGAATTTTGGATTCAGGGGACCTTAAATCGTGTAAATAAAAAAAAACTCGACTTAAAAAATTTGACCCAAAAACATTACTTCTCTGCCATTTACATGGGTAAGAGAAAGTAAAACTAGTATGTTGTGACCACCACAAAACTTTCTTCTATATTTTCCTATATAAATTCACTCAGTTAAAATAAACTAAAAAGATTATTATTTATTAAAATTATCTACCATGATGAATGCAGGCGATTTTTTATCTTGGAGAAAACTAATACTAAATAATCAAAGAAACACAGTTTAACTAACACCTTAAAAAATACGTTTTCATACTGGTTATCTCATGTATGAAGTTTCGTACAGCTAAATGCCATAGAAGTTGAAGCATGCATTCCCGTTCTCTGGAAAAAACTGCACTATAGCAGCGCAAAATATTGGTAGATATACATCCAGATTGAATAGGTGTAATGTCTCATAAAGGCTTTCTCACATGCCAAGTATTGTTTGATTATACACATTAGAACCTGAAATTTAATCTTCCCTTAAGCTGAGGAAATCGCTGTATAGGAGCGCCGCCTGTTGAGCAACTAGTTCCAAAAGTTGATCCGCTGTAACTTATGTCAAGGTGCATCCACATGTAAATTTTTATGCAATTTTGCACAGTAGTTCTTGAGATATTGCCTTTTTTCAAACTGTGGAAGTCGCTGCATAGCAGCGCCACCTGTTGATTGTTTGACACCAACTGTTCATAGGCACTAATTTATGTCAACCTGGCAGCGGGAGCACAAGAAGAGCTTTTGAGCGATTTCAGTATTTTTTTATTCTTTTTTTAATAAAGCGATATAGAAAAGAGTTTCCTTAAATATATAATGACCAGCGAACCGGGCAAAGCCTGCTAGTACACAATAAAACTGTCGTTCTTTGAATATTTAATGTCAGTTTTTTCTAAGATGAAAATTATTTGTATTCATCATGTTAGATAATTTTAATAAATTATTTGCCCTTAGTGAATTTATATAGGAAAATATAGAAGAAAGTCTTGTGATTTCCACAACATACTTGTTTTTAATTAAAAGAAATGAATTGCAGGAATCTACATCTATAAAGGCAGATCTCCTGACTGACGTGCTTGCTCGCTCAGCGATGCCGAGTCAAACTAACGGAGACACAAATGTGTAATTTTATGATATTATTGATTTAGTGACGTGATTTAAGAAGCTATTTTTTTAAGTTTCCCCGCAAACGGAGGGAGAAAAGTTGCTTCTCGCATTTCTCACCATATCTTAATGAAAGAAAACAAGAAAAAAAGCAAATATTAAAAAACCGGATATCCGGCATATTAACCGGATATCCGGTGATTTTGATCCGGATATCCGATGATATTTCGGATATTGAAAAATCAGCCGGATATGCCGGATACCGGATATTTTCCGGATATCCGGTCCATCCCTAATATATATATATATATATATATATATATAATCTATATTTAAACATAATGCATTAATGTATTTCAGCTAGTATGTTATTTATTTATTTATTTATTTTTTATAAATGAAATATGAGTATATTTATACATTATATTCAGTGCTTATAAATTTGAAAAATGTGTTTTATTCAGATCAAAGTACTATAAAAAGGGAATTTCTATTTAACGAATTTTTCATATAACAAACATTTTCGTTGCATTTGGCAACTTTGTTAAATAGAGATTTGCTGTTGTTTTACACGATTAAAAGTAAAATGA
This sequence comes from Salticus scenicus, assembly GCA_963930645.1. Classification (NCBI taxonomy): domain Eukaryota; kingdom Metazoa; phylum Arthropoda; class Arachnida; order Araneae; family Salticidae; genus Salticus; species Salticus scenicus. The sequence goes on along the minus strand of OZ005651.1, from coordinate 250,754,747 downwards.
TTCTGAAGAAAATAATTTTATTAACAGTAGAATGGTCAGCGCAACAAATGGTTTACGTGTACAAAAAACATATATGAAAAGCAACTTCATTCTTTATTTACTATTCGGTATGTTCTACTTAGTACTGTTGGATTGTGTCGATGTCTGTTTCATTTACGGAATGGGAAATTCACATTTGTGGTATCTTTATTTATTTATTTCAATGAGTATATTGAACTAAAACTTTTTATTAGATTAAACAAAAAAAAAAAAAAAGAGGCAATATTTTTTTAATACGTATTTTCCCACTAAAGCAGTGTTAAATCTAATTTAGTACCTTCGATTTTGGAAATAATTTTAAATTTACTCCTGCAATGTTATTTTTTTTTTTTTCAAATCACACAGTTAGTCCATAATAGTAGAAAACATAAAGTTTTACAAAAGAGTGAACGAGTTGATTAGGAACTCGTTTTATATGAATATTTCATAACATCTTAACCAATTAAATAAAAAAAAATTACTTTTAATACTTTCGAATAGGTTATGAATTTTGAATAAGTAATATTTCATACTTTTCATTTTAAATTTATTAGATGGGGATGAAGAAAAGCAAAGGAATGTAATTTAAAATCGTCTTTCATCTTTACAGAAATTTTTCAGATTAAATACGACATAAATAAACTTTATATTTGCTTGCTGGAAATGTAAATTTAATATTTAAATTTGAAATTCTTGCATTCACAGAATAGTCAATATATTTCAAAAGGCAAGAAACTTTATTAAGGATCTTTTGCTTCTTTTGAAAAGGGGGGGGGGGGGGGGGTAATGTTTATATGATTAAATCACTTTCAATTAAACGTTTGTTATTTTGTGAAAAAAATTTAAATGTGAAATTTACTTATAGTATTTAAAATTTTTTCTTTATATCTATGTATTTTTTTTCTTTGTTTCTTTTATTATTATTATTATTATTATTATTTACGCTGAAACATTCACAAATGAAATTAATTTTTTATTTTTACATTTTCAACTCTATAGCTGTATACAATAAACATGTATTTATTATTTTTCTATTATGATTTTGCTGAAAGGAACTTTTTATTTTAAATCCTGTTATCACACATACTTTATTGCAATATACATTAAAAATAATCAATTTCAATTAATTCTACTTTATTTCCGAGTCCTTACAAACTTGTATTTTTTTTTTATCAACTTTATTTCTCTAACTGTAAGGATTTTCTTATGTATGTCTTCATTCAAGAGTAATTGAAATTTAGACTTCCGAAGTGAACGAAGCAATTATTTTTACTAATACAATTACATTTCCTTTGGTAGGTAGATCAAAACTTTTCATTTAAAAAATTCTTATTTTACTTTACACTTATCGCTTTCCGCACATTTCTATTTATTTATTTGTTTATTTATTTATTTTTAGTTTCAGATTTGAAATTACTTTTGCTCTTAACCCCTTAACGCGCGCTGTCCTCGCTGCGAGGACGCAAAATTTAAGATCCAGCTGCAAAAATTCATCCCGGAAATTTTTTAGCAAAAATTTACGTTTATAACATATCGGAAAAGGCCGGTTTTTTTAACCTTAAAATTTAAAATTTCTTTTAGTTTAATTTAGTTCATGAATTCCGGTGGCAGTATAATTTAAATGATCCGAATTGTCTTGCGCCGCAAAGGGTTAAAGCTCCAAGAGAAAACATTATGTATTTCATCAGATATTCAAATTCAACAAACGTATAAATTACACAATACCCAAACAATTTGTAATATATAATGCATGATTAAAATTTTCCAGTTTTAAATAATAATACACTACTTAAATGCACTTAATGCGATTAAAAAAAAAAAAAAAAAAAGGTACTTAGATTAAACTTTACACGTAAAAAAAATATTTTTTTTTCTCTCTCTATTTTCTTTCTTTTTTTTTTTTTTTTTTTTTTTTTTTTTTTGTTTACATTTTACATTTAAACTTAAGAGAGCCACAAAATAAATTTTAATTAATGGAATTAAACTCATAGCAGTTATTAAAAATTTGAAAAACAAAAATGCAATATATGAAGAAGAAAGAAATTATAGTGAAAGAAAGGAGTGTTTCTGTTTTACTGTACCATCAAAAACATTTTTTTTTTTTTTTTTTTTTTAAATAATTCATCATCTATACTTTATATCATCCATCACCTCTGCCAAGTATTAAAATTAAAGGCAAACCTCAAGTGCAAAAATTACTTGCTTGAACTTTCAAATTGATGATAATGTGACAAGTAATAACTATAGCTAACTTGTAATTACATCGAAACTGGAAAAGAAAATAATATAATTACGTACAGGAAATACAGAAATATCTGAACACGAGTATGCGAATAGTGAGGTAAGTTCCATGATGCATTAATAGCCACATTTAACTAGTACCAAAGATCATTTTAATGCTATTATATAATAACCATAAGCACGATTTCATGGAAACTTTAACTTTTTGTTTCCTTATAGATCAGTTTAACATATCAAATATTAATCAAAATCAAGCTTGTTATCAAGATCATCATTCTTTCATCTCTGCCATAACTGTCCAGAGACATCGAAGTGGAGTCACAAATATAATTCATCATTTTGTGACGCTGCAGCAAAAAGGATATGCTTTATCGGTATACCATTTTATCCATTATCATTTTGTCGTTGGCAGGCTTTGGTCTCATGATCAAATCTGAGATAAGCTTCCGGCTATTTCGTGAAGAAGTTCATTATTTTGTCGAAGTGCATGCATTTTTTTTCTGTATTACTATTAATGGTTCCAACAGTCACTAGCTATTTATAAAAGAAGAGGTTATCTACCTTGATGCGCCATGATAGCTTCTGATTTATCTTTAGTGATTCCCATATGTAACAATGTAACAGTATTTCAATTCACATAAGAATATTTTTACAAGAAATTTGCATGCATGGCAATTGAAATGTAATACCATTATAAATTTTCTCGATAATCATTTGAGTTGTTGAAATTTCTACCTGCGTTTTCTAAAAAATATCTAAATGCTTTTCATTTTATCTATTATATTTACCAACTAATTTCTCGTTTCAAGTTGCAGCTACTTTTTTTTCATTTAAATCAAAGTTTTTATTTTGCGTTGTTATTCTGGAATTTTAATTTATCGATAAATCAATTGAGACAGTGTATTAATCAAAAACACTGGAAATAAATCATATGCTTCTAGTCTAATATTCCAATATAATTTTGTTTAAAAAATATAAATGCAACATTAAAATATGACACAGATATGAGAGGAATTTTTTTTTTTTTTTTCAAGATTTTTTTTTTTTTATATATAATGATGATTTAGAGAAAAAATTTCGAAAAATTTCATCAAGTACAGTTTTAACCAATCCCTTTTTCTTTCTTTCTTTTCTTTTCTTTTTTTTTTTTTTGACAGAAATGAGCTTAAAATTTCAGTTTTTCAACTTTCATCTTAGTTATTTCCAGAAAAATCTATACAATGTGATTAAAGAACAATGATAGCAATTTCATCAAGATTTCAAAAAAAAAAAAAAAAAATGGGAAGGAGGCATCAGTGCTGATGTAATATTAGCAGATTATTGTTGGATACGGCATAGAGATTGCTCTCAAGCCGTGCAAAAGCGAATAAACTGTAAACAGAGCTTCGATGTAAAGAAACAGAGACATTTAAAAGATAACGGGTAAATAATAGCCTATTTTAATGTATATTATACATAAAATGTTTCGATTCTGTTATAGCCTCTGTGTGAATTCTACATATTTTCAGCGTTAATTTGTTAAAAACCTTTATGTGGTAGGGAGAAAGACAAGCATTCCTGAATTAAGCGCTCCACAAAACATTAGAAACACCCAAAGTAGTAAAAAAAAATGAAAAGTAATATGTCGCGGACCTGCGTAATTAAGTGATTTATGTAATCTAATGTAGTAATCTAATGTAGTTTATGTAACTAAAAAATATAAAATATATTAATTTTAACCACATTTTTTTTCCATTTATTCACTAACTTATTTCAGTTGATGTTGTTAAAGGTTTAGGTCACATCATTTTTAATTGAAGAAAATGAAAAAAGTCAGTATTTTTGGGAAAAAAAGTCAGTGCATAAGTTATAGAGCGTGTTCAATTTAGTACAAAAATATACCTTGCGCCCAATAATGCTAAGAATAAAGCATATAAAGTGCGTCTGGGTTTGACCGAGATCAATAACATTAAAAATGCGCACAAAAGGAAAAAAAATTAAGCGTACGAAAGGAGAAAAAAAAGCAATTTGAATCACACACTCTTTCGGGCATGAATCGTGTACTGTATCACTGAATTAAAAGCCAGCCATATTTTACTCGAAAATAATTACAAGATAAAAAGAATTTTTTATTTACCACGTTTTTAAATTTTCCGGTGAATCATATAAACTTGAAAATTCTATATATAAATAAGTAGGGGAGGGTCGGGAGGATTGGGACGTTGGAAGGGATGGGACACCTAATATTATTCTTAAAATAAACATTGTTTTTAATTTCTGACTCTTCCACCAGGTGAAGTAACTACAGTCGCGCATATTTGTTGCTATGTATCATTTTAGTTGGAGAATTCTGTAAGCTTATGTGGCAAAAACTATTTTATAACACCAAAAGTAAACTTACTGCTTAATTTTGAAGGCAGGTTTTCAACGTCAATCACTGATGTTAGCATAATTACTTTTCATATTTTGTATACCTAATAATATAAGTTTTATGAATTAGTAGATAAATTAAACCTAACAGTAGCATGTGTCTAATAATAAGTTTTTTTTTTTTTTTTTTTTGAAAAATGATGAAAAGGGAGGGATGGGACTGAGCAGTTCTGGGAGGTATAGGATAAGCAAGAAAAAGAAGAAGAATGAAGATTCTGATACTCTTTAAACAGAGAATATCAAGAGTCAAATGAATGAATAGATGGAAGAGAAAATTCACGAAAAAAATTCAAAATCATGGAAAATAATTGGTATGGCACTCACACGAGTTTTGTTTACCCTTTCAACTTTTAAAAATACTTTCTATGCCATATATGTATGAGGAATTAATTTTCATTATTGAGCAGTTTTCCTGGACATGGCAAAAAAAAAAAATCATTCACCAATTACAGTTAGGATTTCTTGGTAATATTTGTTCTTGAGATATGCTGATAATACACACAGACAAGACACTAAAACCTTATTAATATTCAGGGAACCACAAACCATGCAAATACAAGGAAAACTTAATTTTGAATATTTGATCTAAAAAACAATACTTTCTCTGCTAGAAGTGAAAAAAAATAGGAACTAATCGAGTATTCAAAAATTTTATTTAAGTAGTACATTATATTCCAATGTTGGATAAAATACATGTTGTTAGTAATTAATTAACCTTACATACATAGTGATGTAAGGTTAATTAATCCCTCCGGAGAGATGGGACATTTTTATGACTATGTCAATTCGCTAATAAAATTAATATTTTAATAATTACCATCAAATTTATATTTTTAAAGGATATTAACATGTTTCAATTTGTTTCTCTGAAACTTACAGTGTTGTACCATTAAAAGTAAATCTGTAAAAATTATTTTTGTAAAAACTGTCCCATCCCTCCCTACGCTCCCCTACTTTTTAAAAGAATTTTTGATGAATTATTCCATCAACTTGGGGGGGGGGGTAGAAAATGATCAAATGCGTAATAAAAAGAGCAATTATAAGAAATTTTCAAACATTTATTAATTGAGTAAAAGTATTAAACGATTGCATTGTCATCATGTTTTGAGTTATTCTAAAAGTATTAAATGTCTTGCTAGTCGAGAAATTAGTTAAAAATCGATTGCTAGATTTATGCTACACAAACAAACAAACAAGAAAGTGAGTTAATAAAAACGTGCTAAAAAAAAAAAAAAAAAAAAAAAAAAAAATGGCATTTTTCCGTTAGACCTTCTTTTTGAATGTCGCGGAGTAGGGAAATCTCGATCAAACAAGCACGCATTTTGCATATTTTCAAAGTTAATTTGTTAAAACTCTTTGTGTGATAGGAAAACAGACAAGCATTTCTTAATTAAGCGTAAGAAAAGAAAACATTAGAAACATTCAAAGTAGTGAAAAAAAAAAATTAAAAGTACGATTTCGCAAATGTGTGTAATTAAGTAAATTTATATAATTAATGTAGTTTATGTAATTAAAAAAAATAAAATATATTAATTTTAATCATATTTTTTGTTTTATATTTATTCACTAACTTATTTCAGTTAATGTAATTAAAGGTTTAGTTCACACCATTCTTAACTAAAGAAAATGAAAAAAAGTCAGTATTTTCGGGAAAAAGTCAGTGCACACAGTTATAGAGCGTGTTCCATTTAGTACAAAAATATACTCGCACAATAATTCTGAGATTAAAACATGTAAAATGCGTCTTAGTTTGACCGAGATCAGTAACGTTAAAAATCGCGTACGAAAGCCGAAAAAAAAGCAATTTGAATCACACTCTTTCGGACATGAATCATGCGCCGTGCCACTGAATTAAAAATGAAAAATTGTCATTTTTCCGTTAGACCTTCGTTTTGAAAGTCAAGGAGCAGGGAAATCTCGAACAAACAAACGCACGTTTTAGATGTTCTGTTCTTAGCATTAGTGTGCCCAATGTATACTTACGTACTAAATCTAGGACGCTCTACAACTTTGTAAAATTAATTTCTTTATTTTTCGACAGGTGGCGCTAAAACCAACCTTAACTTGCAGTGCATAAAGATAAAACCATTTTACTAAGACACCATATTTAAGGCAATAGCTGTATTATTTCTCAAATTAAGGTGGGTGAGCAGGACTTTAGCGGACACTATGTATGTACATGGTGTTCAACGGTTATTTCCTTCCTGTATCATGTAAAAATACATAAAGTTTTATTTAATCACTAAATATTATTTAAAGAAAAAAAAAATATTTTTCTCGTATAGAGTTGCAAACAGAAAATTACGATTTAAAGCTGTTTTCATTCTTTCTTTTTAGTCTTCACTCATTTATTCTCATATTTCTGTTATGTAATATTAGAAAAGTTTTTCTCCTGGGTTATAGATGCCTTTTTCACTTTGCAACATTAATCATATTATTAAATGTATGTAAAAAATCTAAATCGACAAAAAATAAAAGCTTCTCTATAAAAAGACTTTAAATATTTAAAATAAACAAATATTAATTTTTATTAAATTTTAGGAAGTGGATTTTTTATTTGATCAACAGATATGTGTGGTCAATTACAGAGATCCCAAAATTGTTTGACATAGCGGAAAACTATATTCATGTTTAAAAATCAGGAAGACCACTAATATAATTTATCGACAAACTTATATTATTTTAGTAAAATAATTTTCAAAGAACACCCATTTTAAGAAATACACCTATTATATATACTCATAAAAACTTTTTTTAACATCAGAAAAAAATTTTAAATATTGTTTATATGAAATTAAATTAATTACTACAAAATATTTTAAGCATATATCTAACTTTTACACGTTGTTTTTACTTTTTTATAATCAGTTCTACAACTTTCCTCTACATATTCAGAAATATTCCATATTTGGGGCCATATTCAGGAAAAGAAAATTATTTGTTTAGTTAGAAATAATTCGTAGTTTAATCTGTCTCTATTAATAATTATGAATCCCTTATATGTAATGTTGTGAAACAAAATATACTTTATCGATCTTTTAAGTATGATTTAATTAATGAAAACAGTATGAGTGTGAGCTGATTTCATTAGAAATGTTTTATGAGTATAAAGTAATTTAATTATTGAAAACTGAATGAATATGTGCCAGTTAAATTTAAAAAAATTGTATGAATATGAGTGATTTTGAATGCTTTAAAAAATTAAAACTGTCATAAACAACCAGAGTTATATCTAATAATCTATGAAAATTAAATGACATGCTTAACTTCTTGAGGACTACTAGAATTTCCTTGCGGACCACTAGTGATCTACGGATTACCCGTTGGATATTTCTTGCTGTTAAGTTTGAATGGTCATTAGATATATTTAAAAAGACTTAGCTAAATTACAGTTGGCAGCAAAAGTATCCGAACACTAGCCAATAATTCCGATATCAGAAAAGTACACTTAAAACTGTTTTGCTAAATAAATTCTTGTCGAATCATGTTCTTAGACTGACTAAAAACATGACTTGTCAAGGATTTATTTAACAAAGAAGTATTAAGTGTACTTTTTTTTAGACAAGGATTATTGCTAGTGCTCGGATACTTTTGCTGCTGACTGTATGGACACCTTTACTTTTGAATGTATTCTAAAAATGAGTGTAGATTTAGAGCCATTAAATTAGACGTCATATTATTTTGTGCTACACGGAGAAATATATATATATATATATATGCCGCCTCCATCTAGAACGAATAAGTAGTCATTTTCTGAAAATTTAATCTAGAAATATAGATTTATAAGGTATGCGTATTAACGTAAATAAATCACCTGAATAGACAAAATGATCGAGAATTTCTAGTCTACACTTTTCTAGATGGTGAAACAATAATATGAATGAATATTACGAATCATTTGTATTGCGAGAAAATCTCGCTTGATTTCCTAGAATTAGGTCATTAGCTTAGATTATAGTTATTAAAACTCGCCTCTTGAGTTCACATTTATTTGGTGAGATTTTTAAATAAGTTTGACCACGATAATACAGCAAAACGATATAAAATTCTATAATAGTGGTTTTTCAAACCTCGGTAGCAAAAATAACTATAATTTATAATAATGACATGGAACTATATTTACTAGAGATACATATTAGTTTCTAGACGTCACTTACAGAATTTTTTGCAGATCTCATGTAATTTTAAGTTTTCTAAGTTATAATTTTATTTATTCAAAATAGTCTAGAAAGCTTGATAAGGCAATGGACCAATAATGCAAGCTAATATTAGTATAATTGTCAAATTTAAACGCTTTTAGGTTAACGGAAAAATTTAATAGAAGTATAAATTTTATTAAATAAAAAAAACTGTTACAGAAATATATAAAAACCTTTGAATTAAAATTTCCCGGTAGTCAAAAAGAGTAAAAGTTTGCAACTATATATTAGATACAGTTTTTATAAATACATATTAATAAACTAAGTAATTACATATTACATTAGAAAATTTATTTTTGAAGGCCGCTGTTTTAGCTCATATCACTTCTAATTGCTATATTTTAAAATATATGTTATACAACTGGTTTGAAAAGATTGATAAAGCAGATAAAAGATATGCTGCTAGTTACCGGAAGATGTAATTATATATAATGATTGTCACTAATCGATGTTATCTGACATCTTATTAAAATATTTATTTTCAAACGTCTTAATTTCAGTTTACATTCAATTAGTTTATTTTATAATTTCCGCTATGTTAAGTAGTCAAGAAACTTTATAAAGCAAACGACCGATCGTTGTAAGTTATTACATGATGTATTTTTTTACACTGTTAAAAATAAAATCCTACGTTTTACCCAGAAAAATGTCTCTAGTTTAACTGCAACCAATATTTTTAGCTCTCAGTTTCATCATGTATGTAGCGCAGTTAAAAGGGTTAAAATTTGGTTGCAGCTAAATTTGAATAATTAACAAACTCTATTTCCTTTTCTTTTCTTTTATTTTTTGTGAAACGATGAACTGTTCTATATTCAATAGAAAAGAGCATTGGTTTCATAAAAATTTTCGACTTCGTGTTTTCGATGGATTTACACGTTTTTCGAGATCCAAAAAGACAATTTGATCATTTTTAGAAAATGTCTGTCTGTGTGTGACAAAATTTTGTGAAAAATGTATCTCAGAAACTATAGCACAGAAAAATCTCGGTATTTAAAATGTGTATCATATAGGAAGGCCATATGGTTAGGGATGCCACACTAAACGTTTCCTTGAAATCAAGAAAGTGGTTTGTGTAGAGAGACTTCCAAGAGAATTCAAATACATTATATGTACGGGAAAAATTCTGATAAGTACAATGTAAGATCTATAGACTGCCTTAATGAAAACGGAGTAAAGAAATTTTTTTATATGCATAAGAGCAGTTTTTGTGTATGTTGTGGTAAGTAAATCATTCATTATTCGTCTGCAGGGTACCTAAAAGTATACGGATATATTGGAGCTATACTTGAAAATTGCTCGAATTGTAATTCGTTTTGTGGTACGTGTTATTCATATAAGACTAAATGTAAGTACACAATAATATTTACAGTGCATATTGCTCATAAACGATATACAGGACTACCCAAAATTCAACAAAATGTTCTTTTCTGTTGAATACAATTGATAACAGTGTTTGGCTACATTTTACTATTTCAATGAACACTAATATGACAGTAAAAAATAATTTTTAATAACAAATTATTTTTTAAAGTTCTATTTTCAACTGTGGTTTTTTGTATAATATCACGTTTTGAGGTTACTGATTTTGAAATTCGAATTTTTAGCGGTTGATCTGTACCTATATATGTTAGCAACATAATTTAAAAAACAAATAACTGCAGGAAATTCAAATTCATAATTTTGAAATTCGTATTTGGTTGTCTATTGAAAAAATTGATCAAGATTGGCATGTTTGAAGGCAAATTAGTAACAGCTTCGATTTAAAAAATAAATAAATGTAGGCACTATAATAAAACGCTAGTTTGAGGGGGCGGCAACCCTCCTCCACACACACACTGAATTAGGTGTCAAATAAACTGTTCCTAAATCTATTTTAGATTATTTTTAGTGTACACTAAATATTATTATCTTACATATTAATATTAAGGCTTAATATCCAACCTATCTTTTTTGTATTGAAATGCAGGAAAGTGAAAGTCGTGTGTGTGACACACCAGATTATTTAATATGTATACATATTTGTACAATATATATATTTAAAAAAAATGTTCATCTATTTTAAATTTTCAAACAGTTCAATCCCATATAAAACGTATAATATATAAATCTCTATTTTAATTCTCCGAACAGATATCTTTCGTTGTATAAAAGAAAAGAAAAAGAAGCATATCTGAATATAATAAAAATAAAATCAAACAAAAATATTCAGCATAAATATATATATATATATCCAAATCAATAGAAGAAAACCCCATAAACCACATATAAATAATGAAACTATTGGATATATAATCATATAAAAAAGGGATAAAAAATCATAATAGGAAACCAATATTTGCTTTTCTGATCGTTGCAAAACGAAGTAGTATCCTAAATAACGACAATGAAATAAAAATGGTAATACTACTTCGATATGAAAATAATGTTTTATACTGCAGAATTTCATAAATAATTTTTGTCAAGGGAAAAAGTTGATTTCCGTACTATTCTCGTATGTTTATTTATCGACTGAATAGAGGTATTTTCAATTTTCTGTTTTATCTATGTTCATTTTAGTAAAATGAGCTTCGTTGTGATTATTAAAGCTCCACAGATTAATAAAATCCAAGTAAAAATTGTTAATATTAATGTGTAAATCATTTTAAGTTATTGTAAAGCTTATTGTTTAAAAATGATGTGTATATATATATATATATATATATCATCAGTGATAACAGCAGTATACAAAACATTATATTTTACTTTTTTTTAAGTACAGTCGGCAGCAAAATTATTCGAGCACTGACAATAATTCCTATGTAAAAAATGTACACTTAATGCTGCTTTGTTAAATAAATCCTTGTCGAGTCATGTTCTTACTCACTCTAAGAAAATGATTCGACAAGGATTTATTTAACAAAGCAGTAGTAAGTGTACATTTTTTTACATAGGAATTATTGCTAACGCTCGAATAATTTTGCTGTCAACTGTACAGTCGGTAACAAAAGTGTCCAAACACTAGCAAAAATTCCTATGTAAAAAAGTACACTTCATACGGTTTTGTTAAATAAATCCTTATCGAATCATGTTCCTAAACTGACTAAGAACAGGATTCGACAAGGATTTATTTCACAAAACCGTATGAAGTGTACTTCTTTTACATAGGAATTTTTGCCAGTGTTCGGACACTTTTGTTACCGACTATATATATAGCGATTATAGGACTTAATGTTTTGAAAAAGCATATTTAGTGATTCTACGACTAAAATTTTCTAAAATTAATTATTAAAGTATACTTGCACATTTCACTATTATTAGAGACTACTTGCATATTACATCATTAAAAAAATACTTTTAAGCAGCATAATATATACATATATGCCAGACTAATTAAATGATGATTATGATTTCACATTCACTTAAATTGCATTTTCTGAATAAGAAAGAACATTATGTGTATTTTTAACAAGATGTGTAACATGAAATATGAACAACTAACGTCCATGATGAAACAATTTTGAGAAAAATGTCATATTTTAATTATGAATGTTTTGCCTTAACTCACTTTTTCAGTATTGGGTTGCGGAATTGGGTTTAACGTTGTACTAGTGCTGCACATTGGGCAACTGGCGACCTTCTGTTGCTCAACCGCTAAGGATGGTCCGGAAACATGCCATCACTATTTCAATCCTCCTCGGAGGGTTTGTATCTCCCGCTTTGGTAAACCCCCGCCCCCCCTCAGAGCTACAATTTGGATGGGAACATGCAGGACATTGCCGCAATCACGGATTTTACGTGTACCAGATCACCATTAGTGTACACAACGGTCTTTGGCCAGCTCGAGTATCGGATCCGCAATTTTCTAATTACGAGCTCGGCGCTCTACCGACAGGGCTATCGTGGCCCTTTTCAGTATTGGGAAATGTGCAATAATATTTACGAATTATGCATAGCGAAATAAATAAACATTTTAATATTTTTTGTGCTGAAAATGCTGATTTAGTTTAGTTTGCAGCAGAATCTATATACTACAGTGATGTGATATATATATTGGACACATGGAAATCTTATTTAAACCACTCCACCCGTTTTAAGCCCTTATTCCATCTTCTCCCAGTTATTATTATTATTATTTTCCTACTATACTTTGTTCATATTTGTTATATATATTCTCATCTATCAATATCTCAATAACAACTCATATTAGCTTTTTCAATGAATTTTGCCTAGTATAAGTCTTCACTCCCATATGTATTCGTTTATTGATTAATTCAAGTCTTCCTTCCTCGTGTTTGATCATTGAAATGATGAATTACGCAAGCCTGCGATGAAAAAAGTAGAAGGGGATTTACAGTTGAACTTTATGCATTTTTGTGCCGATTTCAAAATGTATAACGAAAAATTTTTATCACGCCACCTATTCTTGAAAAATTGAATTATACTTCGATTTTTAACACATATATAATAATTGCTACTCTTGGTCAGTCACCTATTTTATGTAAGTTACCTTAATGTAAACAAATAAAACAGTATGTTGGTGATTTTCTTTTAGAAACTGCACCATAATTTTATGTAAAAAGCGCCCAAAAGAACTATTTATTTTTCTGTCGACCACAGGTAGGTCGTGCGATCTAATTTTCATCCGTTTAAACCCATAAAAAATAAATCGATTGCTGAAAAGTCAATTTGCTACTCCAATATTAAGAAGGTTCAGAAAGGATGTAGACGTTGGGATAATGCACTTTCTCATATAGAGTTATTTTAACAAAATGGTTGAAATAAAACTGAGATGACTGAAAAATTGGCTTTATTTTCGTATTAAATGAACATTTACAAACTGGACTTTTAAAATATTTCAGTTGCTAAAAAAGTTATATTGAATAAAATGTCTTAATACTGTAACTCTCTACTACAGAATATTACCCACTCTTTTTAAGCAATCCAGGAAGTTTACATTTGTTTGACATCGGTCTACTCGTTTAACATTACTTCTTTTATATTGGGCTCTGTCAATGTCTTTATAGTGTTAGTCATACAACCAATTGTTGGACCTGGCTCTTCTTCAGTTACCATTTGCAGTATTAATATAGGGTAGTAGTTATTTTCATAATTAACAATCACATAATAGCTATCCTTAGAATATTTTTTTCTCCCCGCTTGTTAAGAATTCTGATTTGTCAACAGTGTCTTCATCAGTATCTGAGTCTTTATCTAAAACTTCATTAGTACTGGCCTACAATCATAAAAACTATTTAAGCACTAAAAATTAAATCATTTTAATCGTCACGGACAAGTTTTAAAGCCAATTTGTAAACAAACTATATAGTTAAAAGTTTATAGAATTAAAATCTCTTGTTGTTATATATACAGAGTTTACTATATCTCCTGTGCAGCCACTACAAAAACATATAAATTTCTAAAGAAGAACATGTCTATTATTTAAAGTCCCTTCTATAATTTGAAATAGAAAACTCCTCTTTAATACTTGATTGACCACCGAAAAAAAATATAAATAAATAAAACATGTTTTTTCCATTGCTGCACTGAGAAAAAATATATACCGCCTTTATCTAGAATGAATAAGTGGTCATTTTCTAAATCCCTAAACTAGAAATATAAATTTCCGAGGTATGCGAATAAGGCGAGCTAATAAGCTGAATAGACGAAATGATCGATAATTTTTAGTCTATACATTTCTAGACGATGAAACAATATTCTGAATATTCTGAATCCTTTGTATTGCGAGAAATTCTTGCTTGATTTTCTAGAATTGGATAATAAACTAAGATTATAGTTGCTAAAACATGCCTTTTGTATTAACATTTATTTGCTGGGATTTTTAAATAAGTTTGACCTCTATAATATAGACAAACTATCTAGAATTTTAATAGGGGTTTCTAGAACTCGCTTTGAAAGGGCACTATAATTTATAAGATGACATGGAACTAATTTTACTAGAGCCACAAACTAGATTCTAGATGTCAGTAACAGAATTTTTTCTCAGTGTGGGCCAAAGTAATCGCAGCTACGTTATTTGCAAAAAAACTGAAATGTCATATGTCGGCAACCCCTTATCTTATTCGTTTGTCCATAAAAGATTTATTTATAGAAGTTAATCAAAAATATTATTTTGCTTAACTTTACACAAATATTTTCGTTTCAGGCAAATCTACAAAATAATTTCATTTTTCCAGGCTGAAAATTCATAATTTTTATTTACTATCTTAGGTAGAAAGTTATGAATGTAAACTGTACGTTAGATTTTAATTTTCTATGAAAATTTCAAAACTGAAACTTTACATTAAAATTACTATGTTGTGGCCACCACAAGACTTCCTTCTATATTTTTCTATACAAATTCACTCAATAACAGTTAAAAAAAATAAAAAAAATTACGATTTTTTTCCAAGTTCTTTTTTTGGGGGAGGGAGGGGGGGGGGAGCGGTGCCCCCACATGCACAAAATTTTTTTACTAATTAACTACTACTATTATCAATATTTCATATTAATTTTACAATCACAGGATAAGAATAACTCTCATTATGTACATTTATACGGAATTTTGTCCTATACTGCCATGTTAAAAATTTAGAAAAAATACGATCACAGCGCCACCTGCTGAGCGATTGATCCCCAAATCTAATCAGCACCAGTTTATGTCAGGGGCCAACTAAATACCAAGTTTGGTTAAATTTCGTAAAAAAAATCTAAGGTTTTTTTTTTTTTTTTTTTTTTTGTTAAAAGTAAAAAAATCGATAACTTTGTTTTAAATTATCACAGATTTATAGTTCAACCATTCGTTTTAAAGGCATTGACGAGACCTTTCGAAAGATACCCATCTTGAAAATTTCTCCCCTCGAGGGGGGACTTCCCCAACATGGGGGGGGGGTGGCGAGGCTCCTACACATACAAAATTTTTTTCCCTGTTGACTATCTCTATTATAAATAATTATTCTAAATTTCATAATGATTACTAAAAAATAATTCTCTTCATGCACATTTATACAAAATTTTGTCCTATATCACCATGTTAAAAATTTAGAGAAAGCGGGATGGCAACGCAACCTGTAAGACAATTTTTACCAAAAGTTGATAGGCACTAATTTATGTCAAGGTGCAACTACATACCAACTTGTATGAAATTCTGTGCAGTAGTTCCTGAGATACAGTTGCCACAAAATTTTGTCACACACACACAGACAGACTGACAGACAGACAGACAGACATTTTCTAAAAATGGTCAAATCGTGTTCTACAGCTCTCAAAACGTGTAAATCCATCAAAAACCCGAAGTCGAAAATTTTTACGAATCCAATACTTTCTTCTATTGAATATAGAAGAAAGTAAAAACAATTGAATGTGAAGTATAAATAGCATTTACTATATTGGGAATCATTGGTAAATGCGTACTATACTTTAAATTTCAATATACATCTATTTTTTATGAAATACGACTAAAAACTGAGAAAGATGAATGATAATATTATCAAATGTATTTATATATGTATATAGGTAATTAAAGAAAAACGATTGCTAGTTATATCAAAATATTATAAAAGCACATCCTATTCGTTTAAATTTATCAATATTATTTAATAAAGTGAAGCAGTTCGCCTTTGTCAAATATTAAACTTAATTCTTTCTTTCTTATTCTTTGGGTAACTTCATCCGGCCTATTTGATTTTAATTATTTATTCTACCCGTTTTCCCCTTCTCTTCACTTATTTACTTTTAATTACGAGGGTGTACACTAAGGTATCTCAATTTCAGAACGGACATGGTGTAAAAATTGAAATAGCGCACATTGTATGTTCATCCTTATTGAAGTTGTGAGCAAATGTCGTTGAGTATTTACAAAATATTTAATTATGTCAAGCCGTCCGCTAATCTAATAATTTTTATTATTATGTATAAAGAAAGCTAATATTTGTTATGAGATTAAAAGAACAGATAATTATATATTCAAGAATATGTTAATTTATTGCCTTGTTAAATTAGATGCTTTCTGTAAATTAATATATATATATATATATATTCCAATATGCGTCAAAACAAAGATGCCATTTTTTTTTTCTTTCTTTTTAAACAGCAGGTGCAAATTCATATGTATTTTAGATGACAATAATTAGTCTATCATGTACAATTTAGTAATTTTTATTTTTAAAACACTCCCACGAAGCTCACTAGAATTATCTTTATTATCTTCGAACGAAAACAATGCGGGTAATTCGTACCTACATTTTTAAATAATCTATCATTCCACACCTCCATCTAGCTTTGAATAACACATATTAATACTTTTACTACCATGACTTATATGTTATACACAAATTAAATGAATAACTGGATTGAATTGTAATCCTTAAATGAACTTAATGAAGGATTATACACGGTTAGCATTAAAAAAAAACATATATAAAAAAAAATGGCCATACAATTATAGGCCTTTATGCACTTGTAATGTACTTCCAAATTAAAGCATAAGTATTATCATATTTCATATACCTATGTAAGGTGTTCATATATTGCCCTAAATCAATGTATAATCACCTATAAGTTGTAGATTTTTGTTCAGGTATAGAATGAAATTTATATATATAATTCAATATATATAATTCAATTTTTATTTTTATTTGGATTTTCATGTCATTTGTATTTTTTATTTTTAGGTGTGAAATGTTTATTGTAGAAGGGTAATATGAATATATGTTCAAAAACTTTTCGATTAAAGCATTTTGAAATACATTTTTTTTTTTTTTTTTTTTTTAAGTTTTTCATATTTCAAATACTGATAAAGTATATTACACAAACAAGTATTCATTTACATTGTGAAATGTTGTTGAAATTAAAAAAGAAATTAACTGACATTTCAGAAAGTTAGTTTTGAGATTCCAATGTACTCTTAAATAAACATACTATTTAAAATATAATTCAATTTATTAACCCTTTAAAGCAAAGTGTCCACGCCACGAGGACGCAATTTCTAATCATCATCTTCGAAAATTCATACCGGAAATCTACATTAAAATTTTACTTTTTTAACTTAGCTGGACAAAGTCATTTATTACTTTTCTTTAAAATATATTCGTAAATTATAATATATATCCATATTAAATGAGGGCAATTGCTTTGCCACACAATAAATTTAAGAGATAGGGTAGAGATCAGGGGAATACACTGTAGTTTTTGTTTAAAATTTGTGTAAAATCCATTGTTGATTATATTTGGTATTTAGACAAGAGATCTCTTGTAAAAGTTTATGCTTTTGAGTACATATTAAAAATGTTTTACTTAACGCTTTCGTTTCGGCCTGTTATCCCAATCTTGGGGTAACATGGCTTGTGGAATTTCAATGTAAAATATGCATTTTAGTTAAATGATAATATAAATTTTTAAATATATTTTAAAAATGAAGTATCTTAAAATAATACATATTACGTTATCTCATATTTTGCTAAAGTTAATATTCAGATGTAAATTAAAACAACCGGGAATGCAACCAGACATCCCTTTTCAATGTAAAACTATCGTCATCTTACTCCAAAACGTTAAACATGATGTAAGTCCACTTATTAACTTACAAGAAAATTAAATGATTTAACCGGCCAGAATTATCCGAATATTTTTTTCCTGTTTAAACTACAATTCATATAACTAACTGAACAAGGGTCAAATCAAGTTTTTAAACACTTACCAGATGAAGAGTATCGATCCAAATTAATCGTAGAATATTTTTTTTTTTTAATTCTTAAAATGTAACATACGACTCGTTACTGATATATATATATATATATCTCCTAGGAATGGCCGGTGACTCCCTATAGCGCATGCATGTCGCCATCTATCGAAGGTAGATAGAAATATATTATATATAATTAGACTGTCTTGTAATCTATCGCATATAACAGTAAACGTAGTAACTTTTTGAAAATAATATGTTTAAGTAGTACTTAGTAATAAATTATTATAGAACTTACAATAAGTACATTTTTATAAACAAATATAAATTTAATTTTAATAAAATAATTTACAATTAACAACCTTTATTAAGCAAAATATATAAGTGAATGTGTGCAATTAAATTCTACAATGAAAAGTAAATGATAAATATCAATTATAAACAACCCAGGTAGTACAAAGATATCGGCCAATATCAAAGCATAACATTAGAAAATATAAATGATCCCCCTCCTAAAAATATTCAGAGATATTGTTTTCTGATATCTAGTAATATTGGCAATATTTCCTAACATCATCCTGTATGTATGTGCATCCTGTATCATCGTGTTCTTCGAATACCGACAGATATCGCAGAATGTTGCTAAAATAATATTTTTACGGTGTATAATTTTATTATATATATATATTTTTTTTTTCAAATATTATTTTCCGATTATACAAGTTATAGTAATGAAAATAACTTTTAAATGTTTTTTTATATTAACAATTTTAAATTATATCTGTCAATATCGATAAATATTATAAATTTGACGTATGATATTCAGTAACATTCAAGATATTGCGAATATTTTTGTGCTGCCTGGAAATTCAATTATTTAATAAAAGGGGAAATTAAAATCTAAAAGAAGAACATATTAAAGAAAGAAAAATGTACAATATAGATAGTTGATTTTAGAGAAAACATATATAAGTGAACTCATAAAATAGATATATCGGTGTAAAATGATATGTTAGCGGCCTCTATTAATAATAATAATAATAATAATAATAATAATAATAATAATAAAACACTTGATTTTCATCTTGGATTTATAATTTTCACTTTATATGTCCAGTAATAAGTTTTAAAGCGTGTCTCACAGATATGACTAGGTAAATGAGATCTGATAATAATATCTTTATTTATGAAAATAATATCCATCACTATCTAACACTTTCCTCTAACGTTTGTGCAATTGACGGATGCCATGAGTGTAACACGTTTCGTTTTTTAGCGCGGCAAATACGTCTAATCAATTCCCTACTTCGTTCGCTGTCGAGAAGTTCAGAAGACGAGGTTCTACTTCTCGACTGAAAAAAGGCAGTTCGAAGGGACTATGTCGGGGAGATATGCCAGGTGTTCTAAAATTATCCAGCTAAGTTTTATAAAGTCTGCTTGAAAGATTTTGCAACATGAGGCCTGGCGTTACCAAGGCCCAATAAAACGGGGAACAAACCTTTGCCAGCAAATACACGTTTTCGTCCGCTTTCCTAGTTCTGTTACAGTAATTGTTGCTTGTAGTTTTCAGCAGTTACATTTTCATCAGGTATCGTATCGACAGTTCGTAATGCAGCGCACCCGTCATAATACACCGGGTACATAAATTTTTTTGCGGTAAATGGCTCGTGCGGTGATACTGTTGATTCACTGCGATTCACTTTATGTTTTTTGTTTTATAACTGCCACAATATATCCTTTTTTCATCTCCTATTACGAATTTCTACAAGAAAGTTGTTTTGTGTTGACTGTTTTCTAGATTCGTGTGCCTCAAGAAATGCTAATCGTTATTCTTTTGGCTCAAATCATGTTGCACGAATCTTCCTGCTTTCCGAATCGTTCCTACTTAAAGTAAACAACTAAAAATCTTTGTTTGGGATACTTTATGGTTTGGTAAGTTTTTTTGGATTTGTGATGTATCATAATCGAAAATTGCTTGCAAAGCCTCATGTATAGCGTTTAGTCTAATGCCACTATTTTCTCGATCGGTAACATCAAAATCATCACCGTTCAAATGTCCAAACCGAAATTCGCATGTGTTTTTCTATTCGATATCTTCTTCGAGAACATAACAAATTGTTTATTAGGCTTTTTGAGAACTTTTTCTTTCGCGAAATTCGTAATGAAGGACAAATAAATAGCTTATGGTATGACATCTTTCACCTTCGAAATGTACACTATACTATTGCTTGTATTGAAATTTCAGCGTAGGTTTTATAACTATGAGCCAGTTTGTACCACATGACACAAACGCGATGTACTGATTGTTGTACTATTTTGCAGTACATGTCACACAAAATTCGCTTTAAAACTTCTTACTACGCCCAATATTTATATTTCTATGAATTATTATAAAAAAAAAAAAAATCATCATGTGTATATCGTTTCTGTATATATAATTTTGAATAATTTAAGTGTATCCATTCATAAAATTTAATGATTTATCTTAATGCATTACATTTATGTTTTAAGACTAAAATATTTAAACAAATTGTAAATTAAAAAATACTGTATTACTATTTATGTAACTTTTCAATGTTATTTAATAATACTAATTAAAAGGAATTTCAATTTGATATCATAAATTAACTGTATCGTTAAAAACTTTCATCCTTAACTTTACGTTTTGTAGTACACAATTACTATAATTTTAATATAGACCTAATTTATTTTTCAACTATTTTTTATAACTCCCATTTAAAAACTCAAATATTTATTTCAATCCATGAGTGTTACTTAGTAGTGGTAATTAATAATGATAAATGTCTTTCAATATATAATATTTATGAACAACGAAATACAGAGTGATTTTTTTAAACTGGCATTATTGACTGACTGAGTACCCCTATCGACGATTTCTGAAACTTTTTTTTTTTTTTTTTCATAAAATTTTATTTTCCATGTGATCATTAGTCTCCATACCATGATTGATGCCATTTGGTTGTTAGATCGATCTACAGGCGACTAAAAATAGTGTCAATAAAAAAAATAAAAAAATACCTTGCATAGAATATCAAAATATAAATAAAAAACTTGAAATGCAACATTTTTTTTTTTTATTCTACGTCCAAGCAATCATCGATTTCAAACAAAATCATCCTACCTCTATAATCAAATATCTGCCCATCCTCCGCCAACTTTTTTATTTCATTTATTCATTTTTTTTTTCATATTTAATAATTTAATTTAATTTTAAATAATGACAATACTCAAATTTATTGAAATAAAGTAGATTGAGTGGATTTTCCGTCTCCCTAGTGCTACGCTATGAGCAATTCAAGTTTATTGGGTTGGTTGGTTGGTTGGGTTTTACGTTTCACTAGTGCTGCGAAGATGGGCAATCGGCGGCGGTCTGGGACTCACCGCTAGAAGTGGTCTGGAGACATACCATGGCAAATTTGATCCTCCACGAAAGGGATAGCTCTCCCGCTTCGGTGACCCCCAGACCAAGTTTATTGGGAAAGCCAAACAATGTTGCAAAAATTGTTTGCTTATGTTTGCCAATGTTGTTCATTGGGAAAGCCAAATTCAACATACTGTATTATAAACAGTTTCATTGATATTTTTATTTTCAAACATTAATATAGTGAAACATAATCTTTCAAATTACGATTAAAAAAAAGGAAAAAAAAATCTCAATATAAGAGGGAAAATAAAACTTAAAAATTTAGATAAAAAAAAAATATATATCTCAATTTAAGAGATTATGTTTTACTTTGATTAACATTTTTTTTTGTTGTTGTTTAAATAGCTGATTAAAATTTATATATCCAAATACAGGTATGTTAAAGCAAGATTTTAAACAGGCAAGTATATATATAAATATTTTGCATTTATAAGAATCTTAAAAACATTGTTAATTGTGATATCTTCAACGACTACCGTTTCTCAATTTCCTATTGGCTAATCTCCTACATTCAGCCTACAGTCGACAGCAAAATTATTGAAGTACACATTCACACTTTTCATATATACATATATATATATATATTTTTTTTTTAAGTTTGATCGCTAATTTTATCATCAACTCACTTTTTTATAAACTGTATAAGACTAAGATCATGACTCGACAAATATTTACTTAACAAAACAGTATTATTTGCCCATTTTTAAGTAGGAATTATTGCTAGTGCTCCAATAATTTTGTTGCCGACTGTGATTCTAGCTGTTGATTAAACAATCGTAAAACTATATATATATATATATAAGAGCTCTTTCGTTTCGTTTATTTTATGCACCGATGACAGTGCGGTAAATGCTACTGAAACAACTGTCTGCTAGCTTATTTCATTTGGCGTTCAAGCTGTTGATTATTATTCCTGTGTTTACCCCCTCAGGATTACCGAGGTTTACAGGACAATTGTGATGTCATGTCTGGACCAAATCAAGGAGTGAATTCGATATATTGGCAATGCTCACTGCCTAACTCTAATGTTACGTTAAATGCATTCAAATTCAAATTCAACACCCCATAGCGTAGTTCTTGTGCGATGTAAAATTCACTCAACCTCAGCCTGACTATAGTGCCTAGAACGTAATCCCAAATTTCAAGCAAGATATTTTGCGTCTACATCAAAGCGGGTAGAAATTAAGTGGCGCAATGCAACGTTAATTTCAGGGTCATCGCGGATTACGTACAGTCGGCAGCAAAAGTATCCGAGCCCTAGCCAATAATTCCGGTATCAAAAAAGTACACTTAAAACTGTTTTCTTAAATAAATCCTTGTCGAATGATATTCTTAGACTATAGTGACCATATGAGAATACCTTCATAATATACTAGCATTAATAACTGCTACAATTACCCAATTACAGAGGAATAATTTATGCTAAATAAATGAGAACACAAACGGTAATAATTATGATGAATAATTTTCATTCTGAATTTTTTTTAAATTCAGAAAAACGATTTCAAAATAGGGACTGTCCTCGAAATTCAAGGTCATATGGTCACTATACCTTAGACTCACTAAGAACATGACTCGACAAGGATTTATTTAACAAAGCAGTATTAAGTGTACTTTTTTAGACAGGGTTTATTGCTGGTGGTCGGATAGTTTTGCTGCCGACTGTACATCAGTGTCCAAAATGTGAAATGGCGAAGCAGGCCAAACAATCGCGCAAAGAATTGTGGGTAAATATTATTTGATTGTTTCTAGATATCACGTCTTGGCTAATTAGCGCATCTATTTATATCGCCAAATTATATTTTTTTACTCATGAATATAAATATTTGTTTGACTAGAAACCCAAGAACACGAATCTCTGAGTTGTAAGCGGGCCCTCCGTGGCCTAGAGGTATGTCCCCACGCTGCTAATAGCCTTCGAGCGTACAGTCGGCTGCAAAATTATTCGAGCACTAGCAATAATCCTTGCCAAAAAAAAAGTACACTTAATACAGCTTTGTTAAATAAATCCTTGTCGAGTCATGTTCTTAATCAGTCTAAGAACATGATTCGACAAGGATTTACTTAGGAAAACAGTCTTAAGTGTACTTTTTAAATATAAGAATTATTGGCTAGTGCTCGAATAATTTTGCAGCCGACTGTAAGAGAGTGTGTTCAGTTCCCGCACTGTCCCTGGGTGTCTTTTCAATTCTTCGTATTGTAATTAAGTCATGTGCTATCTGTCTACATTTAACGAAGATTTACAAGCGGACTCCCCGAGTCAGGCATACAAATCTGATGTACAGTCGGCAATAAAATTATCCGAGCACTAGCAAAATTTCCTATCTAAAAAAGGTACACTTAATACAGATTTGTTAAATAAATCCTTGTCGAATCCTGTTCTTAGTCAGTCTAAGAGCATGATTCGGCAAGGATTTATTTAACAAAACAGTCTTAAGTGTACCTTTTTTTACATAGGAATTTTCCCTAGTGCTGGGATATTTTTGTAGCCGGTTGTATGCGCGTTCTCAATAAAACAGCAATCAATAAAAGTTGTAAGCTAACATTTTTTTTTTTTTATTATTATTTATGTATTTATTTATTATTATTATTATTATTATTATTATTGAACAATTAAACAGCAGTTCTTATAATGGAGCTTTGCATTTTTGAGTAAGCAAAAAAAAAAAAAAAAAAAAAAGTACAGTCGGTAACAAAAGTGTACGAACACTAGTAAAAATTCCTATCTAAAAAAAGTACACTTCAGACGGTTCTGTTAAATAAATCCTTATCGAATTATGTTCTTAGACTGACTAAGACAAGGCCTCGACAAGGATTTATTTAACAAAACCGTATGAAGTGTATTTTTTTTACATAGGAATTTTTGCTAGTGTGTGGAAACTTTTGTTACCGACTTTATATACATGAAAAACAATATATCTTTATATATATATTTCTTTTGTGCGTGTGTATGTCACTGAACTCCTCCTAAACGGCTGGACTGAGTTTAATGAAATTTTTTTCGTGTCTTCAGGTGGATTCGAGAATGGTTTAGATTTACAAATGAAAGTTGTAACTTAATTAGTTCTTTCTTAATTAATTTTTAACCAACTCTTTCAACAACTTTTCCACCTAGATGGCGTGAGTTGTCGCAAACACGATGTCAGAATTTATTTAATGTTGAAATGAAAAGTGAATTTTTAACCGTATCTTACGAAGTGTTTAAAATATTTTTTCAAAGTTAATATTTTAGAATCGTAAATACGATGTCAGAATTTATTTAATGTTGAAATGAAAAATGAAATTTTAACCGTAAGTGTTTAAAATATTTTTTCAACGTTAATATTGTTAAAATGTTAAAATTAGTTAAAATGGTACATTCTTTTAAAAAATTCGTCAATATCCGACGGAGTTATTTTATGTTAAAATGAAAAATGAATTTTTAGGCCATTATTATTTGTGCAGATGGAAGATGTACTAAAAGTTTTCCGAAAAATTTCACGATCACAAATGTTGACGGATATCCAACATATCGTCGAAGAAATCCCGATAATGGCGGACAATCTTATCATCTATGGCGGTCATCTATGTCAACAACATAGATATTGACATTGATAACCGTTGGGGGGTCCCATATTCTCCTCTGCTTAGCAAAACATTCAATGCTCATATTAATAGCAAGAAATTCAAACTTCTTCACACACTATAAATTTTAAATCAGCACAACCGGTTTCGAAAGGACGTAGCCATTCTTCATCAGGTGCAAACACGTGCAACTGCCTTGGAGGCAAAAGCAAGACTGAAAGCAGGACAAAATCCAGAGGGGGAGGAGCAACACAACCAATAGGAAGCAACATGCAGGACAGGACCAAACAGAGAGGAACACACGTACACACACACCACAAAATGAGGAGGGAGGAAAGGAGTAAACAATTATTATTTTTTTTTTTCAATAATATTAAACTAATAAGTAAATTTAATAAAATTTATCCATTATTTATTATTATTTTTATTTAAATTAGAATTATTTTAATATAACTAATATGATGTTATAAACATAATGAAGGAAATTATTTAATTGAATTAAACAAATTTTTCCAGGCTGTAGACAGCAAAGTGGAATCAGATTTTTCATTGACAATTTTATCACGATTAAGGTAAATAGCTAAATTTTCTAAAAAATCCAGTTCGGAAACGCGTTTGGCATGAAAGATAATTTTGGCACTCTTAAAATTAAAACCATGATCAAATTCCCAACTGTGCTTCGCAATAGAAGATTTAGAAATTTCTTGATTAACAACATACCGAGAATGTTCACGTAAACGACATTCAAGATTTCTTTTAGTTTGACCAATATAAGATAAATCACAGTTATTACAAGGGACATTATATATATCCCATTTTTGAAGCTCAGGAACAGGGGATTTGGTTGAAGGGAATTGGAATTTATAAATAAAATCCAATAAATTCCAATTCCCTTCAACCAAATCCCCTGTTCCTGAGCTTCAGAAATGGGGTATCTATAATGTCCCTTGTAATAACTGTGATTTATCTTATATTGGTCAAACTAAAAGAAATCTTGAATGTCGTTTACGTGAACATTCTCGGTATGTTGTTAATAAAGAAATTTCTAAATCTTCTATTGCGAAGCACAGTTGGGGATTTGATCATAGTTTTAATTTTAAGAGTGCCAAAATTATCTTTCATGACAAAGGCGTTTCCGAACTGGATTTTTTAAAAAATTTAGCTATTTACCTTAATCGTGATAAAATTGTCAATGAAAAATCTGATTCAACTTTGCTGTCTACAGCCTGGAAAAATTTGTTTAATTCAATTAAATAATTTCCTTCATTATGTTTATAACATCATATTAGTTATAATAAAATAATTCTAATTTAAATAAAAATAATAATAATTAATGGATAAATTTTATTAAATTTACTTATTAGTTTAATATTATTGAAAAAAAAAATAATTGTTTACTCCTTTCCTCCCTCCTCATTTTGTGGTGTGTGTGTACGTGTGTTCCTCTCTGATTGGTCCTGTCCTGCATGTTGCTTCCTATTGATTGTTTGTGTTGCTCCCCCCCCCCTCTGGATTTTGTCATGCTATCAGTCTTGCTTTGCCTCCAAGGCAGTTGCACGCGTTTGCACCTGATGAAGAAAGGCTACGTCCTTTCGAAACCGGTTGTGCTGATTTAAAATTTATGGTGTGTGAAGAAGTTTGAATTTCTTGCTATTGTCTGTACGCCAGTTTTTTTAATTTATTTTTGGTGCTCATATTAATGTTCAGTTCTGCAGTTCAGTGAAGAGCATCAAATACATTTGCAAGTACGTGAATAAAGGCAGTGATATGGCTGTATTTCGAGTTGAAAATACCAATGTGAATGCTCCTCCGGTGAATAACAACGATGAAATAACACTTTACCAAATTGGCCGGTATGTCAGCTCCAATGAAGCTGTTTGGCGTATCTTTGGTTTCCCAATTCATGAACGGGATCCAGCAGTTCTTCATTTAGCCGTCCATCTTGAAAATGGCCAGCGCGTATATTTCACGAGCGAGACAGCGATTGATCGTGCTATAAATCCACCAAAAACTACACTCAGCGAATTTTTTGAATTGTGTAATCGTGCGGATGCTTTTGGTGCTTTTGCACGGACATTACTCTATTCAGAAGTACCACGCTTTTTCACATGGGCTCCAACAAAAAAATGGATGCCCCGCAAGCTAGGCACGCCGATTGATGCATGTCCCGGTTTATTCAAATCAAACACCTTGGGACGAGTATTTACAGTCAATCCAAGGCAGACTGAGTGCTTTTATCTTCTACTGTTATTGGTTAATGTCATCGGCCCTTTGTCATTTCAAGATTTACGTAAGGTGAAAGGACAACAGTATCCAACGTATAAAGATGCATGCCTTGCACTCGGCTTGCTGGAAGACGACAACCAGTGGGAGTGTGTGCTTGCTGAAGTAGGACTGAACTGTACAGCAAAACAAATTCGTCTACTATTCGCTATAGTGTTGACTACATGTTTCCCGGCCCGAGCAGAGACATTATGGGATAATTACAAAGATTCAATGACTGATGATATATTGCATCAACATCGTTCACGGTGCAACGATCTAACGATAGTATTCAGTGACGCTATGTACAATGAAGCATTGATTGCTATTGAAGATCTTTGCATTATTATTGCCAACTTACCACTCAGTCATTTCGGTATGCATTCAACAAATCGAAATGCATCTGATTTAATAAGCACTGAATTGAATCGTGAACTACAATACAATACTGTAGAAATGGCAGCGATTGTTGCTCGCAATGTCCCACTAATGAATGAAGAACAAAGAACCATTTACGACCGCATCATGCTCGCAGTTTTGGCAGGACAAGATGGATTCTTTTTTTTTTGGGGGGGGTGCATCAGGTGGAACTGGCAAAACATTCCTTATTTTGCTAATTCTCGCCGAAATACGATCAAATAATGGCATCGCATTGGCTGTTGCATCATCTGGCATTGCGGCAACTTTATTGGATGGAGGCAGAACAGCTCATTCATTATTTAAACTGCCACTAAATATTCAAAATAACCCAGACGCAGTGTGGAACATAAAAAAAACAATCGTCCATGGCCACAGTGCTGAAATAGTGTAAAATTCTTATCTGGGATGAATGCACTATGGTACACAAACATTGGATTGAGGCGTCGAACAGGACATTGAAAGATATAAAAAACAACGACAAACTATTTGACGGCACTCTGTTACTCTTTTCTGGTAATTTCAGACAAGCACTTCCCGTTATTCCGCGTTCAACATACGCTGATGAGATCAACGCGTGCTTAAAATCATCGTTATTGTTGCGTAATGTTGAAAAAGTACAACTGAAAGTAAATTTGTGCGTTCAAAAGCTTCAAGATCCATCCGCTGAAACATTCTCAAAACAATTGTTAGATATCGGCGATGGAAAAGTTACTACAGATGAAACTGGATGCATAAAATTACCGACCGATTTCTGCACAATCATTGATTCTCAAGATGCTCTTATTGACTAGATATTTCCCGATGTACACAGACGATACACAAATCATGAGTGGCTGGCAGAAAGAGCAATTTTAGCAGCAAAAAATGTGGACGTCAACGAATTGAATCTCAAGATACAACATTTGTTACCAGGAGACTTGGTGTCATACAAATCTAATGATACAGTTTGCGATGCCACCGAAGCTGTAAATTATCCAACAAAGTTTTTAAACTCATTGGATTTACCAGGCATGCCACCGCATATTTTACAACTGAAGGTTGGATCTCCGGTTATTTTGCTTCGTAATTTGAACCCACAACGGTTGTGCAACGGCACGCGATTAGTCATAAAAAAATTAATGAAAAATGTTATCGAAGCCATCATTTTAAATGACAAATTCCGAGGTGAAAATATATTACTACTGCGAATCCCTATTATACCCACAGATGTGCCAATTCAATTTAAACGCCCTCAATTTCCAATTAGATTGGCATTTGCAATGACTATCAATAAGTCTCAGGGCCAAACGATGTCTGTCTGTGGCTTAGATTTGAGCACATCATGTTTTTCACACGGACAATTATACGTGGCTCTCGAGTGGGCAAACCATCCAGTTTGTTTGTATTGGCGAAAGATGGGATAACAAAAAATATTGTACACTCTGTTGCATTAAGGGATTGATATTGTTTATTAGTAATATTGTTATAAGTAGCGATATGTATATAATTTAAAAGGATCAATTTTAATAAATTAAAAAAATAAATGATTGGTGTTTTGTTATTTTTATATTCTTTCACCGTTCACAGCGCTCCATACATCTTCCACTTATATACCACATCCTTACACACTTACAATAAGTTAGTTGTTTTTTTTTCTAGCAAAATATTCTCTAGAAATAATTTATATGACAAAACAACGTTTGTCGGGTCAGCTAGTATATATATATAAAAGCAGAGTCTGTGTGTGTGTGTGTGTCTGTCCGTTATAGAATCCTAGGCCGTTTCAACGAGCGGGACCAAATTTGGCACGGTTATTGTTTACGACCCGAGAAAGACAACGCCGCAAGCGATTTTACAAAATTCGCCCCCCAAGCGGGGAGGGGGGGGGGGCAAAACGTAATTTCACAAAATCCTTCATATCTCAAACAAAAAAAACAGATATCCGTAAAACTTTTGCTTTAAAATATAGCTAATACAAATGTCTAAAAATCGGTTTCTGGAATTTTTGAAATTTGGTCCCCAAGGGGGGCGGGGGGGGGCAAAACGTGATTTCACATGCGTAAAACGTGATTTCGCATAATCCTATATATCTTAAACAAAAAAAATAGATATACGTGAAATTTTTGCTCTAAAATATAGCTAATGCAACTATCTAAAACCAATTTCTGAAATTTTAGAATTTCAGCCCCCAGGTGGGGCAGCAAGGGGGGGGGCTAGAAAATAAAAATAGTGTCAGATCGTTCAAAATTGGTACATAGAGGTTTTCGATACTTAAAAATCCATTGGGGATATTTTCGAATTTGTAAAATTATTAGGAGGGGCGGGTAGGGGGTGGGGCTATGGGGCAAAAACAAATAGAAATACAGTTAGGCCGTTCAAAATTGGTTCAGATAGGTTTAAGAGGCCTGCAAGTCGAATGGGGATATTTTCGAAAGTGTAAAGTTATTAGGAGGGGCGAGAAGGGGAGAGGGGAGAGGGGGGGGGAAATAAAAATAGAGTTAGATCGTTCAAAATTGGTTTACAGAGGTTTTCGATACTTACAAATCAATTGCGGGCATTTTCGAATTTGTAAAATTGTTAGGAGGGGCGGTAAGGGGGGTGGGGATGTAAGGGGGGCAATGGGAAAAAACAAATAGAAATACAGTTAGGCCGTTCGAAATTTTTACAGACAGGTTTTAAAGGCCTGCAAGTCGAATGGGGATATTTTCGAAAGTGTAAAGTTATTAGGAGGGGCGAGAAGGGGGAGGGGAGAGGGGGGCAAAAAAATAAAAATAGAGCTAGATCGTTCAAAATTGGTATATAGAGGTTTTCGATACTTTTAAATCAATTGGGGATATTTTCGAATTTGTAAAATTATTAGGAGGGGCGGTAAGGGGGGCGGTAAGGGGGGCTATGGGCAAAAACAAATAGAAATACAGTTAGGCCGTTCAAAATTGGTACAGACAGGTTTTAAAGGCCTGCAAGTCGAATGGGGATATTTTCGAAAGTGTAAAGTTATTAGGAAGGGCGGGAAAGGGGAGGGCAGAGGGGGGGCAAAAAAATAATAATAGATCGTTCAAAATTGGTATATAGAGGTTTTCGATACTTACAAATCGATTGGGGATATTTTCGAATTTGTAAAATTATTAGGAGGGGCGGTAAGGGGGCTATCGCAAAAACAAATAGAAATACAGTTAGGCCGTTCAAAATTGGTACAGATAGGTTTTAGAGGCCTGCAAGTCGAATGGGGATATTTTCGAAAGTGTAAAGTTATTAGGAGGGGCGAGAAGGGGGAGGGGAGAGGGGGGGCAAAAAAATAGAAATAGAGTTCGATCGTTCAAAATTGGTATATAGAGGTTTTCGATACTTACAAATCGATTGGGGATATTTTCGAATTTGTAAAATTATTAGGAGGGGAGGGAAGGGGTGGAGCGGTAAGGGGGGGGTCTATGGGCAAAAACAAATAGAAATGCAGTTAAGCCGTTCAAAATTGGTACAGATAGGTTTTAGAGGCCTGCAAGTCGAATGGGGATATTTTCGAAAGTGTAAAGTTATTAGAAGGGCCGGGAAGGGGGGCGGAGGGGCAAAAAAAAATAAAATAGAGTTAGATCGTTCAAAATTGGTACATAGAGGTTTTCGATACCTACAAATCGATTGCGGATATTTTTAAATTTTTAAAATTATTAGGAGGGGCAAAAAAAATAAAATAGAGATAGATCGTTAAAAACTGGTGCATATAGGTTTTTGATACTTACAAATCGATTGCGGATATTTTCGAATTTGTAAAATTATTAGGATAGACGGGAGGGGGGCGAAGGGGGAAAATAAAAGAAATAACAGATAGAGCATTTTTGAATTTTTTCCGAAGACAGTGAGAACCCGGTGCGACATTTTTCCTAATCAGATTTTGTTTCTCTTTTTTTTCACGTGATAAAAATTAATGCAATTCTGAGAATTCAGTAATTATAGTGATTCATTTAAAAATAGGGACCAGCGAAGCGGGCGTCGCCTGCTTGTATATATATATACTGGCACTAGATTAATTTCTTTGTTTATTGTAAACATATACATCAGGCTTGTATCCTTGTCTAGAAGTCCGCAAGGACTAGTTTAAATATGTATTTATATGTAATAAAATTTAAATATTTATCAGTTTAATAAATGCTATTAAATTAATCTCATTAGTATCTTGTATTCACATGTGAAATGTAGACTATAACACAAGATTTCTAAAAAGAAAAAAAAAAGTAAAATTATTCAAAACAGACATTAATTTAAATAAGTACATCAAAAGGGACTTAACTTATTTGGATCTAAATTACTTTAATTAGGACTTATATTACAAATAAAATTTAGTTTAAGGTATATTATACAAATTGTTATATGAATACTGAAGGAAATACTTTTATTTTGAAGGGAAAATAATCATTTTTAATTTTACTACTTTATTTTAATTTTTCATATTTGCATTAATTAGACGTAAAATCTTTTAAAAAAAGAACACAGAGTATAAACTTTGAATTCTTATAGGTTTACCATTTATCGTGTTACTTTAATGATCATGATGCAAAATTCAATATATATTTTTCAATACCATTATAGTTTTGCTTTATGCATAACGTTTTTGTATTCTTGTAATAAGGCCTTCTCCAGGGAATTTTCTATACATCTATTATACTGTGATTTTATGGCACATTAAAATATTGAATTTAAAATGTTTCTCCAATAAAGCAAAATTGCTAAAAAAAGAAGAAAAAATTAAATTTTACACAACATTCTAAAAAAATATCTGTTGTTAATTCATATATACGAGGTGTAACTATTAAATAACGAGACTATTGCTGCTACAGATGAATTACATATGCGCCAAATCCGAACGACCGACAGCTGTGCATCGTAATACCTTCTCTTTCGATTGCAGCGCCTCCCGTGTTTGTAGAGAAATTAGTCTGGCCGTAACCTTCGTTTGTGTCAGAGTTGTTTGTTTCGTTTTGCCGAAAACGTGATAGGTGTAAAAGTTGAGCAGCGAATTGTCGTGAAATTTCACGTGAAACTTGGTAAAACTGCTAGTGAAAATTATATATTATTAAAACAAGTTTATGGCGATGAATGTTTATCACGTGTGCGGGTTTATGAGTGGTTCAACCGTTTCCAAGATGGCTGAGAAGACTTTGGAGATGATGACCGAAATTCAAAGCGATGATGATCCTTTTTTTCCGACATTCATGGTATTGGGTACCTTCATTGGGTTCCTGAATGACAAACTATCAATCAACATTACTATCTTGAGGTGCTTGCTCAACTCCGTGAAGGGGTGAGGAAAAAACGACCCGAATTATGGAAGAACAAGTCATGGGTTCTCCATTAAGACAACGCGCCGGTTCACACGTCATTGTCTGTCAAGACGTTTCTAGCCAAGTACAACATCCCAGTTTTAGACCATCCGCCTTATTCGCCTGACCTGGCCCCATGTGACTTTTATCCGTTCTCCAAAGTTAAATCTGCATCAAACGGAACAAGATTTGAGTCAGTTAAAGCTGTGAAAGAAAAAGCGGCACGCCTCATGCAGGAGCTCACAGGACAAGACAGCCAGCACTGTTTCGAACAATGGAAAATTCGCATGGAGCGTTGTAGGGATAGAGGAGGGGTGTATATTGAAGGTGATAATAACTAAATATGTATACATTTAAAATAAAATGTTTCACGGCAATAGTCTCGTTATTTAATAGCCACACTTCGTATATATATGTTTTTTTTTTTTTTCCGAAGAGCTACAGTTAGTGTTTCTCCCATTCCTTTGGCAACCATAAACTTTGTCTCGTTTACATTTTCGCTTGGATTCCGGGATGACCGCTAGCTGGCTGTGGAAAATATCCCGATTCTAGTTGTGATACTTAACTTGTACCTGCTTCGGTCCACCCATTTCCAATTTTTTTAGCGTGAAGGATCAAAATAGTGATGGCATTTATCCGAACCATCCTTAGGGGTGTGTGGTGTGACCCAGACAATCGTCAATTATCCATAGCGTAGCACAAGTGCGACGCAAAAAATCCGCTCACTCACTTTAATCATTTAGCTTTAGAATAATGCAAATGATTCAAAATGAATTTTATTAAAATCATTTGCTGTTTTAATTAATTTTGCCTATCCATCCTTTAACAGGTTAAATTTTTAGCTTGACGTTAATTACAAAAAAATTATAATATGTTTTTGAACTAGAGAAAAATAAATTTGCATTCAGATCACCATTTACTGGTTATTTTATACAAAGCAACAAAAGGCGATCAAAAACTGCAAAAACCTTGAAACCCAAAAAAATTGAACGCATCTTTTTTTTTTTTTAAGTAACAAGTTTAATTTAAAGCTAAAACTTTATTTTTAAACAAGATGGTCTTTTTAAAAAAAATTAAAGTTATTTAAATTACAACAAATTAAAATAAATTAAAAAAAAAAAAAAAAAAATAACACGATACTTTATACATTTTCACCTTCTTAAAATTAACCTGATCATTTATGAATGATTAAATTTATCATTCTCTTACCTAATTTGAACTAAAAATTTTGGTACTTCAAATGTATTTTCTTTTAACAACTATTTATTGAAAAATGCTGTATAAAAGGAAACATACAAGTAGCAAAATAATTTCACCATTAGAAGACTGAGCTTCCTAACTTCACGGGGAATTGTGCCTAAAGCATCAAACCAGTTATTTAGTTAGTTTAATACGAGAAATTTGCATTTTGATTTAATAGAAGAGATTAAATTAAGGAATTAAAAGTTGAATGTTTATCTTTAAAGTATGCTTATCTAAAATATTTTCATGCAATAATTTATTTAAAGGTTTCCCCGTATCTCGTGAAACGTAGTGTGTACAAATTCCGATATCTGTTATACAGATGACATAAATTATTCAAACATAAAATAACGATATTTAGCAGAAAGATATTTCTTCAAATAACTTATTACATGCTGATTATCAAATATTAACATTTTAGAATCTAGTATCTCATCATATGAGACTTTCTTTATCAATACAAAATATTTAAACACCTTGTAGAAATAAAGCATGAAAGCAGAAGTGTATTAGCTTTAAGAGGATTATATGACCGATCAGTACAAAAAATAAAATAAATAAATAAGTAAAAATAAAATAACTGTCATAATTTATCCTTAACATTCGAGTTCATATCTCAGACGATTACTTTATGTTAATAGGGTTATTCTACACTGTTAAAAATTACTGTAAATTTAATGTAAATATTTATTCTGAGTCTCTGTAAATTTACAGTAATTCTTAGTTAAAACTGAATAATCGAGATCCTCAATCTTTTACCCAATTTTATTATTTAATTTTTTAATTAAAATTAAAAAGGCCTGTTTCTACTTTAGGTAAAGCATTCCAAATCCGAAATATATTCTCACCATTAATTAATTAAATTAATATTAGTTATTAAAATAAGTATATAAAATAAGTTTTTTAACATCTCCGTTCATTTTCCCCTGTAATTTTACGTAAGACTTAAGATAATAGATTACACAGAGTTTTCTGTTGAAATTTTTACAGTGTATAGCTTATACAATTATTCCACATATTTTATATAGTGGATTAAAATGTGTCTATACTATTTATATCCCTTTAGAGTCTGTTCTATATATTTGATTTTGTTAAAACTTCGAATATTTGTTACAAAGATCATAGGAGAAAATAATCTGCAATAAAATAATATATGGATCATTATTTATTGATAATACAAAATCAGATTTGTATCCTTGACTCGGAGTCCGCTTGTAAATCTTCGTCTGATAAAGACAGATAGCACATACAGAATTACAGTGCGAAGAATTGGAAAAATATGGTTCATATTTTGACAACCAATAAAAATCTGGCCACTATTCAATGATTACCACTAGTTTTGAAGAATAGTGTTTGATGTACATGATAGTCTATTAGATAGCCATACAATTGGACAAACATTACGATTAAAAATTAGCGATGGATAGTAAATATAAAACACTGTACGAGTTCACATCAATGGCGTGAACATGAAGTTATAGGGTTTCTGTAAATTTAATATGCACCAGAATTTTCGTAAACATTTATGTCTATCTACAGAAATAAATGTTTATGGTATCTATATATATATATGTATATTTTGGTATATACATAGAAATATATTATTATATATACACTCTTAAAAAATAAATTAAAAATTAATTAATTAATTTAAAAAAAAAAAAAAAAAAAAAAAAAAAAAAAAAGTCGCACCAAGAAGGATTTATCCGAATGGGACAAAAATTAGTAGATGTGAAGTACATGTGAAGAAAAACAATTTATTACAGTTTCAGAAAATTTGAATGATTTAATCAAGAGAAAGGGCCTCACAAAGTAAACAAGTCAATAACGCGTTGGTCCTCTTCTGGCCCTTATATACGCAGTTATTCGGCTTGGCATTAATTGATATAGTTGGCAGATGTGCTCCTGTGAAATATCGTGCCAAATTATGTCTAATTGTTGCGTTAGATTGGCAAAATCCTGAGCTAGTTTTAGGACACTTTTTATGATGCTCAAAACGTCCTCAGTGGAAGAGAAATCCGGGGACTGAGCTCAACCCAATTTCACTGAGACGCCTATTAAGGGTCTTTGAAGCCACTTAAGTACCAGTTGCACTTAGGATCGACGATAATGATGAATTGGAGCTTTGAGTACTGCTATGAGATTGACTGGTTCTCCTTTTCTGTCCTCTCTTTAGGCCTACCGCTTCCTCCCTGACGCTGTGTTCGGCCATGGTTCAACCATTCCTGTCAATATCTTCTAACAGTGGTACCGCTCCTATCCAATTGTCAAAAAATTCGCAAATTAGACCAACCGGCTTCTTTGAGCCCAACTACACACGCAAATGCTGGCATCTGCGCATGTTGTTTGTGCACCTGTATGCGAGGCATAGTTATTGTCTTTTTGAGTAGACGGAATAAAATTCTCGAAGAATTTATGATCTGGAATCAAAATTTCTAATTTTTAATATTCTGCCAATTGCGCAGTTAAGAAGCGCTGTAGCGCTGCATGCTCATTCGATGGCAGCCATACTTTAAAATTTTGCATTTTCCACCGAAACCTGTATGTATGTCAATTTGTATCTAGTTTGCATTACTCCTTCTTGGTGCATCTTTTTTTTTTTTTTTTTTTGTTATAAGTATATTTCTATTTATAGAAAAAAATATACAAAAAATACCTGTATGTATTAAATTAGTAGTTAATATAATTTACTACTATCATATTTTTTTTAACTCTGATATACATAGAAATTTACAGAGTTGATGTCCTACACTGTTCGATAACTTGCGTAAGCTAGAATTAAGTTAGGCTGTGGTCGTTACCGTTGTACTAGAGCTACCTGGTCGAATACTAACGGCTAACATTGCAAGGATTCAATTTCATTTCCCCAGAAATGTTAAGAGCCATACTTTCCTACAGTAATCGAAATTTCTACAACTTTTATCATATATTTTTTCCCTTGCTTTATTTAATACACCAGGGTTTGCACAGTCAATATTTTCTTCTCTACCATTAATTTTGAGAGAAAATTCTTGACAAAAAATAATATAGTATAAAGGCAGGTCCGTACAAATTCAGCATATATGTATCGAGTATTTATCAAAATTTAATAAGTAGAATATAAGCTTTATTAGAGACTGAACCAAATTGCTGCATTCACTCTATATATTCTTTGATTTTTAATATTAAAAGAAATGCGCCGAAAAAAAATTCCAAGAATTTTAAATGAAAGTTTTTTATTAATTCTTGATTCCTTTAGTAATTGACTTCATCATTTTGTGGGTGTCACCGAATTGGGGGAGCCGTCCTCTCCGTGGAGGATGAAAATTGTGATGACATGTCTTCGGACAATCCTTAGGGGTGCATCCCAGACCGTCGTCTATTACCCATAGCGCAGTACTAGTATGACGTTAAATCCAACCTACCTATCTACCTCGTCATGTTGTGATTCTTGGATCTTTCATAACATCTTGGAAAACATGTGATACACTTGATAATAGATAATTTATTTATATAAATAAATATCGATTATTTATTTAAAAACTTTTATCTTGTTCTGTGGGTTTTTCACACACTATTAAAAATAAAATCGGATGTTTTACCAGACAAATGGTTTCAATCTAGCAGCAGCCAATAGTTTTAGAAATTTGGAGCACTATGTTTCACCATTTCCGTATTGTTATTTCAGTAGTAAATTATGCAACTAAGCATCATATTTCTGTTTGCAGCAAAATTAGTTAAACCAGCATTTTTTTTTTTTTTTTTCCGGGGAAGGGGGACTGAAATGTGGAAACTGATGAAAATGTTGAATTTTATTATTAACAGTGTAAAGCAATAAAGCTAATTCAGTGGGGGGGAGGGGGGGGAACTGTTTAAGTTTTGGCTTCAACAATAAATATCCAAATAAAGCTTCCAAATAAAGCTTCCAAATAAAGCGGAAAAAAATTCTAGATAAATCAAGATTTTCCCTGAAAAAAAAAATTGAGCATTAATATTTTAACTGTAGCTTTTGATATATGAAATTTTAGAAAAATCATTGAGTCTAGGGTAAAATCTCACGACTATTTTTTACCAACTACTTTTGTATTGTAATAATAAAGATATTTCTAGTTAATATAAGGAGTCAATTACTTTTGCAAAATAATAGTGTCTAATTGACAATGTGTAAATTCGATTCTCCGGCGACACTAATTTCTTTTAAAAATAAACTCCTAATGATATTATGGAAATTCTATTTTAAATAAGCTAAAAGTTATTGTTACAAAAACTAGTTAAGTATGTCCCGGTTTTAATAATGCCCTAATAGTAGTATTGAAAAAAGGCCTCTTTGGGAAGCATGTAAATTAAAATTACATAAATAGTTAAAAAAAAAAAAAAAAAAACATAATTAAGTTGAACCTGACAAATTGGATTTTTTTTTTTTTTTTTTAATAATATCTGGTAATTTGTTTTCGTTGCATATATTTCAGTTTTTTTTTTTTTTTTTTTTTTTTTTTAATAATATCTGGTAATTTGTTTTCGTTGCATATATTTCAGTTTTTTTTTTTTTTTTTTTTTTTTTTTTTCTAAGAAAAAATAGACAATCCAGCAACTGCCTGTTTTTTTTTTGTTTTTTTTTAAATCTAGAAACTCAAAGTCCAAAATTGCGAATTGAACTTTGTCCTTCTTCAGAAAGAAGTAGCATCCTAACCATTAAAGCAAATTCTGTTCTGTAAAAGTTCGCCACATTTAAAGGAAAATTAATTTCAAAATTTTTCATTTACGATTTAAAAATATAATAATAATAATAATAATAATTTCATTATTTTGTGACTTGCATCTTACAGACGAAAATTTTGTTTTGAACGATATTCTTTACCCATCACTTAGCTTTAAAATGTGAAACATTCCCTGTCCTTGAAAATTAAATTTAAATGATACGTCTCTCTAATTATCCAAAGGTCACACTACCCTCACAATCACGCGGAATGTCGTTATGGGTCTGCTCTGAGTGATTCACTTCATAAAAATTATATATTTACGTAGAATACGCAGAAATTCTTCAACGAATGCTTGGAATAGGCTACAAAATGCATTTCTTAATATATTTTATTCCTGAGATATTAACGGGTCACGATAGCCCGGTCGGTAGAGTGCCGAGCTCGTAATTGAAATATTGCGGATGCTACACTCAAGCCAGCCAAAGAGCGTCGTGTACACTAATGGTGTCTGGTGCACGTAAAATCCTTCGTTGCTGCAATGTACTCTATGTTCCCATCCAAAATATACATCTGGGGGGGTCACTGAATCGGCGGAGCTATCCCCTCCGTGGAGAACCAAAATTGTGATGACATGTCCCCGGACCATCCTTAGGGTTTCATCCCAGTACGTCGCTTATTACCCAGAGCGCGGTATTAGTACGACGTTAAACACAACCAATGAACTCAAACTGCTATAAAAATGAAAGAATATTTTTCCTAATTTTTTTTTTTTAATCAGGCGTGACCTTCCTAGTATTAGTAGTTAAGAAAGTTATATTACAGTTAGCCTTGAAATGTTGAAGCGTAATTTTGTGGAAAAATACATTTAAATAAGTAAATTTAATTAAAAAATAATTTTAAAATAACAATTATAAGTTTGCATTTTAAATATCTTTGACACCCAATCTTTCACACCAACGATTTAAGTCAATGTCCGCTATGATATACCGCCGTTAATTTTCTGTCAACCTTAAAGGTGTGGTTGTAAATGTTTGATATTCATGACTACCATTGTAAGTGTTGACGCCCTCATTGAGTTTTAGATGATATTGGGTTACTGAAACTTTTGCTCATCAGTGATTGTAAAAATTAATGTTCATAGAATATTTTTATTTCTAGATTTATTTTTTTACTAAGGTTGATGAATTTTGAAATTTAATACATGGCATTCAAAATGTTTTAATGAACTAAATAAAAAATATACAAGAGCAATTTTATGCCAAAGAATTAATTTTATACTGAACAACAAGTAACGTTCATTTCATATTTTCATATTGGATCAACGTGATGCTTTTAATTAGACATATAAAAAAATATATTATAAAGAATATTATTTTAATGTTGATAGAAAAAAAAATTACCAGTTTGTTCAAGAAATTTTGTATTTAAAAAATGAGTGGATGTGAACATGTAATTTAATTTTTCTGATCGAATACACATTTTACATAGAAAAAAGTCAATGGCATTTATTACTATATTAGAAAATGGCTCTTTTATAATTAAAAATATATATAATAAATTAAAATAATATTAAATTTATTAAATGCGTTAATTTTTACAAACAGTTTAATATGTAATATTAAGAAAATTCCGCAATCCTATTTACTAAACCAAATAAAAGAGGGTAAATTCCACACTTCCTAAAAAAAAAAAAAAAAGACTAAACACACAATATTATCAATATTACCAATATAGTCAATATTAATTTTCTTTCTTTTTTTATTATTATTATCAAATTATGTGTATTAGTTAAGAAACTATTATTATTATTATTGTGTGGTTATAAAAAAATAATAATAATACTGTTTAGATTTATGTATTTTTTAAGTTATATAATTTCAAAAGGCTAAATGCTTAAAATAAAAAAAAATATTTATTTATTTAAAAATAAACAGTTAAATAAATAAATAAAGTAGTTTAAAAATTTCAGTTATTTCCTGCAATTTTTATTTACGGTGCATTAACTTTTTACGATCTTACTATATTATCCCATTTTATCCTATCTTAGTATACTCAACTTTTTGTAATATATATTTCGGAGGAGGGGGAGGGGAACAACTATATTTTTGCAAAATCATTCATGTGATATAAATCCATCACGGTAGTGTTGTCGATAAGCTTTTTTTTTTTTTTATATAATTATTTTAACACTAAAATTGTATTGGATTTTTGTGAAAGTCGAAATGGAAATGTAAAGAAAAAAAATCAAGAAAAAAAAAAAAAAAAAAAAGGAAAATTTTAATTACTAATTAAAAAAAAATAATAATAATAACTAAGTACATAGCCCACCTACGATATGACCTTGTTCTTCAGTATTTCTCGCACAAGGAAAACGATTTTGGGACTAAAAAGAATTAAACAGCAGGACGTTCGGTAGTCGCAATAAAAACTGAAGAGATGGTATTTTTTTCTCATTGCCTGTACCCTCAGGAGCAAACTCTTCTCTCCAACTGAGACATCCTTCCAAAAATTAGTTGACAAAATGGAAAAAAACTTGTTCTTTTCTTGGGGACGTGTCTAAAAACAGTACGAAGCTTGTTTTTATAAAATGCCAAGGACATCGGGAGCAAAGGTTGTTTAAATACCTCTCTTCTTTTTCTACAGTAGACAATCTTTTATACTTTGTTTTATTTCAAATTTATGTTTTGTACTTAAAGGTCTCGGCCAATTCCAGTAGCTATAAGACTGCAAGCTGAGATTTACTTACAGATATTTGATCATACAATTTCATGGATTGTAGTGTTGATTTGATGAGGACCGATAGGCTGTAATAATGTAAAATGTAGTTCTAATAATAATGGAACTATTTTCTAGGCGATATCTATAAAATAAATGTAACCACATTTTTGTTTAAGTAAAAAAATAAGATGAAATTTCAATATTAATTTTTTTTTTTTCGTCAGATATGATTTGCATGCTGTCAAGAATTACCAGTCAGCACCTTTTCTTACAACTATTTTTAAACAATTATACTAAGTTGCGAAAATTATTGGAGTAATTGTGATTTTCTTTCTTTTTTTTCTGTTATTTGTTTGTTTGTTTAATTATATTTCTGATAAATGCAATAATTAATTAAATATATATATACACTGATGGAAAAAAAAATCCCGACACCAGGAAGGAGCTGTGCTAGATAAACGAAATTTGGTAGGCGTGTTTATACATCTGAAAGATGACGTCGATTCAAATTTCGAGCTACGCGCATAAGTGTGGCGCTTGTAGCAACACTATGAACATGCAAATGAGGTTTGCTTTAAATACGCACTGTAAGGTTCGTGATCGTTAATTACAGTTGAGATTTGACGTAGTGGGTTAATGTTAGTCAAGGATGCCTTAAAGAAGACGAAGAAGCCATTATCAACAGCTCACTGAGTTTGAACGAGGTCGTGTAGTAGGGCTACGAGAAGGTGGGTTTTCTTTCCGCGATATTGCAGAAAGACTTGGCAGTAATGTATCCACTGTGCATTAGTGTTGGCAGCAGTGGTCAAGGGAAGGTACTGCCTCAAGAAAACCGGGTTCCGGGCGGCCACGTGGCACTACTGAGAGGGAAGACCGCCGTGTTCGGCGTATGGCTGTGACTAATCGTACTGCGTCTGCAGCTGAAATTCGAGCTGCAGTTGGCACCACAGTGACACAACGAACTGTTACAAATCGGTTACTTCAAGGACAGCTCCGAGCCAGACGCCCTGTAGCGTGCATTCTACTGACTCCAAACCACTGCCGTTTGCGACGTGAGTGGTGTCAAGCTAGAGCTCATTGGAGGACGGAGTGGAGATCTGTTGTGTTTTCTGATGAAAGCCGGTTCTGCCTTGGTCGCAGTGATAGCCGTGTGTTGGTTAGAAGGAGGCCAGGTGAACGCCTGCTAGGGACCTGTCTGCGGCCTAGACACACAGGGCCTACTCCTGGAGTTATGGTTTGGGGAGCAATTTCGTATGACAGCAGGAGCACTCTCGTGGTTATCCCACGCACCCTGACTGCAAATTTATACGTCATTCTAGTGATACAACCTGTTGTGCTGCCATTCATGAACAGCATTCAAGGGGGTGTTTTCCAACAGGATAACGCTCGCCCTCATACCGCTGTTGTAACCCAACATGCTCTACAGAGTGTCGACATGTTGCCTTGGCCTGCTAGATCACCAGATCTTTCTCCAATCGAGCACGTATGGGACATCATTGGACGACAACTCCAGCGTCATCCACAACCAGCATTAACCGTCCCTGCATTGACCGCCCAAGTGCAACAGGCATGGAACTCCATCCCACAAACTGATATCCGACACCTGTACGACACAATGCATGCACGTTTGCATGCTTGCATTCAAAATTCTGGTGGTTACACCGGTTACTAATGTACCAACATTTCACATTTGAAATGGCTCTTCTCGCCAATGGCTCTACCTGTGATCTTGAAACTTTAATCAATTAAATATGTTACCTAGACAAATGTATTGCTGAAATTTCATGACTGTACAATAATTTTTTCTTGGTGTTGGGATTTTTTTTTTCCATCAGTGTATATATATAATCACTTGCTGATGTAATTTATCTTTCATTCTTTAAAAACCGTCTGGGAGATATTTTAAACACATTCTAAAACAGCTTAAAAGTGATTATGACTTTTCCGTGATAATCACTTTTATCTGTAATTATCTGTTTATACACGTTTTCATCTCGATAAAAATTTTTGAATTCCATAAAAATTATGTGTTATTCAGTTTTATTTTTCCAGTTTACTGCAAAATGCTTCCTATTAAAAGCCATACACGCACCACAACTGTTACGACAATAATGACTCACAAAATAATTCGGGTATATCACTGTCTAATTTCTCAGAAGCCCATTTTGATATTTTTACACTGATCTAAACATAGAAAATTATCGTACACTTTCAGATGCAATAAATGTGTTTCTTATAAGCAATTAATTTCAATGATTCATGTACAGGGCCAAACAAAATTATTCTTATTCATTACAAAAAATATCTGAGGGTGCATTTTTACTTGTTTTATGCATGTTTTACACATTTCAATGAAGGTGAAAAAATATTTATAATCGGGTGACAGGTAAACACAGCTT
Organism: Salticus scenicus; assembly: GCA_963930645.1. Lineage (NCBI taxonomy): Eukaryota > Metazoa > Arthropoda > Arachnida > Araneae > Salticidae > Salticus > Salticus scenicus. Next base: position 250,710,202 of record OZ005651.1, on the reverse strand, counting down.
AAAAGTATTCTATGAAATTCTAAAAATATTATTGGAAACATTTGTTTTATTACTAAGTTAATAAATGTTTATTATTATTATTATTACTTTGCTAATTTATTCAATAATAACATTTTTGTCATCTAAATTTTCCGTATTTCGAAAGGATATCAATTATCTCACAAGTTATCACGAATTATTTATTAAACGAATGTTTTATATATTGATTAAAAATATGTATGCAATGAAAATATTTATTTTTAAATGAATACAGATATTGAATTTGAAAGGGATAATTAAACGTTGAGTTTTTAATTAAACATAGTCGATTAGACCTGAAAACAAAAAATAAAAAAAGTATTTAAAATAATTTTTTTAAATACATTTTTAATTCTAATAAAGAAAAATCAGATCTGAACGAAAATATTCGGTTTATAAGTGGAGGCAAATATATAACTACGTTTGCAATTTTTTAATTACTATTAAAATCATCCTTATTGTCATATATTAAAAGTGGAACACTTATTAATCCATAATATGTAACTATATTTTAAACTTCTTTTCTTTATTGAATCTATTACTGAAATATCTTTAAATTAGAAACTCTAATACTGTAGAAACAAATTTTGAATAGAATAACAGTGGAACCTCTATTATTCCATAATAAACTGACTATATTTTAAATTTCTATTCTTTGTTGAATCTATTATTGAAATATTTTTAAATTAGAGAGATTAATGCTGTAACAACTCTAATTTTGAATACAATTACATAATTTCAATATTTCCTCACATGTAAATTGAAGGTTCTTTAGAAAGCGCTATGCAAAACAAGCTATTTATATAAAGAGCATATCCGCAAAACTTATTACTCCAAATACTTTTTAATACCCACTTTTTAAACAACTTGATCTCTTAAATATGAAATTACATTTTTACTTCAATAATGTATTTATTTCAATATAAATCGACTAACATCAACGCTCGATGTTTAATTTAAAATTTTCTACACTTCATATTTCACCATGAAATCTTTTTAAAAAGGGAGGAGAGCATACTTTATTTTAGAATTATTCTAATGCGTGTCTGGGATATGATATAAAAGAAAGATCTTGTTGATAACAAAATGATAGTATTAAGTCTACAAAATTACACTATTCAGGGTATTGTGTGAAATACTCACAAGACCATTTTTTTTTCTAATTCCATTCATCCTTTAAAAACGAGAAGAGGAACTGGTTTTCTTTGCTGAAGGTTAAAAATAATGGTTCATGCTAAGCGACTTCGGTCAAGTTTGAATTTTCTTATGTCAAACTTGACAGAATCAAAAGATGAATGAATAAAAAAGAGAAAACTCAAAGAATCCTAAACATGCAAATATAGAAAATCAAAGAATAATCGGAGAACGGGGTAAATTACGTCGTATTTCTTTTGAATCTTAAATTTGAATTATTCGCGATATTTTTCAGTACAATGAAACACTTTTTCGAATCTCTCATGAAAAGTTTTGATATTTTGGCGCGATATCTTAACATAGTTTAAGTACAATATTTAATTACTTTATATTCTTTATTAAGAGCGAACAATACCTAATCTCGCCGACAGTCTTAGCCCATGTTATTCTATGGGAAAATTTGTTTCCGTAATTACTCATTACCTAATGAATATTTTTCGGTTCTGTTTACACATTCAGAAAATTCATAAGAGTTAAATTAATACTTATTTTCCAAATAATGATTTTTTTTTTTAATTTTTAGTGTTTCATTTTGCTACAAAAAAAAAAAAAAAAAAAAAAAAAAAAAAAGAGAGAGAGAGAGAGAGAGAGAGAGAGAGAGAGAGAGAGCGAGAAATGCACTTTGTGAAAAATCACATTTTTGACCTCAAAATTAAAATGTTAAAAAAAAAAAAAAAAAATCAATTTTTCGAAAAGGAGTACTCATGTAACGGTTATGAACTTTCTGACTGTGAAAACGGAATTAAACAAAAAAATACATTAGGTAATGAGAAATTGTCTGAACATTTTTTTCCATCGAAAAAAAGTGGCAGCGGCTGTCCACATCATTAGATATTGTCCCCTCTTAAAATATATATATATATATATATATATATTAATTACTTCAAATAGTTTAATCTAATATTGAAAAATATTGTACAAGTGATTAGTACTTTCAAATCCCCTTTAAAGAACGTGAAGTATTCGAAGTATTCGCTTAAATATAACTTTTAATGTAACATAAAATCCTTAAATCTTAAAGAAGAGTTAGGAATATTGAAATAAATTTGAAATTCTTTTTTTTTTTTTTTTTTTAATGTAATACATTTAAAATACATTTAAAAGTTTAAAATGTAATACATTTAAAATAAAATGTTAATTATTTTATATTCTACAATTAATAATAATAATAATAATAATATATATATATATATATATAAGTGTAATTTTATATTTTAGAGATATTTAAAATATAGTTTAAAAAAGATTATCTTTATTATTTGCATTTTTAAATTATATAATCAATATAATCGTAATATAATTTACAAATAAATATATTTGTAGAAACATTGCATTATAATAAAATAATTTTTTACATTGCTCTTACTTAATATTCATAATGATCTGAATCATATGGAATAGCAGTTGATTTTTTGTTTGAATTTGAATTATTCAGATATAAATGTGTTTTGAAATTTATCTTCGTATGGAGCGCATAAAGATCCTCCTTTAGTGTTATTGAAAAAATAAGTGCTTTGCAATATAAAATATTATTAACAGCTTATTATAACAGAAAAATAAATTATCAAAATATATCATTTTAGATAATTTTAAAGTATTTTTCAATTAACTATATAATTTATTTAATATCAAATCCTTCTAAATGAGACGTGCAAGCATTTCCTGTTCGAAGTTAAAATTAATTCTCCCTTGTGCTGTAAAACTATATAGAATTTTAATATTAAGTGTCTGTTTTTTCCATATCCTGGTTTCTGAAAAGAAAACTATAATTGGATTGTAAAATGAAAATTGAAGAAAAAATTACGAATAACAATAACTAAGTAAATGCTTAAGTGAAGCAGAGGAGCATAGCTTAGTCATTAAAGGACCTGTGAATTCTGAGGATGAGCAGTATCGAGCCGATTCAGTACTTTTGCTGATGACCATTAATTATTCGGCTTGAATGGGTTATCACCCTCCATTTATGAGTCAGATGATGGCGAGCAGGAAAGGCGAACATAATAATCTCGAAATACATAAGATTACATGAGACTGTTATGGAGTGGAAGCATGGTTGACGGTAAACGCAACATACTTATATTTTACATCCCAATTGTGACACAACTAAGCGTTTCCCCTCAAATTGCTTTATTTCCCTTAAAAGCTGACGGAATGATCTTTCTAAATTCACCAGTATGTATTCATCAACCGTGTATCAGTGGTACAACATCATACCTCATCTTCAAGCTGTTTCTATTACGAAAGGCATCAGTACATATGCTCATATTGAATTATGGACCCAATTTTACTTATATACTCATCATCGTATGAAACTCAAATGAAGTGTATATTAATGAGACCAAAGTCTAGTTTCATTTACCATTTAATCACCACCTTCAAGTTTTTCGATTACGAAACCGTCAATACATATGTTCTTATTGAAAATTAGACACAATTTATTTACGTACTCATCATAACTCAAATAAAGTGTATATTAATTAGTTTAAAGTCTAGTTTCACACGACACAAAAATGACGATTATCTTCCGCTGGCCATTGCTTATAGGGGCTTTGCTAGTCTCTTTTGGGGTTGAATTTGTTGATGAAAAAAAAAAATGACACCAGTAATCATGATCATAAATAAAAAGAAAATTACAGTGATGATCATATCTTTGATTATAAATTAAAATTATAACATTATAATTGTTTTGAAGTCGACAAATATCTTGGAAAGCGTAGGGGAAAGTTGGACAAAACGGGATACCATTCTTGTTTTTCTTTACTACGGAAAATATATTGAAGAAAACCACACATTTTATTTTTTTATGACTACAACATTTATTGAAGCACACAAAAAACATATTTTTAACTAATTTTAATGACTGTGAAATAGTAAAAAAAATTATTTACCAAACTCTTACACATCCCGTTTTAGCATACCTGGGTTGGACAAAACGGGATAGGGATTACAATGTTTAATTTTTTGTGTAAAACTAACTGAAAAGCATAATTAACTGGCAAAAACCTGTAAAGCAAAATTTCTGCTTGAAAAAACAATGCCTTCAGTAACCAGAGACTTGAAATAAGAGTTTTTTTATGTTATTATTTACAAAATGGGAAAGACCTTTTATTTTGGCCTATAGCAGAACAAAAGTCGCATATAAAGGTGTCGTCCTCTTCGTCGGCATTAGAACACGCTTCGTGAGCCCATTCTTGGTATCCAGAACATTGGATCCAACCTTCACTAGCCTTAGAGTCGACGCACAGTGCGTTACAAAATATGCAGGTTTCTCCTCCGTCTGTTTCATTTTCAGACGATGACGACATGAATTCTTGGCTGCTTGGTGAAGGTTTATTAACACGTTCGCTGCCGATCCCGCGCCAGCGCGGGATGTGACGTATCACTTTAAACGTGAAAGTTTACTTTAGGCTGCCGCTTGGCGAAATTTCGAAAATCGCCAAGACGGCGCAATTTCGCATCGTGTTCCGAATAGCAACCTTACACCGGCGGCATACGAAAGCGAGCTTTTCGGCGATCTAACCTAAAAAGAAAACGTGTCTTGAAAAAAAAAATCCGGATAATAATAATACATAGGACAAAAGGAAAATTTTCATAAAATAGAATTAAAAGAAAAAAAAAATAATTACGAATTTATAACTAATCACAAATACAAAAAAAAAAAACTTAGATAATACAATCCCACCAAATGTCCCTGAAAAGTGTGTTGCTTTAGTAATTGATGATAAGTGTTTAGATGATAGTTTTTTTATTTCCAATAATTTAACAGCTATAAGTACAGTCGGTAACAAAAGTGTCCGAACACTAGTAAAAATTCCTATGTAAAAAAAGTACACTTCATAAGGTTTTGTTAAATAAATCCTTATCGAATCATGTTCTTACACTGACTAAGAACAGGATTCCACAAGGATTTATTTAACAAAAATGTATGAAGTATACTTTTTTACTTAGGAATTTTAAATTTAAAAGTTTTCAAAAGTTGTATAAAGTAAATTATTTATCATTAATATTTTATTTATAGTCCTCATTCATTAGGAATGAAAAAATAAATCCGCAACTGGATAATTATAGCAAATTTTAACGATTTTCTATTATAATGGTACTCTGATCTGTTCACTATACCCCTATCTCAAAATGTATGAAATTAAAAAGTATACAAAATTTTGTACTGTAGCAACCAGTATTGGCATAAAATTCAAAAATATGCCTCTAAAATTCAGGAACGTGGTTGCCCAGTCGGTAGAACGCCGGGCTCGTAATTGGAAGATTGCGGGTTCGGTACTCGAGCCTGCCAAAAACCATTGTGTATACTAATGGTGGCTGGTGCTCATAAAATCTGTCGTGCCCGCAATGTTTTCCATGTTCCCATATTAATTATACCTCTGGGTGTCTACGAAGCGAGAGAGTCATCCCTTCCGTGGAGGATCAAAATTGTGATGGCATGTCCCTGGACAACTCTAGGGGTGAGACCCAGACCATCGCCAATTGTACATTGCGCAGCATTAGTGTGACGTAAAACACAATCAACAAACCAACCTCTTAAATTCAAAAGTTCCTCTTAAATTCCAACTCTATTCAACCAGCCAAACAGTACTAACGCAAACATCACAAATATTAATATTTCAAAATAGATGATTGGTTGGGTTTTACGTCACACTAGTGCTGCGCAATGGGCGATTGGCAACGGTCGAGGACTCAGCCCTAGAAGTGGTCCGGAAACATGCGATCAAATATTTGATCCTCCATGGAAGGGTATTTCAAAATAGAATACTTTCTCTCTAATAAAACACGTATCATCAATATGCAACCGAAGTGATTGCGTCAGCGAGATATTTTATCTGCTCAGTACAAACGAAACTATTTGCTATGGAAATTTAACTTATTACTCATTAACTCCAGAGTTTGCTTGTAACGAGCAGATGAATTTTTACACGTTTGACGTAATACAGCGTATTGACGTAACACATGACGCAAACAAGCAAAGGTAAACACAAAGCCTATAACATCTGGCGATGTAGCGCTCTTGTGCAACACGTCAAACATATTCGGCGGGTTAAAGGAAAAAAACGTCATTTCAAATTTTAGTCACGTGAAACCGGCAGCGAACGTGTTAAACTTTTCTATGTTTTGACTTTTAAAATCAGGATTAGGCTTTCCTTTGGATTCTTTTGTAGGCCTACTTTTAGGTTTGATTGGACCTGGTAGCTCTTTTTCATCCTCTTTTCCCTTTCCTTTACATACAAACTTCTCTTTTGGAAATTTTAAGAGGGATTTCTTAGCAGCCTTTTCTTCAATCTTCTTGGTTCTTTCTTGTAGTTAATCGCCCTTTCTTTTTCTTCCATTTCTAACTCACTCCTATATGGAGATGATGCTATTACTACAGTTTTCTTCTTTCCCTTATCAGCCCTTTTTTCTGGGCGAGGACTTTTTACTTGAGGTACAGGCAGAACGAACTTTGGAGAGATGGAAAATGGTAGCTTAGGTCAATAACAAGAGAGTTCTAATCCTTTCTCCCCTGAGGATGTTGCAGGTTGGTCTGGACATAGGCTGTCTCCTGACAAGTTTGTTGGTTGGTCTACTTCTACGATGTCCCTTGAAGAAGTTGAAGGTTGCTCTTGGTCTTTGCGCATATCAGTCTGGTGCCCAACGCCTGGAGGTTCTTGCTGCAGGTCTGGCGTAGGGTGGTCTGTGGTGAAAGAGGGTGCAAACAAGTGATCTGGGAAGACGCCAGGATTGTAAGGACTTATACCAGTTTTTCTAAACCCTTTAACGGCAGTTTCTGCAACAGCTGCCCGTGAATAGGCTGCGTTGGACAGTTTTGCAACTTCGTAAATTGTGACGCACCTACCTGGATGGTTGAACAGCCACTTTTGAACTTCTTGTTCATAATACGTGCTCAGTGGAACCATGAAACTGACATCCAGGGGCTGAAGGCGATGAGTTGCATGTAGGGGGAAGGTTAGGATGGTTACATTATTTTCTCTTGCCAAATTTACAAGTTCCAAACAATTGGTGTGACTGTTGTGTCTATCAAGTAGCAACAGCAGTGGCTTCTCATGGGCAGGGTTGGAAAATTCTACGATTTTTTTTAACCAAAAAATGAAGGTTTCCTTCGTGATCCAGCCGGTCTTGTGATATACTGCAACTGATACTGGAAAAGCATCATCCATGAGTCGTGGGTTTTCCTTCACTCGAGGAAATACAAACATAGGAGTGACGAATATACGGCATAAAAAAAAATGTATCCCGTTTTGTCCAACTCCGACACTTTTCAAAATAAACATGGCTGATGCCTAAACGTGAAAGGAAAATTAGATAGATTACACATGAGAATGTTCATTAATAAATGCTTAATCAAATGTAATACTCACTGGAATTGTATTCCCATATATGTAGGCAGTATAATCTAAAAAACAACGCATGTAAATGTAGAAAGTTCCAAGAAATCAGACTAAAAAAGTTCTAAGAGCTACAACTTTCCCTCAACTAGTGGTCTCGAGGCGGGACGAACTGAGAATGGTGTAATGACGGCCGAGAACAAGTTTCTGTCGTCGTCCGCTCAATAGCAGTACTAGACTGGTCCCTAGGCGACGCATCCCGTTTTGTCAGACTATCCCGTTTTATCCAACTTTCCCCTACAACACCCGAAATCACCGACAGCCAAAGCCCGTGGAGAAATTTTCTTCCACAGTTACTCATAATGTAATGTATTTCTTTAATTCACATTTTCACATTCAGAACATGCACAATCATGAAATTAGTACTCGTTTATAAATAAATGGCTTTTCGCATTTTTTAATGAATTTTATTTCCTCGCTAAAATATGCGAAAAATGCACTTAGTTATTTTATAATACGGTTTTTTAAAACTTTCTAGCAATGGGAATGCCGCTCACAGAATTTTTCCTCAATGGAGATTAAATATTGTCCGCTCTTCCGTCTCTTTCTATGGGAAAATTTGTTGCATAATTACTCGTTACCTAATATACATACATATATATATATATATTTAATTCTGTTTTCATATTCAGAAAATTCATAGCCGTTTAATAAGTACTCGCTTCCGATTTGTTATTTATTTATTTTTTTCTTAAATCTTTATATTTTAGAGTTCAAAATTGTGAATTTTCGTGAAGTGCATTTTTCTTATTTTTTAGCTGAGAAATGAAATACTAAAAATTTAAAGAATCATTTTTTAGAAAACGAGTAGTAATTGAACGATTGTGAATTTTCTGAATGTGGAAACGGAATTTTATAAAATACATCTGGTAACAAGTAATTACGAAAACAAATTTTCCCATAGAATAACATGAGTCTTAACTGTCAGCAACATTAGGTGTTATACGCTCACATTATACGGAACAAATTTATATAAATGAAGTACCTGAAGATATACAACAGATTTTCTGCTGCATAAAACGAAATAGTTATATCAAATTCGATGCCAATTTTATGTAATAACTCTATCGCAGCTTTATTGGGGATTGTTTTTTGGAAAGCTGTTCTCAACAATAAAGAATCAAAAATTATATTTTGTTGATTGCCTGATAAGAATAAATAAAATAAACGAAATTCTAATAAATAGATTTAGTAAGTTATTAAGCGATAATTTTTAAATTACTTCATAATTCTCCAAATTGTACCTTAAACTTTCTTCGTATACAGATTTATCAACAGCAACAAAAGAATCAAATGAAATATGCAAAAGCATACAAAAGGCTGTCAAATAGTCAATTGTTAAATAGATGATATATCGAATAAAATCGTGTCTTGAATGAGGAAACAATCGTGTTGAGTTATTTTAATCAGATATTACTTTATATTCTTTAGTTTCAAATACACACCTTGTTCTAGTTTACGAAATTGAATGATACATTTTTATGATATATGATCCGAAGAGAAGTATTTATGATTAATAACACAACACTTATGCTTTCGTAAGAAAAATATAAACAAATACTTTTGTAAAACGCAAAATGTTTTTTTTTTTTTTTTTAAGAAAGAAAAATAAAATTTATTTGTTCATAATTTTGCAATCAAGTTCAATTCGCACGATTGAAGTTAAAATTTTGAACCAATTTAAAAGAAATAATCTGGTATGGAACTCACACATTTTTTTCTTACCCTGCATTTATATACTATCGAGACAGATTACGGATTAAGGCCAATATGAGAAGTTCTATATGTGAATATAATTTTAAAATCAGTTTCTAATAGTTTTAGAAAAGGATTTTTTTGCATTTATTTGTGTTTGAAGTGTGTTAAATGTCTCCTCAACAAACCCTCTCCATTTAAGCTTAATATATATATATATATAATAATATTGTATATTGCTGCATGAATCAAAATGTTTGATTTTAATAAGGTTTTCATAACTTTACAGTTTTAATTTTCTCTTTTTTGGTGGTGTTATTGGGGGTAGCTTGTTGTAAATATTTAGCAATTTGCATACAACAAGACAGAAATAACACCTACTTTACATGCAACATTTATTCTGCTCCCTTGAAAACGTAATGAATTTGCATGTTTCCATTTATGGATGTTTGATAGTCGCAATCTCTTTTTGAATTTTTCTGTTTTATCTTTTTCAATGTTTCTTGTTTTCATCTATTCAATGTTTGAAAAGGTTTTCAATATATATATATATATATATATATTCTAAATTATTCAGACAACCTTCACACATAACATTTATTTAAACTTACCGATCTTAGTTAAATTTTAAAAATAGAACCTATATTTGATCTTCAGAGTAATAAATTTGAATGTCCTGAAATTATTGGATTTTATGTCGTTCTCATAACAGACATACAGACCTATCAAAAATTAAAAAATTGATTTTCGTATTTGGTGGATCACAAAACGCTTAATTATAGGAAAAAATCAGGATTTAATGTTTGACTGCAAATAATACTTTGTAATCGTTAGAGAAACAAATAATCATTTTCTTAAGTAGTTTTAGTGGACTTTCCAAAGTATTGTAAAACACTTCCATCAATTAATAGCAGGAGACTTGGCGTTGGAATATTAAAACAGGAATAAACTACTACGTCAGAAACGCCAAAGAAAAATTATTGAGGTGCATACAGCTGTTTCGGTAGCCTAAAGCGTACCGTCTTCAGTGCAAAAAGAATTCTGAATCTGGAGAAGTGCTCTTATATATAGGAGAGGGACCGGATTTAGTTCAACCAATAGGATTACGGAAGAGGTGGGGAGTGTGGCCAATAGGAATTAAGGAATGTGTAGCTGTGTAAACAGTAGAAAAATTAAGGAAATGTGGACTGAATGTAAAATTTCCAACAATCAGACAAATAGGGAACAGCGAAATCACAATTTACAAGGTTTTTAAAATTTTTATAAATATGAAAAGCTTCAAAGAAATCGAGTTCATGAATGGATTTAGGTCTGCAAATTATTTTAGCTGAATTAAATTTAAAATTATGATTTTCCTCCCAGCAATGTTTAGAAATAGCCGATTTATTGGTTTCTTGTTTGCGGACGTAATTCATATGTTCTTTTAGACGAAATTTAAGACTGCGTTTAGTTTGGCCAATATATGATAAACCACACTGACAGGAAATACTATAAATACCCCAAGAATTATGCATATCAATGGGATCTTTTAACTGAGAAAAGGTGAGTTTATTGGAAGGCGAAAATATTATTTTAAAATCATATTGTTTGAGAATTTTAGCTATGGTTTGACTGGATTTAGGAAAATAGGGTAAGACGATACTGATATTAGAAGAGACTGATTTAGTAGACGAAATACGAGGGAGTTGTAATTTTCGGATAGCTTTGTCTATAATGGATGGGTCATAAACTCTGTAAATTGCAATGGCTTTCAGGTATTTAATTTCAGATTTTAATAAAATAGGATTTGAACAAATATTAAGGGCACGGTTTACAAAAGTATAGAAAGCAGCCATTTTTTGGTTAGGTGGGTGACATGAACGCGCGTTCATGTTCGTTCATGTTCGCGCGTTCATGTTCGACCCCCAGAGGTATAATTTGAATGGGAATATGGAGGACATTGCAGCCAGGGCAGATTTTACGTGCACCGGCCACCTTTTGTGCACACGGTGATCTTTGGACGGCTCAACTATCGAACCAACACTCTTCCAATTTCGAGCTCGGCGCTCTACCGACCGGGCTACCGCGGCCCTTATACGGATAAAAGAAAAATATATATTTAAAATATCAAAATGTTTACATTCTAGTAGATTCTTTCTATTGCTGGGAAATGTTTATCAGATGTTTTATTTTTATACTTGCAAGATACCATAGAAAAAAGAACGTGATAGTCTGTAGAGAAATCCTTAATAGATTTTTTTTTTTTTTCAACACGGAAATATTGCTATAGTCCCTTTTGAAATTTTCTAGATTAAAAATATTTATTTTTGCTATTCTATTACTACTTTGTTATGAAAACACAGCAAAATAAAATAAAATAAATAAAAATAAATAAATAAATAAATAATAAAATAAATAAATAAATAATAAAAATATATATACATTTATTACAGAAAATTGCTATGCGATAAATACTTTGCCAAAATCCTTCTCTAGCAGAACAATATAGAAAATATTCGTACAAAACAGATTTGTTCCTTAGTGAAGAATCTGAAAACTATCACATTAAATATAATTGTCCATTTGCGCCAGCATGATCGAACCAGACCCTACCGCACTACATGCGACGATATTACTTCTCAGTCACCGAAGCACAATGTTCTTTGCAACTTAACACTTCTCAATTCTGCTTTGATACCAATTATCCCTTTGCAAAACAGAAAAAAAGAAAAGTAACCACCAGATGAAACCGGTATCAATGCTAACAGATTGTATCTGTTTACACAAAATTATTTCTTTTGACAGAATAAGATGTAATTTTAAACTAAATTTCTGTAGTTTTAGAAAAGATAAATTGTATGTAAGAATTTCCTATTTTTACAGAAATGTATTACGGCGTCATAGTAAATTGCTGCGGCGGCTCAATAGGTGAAGAAGCGCTTCACCAAATATTTTACACTGTACTCATATATAGGATATAAATTTACATTTAAATAAAATGAGTATTTTTAGTTAAATTTTAGTTAAAATTATTTTTAATAAAAATTAAGCATTAACAGCTCTTCACCTGTTTTAGTTCACGAGCCGCCGCTGGTAAATTGGTTCCAAGAAAAACATTTTTATGCAGATCCAATTATGGAGATCCAGTGTATCGACGCTACAGACATTTTGGTTTCAAGTGTCTGTGGTAAGAAACTCACCAGGTGATAAACCTGGTGAGTTTTTTACCCCGATGCATCGTTAATGGTACAAAAACAGAAACGACTCTCAGAATATAAAAGAGACCTTTATTCCACTTTACAATGAGCAACTGCTTGACACCACTGACGTTTCATATGCATTATTTATCTGAAATTTTATAATTCGAAAAAGTCGTTAAATTATAATTTCTCTTATTTCAGAAAAACAAAATTCTTGCTTTACAATTGCATTCAAATAACCTTTAACACTAACACTACTTTTTTAGATGCTTAAGAGTAATTTTTTTTTTAAGTTGGACACTTTTGATAGTTGACATCTTCAATTTTCCCGAAACTTTCAGGATATGTTAGTAGTACTGTGATAAGAAAGGGTGAAATTTAATTTTTTTCTGAATTTCATTTGTTTGACCTAGAGAGGGGGTCAAAGTTTGAGGACGTAAATAAATGGTGCCATTTTAATATCATTTTACTCCTAAAGCCACGAGAGACACATGTCAATTTTTTTAATACGGATACTACTTGATACTAAGTACATTTAAGCATAAACAGTTTGGTGAGTCACTCATGGCTTTAAAGGCCAAGGTCATTCGAAAATGCAGATTTCGTTGATTTTTTCCATGTTTTCAGTCTGAATATCTGCTAAGGCCATGAGTTCCTCATAGAAATAATTATGGGGTTAATTACACACCTTAGTATAGAACTTAAAAATATTTAAAATAGCATGAGTCACTCTTGACTTTAGTAGTTAAACGGTCTCAAAGTTGAAAATTTTCAAAAAAAGGTCAAATTTGATGGTAAATTACTCTATAAGCCATGAGTCAATAACTATGAGACACAGTTTTAATTATACCCTAGATGGTCTAGTTTTAGACCCAGGTTACAAACCTATGGGGCTTGCAAGATTTATTTAGATACAGTCTATTTTATATCGCCAATGTGTACCTGTTCTATGTAGTACAAAACGCTTGAGACCCAATTTTGTAATACATTAATGCTTGTTAACTTCCCATTTTACATTACAAAGGCCAACATCAAAATAAATATAAAATAAATATAAAATTTAAAAATCTGGAGTGCCACCACTCGACTTTCCGAACATTGAATAATTAACAGGTTTGCAGATAAAGTAAAGAAAGTGGAGTTGTTAAACAAACAAAATAGAGAAAACCATAATAGAGTGTTTGAGTATTTTTTTCTCCATATGTTACAGGATGTTTTATTTAACGCTACTGAACTCTGAGCCCACAGATCATAATGATAAAGAATTTTTCGTTGTGTCCCTGTAAAAACCTATAAATGCTAGATTCACCAAAATGCTTATAGTTAGTGCGATAGTGATTTATAATATTTATATAAATTTTCATCTTAATTGAATAAGGCGTTTAGTTGCTATCGCACTTTTAAAAATTTGGTCCCATTGGCCATAATGATAAAGAATTTTTCTTTGTGTCCCTGTAAAAAAACTGTAAGTGTAAAAAACTGTAATCCCCCAAAATCTATACAGTTGGTGCAACTGTGACCTATAACATGTGTATAAATTTTTTGCTCAGATTAATAAGGCGTTTAGAAGCTATCATACTTTTAAAAATTTGGCGCCATAGGCCATAATGATAAAGAATTTTTCTTTGTGTCCTGTAAAAAAAACTATAAGGGCTAGATTCACCAAAATCAATGGGGTTCGTACTATGGTGGCTTACAATATACGTACCAACTTTCAACTTATTCGAACAAAGCGTTTAGACGCTAGCGCGTTCACTCACAGACACACACACACATACATACACACATATATACACACACACATTACATCATCACAAAAATAGTGGAAACGGACTCAGGGGTCCTCGAAACGTATAGAAACATCAAAATCTCAAATTCGGATATTTCACATGTATTATAATACTTTCCTCACTATAATGTTCGGAAAGTAAAAATTACATAGGGGAGACCGGGGCAAGTTGAAGTACGGGGTAAGTTGAAACATGGAAATAAAAGATACAATTTTTAAGTTCTTATTTATTGCCATTAAAGGGAAGTACAGACACACAAAACCTACTTTACTATGTAAAAAAAAATGTGTACGTAAACATCTCTCGATTTTATCAGGATAAATCTGTTTTCGAGGACTGTTTTTTACTGTGAGTAAAAATTCAAATTTTTAAATGATGTCGCATTTTATATAGCATACACTAGTGAATGTTTCTGATTGATTCAACCTTTATAGTGTGTAGTTACAGCTTGCTAATCATATGATTTGAAACGCCCTCGAGCATAGGTACTGGTAGCTTAACATCTCGTGAAGTGAAAATTGTGGGCAGGGTCCAGCTGAAACAAATATAGGGGAAGCAATGTGACTGTTTCACTTAATCCCATGCGCAATTTTCATTTTTATTTTATTTTTATTTTTATTTTTTTATTTTTGTATACAGTCACACTATATATGTTTTACATAATATAACCATATGTACATTTCAGATGTATCTTAGGTTATTTTTTACATTATAATGACCATAATTAAATGGACCATATTTAAAATAAAGGTCATAATAGTATCAGATTAGTAAATAATTACAGTAGAATTTTGCACTTAATGAACATTTATTTAAAAATAACTATAAAGAGGTTGATAAATTAGTCTATAATAATAGGCGTTGCAGAAGGTTTATGAAAGTTGTTGTTACAGTAATTTAATACAAAAAAGAGAGGGGAATTTCAAGTTCACAATTAAAGTAAAGAAATTCTCTATTATTCAATGGACGTGATAAGACTTGTAAAATATTGTCCAAACTGATATCTCGAATGTCATCTTGCATGGACCAGACAAAACAATCATTTTTAGATTTCATTTGTTCCTTTAGAAATTTGATCTTTGCCAGCTTTACAGGCACTTTACCTGTACTATCAAACATCTGTATGATTTGTCCCACATAGAACACCTATCTTGCTTTTTCCCAGAACATGAGAACAATACTAAATTTCCAGTATCTCCTTGTTCTGAAAATTCTGTTTAGCAACTTTCCTCTAATTCTAATGCACTTATCTCTTGGAAAATTTAAAAAAAAACATGGTGGAAAAAATTATTTTAAACCATAAATAAACATATAGCCACTGCAGTGTGAGCTATTTTATTATTATTATTATTATTAATTTTATAGTGCTTTTGCATTTCTTTTGTGCACGGGGCTAATTGAAACAGGTGTTTCAAGTAGCCCCCTTATATTTCTTTCAGCTGGCCCCTGCCCAAAATTTTATTTTTATGAGATGTTATGCTACCAGTACCTGAATCAATCAGAAACATTCACTAATTTTTGTTACATAAAGTGCGACTTCATTTAAAAATTTGCATTTTTACTCACAGTAAAGAAACAGTACTTTAAAACAGTTTTATCCTCATAAAATAGACAAATGTTTACATACACTTTTTTTTCTACATTGTAAAGTACGTTTTGTGTATCTGTACTTCCCTTTATTGGCAGTAAATAAGAACTTAAAAATTGTATTTTTTATTTCCGTATTTTAACTTATTCCGTATTTCAAATTTTTAAAAGTGCGATAGCATCTAAACGCCTTATTCACTTGAGCTGAAAATTTATATGAGTATTATAAATCACTGTTGCACTAACTATAAACATTTTGGTGAATCTAGCATTTATAGGTTTTTACAGGGACACAACGAAAAATTCTTTATCATTATAATCTATGGGCTCAAAGTTCAGTAGCGTTAAATAAAACATCGTATAACATATGGAGAAAAATACTCAAAAACTCTATTATGGTTTTCTCTATTTTGTTTGTTTAACAACTCCTCTTTCTTTACTTTATCTACAAAACTGTTAATTATTCAATGTTCGGAAAGGCGAGTGGTGTCACTCCAGATTTTTTAATTTTATATTTATTTTAAATATATTTTGATGCTGGCCTCTGTAATGTAAAATAGGAAGTTTTAAACAAGCATCAATGTATTACAAAATTGGGTCTCAAGCGTTTTGTACTACATAGAAGAGGTACACATTGGCGATATAAAATAGACTGTATCTAAATAAATCTTGCAAGCCCCATAGGTTTGTAACCTGGGTCTAAAACTAGACCATCTAGGGTATAATTAAAACTGTGTCTCATAGTTATTGACTCATGGCTTATAGAGTAATTTACCATCAAATTTGACCTTTTTTTGAAAATTTTCAACTTTGTGACCGTTTAACTACTAAAGTCAAGAGTGACTCATGCTATTTTAAATATTTTTAAGTTCTATACTAAGGTGTGTAATTAACCCCATAATTATTTCTATGAGGAACTCATGGCCTTAGCAGATATTCAGACTGAAAACATGGAAAAAATCAACGAAATCTGCATTTTCGAATGACCTTGGCCTTTAAAGCCATGAGTGACTCACCAAACTGTTTATGCTTAAATGTACTTAGTATCAAGTAGTATCCGTATTAAAAAAATTGACATGTGTCTCTCGTGGCTTTAGGAGTAAAATGATATTAAAATGGCACCATTTATTTACGTCCTCAAACTTTGACCCCCTCTCTAGGTCAAAAAATGAAATTCAGAAAAAAATTAAATTTCACTTTTTCTTATCACAATACTACTAACATATCCTGAAAGTTTCGGGAAAATTGAAGATGTCAACTATCACACCTCCGTAGACTTTGTCCAGCTTTAAAAAAAAAAAATAGCTCTTAATAAACATCCCCTTTAACTCCATAGTTATTTATGAGAATGACGATTTTATTAGGTTTATTTACGTATGCTAGAAACAGAGTTATACACTATTGTCCATTAAAGTTGCAACACCAAGCAGGAAAGCTAATATCAGAAAGATATTTATTGGGCACATACATTATAGTAAGAAGAACAATTGATTAAAATTTCAGGAAATTTCGAGTAATATGTACTGAGAAAATAGTACATAAACCAGCGACCGCTGGGAATCAAAACAGCACTTATCTGCCTAGGTATTCAATCAAACAGCGATTCGATGACATATGCGGGTAGAGCACTTCATGAAGCTTCAACACGATGCCACAATTCATCAATCGTAGTTACTGCTGAGTGGTTAGGGCCAGTCGCTTTTCAACGATTAAACAGTAATTTTCATTGGTGCAAGATCAGGAGAACGCGCTGGCCAGAGCCATAGTCGAACATATTAAACATCAAGGAAGGTCCGGACAATACGGACAACATGCGGTCGTGTATTGTCCTGCTTAAATATTACGCTTCAGGGGCCTTGAATATAGGACATAGCGACGGGCTTTAAATTGTCAGAAATGTCCTGGCTGGTATTCAGAGTGGCAGGAAGGAAAACAAGAGGTGATCGAGACGTGTATCCAATGGTACCTCGAACCATCACTCCAGGTGGTGACCTAGTATGCAGCTACCAAAATTTTGATTACCCTCAAAATTGATTACCCTCATGCATCACTGATATGGACGCTTTTAATGAGTGACCAATGACGAACCTGGACGTAGGAATGACGTGGAGTCGCCTTTCAGACAAATCACAATCCTTTTTACAGTATCAAGATTGCCTCATCCGTATTTAACAACAATGTGAATAATGCACATTGCCAGCTGGAATTCGACATGGTCACATTGTCCATCACTTGCAGTGATGGTATGGGGTTCCATTGAATACACGTTTCTATTACTTCTTGTTCGCTGTCCCCGCATTCTGAATAGCGGGCATGAAATTTCTGGTGAGCCGAGGCCCGCCCCTTTTCCCTATATTCAAGGCCTCCGTAGTGCAACAGTTAAACAGGATAATGCACGACCGCAAGTTATGTGTATTGTACCGACCTTTCTTGATACAGAATGTGTTGAACCGTTGCTCCGGCCAGCGTGTTCTCCTGATCACGCACCAATGAATATGATCGTTTAATTGTTGAAAAGCGAGTGGCCCGCCAACACTCACCAGTAACTACGGTTTATGAACTGTGGCATTCTGTTGAAGCTTCATGAAGTGCTGTACCCGAATATGTCACCCAATCGCTGTTTGATTCAATGCCTAGGCAAAGAAGAGCTGTTTTTTCTCTCAGAGGTCGCTGTTTTATGTACTGTTTTCTCAGTACATATTACTCCAATTTTCCTTAAATTTTAATCAATTGTCCTTCTTACTATAATGTCTGTGTCCAATAAATATCATTCTGATATTCACATTCTGCGTCGTAGTTCTACAGCTCATTAATTTTTCTATAAACATTGATCAATGGAAATTAATTCTTTTTAAACTGTTACAATTCATAAGAAATGTTAAGTTTTTAATCACTTCGACACAATTTTAGACGTAAAGTAATTTTTTTTCTAAAGAAAATTTAATCGGGATATAGAAAATAAACCAGTTCTATAAAAGTAAATAAAAATAAATTATCTCAAAAAAAAAAAAAAAAAAAAAAAACAGCTTTAGCTTACAGCTTTTAGTTTCTTTCTTTGGTAAGTTGAAATATTTTAATAGAGCTATTGTATACTTGGAATCCACCAATTTCGTGGGGACGTCCGTCCGCACATAGTCACTATAGTTCCGTAGGCATTTTCTTTCGAATCCGGAAATAAAATTTGACCCTAATGTTTTATTATTGGAACTAATAAAAGTAAATTGATAATGACACCAAAAAGGATAAGGTGGATTTGTCAGTTCAGACAGATCAGGAAGAACGTCTATGAACAAAATAGAATATATTACTTTCTTATATATGAATCATTATCTGTGAAAATGCTTACCTGAGATTCTCTGCGAGCGTTATCTGATAAAATTGAAACCTTAACAGAGTGTTGAATATTTCATGATATACAATTTGCACAATATTTGAACACTCGTTCTATGAAAGGGTGTTCAAATTGTGAGCACATGTCTTAAAAACAATTCATCATAATTTGCTCGTCTTAAAATATTTTCTTATCACCGAACTCACGCATTACTTTAAATTATTCCTAATTATAGAATTTTACATGGTAGTTATTCTCTAAGTTAGGTATTAATTCTATGATTTTCTGCTCTTATAATCATTTATCATTTGCTAATATTTAACATATGATTGACAGTTTTGGTGAAAACCTTTTTCGAGTTTAGAGAATTAATCTTGTTCAATCATTCTTTTCTACATAAATTTTCGTTGTTTTCTTTCCTCGGCAACCTTATCGTCCATCTCTTCCTTTTGTATCTAGTATCACTATCAAAACGTTTCATAATTTCATTTCCAAGAGATCCAGATCATATCACAACGTAATGAAACTAGAAGTTTCTAAATCGTGCATTTTTAGTGTTTTCAAACATTACATCTTGTTAAACATTCGCATTTTAAAATTGAGATTCGTAATTTTCACACTTTTTAACCTGAAATAAACAGACAAAATATGGATTAAAGTGCTATTCAATAATGTCTCATTTTAGTTTATATAGTGAAAATAGAATTTTCTCGTTTGAGTAAAGTCTTATGCATTTAACATTCGGGTATGCTAAGGATATTTTTTTTCATATTTGTTCCAGTTAAAGAATAGAAATTAGCCCCTAAAGTTTCACCAATTACTATAGCTGGTAAGTTAATTTTTGAACTTCAAAAGAATCTTTTTTTGTACTATTATATTAACTACGTCATGCATTTTGTCTACAGAAATTTTAATTTCAAAAGTAGATATTGATATATTTTCTTGTCTTTTCAATAAAATTTTTAGTTTATCTGCTATTTTCAGGTAATAAGTGTTCTCAGAATAAAATACCACTGTGTCGTTGGAGAGATGAAATTGTGAAGTTTTTGGAACAGCAGAATGGAGAAGAATTACAGAAAACAGGGCAGAATGGAATCACCTAGGAGAGATCGTCATCATCCTGCAGTGGATTGATAAAAGCTGAAATTGATGATGATGATATACATACACCGGGTAATCCCAAAGTCACAAAAAAAAAAAAAATCATTATTAAAAAATTTTTCGCTGTAACTCTATGCGGTTTTTTACTGAAATGTACTTAAAAGCACTGGATTTTTTTTTTTTTTTTTTTACATATAAAAGAAAAAATATTAATTACATTTTTCACCAAGATATCGCCCTGTATTCGCAGTATCCTCTTAGATTTAAACAGTTCCGTCTGATCAAATTACATGATATTGCAAATACTGAATGCTTTTTTAAAAGAATTTACAATGTGCAACGTCTGTCGGTAATTCTAATGAATGGCGTCCATTACAATGAGCATTTATTGTCCTAGTTACGATGTCGAGTATACTGCGACACTGTAAAAAAGTAAATTTGCAATTATAGCACCACCTTAGGAAGAAAATTTAAACTAATATACTGATAAATCTTTTGTTACCTAAAAAAAATCTCATGTCGTTCTGTGCATTTCAGTGAAAACTGCAATCTGTTACGGTCAACACTTTTCAAATAATAAAATTTTTAATTTTTCAGTGACTTTTGGATCACCCTGTATATATATATATATATATATGTATGTATAATTTATAAATATATTTATGTTATTATTATACAGAATTTCCCAAAAGATTGAAAAACGGTTTACGTACTAGAGATAAGTGAGTAATGTAAATGTAAAAGTAGTCAAAATAAGGCAGGAAATAATACCAGGGGAATTTAAAGTTCTTCCCGTTAATTTTCAAAATCCTGATTTAAATATATATATATATATATATATACGACCCCTCTAAACAAATTTGCTCAGTTAGAATATTTTTTAATGCAAGAATATCATTACAATAAACCGTATACTTGTATATTTAAAATTGAATGAGTTATCCTTAACCGAAATTTGGAAGCTGAACATAGGAACCATATAATAAGTACAAAACTTTGAATAAACACCATAAAATGCAAGAACTCGCAACAGTTGTTTCAGGTCGAAAGAAGGCAACTGTGCGTTGCCGCTTTGTTTGCAGCACTCGTGCCTACTTTTTCATGCCTGACGAAGGGTCATGTCTTCTTTCGACCCGAAACAATTGTTGCGAGTTCTTGCATTTTACGATATTTATTCAACTTTTTTTACTTTTACTTTTAACGCCAGTTCTGAGGTGCTTTTTAATTATAGGGACCATATACCAAAACGAAAATGTAAATTTGTAAAATATAGCAGAATTCTTTGCAAATGTTGATAATGGTTTTCATGGCGGTATTGTCCCATCTAACTTTAAAAACCTTGTTGAATGTTTATTAACACATTTAATTGTTATAATTACCGTAAAAACTGATGTTACACAATTAAAGATTGGTGAATTCAACAAATTGTATTTTATTCATTTCCTTTCATACAGTTTTTCCTATTCAATTCCCCTAAAATCTTTATTTTTGTTCACTTCTCTCTAGGAATACTTAAATGTAATTTTGCGTTAATAAACTGAATATTGACAGTTTATTTTTGACAGTTGTATAGTGTTTTGTGTATGGCTTATTATGTTGTATTTAAGATCGGACAAAAGTGTTCAGTAAAATCACTACGGTTTTAACAAAATTAAGCGTATTCGGAGATGAAATTTTAGAAAATTAACTAATCAAATGTATTGTTAATCACTACGTATTACATTCTAACGTTATATAAAATGTTTTTATCGCTACGTAAAATATGCAACAAGAGACATTTTAGTAATTTTAGATTAACTAACAACATAATTTATTTACTAGAAGTTCTTTTTTTTTTTTTTTTTTTTTTTTTTTATATATATAAAATATTTTTTTCAATAATAATTATTTTGCAATATTAATTTTAATTTTTCATTTATTTTTTAATGTGTCTGGCAGTTATACTGCTTAATTTATTTAAATTTCCTCTATACTAGAAGCTTAATAATACTTCCTTTACAGATATTTAAGAAAATTTTCTGGTAAGTAAATCTCTTTATTCCAAACAATTAGAGTCTTTAATAAAGATTTTAATCGCTACTTTTATTATAATCCTTTTCAGTTATTACTAATTAAACAGCAGATTAGATTGATTAAATCGTATCTTAGGTTGAAAGGTATTTCTATCGTTTTAAGTAGCTTGTTACTTTCAGAATGTGATACATCAAATTTTATATATTTACAGAAGGAATTTTTTAATTATTTTGTACATAATTTATGTCTTGTAGTAATAATTCGAAAAAAAAAAAATAAAGTTCCACTAACTGATATCAAATGCAAAATTAGTTTTTGAAAATATATTTTCTGTCAGAAATGAGTGGCTAGTTGCCACATTTAAAAGTATTAGTTGGTGATAGGATAAAAATGTGAACTTTTTGGGGTAAAAATTATTTAAAAAAAATTAAAATATATAAATAAAATTTGCAATTTTTAGAAGAAAAAGGTGTATGCCTATTTTTCTAATTTTACGCTGAATTCCGATATAATACTAAGTTACAGAATAATATCAGAAAGGGAAATGTTTGAGGGTAGGAAAAGGAATGTAAGTTAGAATTTAATTTCTTTTTAATCTCCTATATAGATGGTGCTTAAAGTTAATACTTATGACAGATAAACTAAATTTAGGTATCTTTTTTTTTTTTTTTTTTTTTTTTTTTTTTTAAATAATAATCTTGTTTTTAGTTTATATATAATAATTTTAGAGAAATTACTCTGATGCTACTTACTAGATACGTAAATAAAGCTCTAGAGAAGAATTTATATTGCTCAAAATCTAAACTGAAAAATAAAATCCTAAAAACTGTTTTATTATTATTATTATTACTATTATTTCCTATTCATTTACAGCAAGAATTACAATTCTGTTAACTACGATGCATTCCGGTAATTTTAGCACATTTGTCATAAATAACTACAAAACGGTACCCGCGATTATCCATTCATTTTTCATAATTATTAATGTAATGTTTGTAACTCACATAATGTATACAGTCATTTGCAAAAGTTTAAGTCCAGTAGCCGATTTTCAGTATTTTAACACATTGAATCATTTGCGCAGATTACTGCGTCTTCTCATGTGCTGATTGTATCAGACGCATTCTACTGCTATAAATAAAGGTGCTCGGTACGTTTATCTCCAGTTGTTTATTGGGTTTTGTCGTAGACAGTGCTGTTGTGTAATTATTGTAATGGGTAAAAAATATTCACTTACTGTTACAAAAAGGTCAGAAATATTGACCCTGCATAAAATTGGATTTTATGAATGTCAAATAAGTTCGAGGGTAAATGTGAGCAAGACAGCTGTGCATCAAGCTATTAGTAAATTTAACATTTACGGGAAATTTTTGTACCTTAAGAAAAGCAGTCGTCCCAGAAAAATGAGTGCACGTGCTGATCACGGAATAAGAAGGATGGTCGTATGAGTTCCAAGAACCTCCTGTTATACGATTAGACATTCTCAGACTACAAAAGGCACCAACATCTGTTTGAGTACTACTTCAAGACGTTTGGCTAAAGATTTTGGTTTATCATCCCATAAACCTGCAAGGAAACCTTGACTTACTCCAAGTATGAAAAAGAAACGATTGACTTTCGCCAGACAATATCAGAATTTAAAAGTACAGCAGTGGAGTAGGGTCTTATTTTCGGATGAGTCAAATGTACAGCAATTTTCTGCATGTGCTACAAGTGTTCACCGCCCAAGGGGAAAAATATATTATGAGCGATATACGATTCAAACTGTGAAACATCCTCCAAGCCAAATGATATGGGTGCAATGTCCGTGTCCGGTATTGTTAGCCTGTACTTTGTCCCACCTAAACCACTATGAACGGAAACGGTACATTAGTTTGTTACGTGAGAAATTGAAGTTTCACATGCGTGTTCCTAAATGTTCAATTTTCATGCATGAGGGGGCTCCGTGTCACAGGGCGAAGATTGTCAAGAAATATCCGAGGGCACAGAAAATCAAAGTGCTTGATTGGCCAGGTAACAGCCCAGGTTTGAATACAATAAAGAATATGTGGTGTATTGTGAAAAATAAAGGGTGCCATAAAGCAACCATTCTCTGCAACGGTACTCGTTGAAGCAATAAAGCATGCCTGGTGCACAGACATTTCTAAATCTTACTCCAAGTCTCTTATTTATAGCATGCCTAAGAGGATTGCACAAGTTATTAAAAACAAAAGAGGTCCTACAAAATACTGACTTTAATTACAGTAAATAACCATATACAATCTATTTTTTCTATTATATGTAAAATATGTATGTTATTTTTGCGGAATTCCAATAAATCTGATTTTTCTATAAGTGATCTTAAACTTTTGCAAATGACTGTATATATATTACATTTTATTAAAAACAAAAACTTCAGCTTAGTACCTGTCTAGGAACATCATCGAACTTTAATTGAAGATTTTATCATTAAGTCATACATAAAAACTTACAAAATTCTAACCAACTACACCTTCCATGCATGCATACAGTTTATGATTCCATCATCATTATATTTGATCGATTGAGACACTTGACATTTAATGATGGAATATTATCTAAATATTGCTTAGCTATGTAGATTATTAGATACTGATTATAAATCTTTCAGTTTTAAACCTGCAAGCGCTGATTTATTTGTTCGTTATATTTTCATTCATATTTCAAAATGCGATTGTAAAACAAGAAAAATTCCTTATAAATTCAGAATATAATAAAAATTCATTATGTGAAACATACTTTTTCGTCTTAATAATGTACATTTCAAGAAGACTACTTCAAAGTTATCATACCTTTTTTTTATTGAAAAAAAAAATAATAATAATAATTACTATGAAATATTTCAGATTTTTAAAAAGCGTTTTTTTTTATATAGAGTATTTATCAGTTTTCTTTCTTGCAAACATGGAAATAAACTCAAAGTTTACAATTCGTATTTAAAGAAACCATTTATTTAAAGATTTTCACATTTATCTGAAAAAAAAATTACTCATTTTAGAAAATATAAATCGGGTTATTTAAAATAGAGATTATATCTATTTAACAATAGGGTGACTAAAATATTCTTCGAACAATGAAATACCGGATGTCCCATGAATTCGACCCAATTTAAAAATAGCCTTAAAAAAGTAATCGGTATATCGAAGTACGGTTTACACCTTACAAATTGTGAAGAACTGTGATTTTAAATAAGTGAAGAAAAAAAAAAATGCTTTTTGCTGATAGATAGCGCTATGTGGCGCTTTAAAAAATGTCTTGGGAAATACCTACAGCATAACACATCGTTCAATAATTCCCGCGACTAATCCCCAGATAGCGCACAGAAATGAAATATTTCTGTGCGGGTAAAGTAAACCTAACTTTAAAAAGATACAGGTTAAAGTTTCTTGCTATTTCGATCGTTTGTTGGCGAGATATCAAAGTTTTAGTGACCCTTCTTTTCAAAATTAGGGACAAAGCTGAATTTCCTTTGTTGTTTAAATATTGTTTCTTGATGGAAAAAAATACTGTTGAAACTGTTAAGCCATTGCTAAATTTCAACAATATTGTTGCCTATCACAAAGCAATGATTAATCAACGCATGAAATTCAGCTTTGTCCTTCATTTCGAAAACATCAAAAGTAGGCTCACTAAAACTTTGGTATCTCGGCAACAAACTATCGAAAAATCACGAAACTTTAATGTGCATCTTTTGAAAATTAGGTGTACTTTACCCACATAGAAATATTTCCTTTGTGACGCTATTTGGGGATTAGTTCCGGGACTTACTGAACGACGTGTTACATCAAGTTACTCAAAAATGTGAAAACAAAATTTAAATAAAAGTTCCAAGTATTCACCACTTGAGCTGCAATAGTAATCATGGAGTTGGGAGACAAAGCCACTTACACTTACATGCAACATATCAGCATCCACAACAGAAACCTCACGCCATAAAGCGTCTGTCAGTTCAAATGTTGGAGGTGAGCTGCCAGTATAAACCTGAGATTTTAGAAATCCCATAAGCAAAATTCGCCGTGAATCAAGTCCTGAGATCTTGCGGGCTATATGTTATTGAAGAAATGGCTTATTATTACCTTTAGGCCAGAGATGCTGCTTAAAAATACTTTGCAGGAGTCGTCATGCCGTGATATATACAGAAGCTCAATCCTGCTTAAATGCAATTGTGTCTAGGAGCTGCTTTTTACGCAGGAGTGGCGTATCATCATCTTGTAACATTTTTAGATAGCAGTCTCCCGTTACAGTTATTGTCTACCAGCCACCCTTTTTGCAGGATTTCTCGAATAAATTAGAACCAAAATTATTTAAGTGGTTGAACCTGCACCATACAATAATTTTCGGTTTATGCACATGTGTTTCTATGTAAGCATGAGGATTTTCTCGAGACCATTTTCCAACAGTTATGAGTATTAACGCATTCGTGTTACATAAAATAGACCATATTTGTCTAAAAAAAATATTTAAAAACGATTGTGTATCTTCGTCAAAATTTCACAAAGTTCCTTCAGCAAATACTTTCCGCTTTAGAATTTCCATTACTTTTAGCGCCTGTAAAAGTCGTATTTTGTGTGGATATAACTTAAAGACCTCATGCACCACACCAAATACGTAAGTACACTGTAAAAAGTTTTTTTGCTATATTACACAACAGTATTGAAGCAGCCTACTTGCCATAACTATGCTGAGAAATGTTACCAGCTGTAACTTCTGACCTTACACATTATGCTACGGTTACACAGCTACAGCTGGTAACATTTTTCTTCATGGTTAAGGTACTTCTCTACATGGTAAACAACCTCAATATTGTTGTTTAATATTACACAGAATTTTTTACGGCGTACGAGGTATTACTGTTATTCTTAAAACCCCTCGTACACTGCATAGAAAGCTGAATGACTGAGTTGTGAGAGAATCCATTTCTATTGCTATTCTTTTGGTATGCTCTTTTGATGAGAACTCAGGTCGATCTTGCTGTAGAAGTTTGCTTGAAGCTAATTGTCTATCCTCTTTCCCTTTTAAAATGATCAAATATGCATATTTTCAGGAAGTTTATTTTACAGCACAATCTCTTGGAGAAATTTTAAACTATATTTTTCCCCTCAGCTCATACAAATTCGACTTCTTCACAAGAGGTTCAAACCGTATTTCAATACACCGATTTACTGTTTTTTTTTTTTTTTTTTTTTTTTTTTCTTATTGACATTGGACGAATTTCTGGGACTTTCTATATATTGAAAACAGGATTGCAAATAGATATGACGCTTGATTTTCAAGGTTCATTCAAATAAATAAATAAACTAATGGAATGGTGTTCATACGACAGGTTTCTTTAACCCTTTAACGATCATTGGTTTCGCAGCGAAACCAAACATTTGACATAATTTAACAATTTTTATGCCGCAGGTTTTTTAACATTTCCCCCTTGTTTTAATCATGTTTTAAACTTTTGTTCCTTTTCTGTTCGGTAGATAGCAACACTATTCGAAAATTTAAAAACTAATGCTTCAAAGAAAGCAAAATGCATAAGTCACTTGCAGTTTCTTATTGTGTGCGAGTGCGAATTGCTGGTTTGATGATGCACTCATGTCTAGTTTATTTCATTTAATGAAGAGCTGGACTATTATTTTCACCTGAAACAACTTTTACGAGTTTTGTAGTCGATAATGTTTAATTATAAAATGTTTTATTTATTAAATTCAATATTATTTAAATTTAAGAAGGTTAACTTATAGATGTTTCTAACCAAAAATTTATCGAAAATGAACAATGCTAATTTTTATTTTTTAAATATTTATGATGAGATATGTGTCTAAAAGTCATTTAAAATTAGTTTAGTAATTTTTAAAATAAAGTAAGTAGTGAACGTTAAAGGGTTAAACATTTTAATTTTTTAAAAGGCTATTTACTTTCTAGATATGAGTGTCACAGAAACGTTTTGTGTTTTTTACTTAACATTTATTTATGCTTCTATTTCTAATATTGTTTATGGAAAATTTACCTCTTTTACTGTATGAGCACGCACCAGAAATCCTTAGAGAGATCCACAGAGGATATTTCACACAAGCCTAGGGCCCTTGCTTAGTCAATAGGCCTTAATCCGAAACACTTATTTTATTCTTGTTGCCAATTTACAAGTTTAAATCTCGGCACTAGGTTATCCCGTTATAGTTATAACTAAAGATAATAGTAATTTATATTGTTATTAGCGTCTTTAATCATTGGTGCGAAAACTAGCATGCCTAACTATTTAGTTTTTTTTTTTTTTTTTTTTTTTTAAGAAATTCTTTTTTTTTTTTTTTTTTTTTTTTTTTTTTTCTAAATGTGAGGTTTTTTTTATTATTGTAATCAGGTAAAGGACACCATCAAGATATTTTTTTTTTCTAACGCAAACTGCTGCACATTTAAGTTTAGTTTAAACAAACTGCGGGAGCCGTTATTAATTTAATATTCATCATATATTTTCTACATATATAAATAAATGAACTGTATATACCCAATACTATGCAGATAAATGACTTATTTTGTTAGCAAATGTGTGCCTACTATTTCTTTCTGAGAGTGGTGTTAACAAAAAGTAAAAATCCTTTAACTTTATGTAATTTTATGTCTTCTGTTTAATTACTTATTATTATATATATACATATATATATATATATATATATATATATATATTTAGAGTGGTGGGACTTGACTGTCATAGAAAATTTTCATCAAGAAACGAACAATTCTAAATTAAGATGTTTCACATTGAGATTTATTACCTTATTATTGCAATTTAATTACAACTATAGGAATATGAGCGCATTTAATCAGGATTGGGAATTTTTGTTGCTGTAATAAAGGTGAAATCTCTCTCAGAAAGTTACAATCCAAGATTTGCTTGAAAGATCTCATTCCATAAAAATACGTAACTAAAGATACACAGAAGATTCCGTCAATAAAGTCTAAAAAAGAATAAATTATTATTATTATTATTATTATTATTATTACCCTCATTTTTGTAATATAGTATAGACGAAACAATAAACTTAAACTATTATTGTAATATCATTTCCAAACATATATTGCAAATTTCACATAAATAAATAATATATGTATGAATTCGGACTAAGTTTTTTGTAAAAAAATTTCGAAAAAAAAAAATGTTGTTTTAAAATGAAAGCATACTTCTCAAAACTGAAAACTAACATATCGTTAAATTACAACCTATCTTTACAGTGAGAGAAATATCAGTTAGTTTGAAAGCCTTCATTGAGACTGTTTTTGAGACTTCATGTTTGAATTAATCTTACCGCTAAAAAACATGTTGCTATGCAAGTCTAGTAAATGGGAGGTTAATTTTAAACACACGAACTAACAAATAAACCTAACTATACATTCAAACTCAAATAATACTGACTGATCCACTTAAAAAAGACCTGTTGTGCGTTTCCTTTAGTTTATAATATGTTATTAGAGTTTCAGCGACAAAAGAATAAAAGGAAGAGGAGAAGAAAAAACTTTTTTTTTCAAAAATCTAATAGGAAAATTGCAGTGCAGACTGTTATTCTGACAAGTATTCATTTGAATTTAAATAAGTCGTAGTTTCCAAGTAACATAGTATAAACTGTTTAAATTTCATGCTTATTATTCATAATAGGGATTTCAGGGAATAAAAATACTGATGACCAACATATTAAGTTGATTTCTTTAGAAATTGACCAATTAAATCTCTTCGATTATCTATATATACACATCTCTATCTATCTATCTATATACAATGAAAATTTTGTCATCACGATAACTCCCGAAATAATATTCCAAATCGATCCAAATTTGGACAGCGAACTTATCTTACAAATATCTTGGATGAGTTCATTAACCGAGTTGCTCCGCCTTTTTGTTTTCAAGTGGTGGCCACTTGAAAATTTCAGATCCACATTGTAAAAGGTGTATTTAAGGTTGGTTTTACTTTAATTTTGATATAATTATAGACTACATAAGGGTCTCAATCAAGTTTGTTAATAAACTTTATCCGCCATTTTCATCAAAGTGGCGGATATCTTAAATTAAGCGGCGCCAATTGAAATGTGGCTACCACTTGAAAAATTAACATCACGATAACTTCCGAAATAATACGCCTAATCTATCTAAATTTGGACAATAAACTTATCTTATAAATATCTTGGATGAGTTTGTTAACCAAGTTGCTCCGCCATTTTGTTTTCAAGCAGAGACCACTTTAAAATTTCAAATTCGCATTGTAAAAAACGTATTCTGAGTTTCTTTGAATTTTTAAGTACACATGGACCATATAAGTGTCTCAACGAAGTTTAATGGATTTTATCCGTCATTTTTAACAAAGTGGCGGATATCTTAAACTAAGCGGAGCAATTTGAAATCAGGCTACCACTTTAAAATTTACAATCACTATAACTTCCGAAATAATTCTTGAAATCGAACCAAATTTGGACAGCAAATTTATCTTATAAATATTTTGAATGAGTTTGCTAACTAAGATTTTCGCCATTTTGTTTTCAAGTGGAGTCTACTTGAAAATTTGAATTTCTCATTGTTGAAAGTGTATTTAAGACCGGATTTGCTTGAATTTTGATGTATACATAAACCTTATAAGGGTCACAACCAAGTTTATTAATGAACTTTATCCGCCATTTTTAACAAAGTGCGAATGTTGTAAACTAAGCGAGATAACTTGAAATCAGGCTACCACTTAAAAATTTAAAATCATGATAACTTTTTAAATTCTGATTCAATTCGAACGAAAGTTGGACAGTGAACTTATATAAATATCTTGGATGAGTTCACTGGGAACTTGTTCCGACATTTTGTTTCCAAGTTGTGGCCACTTGAAATCAGGCTGTCACTTGAAAATGTGCCCTCAAGATAACTTTTAAAATACTAAACTGATTCAAACAAAAGTCAGATAGTGAACTTACGGTTCAAATATCTTGAATAAGTGCACTTGGTAACTTGCTCCTCCATTTTATTTCCAAGCCACTTGAAAATATGTCATTATGATAACTTTCGTAATACTGAACCAATTCTTATGAAGTTAGTGGATTTATTCAAATATCCCAGATAAATTCGCTAGGCATCTCACTCTACTTTTTCGTTTTCAAGTGGTGGCCACTTGAAAATTTCTTATCACGATAATTTTTGAAATACTGAATTAGTTTGAATTTAAGTTGGACAGTGAACTAATATCTCGAATGATTTCGCTGGGCAAGTTGCTCCTCCATTTTCTTTTCCAGTTGTAGCCAGTTAGACTGTCACTTGAAAATTTGTCATAAGAATAATTTTTAAAACACTGCGCTGATTCGAACCAAAGTTGGGAGTGAAGTTATGCTTAAAATATATGGGATGAGTTTGCTGGACAACTTGCTCCGTTATATTGATTCCAAGTGGCTGCCACTGGAAAATTTGTTACCACGATAACTTTTGAAATACTTAATCAGTTCGAAGCAATGTTGAAAAATGGATTGATCATTCAAATATCTATAATTTCGGTGGGAAAGTTTATCCTCAGTTTTGTTTCCAAGGTGCGGCCACTTGAACGCTGCCACTTGAGAATTTGTTATCGCTATAACTTTTGAAATACTGAATTTATTCGAACCAAAGTTGGCCAGTGGACTTATCTTACAAATATCTTGGATTAGTTCACTGAGAAACTTGCTACGCAATTTTTATCCAAGTGGCGACCACTTAATTTATTTACACGATAACTTTTCAAATTCTGAATTAATTCGAATTAAATTTGTACAGTAGACGTATGTCACACGATTTGATATATTTGTTTTCCAACTTGACCCGCCATCGTGTTTCCAAGTTTCGCCCAAATTATCAAATTCCCATAAAAAAGTATTTTTGAACCGATTTGCTTAAAACTCCATATGTGCATAGCCCAAATCAATATTTCTACAAAACCCATTAATAATTTGTAGCCGACATTCTGCTCCAAAATGGCGGCTACTTGATAAGAAAAAATAAATCAACCTACCAATCCGAATGAGACGGAAGGATTTATTTATTTATTTATTCTATTTATTTATATATATATATAATTCTACTGCAGAAAAATGGCTTATATTTTTCTTCCATCCGAAAATAAAATGTTACAAAACGAAGTTATTATTATTATGTCAATAATGAAAATTTTTATTTTTTATGATGTAAGGGGAAAAAAAAAAAAAAAAAAAAAAAAAACTTCTTTAGCACGGATTTTTTATTTTATTTATTTATTTATTTATTTATTTATTTTGCACTTTTAAACTTTTAAAAAATTATCAAGTAATCATACAACAATAAAACTATTTAAAAAATTGAATTATATTTTTAGAAATTGAATACTTTTACAAATATTTCAGATGTAGGATAATTAAATACGCTTGTCTTTGGTTTGAAAGTCAGCGAATAAAGAAAATTGTAAGAAGAAAGCTGCTGAAAGTTCATTCGTTAATTTTTAATTTACGCATTTACTGGAATAAAATTTCAGTATTTATGCGCATCAAATTATTTTTTTCTTGTTATTTTTTATTATGATTTATTATTATCAAAAACAAGATACTTAATAGAAATATCATTGGCTCACTGAAATGATATGTTAAGGACACACGGAACCTTTTACTTACAAGGAAACATTCAAAAGGTGTCGTCTTCAAAAAGTATTGAAAAAAATATATGTGATTTTATTCTTCATAAAACACCAGAAAATGAAAAAATTATCGGCTGAAATGAGTTACAGCGACCACAAAAAACTATAAAAATTAAGCATATTTGGTGACTTCACACTGTGAGGCGATTGATTTTGAGTACTTGTCGGAGCAGCAAAACACTGTTCTGCTCGTACACGGCAATCTCGGTTGCAGAAAACTTATCGCGTAACAGCGCTAAATCGCCAAAAATGCTTAATTTTGCGATAATTTTTTTTCACTTTCTGGTGTTTCATGAAGAGTAGAATCACACACACACACACACACACACACACACACACATACATATATATATATATATATATATATATATATATATATAAATATTTTTTGAAGACGATACCTTTTGAATGTTTCCTTGTTAGCACATATGAAAGTTTCCCATAAAAGATTATAATTCTATTTAATATTTATAAATTGGACTATATTAGGTTTGTTCACAATATGTATTCAAGCAACAATTCTTATAATTTTTTATATATTTTTTTGCATATTTGAAATCGTTAAAATGCGTTTTTCTCAGTTGCATTTTTCATGAATTCATGCTCTTCGAAATGCTAAAGCTCAGATATTTAAGAAAAGGCTAATTATTTATTTATTTTATCTTATTTTATTTATTTATTTATTTATTTATTTTGAAGGATTAATAGACCCCACGTAAAAGAATTAAGGGTGGATTTTACAATATCTTTGAAATGAAAAGATATTAGAAATATTAATATTAAAAAAATCCTGTTTTATTTTTGTTGTTATTATTATTATTATAAAGTTTTACATCGACATATACTTTTTAATTTTTTTTCTGAAAAACTAATTAACAAATTTCAAATTACAGCCTTAATTCTTTTAAATAGGTTTTATTAAGCATCGGAAAAAAATTAAGTCTTTTCTTAAATATCTGTAGAAATTTTAGCATTTTGAAGATCATGAATTAATGAAAAAATGCAAAGTGACAAAACGCAATTTAAAGATTTCAAATCTGTAAAAAATACATCAAAACCCATAAAATTTTCTGCTTGAATATATATTTTATTAAATAAAAACTAATATATTTTAATTTATAAATATTAAATGGAAATATGAGATTTTATATGAAACCTTCAATGATGCAAAATTTCCAAAAAGTCTGTATACAGGAGTGAAATTGGTCAGCGTCTTCAGCACCACTATTTTTATTTAGAAAAATTCAGTATATTTTTACACTAATATCTTTCGATTAAATGAAATAGAAATTATTATTAAAATATACTCTTGGAAGAGTTCCGTCAAAAGACGTACCACTCTTACCCCTATCTGTATAAAAATATAAATCAACCACAGACTTTATAATGATTATATATTTTTAATTCAATATAATGCATATGAAAAACAGAAAAAATATTATTTAAAAAAATAAAAACTTATTTTTTCAATTGTTGAGTACAATCTATTAGTCAATTAGTGATAGAAATGTTTTAAATTCCCGTTTACTTAGTAATTTAATTATTAAATATAAGACAGGCACATGAATGTTTATTTTTAGAAATATGTATATAATTAAGGACGTGATATTATAATCTCCATATAAGGATTAATAGTTAGTTTTTCTTGAAAGCAATATGCATCAATTACATCCGAAACGAAAACATGAAAGAATGAGAACTATGTTTAGCCCATGTGTATAGAGTAATTTAAGTAAAAACTTGACTTTTTTTTTTTTTTTAATACTTTTCCTTTGACTTAAAATAAAACATTTATTCAAGTTATTTCTTTTAATTATATTTTACCTTCTCTTCTTTCGAAAAAAAAAAATATATATATACATATATATATATATATATATATATCACAAAAATTATTATCAGTAGAATAACTGATTTAGTTATTCTATTATAGATATACCTTTTGGCTCTTTATCATATAGTATATTAGATTTAAAAAGCCTATATATTTCTTTAAAAATATAATACAATATAATTTATTAGTTTTTATTAATATTTCAATGTATGAATGTCTAAAATATCAAAATATTAATTTTCATATTAATAAAGTAAAACATGTGTCAAACTTCCATCTACATTTTTTTTCTTTTTATAATTTTATTTTATAACATTTACATCAAAATCTTAAAAATGATTTTTTAAAGTTTTTTGAAGAGATTTAGCAGCATAAATGGGAGTGACTGTTTATTATTTATCTGTAGAAAAAGTAATGCTT
Organism: Salticus scenicus; assembly: GCA_963930645.1. Classification (NCBI taxonomy): domain Eukaryota; kingdom Metazoa; phylum Arthropoda; class Arachnida; order Araneae; family Salticidae; genus Salticus; species Salticus scenicus. Next base: position 250,674,976 of record OZ005651.1, on the reverse strand, counting down.
TTTAAATATCAATCTTAATAACTGAAAATATCAGACTTATATAAACTTTGAAATTTTTTTCTTTTTGAAAAATTATCTACCATACTCTAACAATCCGATTGTACGTACGTTTTCAGCTGCTGCTAAACATAGGGTGACGAGGAAGGTACAAAGAATGTGAAATAACAAAGGCCATATAAATTAAATTATTATAATCACATTAAAAGATAGCAACATGAAATCCTAAGCGAGAACAAGGCAAGCAGTACAAAGCATTGCTGAAAAGTGTCCACCTAAAGCTGCGCTATTTACCTGAAACAAAAGAGAAAAATTATATATAAAATCAGTCGAATCAAATCAATCATACATAACTTTTTTTATTCATTTCTAAATGAAAGCACTATCAAACCGTATGTATTTTAAATAGATACCACAAAAGGAATTGAAAATTGTCAAACCATTTCAATACCATGTCGCTGTCGTTTAGTGTGCACGCCATATGAAATTACTACATGCCACAAAGTTATAACTGTCATCGCCGAAACGTGAAAATGTTACGACTTGATGCATCACAGAAACAAAGAAAATCCTATAGCGTCTCGGTTTATAAGACTACACGTTCACGATGGCAATGTTATAACATTAATAACATCAATAATATGAAACATAATTATAGAATAACATTAATTGCTAGTATTCTTCCTCAACTCGAAAAAATAGTACATTTCAGTGTTGCACCTGTGAAATAAGACAAACTAATAATGTATTATTTATCAATTCGTCAACCATGCATATTCATTTAGAGAAATTCTAGTGTAAAGTTGCTTTTTTATATAATTTATGAGAAAAAGGCCAGTTCGGGAATCGAACCCGGGCACTCCTCATACCGTGCTGATGCCAATCTGGCTGATTACGTACTCGGCATCTATCACATAAGTGATGTGTTATGTATTTATGTGAGGGACGCTGGATCTGTAATCAGCCAGGGTGGCTCAGTGGCAGTGCATCAAGATGGTAAGCAGGGGTTTGGTTCCCAGCTTTGTCATTTTTCACATAGTTGATATAAGAAAATCAGTCTCTCACTCCAATTTCTCTAAATGAAAACTAATTAAGTATTTAATTATTTATTCTTTACATCATTTTCGAGAATTTCAAAGCGTAAACTTGCATATATACTTCTGCTACATTTCGATTTTAGAAAATTCAAATATGTAAGTAATATTATATCTTTCAATTCGCATGTCGAATTAAAATATAATTATACTGAAAACATTTAGAGAAAATAGATAATTCATCTTTCCCTCGAAAGAAGAAAAATTCTACTAGTAATATTCTAAATCTGTTCTCTTTTTTTAAGCATCCTAAAAAAGTCAAACCAAATCACACTTTTCCTTATCAGATATTTTCTGAAGACTATCTCAAAAAGTAATTTAGAAAATGACGCATTGCCATTACATCAAACATTACTTTAAACTACTTTAGAAAAATATAAGTGCATCGTTTCTGAAAGGAAAAATATTCATTTTGTTTTTATCATTGAGATACACTAAACATGCTTCTGATTTAAATAAAGTAGAGCCGCAGAACAAATGTATTTCTTTTTAAAACATGATGTAATCTGCACCTATAAACTTAAAAAAAAAAATAATAACTCGCAAATGTTTTATATATTTTTTAAAAGTACAAAAATGCAAAAATAAATAAATTACTTGATATCGTTAACCGATATATGCATATATATTGGAATGGGAATAAGGGAATCTACAACACCTTGGAGACGGTGTATTCATTTATTAGACCGTGAATTTGTTCTTTTTTATGACTAAATCAAAAGCTTTTTTAACTAAAATAGATTTGCTTTTTAAAATTTATTTAAAATTCGCTAGATTTGAAAGGCAAATATCTGATTAATTCGAAAAAAAAAAAAAAAAAAAAAGTATTTTACAGAAAATTACCTTTTATTTTTCTGAGGTTTTCTTTCTTTCTTTATTTAATTTTTTTTTTTTTTTTCATAAAGAAGGGGAAGAGTTTTCGAATGTTTAATGATATTGTTGAAATTAATTTGTTAATACATTTCTTTTTTTTTTCTTTGTTTTTAACAAAAATGTAAAAATTTTACTATTTCTGTAATTACATACATGAGAATAACCCTATAATTTATCAATATATCTTAAAGTAATCGGAATGAAAGCAGTATATCAACAAATTTTAGGATCAAATTAATCAGAAAAAATGTTTTAATAATTATTTGATTCAAAATAATAATTAATAATAAATAATAAATTATTTGATTAATCGAAATCAAAGCTACACATTTTAGAAACATCTTATTTTTATTGGCTTGAAATTTCGGTACCTTTAAAGTCAGAAAGCCACTTATCTTATAAGTGGTCTTTTTACTGTCTCTTTATTACAATTAAAAAAAAAATACTTTAAACATACTTTATTCTAAACAAAAGATGCCATCAATATATTTTATTCTTTTGTTAAAGAATTAAATAGAGCCATTTCCCCAAAGGAAGCAAGGGATTGACAAATGGTGAAAGATTTAGAGAATTTTAATTGCATAATAATATATATAATGAAGAATGATATGCATTATGGCTTTATCGAATCAAAATTACAGATATTTAAATAAACTTCAAAATTACAGGGCGGAATTTAATGCACCCTACCTATTTTAGCTTCTTTTTATTTACCATAAAATAATATGTTCACATTTGTTTCTCCGATTTTTATCGCAGAATAACTCAGAAAATTCTGTATGAAGAATACTTTAAAGAATTCTTTTAAAAACTCAAGTTAAAAACCAAAACAATATCTCGGCCTTTCCTGAGTTAATTATTACTTTGATAGTGGTGAATCCATTTGTGGAAGTCAAACAATTAAAAAAATTTCTTAGACATGCTTATCTCTCTTACATCTACAAAACGTATGCTCTCTTTGATAGTCTCGTCAAAATATTACCTCTTTTGAAAATTTCAAGAATAACTATTATTTACGTTGTTGGCTTGTTTGCTAGTATTATTTTGGTATGTCCAAAGAAAGGGAAGAAACAAGCGGAGAAAATGCACGGACAGTTCAAATAAAATATTCAAAATTCTAATCTCGGAATTCGTATTCTCTGAAAAGTGCACCATACTTTATTTAGAGTTTTTATCTTTTTATTCGTTCTTACTTTCTCTTTAGAGTAATTCAATGAAAGAGCAGTTATTTATGTACGAATTCGTATATTTTTAAACCGACGAAAGAGCTGATATTGCATATAATATATATATATTATTATTTTACTGACTAGATTCTTAATCCAATTAAAAGTTTAAAGACTTTCATATTAAAAAAAAATTAAATGTTTACTATTTTTGCTAAACTTTCAAACTTAATGATAAAAAAAAAAAAAAGCCTTAATGCAACAAAAATGTACCAATAGAAACTAGCTTAAAATTTCTTTTTTATTTCATTTTTATTATCGATAGTTGAAAAAAAAAATCGGTAATTAGTCTTTATCAAATAGCTTTTTAAATTACACAGTTTCATTGATAAAAAGCCTATAATTAAATTAATAACTGAGTATAGCTAAACAAGATTAATATATAAGTTTATACCCTCAGATAAATTATCTAATTTTAGAACAATTTTAAAAGCTGGTTTTTGAAAATTGAAAATATTGTACATGACGAATGCAATTATCAGAAAGATTAACATTTCTGTCTTTTAATTAACCATAAATTATCATTCAAAATATTTGACACTTTAAATAGAAAAACAAACAGCTACACCTCTTTCCATTACTGTTGAAATGTTATATTCCTTTGTTGTGTTTTTGTTGCAGAAAGCAGTTATACAGATTGCTATGAAAAATGTTTAAAAATCAAATGAGAAGCAATTTATTAAATTTTCGTATGAAATATCTGAATGGTTCAGGTTTTTCGTATCAGTATACACAATACAAAAGTACGAGTTAATGCATATTAATTTTCCGAATTTCCAAGAGTATTATGTACTGTAATCATATTATTTTTTAAAAATCCCGTACGTATAAAAGAAACTTTATATTTCATGATGCATGGGTATTTCACTGTACATGTTCTGCCTACTTATTTAACGATGTCACTATATGAAACCCATAAACGCAGGTTGATGTCATTATATTGCATTCAGTATCTGTGACAATTTATAAGATCTTTGATAATTCAGAAGAAGTTATTGCTTAAAATAATAATAATAATAATAATAATAATAACAACATTCTCAAAGATGTAAAATAAACTTTAAACTAATGCAAAAGTAAAGTAATTATAATTTGATCCTTCGAGCATATACCATTGTATAATATAAAAATAACTAATTTTATTACCAGGGATATCCGTTAATTCCTATCTAATATATTAGTGATTTCATAATTATTTCATGATTCGTAATGTATGGAACGTTATTATTTGAAATATACATAAGGTACATACTTTTACGTATGAAACCATCTTCCAATAAAAGTATATTATAATACTACGTACATACTGTTTTTTTTTCAAAGTGGATGTAGTCTGCTCGTAGTCTGAATGCTGTAAATATTCCGTTTTGTAAACCTTAGCAAATGATTGTAACAAATTTCGTAGTTTGTTTAGGGTGAAAAAAATCACATTTTTCTTTTTTTTCTTCTTTTTTTTCCTTTTTTTTAGTATTTCTTGCAATACATTTTTGTTATTTCAATTAAACATAAAATAAGACTTTGATATCAATTTCAAACGTATTTAACGCAAGTATTTTGATACATATCAATTACATACAAAGTCAGAATGCAAGATCAGTTATCATCCAAATCAAATTTGTAAGTGCAAAAAATATTTAATTGCTGTTTTACAGTTTTTCCAGCAATTTTTCTTATTTATTTTGAAAGAGATGTTTTGGATTATTATGTAATAGTTTTAAAGGGTCTTAAATTAGAGGACAATTTAACTAAATTTTTGAAATTCTTAGTCCGTTTTTCTCTTTTACTTCCTTCAGACGACGTATCACTTATCATCGAACACAGATCAGAAACACGATGTGCTGATAGAAAAATATCTCAATTACTCAATGTCTCTGTCATATTCTTTCAATGCTGTTTCCACAGTTAGTTCACAACCGTTCAGCAAGTTCTGGTATTTCATGAATTCATTTTTTTTTTTTTTTTTTTTTTTTTTTTTTTTTTTGTGATATAAAGAGCTAAATATGTATAAAATGTATTATCGCATTTTATAACTTCAAAATGAAATATTAAAAAATAATTAGACAATCAATTAAATAGAAGGACACTTTTAACGGCTGTGAGTTTTCTTACGTAAAATGTATTACGTAAAGTGTAAAAATTTCCGAATTTAATAACATTATGTTTGATCCTCATTGACTTTATGTTATCTGTAATTTTCAAGTCTCATGATCTTTCAGATAAGTGAATTTATACAAATGTAACCTTTGCTTCTGAAGTGGGTGCTATTTGGAAATAAGTTGCTTAGATTGTTTGTATTTCTTATTGCATTCTGTGTGGAAACATTATTCAGAATAACGAATTGATTTTGAAAATGGTTTTCGAATAAGCTTGGCCAAGCGAAAATTTCCTTAAAGAAAAATAAATGTAAATTCTATATACTTATTAACATTACACGTCAAAGTTTACATGTTAAACTGCAATTATAACAACATGTTGAACTGCAAAAATTTCCTTAAAGAAAAATAAATTTAATTCTATATACTTATTAACATTATATGTCAAAGTTTACATAATGAACTGCAATTATATATATAAACGACCTTATAACACATTAACTATGATTATTTTCGAAATTTAGGAATGTAAGGCAAACTTACAAAAATAATCTTATTTATATATATATATATATATATATATATATGTGGGGGGGGGGAAGTTCCTTGCATAGCCAACAGATGGCGCTGCCTCTGATGTTTATCTTTGAACGAGATGACGAACGGAAGTTAGTAGAGATCTGGCTGCAGTGGAAAGCGGTTGAGACCGTCAGCGCGAAGGCTGATGTCGTCATTTAGTCCTAATTTGAGCACAGACTGCTCTTAATAAGTGTGTAGAGCCATGGAGGGCTCATTACTTCAATTTTACTATTTGATAGCACGCGTAGGTGTTTTTGTGAATACAAGCACGAGTAGGTGCTTAAATGTTTTTTCGTTACGGTTATACTGATGAAGAAAGCTTGTTATGTGCTAAGCCTTGAAACCAGCAGTTGGTTAATAATAGAAAGTCTGCTATTATAATTTTTTCATTGTGTATCCTGTATTGTATGTGTGTTTCGTAATAAATGTTTAGTCTTCTAAGTCGCAACTCATCATTACCCCACCCCTAGACACCCAGCCAAGATTCTACAAGTGGGGGTTCGACCGGGATATTACCACCAACAAGTTATAAAAGGTCACTGTTATTGTTATATATTTATCATTGTGTTTGATAATACATAATAATGATTAATAAATTGAGAAAAGAGTTTGAGTTACTATTTTGAATTAGAAATTAATGGTGAAATATTTTTTAAAAACACTTTTGGTTTCACTGTGTGATGAAATTAAATAAATACATTACTTGAGAAGAATGAATAGAAATAAGAACTATGATTGAAAAAATATTCTGAGTAATCTTTTATAATTTTGCTTATTACTGTTTGCAATAATATTTTAACAATATTATAACAATATTATTTTAAAACGAAAGTGATAACAATTATTAAATAGAGAACAATAATGATAATGGTGATATTTTATGAAATATGTGTAATAATTAAGAAATATATAAGATGATCTAAATATTCTGTTGTATAATACAAATTGTTCTGCATGTGGTTATTTAAAAATCATGATAATTTTGATTTGAGAACAAAAACCATAGAATCATTTTTTGAGAAAATTGTTCTCATATTATTTTGTTTCTATTTAAGTATGATATTAATTTGGTAGAAGTATTGAAATATTTTTTGGTCTAAATAATTATTTAGAGTTATAATGGCCCAAAACGTGTTACAAGGCATTAGAAAAGCCGATTTAAGAACAATTGCTGAAGAATTAGGCCTAACTGTTCCGGCGGAAGCTAAGGTACTTGAAATCAAAACTTTAATTGAGAGTTCTGATATTTATAAAAATGATTTAGAATTTGTTAGAGGTGTTATTAAAATGTTAGTAGAAGAACAAAAGTTGAAATCTGTAGAAGAACAAACCAAAATTGAGATAGAAAGAATTAAATTATCCCAGTTAGAAAAAGAAATAGTGTTACAGAATTTAAAGTTACAGGCTGCAGCAAATAATTCTAGTAATAATGTTGAGCAATCAAATTCAGAAACTACTTCACAATCATTAGAAAATTTAATTAGAAGTATTCGAACTTTAACCATTTCAGTACCTGAGAAACCGGAAGATTTGCACTTATTTTTTCAATCCCTTGAAAAAGCATTCGTTTCTAAAAATGTACCGTCTAAATTTAAATCGGAAATATTGATTAATTTATTGGGAGATAAATGTAATCAGGTTCTTGCGTACGTAACCACCGAAGAAATTAACGATTATGAAAAAGTTAAGGAATTAATTTTAAGACAATTTCAACCAACGCCGCGTGAATGTTTAAGTAATTTTAAAAATGCGTTGCGTAATCCCTCAGAATCTCATGTCCAATTCGCTTCTCGTCTAAGCGCTTCTTTCGATTACTATTGTAGATTGAGAGGGGTTAACGACGTTAAGCAATTGTGTGATCTTATAGTTTCTGATAAATTATATGAAACGTTGGATTCTAGAACTAAGGAACATATTAGTGTTCGAGAAGGTCAAAATTGGTTTAAACCCAACGAATTAGGTCGGGAGTGTGATTTATTCTACTCTTCTAGAGGGAAATCGTTAATTGAAACTAATAATAATACGCGAAACGAAAGTTCAGAGAATAAGCGGTTTGTAAACAAAACTCCTTTTAGAAAGACACATTATAATAATAAAGATCCCATAATACGTAATTCGGTATCTAATCAAACTCACGAAAAGCATGAAAGAATGTGTTACATTTGTGGTGCAAAAGGGAAAACATTTCATTTCGCTAGAGTGTGTCCTAAACGTATTTCAGAGAAAAAAGAATTCCGTGAAAATCTTCCTACGAATTCAGTAGTTCAATCCGAAACAAGTCCGATTAACCTAATTGTTAATGAGCTCGAATATGTTGATATTTTAGTGGATGATATCCCACTTAAAGCGTTGAAAGATTCAGGTTCTTCGATTCTAATTGTAAATAAAAATAGCATTCCACAGACTAAAAATGTTATTTCTTCAACCATTCTAGTTAGCTGCTTTAATGAAAAGAAAGATGCAAATCTGACTGAATTTAAAATATCTTTACCTAATCATGATTCAATAAATGTAATCGGTGCTTTTTGCAACAATTTGTCATGTGACGTAATTCTCCCTCATGATATCTTTCATATTTTGAAACAACAAAATAAAGAGGAAGCAGATGTTTCGAGTGCCAGCGTAGGGGGGAAAGATAGTTTTCTGAGTTCGGGGGAAAGCAATTTCGATGAAGCAAAAGAGTGTTCTTTTCCTGTATTCGATCGAAAGGAAAATGAAATAGATTCTTTTTTTTCAAATATGTGCAATTTTTCAGAAGAAGAAAAATTCGATGTCAGTTATATTTTAGATAAGTCGTTAAAAGAGAGATTAAGCGAATTAATAAAAAATTATAAGCCAGTTAAAACAAAAAGTACTGATTTAAAAATGTCCATTATTTTATCTGATGATACACCAGTGTGCTGACGCTCTCGCAGATTATCATTTGTAGAGAAATCAGAGGTGGATAGACAAATTGACCAGTGGTTAAAAGATGGTATAATTAGAGAAAGTACATCAAATTATGCTTCGCCAATAGTGGTGTGTAGGAAAAAAGATGGAGGAATAAGGTTATGCTGTGATTATCGTGCTTTAAATAAGAAAATTATTAAAGATAAATACCCGTTGCCAAATATTGAGGATTTATTTGATAGATTAGGGGAGGGTAAAGTTTTTTCGACACTAGATTTAAAGAATGCGTTTTTACAAGTTGATGTAGTGGAAAAAAGTAGGAAATATACAGCTTTTGTGACCGATAATGCCCAGTATGAGTTTCTAAAAGTTCCCTATGGATTATGTAATAGTCCCTTAGTATTTCAAAGATATGTAAATTATGTGTTTAAAGAGTTATTAAAAGAGGGTACTGTAATTATTTATTTAGATGATATAATTATTCCATCTAAAGATGAGAATGAAGGGTTAGATAAATTAAAACGTGTGTTAGAAACGGCATCAAAATTTGGTCTAGAGTTAAATTTAAAGAAATGTCAGTTTTTGAAACGTAAGATCGATTTCTTAGGTCACATAATTGAGAATGGCACGATTAAACCCTCAGTAGAAAAAACTCTTGCAGTCCAAAATTTCCCAGAACCCCGTAATGCTAGGGAAGTGCAGAGTTTCTTAGGTTTAACGGGTTACTTTAGAAAATTTATTCGTTCATATGCCAACATAGCAAGACCACTCAGTGACTTATTACGTGCTTCCACTCCATTTAAATTCGAGCAAGAGCAGAAATTAGCTTTTCAAAAGCTGAAAAACATTTTATCTAATACGCCTGTCTTACATCTTTTTAAACAAGGCTATAAGTTAGAAGTTCATACAGATGCATCTAAATTAGGATTCGGTGCAATCCTATTACAACAAGATGACGATGGACAGTACTATCCAATCCATTATATGAGTAAAAAGACCTCTGTACAAGAAGAAAAATACTGTAGTTATGAGTTAGAAATGTTAGCGATAGTAGAAGCCCTTAAGAAATTTAGGAACTATTTATTAGGTAGTAAATTTAAAATTTATACTGACTGTCAAGCGTTCACTAAAACTTTAGATAAACGTGAATTGACACCTAAGGTAGCCAGGTGGTCTTTCCTGCTACAGGAATTCGACTACGAAGTAGAACACCGTCCTGGTAAACAAATGCAGCATGTTGACGCTCTTAGCAGACACCCTGTAATGGCTGTAAATACTGATACCCTTACTCATCGTATTGCTACTGCTCAAGAAAATGATGAGTTTATCAATACTATGAAATCTCTTTTACAACAAAACCAAAATGACGAATATGTGTTAAAAAATAATGTTTTATATAAAGTGTTAAATGATAGGGATGGACTAATTGTCCCAGAGACCATGCAAATCGAGGTCGTAAAGAAATGTCATGCCTTAGGACATTTTTCGGCTAATAAAACTGAAGAGTTAGTAAAAAGAGACTACTATTTTTCTAATATGAAAAAATGCGTAGATAACGTTGTAAAAAGTTGTGTAGAATGTATACTTGTAAATAAGAAACAGGGAAAAGGAGAAGGTTTTTTGAATCCTATCCCTAAAGGAGATATACCATTATCCACGTATCACATCGATTTTGTGGGTCCATTACCGACCACCAACAAAAACTACAATCACATTTTTACAGTAATCGACGGATTTAGTAAATTTTCGTGGCTATATCCAGTAAAATCAACTTCTTCAGCAGACGCCTTGCAAAAATTAAAACAGCAAGCTGCTATTTTTGGTAATCCCGCAAGAATAATATCTGATCGTGGACCTGCGTTCATTTCTAAGGAGTTTGCAGATTACTGTAAATCAGAGGGAATCGAACATGACACCATCACAACCGGAATCCCAAGAGGGAATGGTCAAATTGAGAGACTTCATCGAACAATCATTCCTGTATTATCCAAGTTATGTATAAATGACCCTAACAAGTGGTACAAGTTTGTTGAGGCTGTTCAGAGAACTATTAATTCTACCACATCGAGAAGTACCAAAAGAACTCCTTTTGAACTACTCACTGGAGTAACAATGAGAAAGAAAGAAGATAAGAGAATACTAGAACTTCTCGAAGAGGAAAGGATAAATTCCATGCTTGATAATCTTAACACCATTCGTGAAGAAGCAAGAAAAAACATTCTTAAGATTCAAGAAGAAAATCGCCGATGTTACAACAAGAAGAGAAAGAAAGCCCATGTATATAAAATTAATGATCTAGTTGTCATCCAGCGAACTCAGTTTGGAACCGGCATGAAACTAAGACCAAAATTCTTAGGTCCTTATAAAGTTGTGCGAGTAAAGACCAAAGACAGATATGAAGTCGAGAAGATAGGTGATCACGAAGGACCTATACATACTAGTACTTCTGCAGACCATATGAAATTATGGTCCACTAACTGAACTGGAATCCAGAAACTAGACTGATAAACTTTACAGAAAAAGTTAACTGTGAATTTTTATGTACATAATTTTTTTTAATGTCTGTTTCTCTTTTTTGTTTTTTTTCTTTTAATTGTATTTTGCAGATATCCTTTAGTATCCCAGGCTGGTTTACGGTGAGGTCACCGCACATCAAAATGGCCGAGCGTTGTGGGAAGTTCCTTGCATAGCCAACAGATGGCGCTGCCTCTGATGTTTATCTTTGAACGAGATGACGAACGGAAGTTAGTAGAGATCTGGCTGCAGTGGAAAGCGGTTGAGACCGTCAGCGCGAAGGCTGATGTCGTCATTTAGTCCTAATTTGAGCACAGAATGCTCTTAATAAGTGTGTAGAGCCATGGAGGGCTCATTACTTCAATTTTACTATTTGATAGCACGCGTAGGTGTTTTTGTGAATACAAGCACGAGTAGGTGCTTAAATGTTTTTTCGTTACGGTTATACTGATGAAGAAAGCTTGTTATGTGCTAAGCCTTGAAACCAGCAGTTGGTTAATAATAGAAAGTCTGCTATTATCATTTTTTCATTGTGTATCCTGTATTATATGTGTGTTTCGTAATAAATGTTTAGTCTTCTAAGTCGCAACTCATCATTACCCCACCCCTAGACACCCAGCCAAGATTCTACATATATATATGTAAAATTTAAAAAAGGGAAAAGGGAAAAAGAGAAATACAGTTCCCCATTGTTTAGGAATCAATATACATCTTTTACCAATATAAATCTTTTATCTAAATTTTTTGCATGATTAGCTTGTAGGACTATTTAAAAGATAAATATATGAGTATACATACATATTTGAAGAGGCATTCATAATATATATATATACATATATATATATATATATATATATATATATATATATATATATATATATATTATATACAGTACACAGAAATATACACCTTTTGCATACAACGTACAAAAAAGGCCTCTGATGAAGTATAGCACTGTTGTATGCCTACAATTTTAAAGTTTTTCCTCAATTTTCTTTATTCAAATTGTTTATGCTCTCCAGGTGATGTCATTTCATTTTATACGATGTATGAAAAGTTATTCATAATATTATATATATTTACATATATAATCAATGTACGTAAAATGTAGCATCCTTTGATCGCCTGAAAAAAGGAAAGTAATAATATAGCAGTAATTTAAAAATAAAATTACATTTAAAACAAAGCATTCAATAATATCTACAGTTTTCTTCCCAGAGGGATTTATGATGATATATTGTATTTTAAATTCTAGTCTCGTAAAATTGCAGCTTCTACTGCCAACAGTTCGCGAAATATTACTGCTTGAGAGGCGATAGTTTCAGTCAGACGTGCCTTTGAATGAATGTGTGTTGAAATCGGACTAGATCTTTATCGTCTTTAATATAATTTGATTAAATGCCGAAAATTTTCAAGCATCTAGTTTTCTGAATTACTTTTATTTTCTGTTTTTATCTAGGAGAATATTTCGATTATTATTTTTTTTCCTTAAAATGTTTTTTTTAGATGGAGAAATACGTGAAATCCCTGTATTAGTTTTAAAAACTTGAACTTCCCGCTTCAATATAAAATTAGCTTATTTCGTGTTTTATATAGAGAAACACTTTCTCCGTATAAAATCTTTATGTTTAAAATTTCTTTGTGTAAACATCATGTCAACTTTTTTGTATTTAAAAATTTGAAAACATAAACGAAGCCCACTTAGCAATTTACTTTTTATTTATTTTATTTTTATTTTTATTTAAATTATTTTAATTTTCCTTACAAACATACTATTCCTTTCATATATTTATTTTGTTAGTGGCAGATTAAGTTATTCGAAAATAATTCGTAGTTTACAAATTGTCTTATAATCTGGCTGCAATCTATTATGCTTATTGGTTGCGTTAAATGCATTTTTATTTAGACAAAATTTTACAAATTGAAAGATATAAACGCATACGCACAAAACAACAACAAAAAAAAGTTTTATTATTATTATTATTATTTATTTATTTATTTTCTTTAAATTTAGATTCCAACAGAAAAATTTGGTAAAAATAAAAGAACTGAAATTATCCAGCATAGTTAATATATATATATACTAGCTGACCCGACAAACGTTGTTTTGTCATATAAATTATTTCTAGAAAATATTTTGCTAGAAAAAAATAACTAACCTATTGTAAGTGTGTAAGGATGTGGTATATAAGTGGAAGATGTATGGAGCGCTGTGAACGGTGAAAGAATATAAAAATAACAAAACACCAATCATTTATTTTTTTAATTTATTAAAATTGATTCTTTAAAATTATATACATATCGCTACTTATAACAATATTACTAAAAAACAATATCAATCCCTTAATGCAACAGTGTGTACAATATTTTTTGTTATCCCATCTTTCGCCAATACAAACAAACTGGATGGTTTGCCAACTCCAGAGCCACGTATAATTGTCCGTGTGAAAAACATGATGTGCTCAAATCTAAGCCACAGACAGACATCGTTTGGCCCTGAGACTTATTGATAGTCATTGCAAATGCCAATCTAATTGGAAATTGAGGGCGTTTAAATTGAATTGGCACATCTGTGGGTATAATAGGGATTCGCAGTAGTAATATATTTTCACCTCGGAATTTGTCATTTAAAATGATGGCTTCGATAACATTTTTCATTAATTTTTTTATGACTAATCGCGTGCCGTTGCACAACCGTGGTGGGTTCAAATTACGAAGCAAAATAACCGGAGATCCAACCTTCAGTTGTAAAATATGCGGTAGCATGCCTGGTAAAACCAGTGAGTTTAAAAACTTTGTTGGATAATTTACAGCTTCGATGGCATCGCAAACTATATCATTAGATTTGTATGACACCAAGTCTCCTGGTAACAAATGTTGTATCTTGAGATTCAATTCGTTGACGTCCACATTTTTTGCTGCTAAAATTGCTCTTTCTGCCAGCCACTCATGATTTGTGTATCGTCTGTGTACATCGGGAAATATCTGGTCAATAAGAGCATCTTGAGAATCAATGATTGTGCAGAAATCGGTCGGTAATTTTATGCATCCAGTTTCATCTGTAGTAACTTTTCAATCGCCGATATCTAACAATTTTTTTGAGAATGTTTCAGCGGATGGATCTTGAAGCTTTTGAACGCACAAATTTACTTTCAGTTGTACTTTTTCAACATTACGCCACAATGACGATGATTTTAAGCATACGTTGATCTCATCAGCGTATGTTGAACGCGGAATAACGGGAAGTGCTTATCTGAAATCACCTGAAAAGAGTAACAGAGTGCCGCCAAATAGTTTGTCGTTGTTTTTTATATCTTTCAATGCCCTGTTCGACGCCTCAATCGAATGTTTGTGCGCCATAGTGCATTCATCCCAGATAAGAATTTTACACTATTTCAGCACTGTGGCCATGGACGATTGTTTTTTTTTTTATGTTGCACACTGCGTCTGGGTTATTTTGAATATTTAGTGGCAGTTTAAATAATGAATGAGCTGTTCTGCCTCCATCCAATAAAGTTGCCGCAATGTCAGATGATGCAACAGCCAATGCGATGCCATTATTTGATCGTATTTCGGCGAGAATTAACGAAATAAGGAATGTTTTGCCAGTTCCCATTGGTGCACCCCCCCCCCCCACAAAAAAAAAAGAATCTACCTTGTCCTGCCAAAACTGCGAGCATGATGCAGTCGTAAACGGTTCTTTGTTCTTCATTCATTAGTGGGACATTGCGAGCAATAATCGCTGCCATTTCTACAGTATTGTATTGTAGTTCACGATTCAATTCAGTGCTTATTAAATCAGATGCATTTCTATTTGTTGAAATAACATACCGAAATGACTGAGTGGTAAGTTGGCAATGATAATGCAAAGATCTTCAGTAGCAATCAATGCTTCATTGTACATAGCGTCACTGAATACTATCGTTAGATCGTTGCACCGTGAACGATGTTGATGCAATATATCATCAGTCATTGAATCTTTGTGATTATCCCATAATGTCTCTGCTCGGGCCGGGAAACATGTAGTCAACACTATAGCGAATAGTAGACGAATTTGTTTTGCTGTACAGTTCAGTCCTACTTCAGAAAGCATACACTCCCACTGGTTGTCGTCTTCCAGCAAGCCGAGTGCAAGGCATGCATCTTTATACGTTGGATTCTGTTGTCCATTCACTTTACGTAAATCTTGAAATGACAAAGGGCCGATGACATTAACCAATAACAGTCGAAGATAAAAGCACTCAGTCTGCCTTGGATTGACTGTAAATACTCGTCCCAGGGTGTTTGATTTGAATAAACCGGGACATGCCTCATTCGGCATATTGGATATCCGTCAACATTTGTGATCGTGAAATTTTTCGGAAAACGTTTAGTACATTTTCCATCTTCACAAATAATAATGGCCTAAAAATTCATTTTTCATTTCAACATAAAATAACTCCGTCGGATATTGACGAATTTTTTAAAAGAATATACCATTTTAACTAATTTTAACATTTTAACAATATTAACGTTGAAAAAATATTTTAAACACTTACGGTTAAAAATTCATTTTTCATTTCAACATTAAATAAATTCTGACATCGTGTTTACGATTCTAAAATATTAACTTTGAAAAAATATTTTTAAACACTTCGTAAGATACGGTTACGATTCTAAAAATATTAATTTTGAAAAAATATTTTAAACACTTCTTAAGATACGGTTAAAAATTCATTTTTCATTTCAACATTAAATAAATTCTGACATCGTGTTTACGACAACTCACGCCATCTAGGTGGAAAAGTTGTTGAAAGAGTTGGTTAAAAATTAATTAAGAAAGAACTAATTAAGTTACAACTTTCATTTGTAAATCTGAACCATTCGCGAATCCACCTGAAGATACACAAAAAATTTCATTAAACTCAGTCCAGCCGTTTAGGAGGAGTTCAGTGACATACACACGCACAAAAGAAATATATATATAAAGATATATATATATATATATATATATATATATATATATATATATATATATATATATTGACTGTTGAAAGAAATAGTTATCGATTGTCAAAGCTAATTGTAGAAAAAAAATTGTATTACTCAAATGACTTTATATATATATATACATATTTTTATTTATCTATTTATTTTTCAATTATTTCATCCCATCTTCAACCGCAGGATAACGTCTTTATTCAACAGCTAAATTGAAGAAACAAGCCTATTCATAAAATACTTTAAAATAAGTTGTGAAGATGTTTCTTAAACAATAAAATATTAATTTTCATTTTGTATTCAACTATTTTTGAAACAATTGAAAGATAATATCCTTTACCACTAATAAAAATAAATTGATTAAAGTCAGTGTCAGCGCGAAACGTGGTTTTCGAAATTTCGATTAAAAACCATTATTAATTTTTCTTTTATATTTAATGTAATTATTTAAAAGTATATGTTACAATAAGCAAATGAAAAATTAATTAAATAGAATATTAAAGAACTTTTACACATTTTTAATAAATGAAGTTTAATAATTTTCTTAAAAATAATAATGTCAATATTAAATTTTCTGCTTCAGAAACATAAATATTTCATAACATAATACTTCAAAATTTTCATACAACTTGATGAAAAATTTACATTAGAGGTAATTTATAAATTCACGAATGTACATTTTATACAATGTAATAACTCCAACATCTTAAGAAAATCGCGCTAAAAGAGCCAGAAAAAGAAATAATATCCTTAGCTTGAAAACGTTATTGAAATAGATTAAAATACTGAAGTGTTTCAATATATTTATTTTGACATTCCATATGATTAAATTTTCATAAAGAAACGATTCTGATTACGAAAGAGCATTTAAATTTCAACACTTATTCAGGAAAGCTTCAAAAGCATAGCTTATTAAATAAAGACGAAAATTATTATGGAATCGCTTGCTATAGGCAATGTATAAAGTGTTATTTTCTCATCTGATAAGTCGTTTGAGAATATAGTAAATTGTTACACTATTCTATCTGAAGTACCACTGTATCTCCTTTTTATATTTAGAAGCTGAATGCTTAATTCATAAATTTTAGAAGGAAGTTAGATGCGAGCTTGGTTGAAATTTCATAAATAATCTAAAGCGAATTTGCATATTATATTTAAATTCGAATATATTAAAAATTTGCTTATATGAAACATACACTGATGGAAAAAAAAATCCCAACACCAGGAAGGAGCTGTGCTAGATAAACGAAATTTGGTAGGCGTGTTTATACATCTAAAAGATGACGTCGATTCAAATTTCGAGCTACGCGCATAAGTGTGGCGCTTGTAGCGACACTATGAACATGCAAATGAGGTTTGCTTTAAATAAGCGCTGTAAGGTTCGTGATCGTTATTTACAGTTGAGATTTGACGTAGTGGGTTAATGTTAGACAAGGATGCCTCTAAGAAGACGAAGAAGCCATTATCAACAGCTCACTGAGTTTGAACGAGGTCGTGTAGTAGGGCTACGAGAAAGTGGGTTTTCTTTCCGCGATATTGCAGAAAGACTTGGCAGAAATGTATTCACTGTGCATGAGTGTTGTCAAGTGGTCAAGGGAAGGTACTACCTCAAGAAGACCGGGTTCCGGGCGGCCACGTGGCACTACTGAGAGGGAAGACCGCCATGTTCGGCGTATGGCTGTGGCTAATCGTACTGCGTCTGCATCTAAAATTCGAGCTGCAGTTGGCACCACAGTGACACAACGAACGTACAAATCGGTTACTTAGAGGACAGCTCCGAGACAGACGCCCTGTAGCGTGCATTCCACTGACTCCAAACCACTGCCGTTTGCGACGTGAGTGGTGTCAAGCTAGAGCTCATTGGAGGACAGAGTGGAGATCTGTTGTGTTTTCTGATGAAAGCCGGTTCTGCCTTGGTCGCAGTGATAGCCGTGTGTTGGTTAGAAGGAGGCCAGGTGAACGCCTGCTAGCGACCTGTCTGCGGCCTAGACACACAGGGCCTACTCCTGGAGTTATGGTTTGGGGAGCAATTTCGTATGACAGCAGGAGCACTCTCGTGGTTAACCCACGCACCCTGACTGCAAATTTGTACGTCAGTCTAGTGATACAACCTGTTGTGCTGCCATTCATGAGCAGCATTCAAGGGGGGTGTTTTCCAACAGGATAACGCTCGCCCTCATACCTCTGTTGTAACCCAACATGCTCTACAGAGTGTCGACATGTTGCCTTGGCCTGCTAGATCAACAGATCTTTCTCCAATCGAGCACGTATGGGACATCATTGGACGACAACTCCAGCGTCATCCACAACCAGCATTAACCGTCCCTGCATTGACCGCCCAAGTGCAACAGGCATGGAACTCCATCCCACAAACTGATATCCGACACATGTACGACACAATGCATGCACGTTTGCATGCTTGCATTCAAAATTCTGGCGGTTACACTGGTTACTAATGTACCAACATTTCACATTTGAAATGGCTCTTCTCGCCAATGGCTCTACCTGTGATCTTGAAACTTTAATCAATTAAATATGTTACCTAGACAAATGTATTGCTGAAATTTCATTACTGTACAATAATTTTTTCTTGGTGTTGGGATTTTTTTTTCCATCAGTGTATTTACTAATAATATTAAATGGCAAATGTGTTTTATCTAAAAATCCAAAACGTATCTTTAATAATTTAATTTTGCATTTTTATTACAGAAAATACTTTTATAATTTTGAATTTATTGAATACTTTTTTAAATTTTTGTTTAAGACTGGAGGAAATTTTTGAAGGATCTTACATAGATTTTCATTTTTCCCTTTCCATTTTTTTTTTTTTTATTCCTTTCTTTATTTTTATTTTATTATTATTACTATTATTATTTTACAATTTTTTTAGGCGGTAAGTCGAATGGTATGATTTTCCTTCACATGCGTTGCAGACAAAATACACAAAGGTACAAAAATTCTTTCATACCTGAGAATTTATTTAAAATTTCACTTTTCTAAATTTTTATTTTATTTAATTAATTATTTATAAATATTTATATTTTTAATTATTAAAAAAAAACAATAATTCATTATAAAAATAGTCTAAATTGCCTGCGTCTAATGGTATATCATAACTATTGCTACTGATTGGATAAAATTAACCCCTTCGCGACGGGTGGTGCAAACGAACGCTTACCGTTCAAGCCGGCCCTCCTTTTGCGAGTGTATCTTGAGGCCGGAAGACGTTTTGCAGTTTCTTTCGAACAACTATAATAGTGTCGCTATCACTATACTCAGAGTCTGTATCAGAATCAATATCTGAAATAATTTTTATTATTTTTGCTATCTCTTATATTATTAAAATCTGTACGCGTGTGTGTGTGTCTGTCTGTGAGAAACAGCTTGAAACCGCAAATGCTCCGCCTCTAACTGTCGCACGGACTTCGAACAGGTACCGTCGAACAAAGAATTTATCGCAGATCTCGGTTATCTTATTCGCTAAACGATGCGACCCTAATTAGCGGAGATATTAATTAAAATGTCGACCATTGTCTAACGAAAAAACGATTCAAAATGGCACGCGACCGCCATTTTCGACCAGGACCGCTTACCTCGAAAGAAGAACTAGAAAGAGGAAATTTCGTGGGTTTTTGTAAAGCGATCTTGCTCCAACGGTTCGCGATATCGAAATACACCTCAAACAGCAGAAAGAGCATTTATTACCAATTCTTACGGTACAATTTTTTTGAAAAAATACCGATTTTTTATATTTTAAAAAAAAGTTTTAAAAAGGGTCGAAAATTTCTCTTTTTCGCGGTCGTCTTTTTTTAAACGCCCTGTACGACCGAGTAACCCTTCCATTTCTTAACAGCTGGTGTATAAAGAAAGGCCATTTAATCCTCTTTCGAACCATATAAACATTTTTACAAAATACGGATTAGTGATCCATGTTTTTAGATTTTACGAAAATCGATTTTTTCGCAAAACATTTTATAACTCAAAAGCGTTTAGAGATAAATCATTTCTTTTTTTTTTTTTTTTTTTTTTTTTTTTGCATATAGATCTCGCTTTCATAATTTAATTCCCAAAAGATTGAGAGAAAATTTCAAAAACTGAATGAGTTATAATTTTTTTAATTTCATGCTTTAAACCCATTGAAATAGAATACGAGACCTTCCTTCCGTCAAATGAAGCAGCTGTCGGTTTTCATCACTATGGCAACCTGTTCAGGGAGTAAGCATTTCTCGAAACGATGTCTGATAGAAAGCGAAAAAAAAAAACTTGAACAGAAAGAGAGACATCTGGTATTTAATGAGGTCACGTGTTTTGCTACTGCGATTAAAAATTGCAATTTCGAAAAGGCTTCAGTTTTTCAATGCCGTACACTAAACTTGGTACAAAGAACTAACATCACAAGACAGCCTTGCAGTTCAAATTTTATCGAATTTGCAAAAAATTTACATTTTAATTGGAAATTAAGTTTTATTCTAATACGCGTATTTCAATTTCTAATTACGATTAATTTATTTTTAATACATCATTCGAAAGACATTTTAAAGTTCTTTTATATTATTTAATGTTTTCAACAGATTTACACGTTTTGAAGTTTCCTGAATTAGTTTTCTTTTGTATCTCAGCTACTAATTAAATTCATTTCATAAGTAATACATCATTAGAAAGCTTTCTTTAATTGGAATCGAACAGTGGAATACAGAAATTTCTACCGCCAGATGGCGCTGTAATATTTTCGAATTTCAATATTTCAATTTCTAATTATGATTAAATTATTTGTAATACATCATTCGAAAGATATTTTAAAGTTCTTTTATATTATCGAAAGTTTTCACCAGATTTACACGTTTCGAGGTGTCCTGAATCAGTTTTCTTTTATGGCGCTGTAATATTTTGAAATTTCAATATTTCAATTTCTAATTATGATTAATTTTTTTAATGCATCATTCGAAAGATATTTTAAAGTTCTTTTATATTATCGAAAGTTTTCACCAGATTTACATGTTTTGAGGTGTCCTGAATTAGTTTTCTTTTGCATCTCAGCCAAATGAGTTAGATCGTTCAAAATTGGTATACGTAGGTTAATTAAGAGGGCCTGAAAGGGTGGAGAAGAAATAGGCGTGCACCGCGCGCGTATCCCTTAACTTGTGCGCGCGCAGAGTGCACGGGACTGCGCTGCCGAAGGCAGTGGGGACCCGGTGCGAGTTTTTACCCGATCAGAAATGATTTTTTTAGGGGGCACAGAGGGTCAGGGAAGGAATATGCACGCGACTGCGCTGCCGAAGGCAGTGGGGACCCGGTGCGATTTTTCCCGATCAGAAATGACTTTTTTTTTTAGGGGGCACGAAGGCTCAGGGAAGAAGTACGCGTGCGCAGCGCGTGTATCCTTGAAGTTTTGCGCGCGCAGCGCGCACGGGACTGCGCTGCCGAAGGCAGGACCGGTGTGAGTTTTTACCCGACAGGGTAAAAAGTTTTTTTCAGGTTTTTTCAGGACCCGGTGTGAGTTTTTACCCGATCAGAAATGATTTTTTTTTAGGGGGCACGAAGGGTCAGGGAAGGAATACGCGCGCGCAGCGCGCAATGTACTGCGCTGCCGAAGGCAGTGGGGACCCGGTGCGAGTTTTTACCCGATCAGAAATGAATTTTTTAGGGGGCACGTAGGGTCAGGGAAAGAATACGCGCGCACAGCGCGTGTATCCCTTAAGTTGTGCGCGCGCACGCGACTGCGCTGCCGAAGGCAGTGGAGACCCGGCCCGACTTTTTACCCAATCAGAAATGATTTTTTTTTAAATTCCTTTTCTTAACACTAAAAGTTTCTGTTAGTGATTCATTAATTTTAGTGATTCATTTGAAAATACTGACCCGCTAGCGGGCGAAGCTCACTAGTTTTTGCTATAAAATATGTAATTTCTGTTAAAATTTTTCAATGCTTCCGCATTGTAGCGGTAAAAACAGCAAAATTTCACGTCTACAAGATGCAATTATCGATTAAAAACTGCACTGCAAACTCAAATACACAATGTTCTAGCAAAAATAAATCTCCATTACTTATTCTTAAGAAAAAGAAAAAAAAAAGTGCTTATTTAAAGAGCCGTCATAAAGCATGCGATTCTGAAATATTCCTTTCCCCTTACGTTTATATAATTAAAATACACAAAATGTACGCTATGTTACTCTTATTTCGAGTAGAAAGGCAAATCTGCTTGTATCGCAAATTCTATGGACATACAATGTAATTTTGTACCAAAAAATAAAAGTTTTTAAAACGTTCGAAGACCCTGACACTGCTGAGGGTGAATGAGAAAATGCTTTAGCACACCAGCCGGGAAATAACTGCGTTTTCCGTTGGCATATATGCAAGACAGTCGGCGCGAAAGGGTTAAGCTTCAACGTTCTTAAAACATTTTAATTTTTTTTTCAATATAAATGTGCATTTTACACCGTTAAGATAAACCGGAAAAAAAAAAGAAAGGAAAAATTCTTCCAATGTTTAGGGCGATTTTTTTAATTAGTAACTATCAAAACTCATTAGGTCGTGTTAAATTAGGAACGTAGACCAACAAATATGTAATACAAAGGGAATATTCAAGAATTAAAGCATTACCAGACATTCCATGGTTTCTTATTTATTCCGAAACAGGTTTATCTGCCTTTTTTCATACCTCTTTATGTGTACAATAATTTTCTCCAATGTGGAGTTATTATTAAATAAGAAGAAAATTACTCTACAAAAAAAAAAAAAAAAAAAAAAGCAGTGTGATTATCAGGTGGTTACTAACAATGCTCCAGAATAAATTTAAAATGTTGACAAATCTGCATTACAGCCCCACTACCAAATGCTTTGGCATATATTTAGCCAAACTTAAGTACTGATGTAACTGCGACTAAAATACAGCGAAATATATTTGTAAAATACAGTGTTCTTAAAAGAAATGCAAAGGAGAATTTTTAAACAACAGCGAAAAGAAAAAAAAAAAAACTTTTCTTTTTTTTACATTAACTTATAAATTTTTCCCTGTTAAGAAAAGCCAAAAATAGGAAAAAGATAACAGAAAAAAAGAAAATTATTCAAATGTTTAAGGGCGGTTTTGTTAATTAGAAATTATTGGTGCTGATTAGATCTAGTTAATTAATAACGTAGAGCAGCATATGTGTAATACGAATGTAGTATTCAAGATTTAAAGCACTACAATAATACTATGAAATATTTTGGCATATATTGAGCCAAACCTCGGTATTGCTGTAAGTATGACTAAAAGTCTGTAAAATATATTTAAAAAAAAGTATGTTCTCAAAACCCGCCCTGACGATTGGAGTAAGTTTAAATTTTCATTTGAATAACACTTTTGGCACTTTTTTTTTTTAAATAAAAGTATAATTTTAACTGTTAAGATGCACCGAATATATATATATATATTCAAATATTTAGAGGCGAATTTGTTAATTGGAAATTATTAAAATTAATTAGATCTTGTTAACTAAAGACTTAGAGCATCAAATGGATAATGCGAAAGACGCATTTAAGAACTGAAGCATTACAATCACAATATCATATGCATTGGGATATAGGGAATCAAACTTCGCTACTGTTGATAACTGTGATTAAACGACAGTAAAATATTTTATCATAAATGGTCTGTGTTTATATATCTCTCTTTATATTCTTATAAAATTTGATTCAACTTCGAATTTTTTTTTTTTTTTTTTTTTTTTTACATATAGGTTGCTTATTAATACTGAGTTAACAACTTGCAATAAAGACATTTAATTGAAAATGTGTACAAATATATTTTCAAAGGCATGAATATGTCAAAAAGTATGTATTATTTTTCATACATTGTGAAAGAAAAAGAAGCGAAAAAAAAAAAAAGAAAAAAAGCATTTGTATAAAAAAATCTATATTTAAAAAAAAAAAAAGTCCTCCCAGAGTTTAGCAAAAAATATTAAGTTGTAACTAAATTGAGATCTTTACAGCATCAGCTTGCTTGAACTTGTTCATTTTTCCTTGAATTTTTGAGAGAGGTTTTCTGACTGCTTAAGTGAGTCCCTCTCCCCCTAAAAAATTTACCAGTTTTTCATTTTTATAATAAATTTTATTATTTTTATCATATATTTTATAAAAAATAATCGAAGATGCCTAATAAAGTCAATAATGACATCTGTGTCCAAAAAAGGCGATAACATTTTTTTTTTTCGTTTAAATTATTTTAAATGTGTACTATACTTCGTAATACGTTGATTATTATTTTTTTTTTTTATTAATGAATACTGCTTAATACCTTGATCAATAAATTTTATATCCTATGCTGCATTTTTAATAATCATTTGCATTTTTTTTCTTCTTTTTTTAAAAAATCTGAATAAAACTGATTAATATAATTCGGGATATTTAAATTTTTTAATGAAATTTCAGTTGGATCGCAGATTCATACAAATAATTTAGGTTTATATTTTAAAATAATAATAATAATAATAAATTATTCCAAAAGGTACCCGAAATACGACTGAAGTTAGGAAGTACCTATTATATAATATTAGGCAGTAGGCCATACATTATACCGCGTATGTAATATATAATATCTGGTAAAACATCATTTTCAACATTTATTTTTTGCTTAAAAGCATTATTCCAAATTTTATCTAATGATTAATTATTTGTAAATGTAAATAGATTTACATTTAGCTATACCTGATGTATATAGCAAGTTAGTTCAGGAAGGAAAATTATATAATTTCAGCCGTTGGTTTTGATTTACACTTCTATTGTAATGCCATGTGCATGAACTGTCGATAACGTATAATCAGCTGAAACGTCCTGTTTATACAGAAGCTACGACTGCGCGATTGTTCAGATGGCTTCTGCTAATCCAAGACGTTAAATTCCGACTATTTACATGAAATCACTTATATCAGTTATTGTATTTCACACATGTTGATTTTGTCATTGCCATATTTCGTATTTATAATGCAGTTATACAAATACTTTTTTTCTTGATATTATCACACGCTTTGTTGTCTTGCGCAACATTGTAATCACAAAAATGAAAAAGGAAAAGGAAAGAGATGTTAATATTAATCAAAACTTTTAATTGAATTTTGATAGAAAATATCGAAACGATACTTGAATGGATAAATGAATAATATTTTACTTAATGTGCAAACAATTTGAGTTGTAAATAATGCATAATTTATGGAATAAATCGAATAATAAATCTATGTTGTATTTAGAAAAAATGTGTGCGTTTATTTCTCGTCCATATTCCACCGTCTTAAATGTCACTGACTATAATGGCGTCTTGTGCAGATTTTCATTTGTCGCTAAATTTTGTCAAACTGCTTAAAATATTCCTTTTTTGCAAAACCGGGACTGTTTTTAATTACTATTTTCCAATGTTTTCATGATAGCCTAATTAACTAATTGTAAAAATTTTCAATAATAAAATGAATAAATTTATGATACCCTGGCTGTAAAGTACACAAAGGGAAAAAAATTGCAATCGCCAATTTTACTGTTTTAAAAGTAAATTTTCCAATAGATTTCATTACGTCGTGTTCCATGTACAATTTAGGATTGAGCTAAGTATTAAAAACAAGATGCAATCGTTCGAAAAATTGTAATTTTAGAAAGCTTTTCAAATATGGCAAAAATACGGCAATTAACGATACCACAAAAAATATTAATTTTAGAGTGAAAAATTATAAAATATTTTAATACGCGGGATGTCAAAATGGTTAAACGTTAATGAAATATTGGTGAGCTGGCTTTTAGCAAGATATAAACATTTTTGACTGTTTAAACTGGAAATTCGTCTCTAGGCGGCCATGTTGCTCATTCAATCGAGATGACCGCAAGTTTAAAAGCCAGTGCTTAAAAAAACAGTTTGCATTACATTTAGAACATAGAAGGGATTCAGAAAAAGTATTTAGCAACAAAATTTCTTTAAATAAAGTGAAACAACAATTAAATAAAGTAAGTTTAACTGCCAGAAAATCTGAAAAAATCTATTCTTTACGAAAATAATTACGAAACAAGATTTCAGAGGGTTAAAAAAAAAAAGTGATAAGTTAATTTTTGGGCTAAAGTGGTTCTCTATAGTGAGTCAAGTTTAACTTATTTCGAGCTGACAGAAACAAGCAAATCTAATCGCTAAAAAGTGACCTACTTAATGAAAATCGCTTTTTTAAAACAGTGACATATTCTCCATACATTATGATACGAAAGTGCATAATTTATCAATGAGTCGGACAAATTTTCATGTTAAAGGGATAAATTAACCCTAAATAAAACTCGAACATTAAAAAATTAACACCTGACCAAGAATTTTGGAGGTATTTCCTACTTTTCCAAAATCAGCCTTTCAAGATGATAATGCATTTTGTTACATGGCAGATGTGGTACGTTTATTAGATTCAAAATGTTAAAACTACCTATCTATTCCCATGAGCGTCTATAATTTTGCAAGTCATAACTTTTTTACTTTAAGCGAGATCCCACAAAGAATATCGTAGAATCTCTCCTTTACTAGACCTGAAAATAGTCCTGATCTCAATCCGCTCGAAAATTTTTAGTCTATAAAAAAGGATGGGTATTCGAAATTTGTAGCCTACAACTTTGCAAGAACTAGAAAAAAATGTTTATGATATTTGGCACAGTGAAATTTGTGTTAAAAAACTGTAAAATACTATGCCATTGCGCATTAAAGCAGTAATTCCATATAAAGGTGGAATTATCCAATGCAGAACACTTATTTTTATCAAGTAATTGTTAAGATCTAACAAATAAATGATTTTAATTAATACATTAAAAGATAACGTGTTCATTTCACATAAAAAATCATAATAGAATACAAAGTATATGTTCATTATATTATGTTCAAAAAGAAAATGTATGTAAATTTTTATTAAATTCTTCATGCAGTGTAATAAAGAGAATTATTAAATCAAAAATGTATATAGGTATCAGGTTATGACCGTATTATACAATTTTTTCGAAAGTCAATTTTCCTGCAGTGCGGCTTTTCTTTTCTTTTTCTATTGTGTCCCTTATTGTATGTAGCTGTATTTTCTTACATGTATTTTCTTTATTATTTACAGTAATAAACAGTAGTCGTGATAGTAGTAGCTTCAATTTAAAATAAAAGTTCATCTTATATAAGCGTCATCATCACTAAATAATATAAAATCGCCAATAAATCAAACGTTTAAATATGTGTGTGCGCGTGCATTATCCTACGGCACAACTCATGTACACTACCTATCAATAAGTATTTGGACACTTTCGAATTTAGACATTTTGTAGAATATCTAGAAAAGTTCTTTGGGAATCATCTGGAAATTTCAGTAGTGTCAAGAACATGGTATACTTCATATTTTTCAGCAAAACTTGTGTCCTGAAAAGAAAAATGGAACCAGTAAAAAATTAAACAAAAATCAAAATGTTTTGGATCACCCTGTAAAAGGTAATGCTTTAAATGCATTTTTGCTGTAGCATGTGATTAAGAGGACCTTTCTCATTGTCTGTATAATCTTTTATGAGGCTACAACATATGTTCATGCAGGTATAATGGTTTCTTTAAAAAATTGCAGAAAAGAAAATCCGCTTTTTTAATTACAACACGTTGGGTACTAGACCAAATGCAAAGCCATTTTCAGGAAATATGGCATACTGAATTAGGCACAGCATATAGCAATCAGAATGCAAAAATATTACATATTTCACAAAATGCGAGCACTTTTACTAAATAATTTTTAACTGCGCATGTGCAAGCTTTATAAAAAATTCATTTGCATAAATTAATAGTCAAAGGTATTGAACAACTTATATGAATCCCCCAAACAAATATGTATGTAAGTTCAAAACGTTACGAGAGATAGAAAGAACAAAATTTCAGCTCTCTCAAAATAAAAGCTAAACTACAAGGGGTTTTACTCACAATTTTATTTTGATTTAATCAATGCCCAATGGTAATACAGTGTTCGCTGGTTATAAATAAATATTGATAAAAACCTCTAATCATTATTCTTTGTGGAGAGAGAACTGAAATTCTGTGCATTCTATAATTCAGAGCCTTTATAAATTTAAACAATATTTGTTTGGGGTTTTCATATAGTTCCTCAATACCTTTGGCTATTAAATTATGCAAATGATTTTTTTTTATAAAACTTGAATTGTGCTGTAGGATAATGTACGCGAACACACATATTTAAACATTTGATTTATGACCATTTAATAATGAAGACGCTTAAATACGAAGAACTTTTATTTTAAATTGAAACTACTACTATCATGACTACTGTTTATTAGTATACTGTACTATTAAGTGAGCAATATTTGTATATATACATATATATTTCACTGTTCTCGAAAACGGTAGCTCGGACAGTCACGTGATTTAACACAAAGGTGCCCTCCGAAGGGTCATTGTGCACATCGAAGTCTGATTTTCGAATTTTTGATTAGTTTTCTTTTAATTAATAAAAATATGAAAATAAAACTTCCCATTTCTCTAATGACGCAGAATGAAGAATCTTTGGAGAGATTTGATTGGTTTATTTGATTTTCATTGATTTGAGTGTATTTTACATTGAACTACAGCTACGTTATGAGTAATTACAAGAGATCTGATTGGTTTATTTGATTTTCATTGATTTGAGTGTATTTCACGTTTAACTAGAGCTACGTTATGTGGAATTATGAGATATTTGATTGGTATATTTGATATTCATTGATTTGAGGTAGGGGTGTTTAGTGATGTTTTTTTGGTTTTAACATGCGTGATACTGATTGCCGCGGAACCGAGTTACGTGCGTTTTCAGATTCATGCACAGGGAGGCAGGGGTGTCCAGTGATGTGTTTTTGGTTTTAACATGCGTGATAGTGATTGCCGAGGACCCGAGTTTCGTGTGTTTTCAGATTCATGCACAGTATGGTAGGGGTGTCCAGTGCCTTTTTTGGTTTTAACATGCGTGAGAGTGATTGCCGCGGAACCGAGTTTCGTGTGTTCTGAGACTCATGCGCAGCAGTGTAGGGCTGTCCAGTGATTTTTTTTTTTTAGTTTTCATGTGCGTGAAGCGTACGTACGTGCGTTACGGTGATTGCTGCAAAAATGACTTACGTGCGTTCTCTGATTCGACCATTCGTCGAATAGTGACTTTTACTGTACGAGTAACAGTAAAAGTCACTGTTAATAAGGAAGTAATTTTATTCCGGAAGTAACTGTTTCCAGAATATTCGAAGAATTAACATTTCTATTTGAATGTTTTCAAGAATTTTCGTTTTAATAATAGTTTTGTTGCATTCGAGAAGTTCAAAAAATGTTTGATATTGTCAAGGAGATCCCATACGAAAACTGTTTTTGTTGCACAGATTCCAGAAGTTCGAAAAATGTTTGATATTGTCAAGGAGATCCCATACTAAAACTGTGAAGAAAATAATCGCCAATCGAAATATATTTATTTAAACGTTTCAATTATTCAATTAAAAAGAAATCCTTTAAATATAGTGCCCAGCGAAGCGGGCGAAGCCTGCTAGTAAATAATAAAGAGAATACATGTAAGGGAATACAGCTACATAGGGGAGAGTGGGGTACAATGGACCAATTTTGGAAATTTTAGGTGTTTACTCACAAAGTAAAAATTTCTCGCTGTTGAAAATATTACCTATATATTGGGGCTTATGCGGCACTCAATCGAAAGCAATAATTATGTTTACTTTTTTTAATATAATTTTTTTAATAACAACTAACAAAATGGACCATTGTACCCCGACCGCGGGGTACAATTGTCCATGACATGGTGTACTATGGACCACTTGTCAAATTTAAAATGCATACAAATGTAGTATGTTTTTTAATAGTATAAAATGTAGAATGTATTATATTTGTTTATTTATGTCTTTGATTCATACGAAGAATGTAAATTAATGAACATTAAAATTATAAAATGATACGCCAAACAATTTTTCTGTCACTGAAAATCTGCTGTTTTCTTGTGAAGTTGTAGGGTATGAAAAACTCATCATTACATTAGCTTGAAAATTTACAAAACATACAGCAGCACTCTGAAATATAGAGATCTTAATTAAGTGGTAGACGTGAGGAGCTGGGTTCGATCCCATGTCACACTCATCAGCCTAGCCGTTCGGAGTTTTCCGTGGTTTTCTTTAAAGCTTTCATAAATACGGACTAGGACCACTTACAAAACCCCCCTACGGAGGGCACTTCCCCCTCAGGCCTAAGACCGTTGTACAGTCTGTCGACCTTACTCCCAAGACAAACAAAACATTCCACCAGGTGATATTGATTATCTTGTTCACCCGGATAGCTTTTGTTTCATGCTGGCGAACACCATTTATATATTATTACATAGCATATATTTATTCGTTGTCACAGCAATATCTATGATGTTTTAATGTCCATAGTTGTCTCTAGGACAATAGATTTTTACCAGTCGAATACTCTGTGGTATGTCAAGTCGGGGATTTCCACCGTCTCGAAATACCTTTGAACTCGGGGTTCAGCAAAGAGACGTCGGCTACTTAATCGAAACCATTCCCACGATTATCTACTTTATCGCCGCCGGGTGATTTTACAATCTATCGAAGAGCACATTCTTCTTTTTGTTACAAATTAACGAAAGGGTGTTTTGTTCCTATATGTTGATCACCTGCTTACCTATTCCAACACCATTCTCATATCCAGTTTTGTAGTTATTGCTCAATTCTTTATAAGTAATCATTTTAAACTTCATAATGTTTATTCCTCACCCTCCCACACAAGATTATGACAATTTTCTAGGCCATTTGTGAAGCTAAGGGTGTGTGTGTGGGGGGGGGGGGGGGGGGGGAGTTCGTTAAACCTAAAGCCAAGCCAATAACGTGAAAATTTAAGAAGGTTATCTTTGACAGAATAAATCTAACATGAGTTTATCTCATAAAGACGCCGAATTAAAAGTATTTTGCCTAAATTTTTACTTTATCGAACATTTACGATTACAAACATCGAATATTACGATTCTTGTAAATAAATACAAAAAATAACTTCCTTACAGTTTTTTTTTTTTTTTTTTTTTAATTAATAGATTTATTTTTGAAAAAAGCTGAAATTTGTTTCCTTTCATCGACGATAATTTTGAGATTTCTCACGATTTTTGCTTCAGATTTTTTTTATATATAAGTAGCTCAATACAGTTTGCTTTGCCACGCTCTCCTATTAAATAAATAAATAATGCTTGCGCATGCACAGTTGGACATTATTTAGTAAAAAATCTCGTAGTTATTTGATATTTTAATATTCTAATCAGACTACGGTTTGTCTAATATTATGTCGATTTTCATGAAAATAGCAGTGCCTTAGGTTAAAATACAAATGAATACAAATAATTAATAAAAGACTAATAATCTCATGCTTCAGCTGCATCGCATCTAGAGCATTATATTTAAAGGCTGGTCCGAAACATTCTGTTTTCTGTTTTCTTTTTTGTCTCCAGGACGAAAGTTCTGCTGAAATATATGAAGTAAAACATGTTTTCTACATTCCTGAAGTTTCAGGATATTTCGACGTGCATTTTTTCTAGATATTTGACACATTATCTAAAATCGGAAGTGTATGGTTGTTTACGGCAAGACAGTTTATATACTTAAAAAATAATAGAAAAATAAGATAAACAGCTGCTTTTCAAACAAAGTACACAAATATAACACCATCTTAATTTGTATAATTACCTATTAAGTACATTCAGAAAACTTGATGTCTCATAATTTGTTTATAGAGTAATTAATAAATTTTGTGTTAAAGAATATTTAA
The DNA here is from genome assembly GCA_963930645.1 of Salticus scenicus. Classification (NCBI taxonomy): domain Eukaryota; kingdom Metazoa; phylum Arthropoda; class Arachnida; order Araneae; family Salticidae; genus Salticus; species Salticus scenicus. Next base: position 250,642,934 of record OZ005651.1, on the reverse strand, counting down.
AAATCTCATTTTAGTATCGGTACCTTAAAGAATGAATCATGCTGATATCTACAAAACAGCGAAAGTTAAAACATTTTAATTAACTTTGTTAAAACTTATTAACTAATGGCAGAGGGTTAAATACAAAGTAAAAATCATGTGTGAACTTTAAACAGCAAAAATTCCTAATTCTTGGAGCATAAAGCTGATGCCAAATGTTTTTCTTTCCTTTAATACATATCTTCAAATTATACATTCCCTGACGAACAGCCAAACTACCAGACCGTGACGATACGACTTTCTGAGTCTCGTAACATATCCTTAACTGCAATATATAAATAAAAAGGGGAAGTTTGGAACGCCTTGAATCTAGTCTCCGGGTCTGTGGTATTTTCCGCCTTAACACCTTTGTTCAACTGCGCCCTATGTTTTCTTTCTTTCTTTCTGTTTGGTAGGAGGGTTATTTTTTAAAGTATTGTGCATATCAATTAAACAATACGTTTCGAAAAAAGAGTCCAAAATTTGTTAAGTTAGACTATATCGAATTATTATTTTCATAAATTCATCAAAAATTGATAAAATAAATCTCTTTCGTGATACATTCACATTTTGTAGCAACTTTGTGGAAAGTGTAGATGACAGGGTCGATAGAAATCTTTGTATTTTGTGAATGCGCCGGGATTTCTGAAAACTGTATAAAATATCTTCAATCAGCTTATGGGATCTTTTGTTTTTTAAAAAAAATTATTCTGTATTATAGACATAAGAGACACCCAAGGGTGAACTTTGACATTTCAAATGTAAAGAAGAGCTCAGAAATTCATTAGCTCAATTAAAAAGTATTTACAAGAAAAATAATTTAAAATGTGTTTTTTCCTACTTTTCTCTTAAGGGGGATATGATTGACACAAATTTACACTAAAAGTTTCACCCACCACTTGTACATAGGTAACACTTTGGAATTTCCGAAAACTCTAAAAGATACGTGAGAAATGTTAGGGGACTTAATTCAGAAAAACATGTGTGGTAAAAGAGAATATGGGTAGCTTAAACCATTAATTCTAATGAAAACATTTATTTTTTTAAATCGTATAAGTGTGATTGTGTTCCGGAATTTTTCCAACCAAACTATATATATACATATATAAAACTCCTCATAAACTCGTTTTAAAATATTGTTAGGTATTTTAGGACTTTTGCAAGATCTTCAATTAAATGTGACATTCTTATTTATTTTAAAGTTTAACCCTCCATTTCAGACACATTTTTGTTTGACATTCGAACACTTGTATTTACAGTGAATAGTAATACATTAAAAAGGTTTTTCCATTGAGCTATCAAACGAGTACCTCTTAAAATTACTTGAACAATTTTTTAACAGTTTTTAGAAGTTCTGGCGTGTCATAATTCAGATAAAGGAAGTTACATGGTATTTTTGGCGAACCGTTTAAATGTGTTTTTAAAAAAAAAAGACACGAATGGAGCAAGTCAGTAGATTGCATTTTAGTCAAAATACAGAAACATAACACCATTTTAAACATACGTAAATTAATAACCTATAAAATGCACACTGGAAAGTAATTCTCACATAGTTTATTATTAGAGTTAACAAATATTGCGTAAAAGTATATTTCAAAGTGACAAATTAGTAGCAAAAGATCTAAAAAGGTCCCATACGAATATTGGAAATTCGCAAAAACTAAAGCTAGTAATGAGTGCAGAAAAAACATGTTTTAATTAATAACACAGATTTAAATAAAACTTACACTATCGTGCATGAACTGTAATCAGTTAAAATTATTATCTGTTCTTGTAGCTAAAGAGTAATACTAAACTTGCTTTCTTAGTTAATACATATTTTCAAATTCTAAATTCTCAGCGTCAATGAGCAGCAAAATCTACCAAACCGTGTCAATACGGCTTTATCAGCCTCGTAATATATTTTTAGCTGCAATATGTAAATTAGAAAAAGAAATTTTGGAACGCCCTGAGTGTAGACTCGGGGTTTTTTCCACCTTTAATACCTTCCTAAATGTACATCCTATATTGGACAATTTGGTTACTGTTTAAAGTATTATGCATATCAATTAAATACAATCATTTTAAAATAAGCTACTAAAATTTATTAAATCAGACCGCATCGAGGTTGAAATATATCGAGGTTGACAATTGAAAATATAATATTACTCATTCAAACTCATTGACTCATCCAATAATCAAATGGTAACAAATTGAAAAAATAATATCACTCATTCAAATGCAGTTAGTCATTTAATATTTATAGCAATTTTGTGGAAAGTGTAGATGGGGATATATGTGGGGAATAAAACAATCCAGACATCTACTTCTTAGTTAAAATAGACAAATATGACATGGTCTTAAAATTAAAATGTAAATTAATGCCCTCTAAATTTTACACTGAAAACTAAGTGACTGGAAAGTAAGATTGTCTATAGAGTAATTTTGTGCTAAATACTGTTCGGTAGATTTAGGACTCTATGGCTTTTTTTTTTTTTTTTTTTACATTAAGGATCCTCAGATCGGAACTTATGTCTTAAAGTATATTCCAAACCACTGAAGATATCTATACCTGAATCCAGATTAGAGACTGGCACTATGGAACGGAAGGGCAAAGGGAAAACCTGGAATCATTCAATCATTCAAACGAAAACCAGGAATTATTCTCCCAATAGTGGGCTAAAAGAATATTTGTAAATAACATTTTAGTAATTGTACTTAAAGAATGTACTATGCTGATATCTTCAAAACACCAAATTTAAAATTCTTAAATAAACAGAATTCTTAAAAAAATATATTAATTAATAACACAAGATTGAATGAAACCTAAAAATCGCGTATGATCAGTAAACAGTAAAATTTATTATGTTTTCAAACACAAAGCTCATGCCAAATGCTTTTCTTTTATTTAATACACATATCAAATTCTCAATTCTGAGCGTTCGTGAGCAGCAAAATCTGCTAAATCGTGACAACGCGAATTTCTCAATCCCCTAACATATACTTAACTCCAAATTACAAATATGAAAAATCAGGTTTGGAACACCTTAAGACTTGTCTTAGAGTAAGTGATATTTTCTGCCTAAACACGTCCATATTACCATGTCCTATAGTCGTTATATTTGAGAGGTTGATTAAGATTCAATTTAAAAAAAGAAAAAGAAAAAATAGCACAAAAAAAATGAGAATGTAGGTGTGATATGGTGCAATTTTAAATACTTAATATTCAAATAGGTAATACATTTTATTTCTTTTTAAATTTATATTTTTAATGTATTTCCATTAGTAAAATATATTTAATCCTTTTGTCTTAAATGTATTTTTATGCTCTTTTTTTTTTTTTTTTTTAATGATTTTTGTTACTCTGTTGATTTTTTTTTTTAATGATATTTGTTACGCTGTGATTTTCTGCGTTCTAACTTTTGTAAATAGGTTTGCTTTTATCACAATGCAAGTGTATTCAGAGCATGTACCCCGATGAAAATTTTCACAGTTCTTTCGCTGAAAGCCATCGAATTATTTTTATACATGGAAAAATTTGCGATATAGAAATTCACATATACAGAGTTCGCAGAGGCCTATATTTTCACGTGTGTTTTATTATTTTGTCACCACTACTTTTAAAAACAATTTTTTCTTGAAGTTTTTAATGCTATATATTATTAAAAAAAATTCATTTATAAAAAAGTGGTGAAAAAAAAAATAAATCGCACGAAAAATTATAGAAACGCTGCAAGCCCTGCATACAAAATCATTTCGATAAATTAATGAAAAAAGAAAAAAAAAACTTTATTTTGATTGTATGAAAGAACTCAATCTAATTGAAATCTGTATGTTAAAAAATAACATTTTAGTATTCATTTGAAAAGAAAAGAATGTTTTCATTTTACAAAGCAATTACTCTGCGATTTATCCATTGAAGATATTCAGATGTTTCACAAAATAAAGTTTCCGGAAAATAAAACAATGTAGATATCTTTTGATAAAGTATCTCTCTGAAAATTTACACCTAAAATTTAACTTTGAACACCTGAAACTTAACAACTTTTCAAGATACAAAATTCAGAGCTTTTTGCTGATTATTGGTGTATTAATAAACTGGAGGTTGCAATCTCGTTAAAAGCAGATACAAAAATTATAAACCTCGATTGTTCTCTAAAATTAATTTCCATTTTCCTTACATCTAAAACAAATCAAATCCGAATGCAATACGCAAAAATATAATCATTCCTTTAGAAATTCAACAATTAAATTTAGCCTTTGTAGGACTTCCTTTTAAATTAAAGCATATAAATATGAGCAACGATTTTAAAATTTATGTTACAAAATGTTTTAACTGGCGTTAATTGTGGCGATATGTATAATTTGACCAAACAATTATCTCCAAAAATGATACTAACCCTAACTTCAAATCGTCTCCAAATGACATCTTCAGGATATCCTATGGATGAAAAAACACCCTATGGACACCTTCAGGATGTATTACGGACAGGTGTGTTCTTAGGGTAACCTGCTTGTCATCTGCTTATCTGTCAAGATCTAATTCTTCACTGCTCATGAATTCAACTCTTACCTCCCCAGTACTCATATACGGACTTTTTTTACTCTTTATATTTTCATTTAAGCATTAATTCTTGCAAAAAATTATGCGTCTTTATAATATAAAAGTAAAAAAATTCGCTAATATTTCCAAGTATCTGATGTTTTTATTATGGTTATTCGGCTTATTTCTCAAAAACGCTTTAATTTCTTTGGTGGCACGCCAAGTAGCGGTATAATAACATTAATGGACAGAAATTTTAATGGCACTATTCCATTTTAAACACATAAAAATAAAGATGTTATAGTATTTTTTTTTTCACAGTACATTTTCTATTAAACGTTACCTTTCTTTATAGAACATGAAATTTGAATAAATGTGGTCTATAACCTCTTTGTAATAAAGGTTAGCTTCCATACTTTTGAATTTTATAAATAAATTTGCGATGCGTAATTGAGTTGACTATTTGTATTATGAAAGATAGCGTATTTACAGTTTTTAGTTCTTTTGCGCGGCATCACAGCAATTTCAGTTTCAGATAATATTCGTTATCGAAAGTAATTATTTGCAAATATTCACTGATACTTCAGTGATAAAGTATTATTTAAAATATAATACACTATGTACCCCTTTTCGCACGAAACAGTCTTTAACATCGCGCAGCTAAATTTTTCAAGAATATTAGGCTTGTTCCTTTGTGGTCGTTTATTGCACATTAAAGCTCACAATACCGGAAACTATAGCTTAAAATGCATTCCGAACCAGTGCAAACATCCATGTCTGAGCCTGGATTTGAACCTGCACCTTTGAACTGAAGGGAAAAGCGCTAAAAACGCTGTCGCTTCATTATCGCCACTGCTAGTATGTGAAAAAATAGATAGGATATACATACATCAAACTATCTTCAGATAAGAAACACGTTTTTAATTAAAATAGTGAACACAGTCCATACACATAGTTTTATAAAACATGTATTTTCAACTATATTATTATTATTTTATGCTATATAAAATAGGTTTTGTTATATGGATCGTATGAAAGACATTCCACAGAAATACTAGTGAATGCTTATTTGCACTTTCTTTATAAACACAGTCTGAAATGATCAAATTACTTTATTCTTATAAAATGAAAAAACTCTTTTCCCATTTCAGACATGCTACTGTTTCTTAAAAAAAAAAAAAAAAAAAAAATACAATCATTTTCCGATATAAAAAGCATTGTTTGCATTGTTTGGTACAATGGTTAAACATACCACCTTTCTTAGAATTTGAAAATGATTGTGATGCGATTTTCTCGTTATGCTAAAAAAAGGTATCTTGGACCATTATTTCCCTTCCTTCTTTCTTTTTTATAATTTATTTAATAAAAATAAATCGAGCTCGACTCAATCCCGCATTTATAACTAGCTGGTGCCACGAAAGTCGTGAGAAAAATACAAATAGCCATAGGTTGTACAAATAAATGTATAAAATAAATAAATGAAAAACATAATATTGTTTGGCAAAATCTTTTGTTTATTTACATAGCCTTTAACTGTTTGTTATCTTCGACTTTTCGGAGGGTATTTCCAATGGCAGGATGACAGATATGACAACTCCTTTCCCGCCGCTTAATAAAATCCCTGATTAATAATATCAGCCGCTTAATCTGATAAAATTGCCAGGACCGGAATCAAATCAATATAAACTACTCTTTAAAGCACCACCGGTTACCAAACTAAAAAAAAAAAAATGTCATTTACGCAAGCGAAATAGATTTTTTATTTACACTGCATTTACACGTTTTGAGAGGTTCAAAACGTGATTTGATCATTTTTAGAAAATGTCTGTGCCTGTGTGCGTAAGAGTATGTGATATGTGATAAAAAATTTGTTCCAACTGTATCTCAAGAACTACTCCTCAGAGTTACATATAAGGTTATGTGCACTGGCAAAATGACATAAATTATTCCTTTCCAACATTCGCTGTCAATCGCTTAACAGGTGCCATTGCTATACAGCAATTTCCGCAGTTTCAGGGATGGCTATATCTCAGAAACTATCGCACATAATCGCAATGACATGAATTAGTGCTTATCAACATTTGTTGTCAATAGCTCAACAAGTGGAGCTGTTATACAGTTATTTCCGCAAGTTAAGTAAAGGCTATATCTGAGGTTCTATTGAGTATAATCGAGCAAAACTTCATGTTTGAAAAAGGCCATTATGACACTTTATACTGATTGAATTTGGGTATGTATAGTCGAATAGGATACGCTGCTATACCGCAAATATCCCAAAGAAATGAAAGGATGTCATCTGCACGATAAAAATTCACTTCCGTTGTGCATTTCTTGTAATACTTCTCTGAGATGAAAATAGTTCGCGTGGAAAAACTTTACCCTGCATTTTAATACTATAAAAAATATTGCAGATTAAGTCGTAAGATTATAAAGCTAAGATAATAAAGTTCTATCTACTTTTAAAAAATCTAAAATAGGTTTAGTAACAAATTTATTTGATATATTATTCTGTGTAGGGGAAGGGGGGGGGGCTGCCGCACCCCTCAAACCACCGTTCAGTTATAGCACCTACATTTATTGAAAAAATAAATAAATTTAAAGCTTTAATTAAATTCCCTTCAAACTTGCCAATCTTGTTTAAATTTTTCAAGTGGAAACCTAGCACGAACTTTAAAATATAAAATTTAAATTTCCTGCAGTTATTTAATGTTAAGTTATGCTGATAACAAATATATACAAATCAACCGCTAAAAACTGGACTTTCATATTCAGGCACCTGAAAACGTAATATTATGCAAAAAAATGGAGTTAAAAATAGAACGTCAAAAAATACTTAATTTATAGTATGGGTATGAAAATTTATTTTCCTTTCTGAGCAGTGTACATGAGCATAGTAAAATATAGTAAAGCATTTTCATCAGTTTCATTCAATAGAAAAGAACATTTTAATTTTGTGGAACTCTGCATCTTGTCTATAAACTGTATGCACATAACATTGCTTTCTTAAACTTAGTTTTATACGATAAACACCTAACACAAAATTAAATAAACTTTCAGCAATTTCCAAGTATAGCCCAAATATATTCAAGTAATTTTGGTTGCCCTGTAAACGAATGATAAATGGTTTCCATACCACAGTCTACACAATGCATACGTTCATACATATAATGCATATATGTTTTATGCATACATATTCATTCCATTTTGGTTAGGATAGGTTTCTATAGATGTTACACTGTAGTTACCGAGAATTTCCACCATAGACGTAGTGTATTTGAATCCCCTTGGATCTCCCTGTACACGAACCATTCGCTTGATCTGAACAAACAACTTTAGTGTAGCATCCCTATATGATACAGATTTAGAATACCTAGTTTGGACTGCCTGCTACTATAAGTTCGTGGGATGTACTAATAAACGACACACACACCGAAAGAATCACAGACAGATACACAGACACACACATAGACCAACCGCTAAAAACATGATATTAGAATTCAGTGGACCTCAAAACGCGTAAATATAAAAAACACTCGAATTCAAAAAAATTACCCCCGAAAAAAAATACTTTCTCTAACATACATATGGGTAAGAGAAAGTAATAATAATGAATAATTTGTACTGAATGAAAATATAGAACAGGAAAATATAGAAGAAAATTTTGTGAATGCCGTAACATACTAATTTCATTTTGAAATAAAAAAGAAAATAGAACGCAGTGATCCCTTCGTTATCTCTCTTCGTCGAAAATTTTGCAATTGCTATGAAGCAAAGGTTTAAACGGAAAATGTAAAAGTTTAAAAGAAAAACGTGAAGTTTTGGAAAATTAGTGATGATTTTCCTCAAAAGAAAGCGCATCGGAACTTGGGATGTGATTAATCTGCTTATTTTCATTGAACAATTAATTAATTATCTGCCAAAACTTAATTACTATTGTTTTTTTATTCCATTATTCGTTACCTTTTGAAATTTCTTTTCAAAATCAGATATTTAATACGTTTTTTTTCAGTGCAGGAACGTTCGTCGGGAACAAAAATCAGCCGATTAATAAAATCACTTTGGCTCAAGACGAATGTGATTTTAATAAGCGGTGGGTACTGTACTTTTATTTACTAATTGCAGCTCGGATTTTGCTTCCAATAAATTGACATGCGCAAACCGAACCGGGTAATAACACTCTAAAATTTTTCACGTCTCTGTGGCACATTTGGCGGGTTGTCATCTTTGGGTACGAAAGATACATTTTTTTTCAGTGAGCCATTGCAACGTTGTTTGTGAATAATGGCTATTGGCGCGTAAAGTTTTTTTTTTTTTTTTTTTTTTTTTTTCTCGATCTCAAAATTTTGTTTACAAACAAAGGAAATCCATTAGTTTCATAACAATAAGTTGAGTCTTGATGTTGAAACGACCTAGCATGCACTAGTGTACTCCATTATACTTTTCTCCATTTTATTTTATTTTATATAAATAAATCGTACTCTGTGTATAATAGCATTTACGACAAATTCTAAACTACATTCATATCTGCATCAAAATTGTTCCATCAATTTTTAGTCCTTTTAAAAAAAAAAATACTGCTAGAGATAATTTAAGTCCTTATAACTTAAATTTAATAATAATTGTATAGAAATAAATGCTTTATAAATTTTAGATCCAAAGTACAGTCGGCAACAAAGTTATTCGAGCGCTAGCAAAAATTCCTGTATAAAAAAAGTATACTTAATAATGTTTTGTTAAATAAATCCTTGTCGAATCATGTTCTTAGACTGACTGAGAACGCATTTCGACAAGGATTTATTTAACAAAAGAGTATTATGTGTACTTTTTTTATACATGGATTTTTGATAGCGCTCGAATAATTTTGCTGCCGACTGTAGTTTTTCTTTTTCTGTTTATGCTTTTTTCAAACAAAACGCGATTCGTTACTATAACAAAAAGATTGGTATGTTTATGCTTGACGAAAGTATAATGACATCATCTTTATTCTTTTTTATAAGTAAAAAAGTAAATGAATTTGTTAACTGTTTTTCAATTCCTTAGTTCACGTTTCAGAATAGAAAACCTATCGCAATTTTATCGACGTTCGTTTTTATACCGAATGACGTACCAAACTTTATTGAAGTTTCGCAACGCTTAGAAATACCACACACGGAGGACACGCCACATCGGCGTAGGACCCTCTTATAGTTAATTAGCATAACCTTAACACTAACACCTTCTTATCACAAGCTGAAGACACATGCATCAACCGTTTCTTTATAGTTAAACGTCTGGAACAGGCTTACCATTTATTTTGAAATTGTAACTATAGATGTAAGGAAACGCCAGTGTTTTTTTTTTTTTTTTTAATGATACGGTTAATGCCGGAACTGACACGGGTTCAAGAACTTTTTGGGCATTTTCACGAGAACAAAATGGTACGGTTAAACTTCATACTAAATAACCTATATTTGGCTGAATTTGAGTGGAAATGGCGCACTAGATCTGCCCATTGGCGACGGTGTTATCTATATTCTTCCTATAAATACTCTGACTTTGATTGTAATATATTCCATGAAAAAATGTTCTTGGCTTCGACTTTCAGAACATTTTAAAATAAATTTTTAAATTTTTATAATCGTTTTTCTAAATGTTAACGGAAATTACATTTGTAGCTACTGACAGTCGGCAGCAAAATTATTCGAGCACTAGCAAAAGTTCCTGTGTAAAAAACGTACACTTAATACTGCTTTGGTAAATAAATCCTTGTCGAGTCATGCTCTTAGTCAGTCTAAGAACATGATTCGACAAGGATTTATTTAACAAAACAGTATTAAGTGTGCATTTTTTTATATAGGAATTATTGCTACCGCTCGAATAATTTTGCTGCCAATAGTAGTGTATGCGCATTATGTATTTCTGCATTTTATTAATTTTTATAAAATGCCATTTAATTCATAAGTTTTAAGGATAAAAAGAATTTAAAAAAAAGAAGATTGGAAAACTGCATTAAAACTTGGAATGCTAGACGTTTTTGGTAATAAATAAAGAATAATATTTAATGTATCTGATATTTCTAGTGTCTAGGAATTGTTACAAAAAATGTTTTCAATGCTATTATAAAAAATAGTGTTTTTGCTACTTCCATTCATTTTTTAAATACTTTACCATTCATATATCTTGTTTATTACATGAAAGAATGCTTTAATTAAGATGCTTAAAGTTTTTGACTGTTCACTTTCAGATATTTCAAAAAAAATTTTAACTCTTGTCTCTTTCAGACATTTTTTTTATTTTTATTTATTTATTTATTTTTAACTTTTATTTAATTTTGCTTTAATAAACTTTCTATGTCACTTTTGGCACTCAAATGGGGTACTATAAAATCATACTTTTTTTTTTTTTTTTTTTTTTTTACTTTATGCAAAGTAATATAAATCCCTTATCAACTCACAAATCTTAGAAAATAAATAAATATATGTTAAAGTTATAAGCCTATAAGGGGTTTTTCACAAAAAACAGCTTTTACAATGTGGTTGAAATAATTGGATTCGATCTTCAAATTAAATATACAGCGTGTGAAAAAACCCCTATAAAATTTCAACTCTGGAAAATACCTAAAATCTACTTCGTTCTTTTACCGACCATTTGCTTAATTTTTACGTTATTCAAATGAGCTTTTGACAAAAGTTGCTCAATATATTTAGTTTTAAACGTATGCAAAAAGAAAAAAAAAATCTATCTTTCTCGCAGTAAAATAATATTTACTAAAAATGCTCATATCTCAACGAATATTACACGTGTGAATTTTATGTTTCAGAATAATGTTTCTCTAATGTTTTGTCAATTTTTCAGCAAGTTTTGTAAAAATTTACGGAAATCCGTTGTAGTTATAAGCAAAAAACTTGTCAAAAAATTTAGTAATTAAAAAAAAAAAAAAAAAACTATATCTGCCTGAATAATTGCTCAATTCCCACACAAAAACATACACACATTGTACATAGTATGTGGAACAACGTATTAAAGTTACAAGTCATTCGTAGCTTTTTGTGATACAGGGTGTTCCAAAGTATTTTCGCTCTTCTTCAATTTGTGGTTGGTCCCCTAACTGCACTATGGACTAAATCGATAATGGTAAATAAGTGTTTTTAAATGTTCTTTGCTTGTATGAAGTTTCAGGACATTCCGTTTAGTATTTATATATATATATATATATATATATATATATAATCGAAAAAATGTAAAAAAAAAAAAATTCTGATAATTTGAACACCTACTGTATATCATACGAATTTACTAATACAGGGTAGAAGAAGTCTGTATTTTTAAAAACCACTTTTTTGATATTCTGTTACTTTATAATATTTTCTCTTTTTGAATAGGGCAAAATTAACATTCGCAAGTAGTGTTGTTAGAAAACACGGATTTTTGTCACCATGTAATATTGATTTTATAATTACAAGTAAGTCTAATCTCAAATAAGGTTTCTTGGTTCCTAAAGATCGATATTTTTATTTTTAAAACGATTGCTTTAATGTTTATAAAAGTATACAAAAAATTCCAAAGAAATCACAAAAGTGTGTAACATATGTAACATTTTTTTGTTTCAGTTATGATGGATAGCAAAAACTCTTCAAAAAATCAGTAAAGATTAGATTTCCTTCAAGTTAAGCCATTTTTCCTTCATAACTGCTTTTCTTTTCCTGCACTCGAGTTACTTCTGGAAAACAAAACAGAAACATAACAAAACCGAGGTACCTTTAAACCTAGCATGCCATTTGAACCAACTGTGGTTAGTGATTATACAATGCTTGCTATGTTTGGATTCTTTTATTTTTTATTATTTCTCTCTTGTTTTGTCATTCATGATATCCGTTTTACTAACAAAAGCTTTCTGTAGAAAAAATTTAGCTGACATTTGTGTGAGATTGTAAAATATGATAATATCTTTCTCAGGGTCAGAAAGTACCCATTAGCACCTTCATTGGTGGTCAGGTTCCAAGAGCTTTTTCACTGTTATTAAACTGGTGTACTTCACTTAGCTTCGTTGAAATAAGCGTTTAATGTTTTGTGTACTTTAATTTAACAAGAAAGAGGAGAGGAATCAAAGGTTAGAGTTCTAAAGTCAACTTTTGTGATCTGGATCCCAACGTATAATTATACTGTTATGAGGTTTAGTGTGGTAGAATGTTAGAGTTTACGTATAAATAAAATATTTTTTTTAATTTAAAATGATTAAAAATTAATAGAACTTTTCACTCGATAATATACAATTTTTAATTATACGAACGTCCGATATAGAATAACACTCCTATGCATAGAAATTAGCCCCAGCACCATTTTACTAAATTCTTATGTAAAATGACCTCCTGAATCCGAATATGACGCCCATTTTGCGCTATCACCTGTTTTTTGAGGATCCCCCCCCCCCCGTTTATATCACTTTTCGGTAATTTTATGGCTATAAATTTGATTTGTAAGGGGGGGAAGGAATATTTTAACTGTTAAATATCTTCTGAGGGTCCACAAAGGTGAAAGATTCTGAAACAGGAACATTTACAACAAGGGGAATATTTGAAGGGTGGAGAATTTACCATTGAAATTATGAATTACATTTATTATATTTAATCAATTACTATTATTATTTATTATACATTATATTCTTTTTGTTTTTAAGTGTTAAAATAATTATTTTCCATTCTCCAAATCAAATTCATGGCCATAAAATTACCGAACAGTGATAAAAATTCAGGCAGAAGGTGGCGATCCGAAAAAATGGTGGGTGATTGGGCAAAATGGGAGCCATATTCGGATTAAAAAGGTCATTTTACATAAAAATGAGCAAAAATGGTATCAGGGCTCATTTTTTTTTTTTTTGCAGCGCAGTGTAATTAAATGTCAAAATTTGGGCATACGTCAAACAATTTTTCATTAAAAACATCTAAAAAGTACAGTTACTATAATTTTTCTCACTAAGATGTCACAAAGTTTTCATTTATAGTATTGTTAGTCAAAGTATATTTAAGTTTTATCGTTTTCGTAGCCATAAAATTCATATTCACTTGGTTAGACGAACTTATATTCAATAATTCGACGATTTTTCCTGAGAATTCAATAATACGTCAGTGTCATTAAAAGCCATATTATTGAAAAGGCATATCATATATAAAATTATGCAGAATTCACTATAAACATGTTTATTTTATTTCTCTACTTATTGCTATGTTAAAAAAAATTACAAGGAAAACACATTATATGTATATATATATATATATATATATATATATATATATATATATAACACCGTGGGATGATGCTCAATGAAATTTTTCAACAATTGTCACAGTAATATTGTGATACGCTGATTGAATGGTTAATTTTAATGGATAAACTTCATCAATTGTATGTGTATTATTCTTAAAATATCAGTTTAAAAAATTAGAAATTAGATTTCAATATTAATATTTTCAAAGAATATTACTCACATTAGAGAGCAACATATATTCGTCTCCCTAAGCAAACATGTGAATAAATTTTAAAAGTAAAAATTTTGTTTTCGTTTTCATACGTAAAATTTATTTGCTAAATGCATTATACAAATGCACTTTTTTTTTTTTTTTTTTTTTTTTTTTTTAATGTTACAAAAGAATATAATTTTTTTCTTTAACTATTATGAACTATTACAATAGAGACTTTTATACTAATTTATCGTAAATCTTAATTTGGTTTTATTTTTCTAGTGCTGAATTAGTTGGATAAATTCATTGGTTTTAAACATACAGCCCGTTGCAAAAAGTATACTTATCCCAAAACAATTAAGGTACAGTCGGTAACAAAAGTGTCCGAACACTAGCAAAAATTCCTATGTAAAAAAAAATACACTTCATACGGTTCTGTTAAATACATCCTTATCGAATCATGTTCTTAGACTGGCTAAGAAGAGAATTCGACAAGGATTTATTTAACAAAACCGTATGAAGTGTACTTTTTTTGCATAGGAATTTTTGCTGGTGTTCGGACACTTTTGTTACCGACTGTAGAAGGAGGAAACTTGGCATGCAAATGTGACTGGGAGAATGATGCAAAAGATCGATCATGCAACATTATTCAGCATTGTGAAGACATGTAAGCCGCTATCATACGAAGTGTGATAAGAGAGTTATTAGCAGATTATACCTCATAAACAGGTTTTACATGAGGAAAACGGTCGAAAAATTCCTGTCTCATGCAATTTGCTGCACATATATTCTTCAATCACACATTTTCGACCGTGTGAATCACATACAATGGTTTTTAGCGTAAACCGTCCAATAGAGAATCGCAGTTCGAGATAATCCTCTATCTATTTTATTTAAACCTCCTTGCGGCGACATATCGCCAAATGTTGCGTCCGTTGTTTACATTTGTGGATTTCATATATGCTAAAAAATAACCCCAGATTGAGCTCAACAAAGTCGTTCGGTATCTTTGAAATGAAATATCTTATAGTTCAGAATACATGTTCTTCCGTCTGATAGCGCCTTAACAATTGAAAAAACAGCAACGATGGTACAATTTAAAAGCGTCGGTGCGTTCAGTGACAGGAATTTACAACTGAATTGATACGTTACCTGTATGACATTGACACATAAGATTCACTACGCAGTACCCGACGACGTTATGAGCGAACTATTGTCCGACGTTTAGAAGAGTCTCATTTTAATCCTGAAAGAGACCAATTATTCGAACAGGCAGATCGTCTAAGTACGTAATATTGTACTTGACTGAAGTTGAAGTAGTATTTGAACTCATTTAGCAGTTGCTACCTTTGAAGCGTGATCAACCATAGTGGAATATCGGAAGCTTCTTAATCCACTCATACCCAAATGATTACCTGCTTGTATCCACGCTGTGAGGGATTTTACAATCTATTGAAGAGCACATTATTTGTAATGTTGAACTTCAATACAAGGGATGGTAAAAATGTGTTAACAAAAATATTTCTTTCGATATTTTGATCATTTACTCATCTTCTTAAAACTTAAACACGTGCCGAGTTGCATAGTGGTGGCTCAATTCTTTGTTGGTGCATATAAATGTTACTCAATGCACATTATATTTTAATAAAAAATTGAAAAATTTGTTTTAAAAATGCGAACGTTCATGCTTAAATTTTCTCATAAATCTGAAAATCGTAAAACATTTAAAGCCATCAAATTGTATTTCATATTCCTGTATCAAGTGAATATCCGCAACCGTTATCTTCCATAAGTTACGAGACAGCCATGCTACAAAGGTATGTCCAGTTAGAATATAAAATTATACGAAAATTTTAGTAATATATCCATCAACTCAACTCAACATATAAGATGTTTCGAGCATAAGTATGTTTAATTAACATACTTATGCTCGAGCATAAGTATGTTAATTAAACATAATATACTTATGCCCTATACAGAGTATGTTCAATTAACCAATAATATAGTATGGTTAACTATACTGTGTTAGTTAACTATACTATGTTTAATTAACCTTAGTGTAGTTAATTAAACTATAACAGGTAGTCATAGTTTGTTTATACCAGTAAGGATAATCGAATACTTACTTGTAGTAAGAATTTGACTACTACAGTCAAATACTTACTTGACTGTAAAGCAGTCAAGTAAGTATGTTTAATTAAACTTGTCGTATTTGCTTTTTTTTTTTTTTTTTTTTTTTTTTTTTATTTTCTGGTATTATCTGCATAATTTTTTTGATGTATAATTTAATTTATTTTTATTTTTATTTATTTATTTATTTACTTATTTGTTTGTTTGTTTGTTTTTTTGCTAGGGTCATGCACTTTATTTTAACTTTTTGCTAAAAATATTTTACATAAAAAAGTATTAGTTAGCTTGTTTGTCAAACTTTACACTTCTCTTATGGGTTTTTAACTAATAATTAGTTCAAAAACATCTTATAATATCTATTTTTTTTCCTACCGAATCTTTCTTTATCAGCAGAATGAACGTCCATAACCTCATATTAATTGCAGGTGTAAAATTATAAACTTGATTGTTATTTAAGTTAATTCTAATTTTCCTCAACGGGAAAGACCAAGCATGTATTGTTCGTTACAAATAATTTTTATGAATATAATATGAATAATTTTATGATATTTCCCATGAAATTTCTAACCGTCAGTTTGGCATCTCTTGCTCACCAGTTGCGTTTTAAATTAAAACATATGAATGTACGTAATGATTTAAAAAAAAAAAAAAATGCTGATCTTGGTTTAATTGTGGCAATATGTCTTAAAGTGAAAAAAATTGCGTCGCCAAGATCGATATTCAATCTCTAAGCATCTGACTGGTTTGAGAAGACATAAGGTTGTTTTGATCCCGCTTTTCTTTTATCTCCCCCTGCACTCTTAATATTATTTTTATGAACTTTTAAGTACTTTGTATCTTCAGTTATAGATTAAATGATCCTAAAAAATGTTCATCTGTTTGAAATCTTTAAAAAGAAAAAAAAAAAAAAATCAGAAAATGATATTGCTTTTTTCTACTTTTTTCATCGACGTTTTCTCTAAAAATGACTTTTTTTTTTTTTTAATCAATTTTACAGCTATACCAATTAGATTAAATAAGAAAAAGATTTCATCAAGGGGTTGTTACACGAAAATTCAAACAAAATCAATATTTAAAGTTAGATTCATAAAAATTATACCATAACACTTTTATGTTATTATTTTGATTTAAGATAAATTAGACTTAAATGAAAGTATATTTCCTAAAATGAAAAAAGTGCGTTATCTGTTAACTTGCCTCCTCTTAAGTGCTATGTTATTGATAATAATTTTTCACTTTATATTACATGTTTACAGTTATAACTAATATCTGTCTTTAGTAATTAATTTTCAATCAAGAAATGGAATGCTTTAATTTAATAGTAACAAATTTTCTTTTTTCATGTGGAAAAATAAATTCCGAACAATATCACTTCTAAATCTCTAGTTTGAAAATAATAATAATAATAATTTCTAAAATAAAGTCTTTCAGTTGTTCTTCGTGTAATTCAGTATTATAACATATAATTTTAAAAATTTTAGTTTTATTATTAAAGCTAAATATTAGAAAAGATGATGAAATTTTCTACTGAGATGTTCTTCAACTCTCAAGATATACATTGACATGTAATGTTTCAATTAATTTCTTGAATATATAAGTTATAGAAACATCAACAGGAGGCGAGAGGTTATGCTGTCGATAATAAATAAATTAGAATAAGTAGAATAAGAAAAGTGCAAAATTTACTTCTATTCTCAGTTATATATGCAGAAATGACGCTGTGTTTTTCTTCTGTGTATAGCTGCAAAATTTTAACAAAGTTATGTTTTAGGAAGATTGTTACGTACTGTACTCAGGAAATTGTCATCAATGAAGCAATCAATTACAATGAGAGATTCATCACATTGAATTGCAGGGGTAAACGTAGATCTATTGTAAATGTTTTATTAATAATAAATGCAAATTTGATATATTTCCTTGTAAGTCAAATTTTGTGAATATATTTTTAGTCTTTGGCTCCTGTTTCAAACATAGTTCACTTTCGTCATCTCGTTTCTAATATTTCTAGAAATTAAATGCGCATTATAGAAGAAATAAGTTCTTAGAAAAAAAAATAGTTGCGAAATATTGTAAATATAATTTTACAATCATATGGGTTCTTTAAATGTGAAAATTAAAACTGGGAGTTTTCATGCACTATAAGATTCATAAATTAAAAAATATGTACACTGTGGGACAAGAAAAAAAAATCTGCAATTCGGTATTTTCTTTGTCTCTCTGTAACTGTCATTTTTGTGATGTAAAAAGCAAATTTTTGAATTGTTTTTTTAGTACGAGATACTCCCCGTAAAAATTAGTATTTAGCCAAGCATTTGAAACAAAAAACAGTTGTTAGGGAAGTTGCTATTTTGAAACGTATTTTTAAAGTGGCAAGGATAAGGAAATTAACGAGACCACTAAAAGTGTTAATTTTAGAAGGAAAAGCAAAACGTGTTTTAATGCGCGAAATAGCAAAATAATAAAATGTTAGCGAATTATTGGTGAGATGTTTTTCTACCAAGACATAAAATTTTTTGGCTATTTAATCTCGAAATTTGACTTTAGGCGGCCACATAACTCATCCAAGTGAGATGACCGCAAGTTAAAAAGGAACTGTTTAAAATATCGATTTGTATTATATTGACAACTTGGAAAAGAGACAAGATTTTAAAATGTGTTTAGCAAAATAATTTCTTCAAAAACAGTGCAGCAACAATCAAACAAAGCAGGTTAAAAACAAGAAAATCTGCAAAAAAGCCATCATTAATGAAAATAATTTAAAAAAATAATGATTCAGTTGACCAAAAACTTAATATTAGCAATTGAGTATTGCGCTGAACTGGTTTTCTCTGATAAGTCAGGTTTAATTTATTTCAAGCTCGCGGAAACAACTTAGCAGAACGACAAAAATATGATCGACTTAATGAAAATTGCACTTTTAAAATAGTGACAAAGTCTCCGCACATATGGTACAGAGCTGCATAACTTTACAAAATTTCGGGCAAATTTCCATGCTCTTAATTCGAAATAAAACAAGGCCAGTATAAAAGTGGTGCCTGACCGACTATTTTGGGAGTATCTCAAACTTTTCCCAATCAGTATTTCAAGACGATAATATAGCTTGCTACACGGTGTTTTTGGTACATTTATAGAATTCAAATTGTTAAAATTAGCACTTAAAGTTAATCCTACAAAGAATATCGTAGAATTTCTTCTTTACCAACCTGGAAATAGTCCTAATTTCAATCCGCTAGAAAATGTTCAGTCTATAAAAGGAGGAGGCGGAGGGAAGGGGGGGGGGAGGGTTCTTAATGGGCAGCCCACAACTTTGCAAGAACTAGAAAAAGTTATTTATGATATTTGGTATAATGAAATTTCTGAGGTTTATATTAAAAAGTGTTTTATATTCTAAGCCACTGCGCATTAAAGCAGTAATTCCATATAAGGTACAATTACTCGATGCAAAATACATATTTTTATTAAGTAATCTTTTAAATCTAAGAAATAAATAGTTTTTTTTTTTTTTTTTTCGTCATATACTAAAATTAAATATGTATATTTCATATAATATATCATAAGGGAATACAAAGTATATGTTTATTATATTACGATTAAGAAGTGGGTTTTATGTAGATTTTTATTAAGTACTTCGTAGAGTAAAATAAAGCGAATTTCTAAATCCAAAATTCAAACAAGTATCATTTTACCTCTTTGGTATTATGCAAACATGACTGTTTTATTTGTTTCAAATTTCAGTCATTAATTTTTAAATTATTACAAATAAAAAACAAATTAGAAGTCTTTTTTTTTTTTTGTCCCACAATGTATATATAAACGCGGTATAGAGCATTTTATCAAAAAGTAAATATTTTAGAGCAAAATGTGATTCAAATCGAATGTGAACGCGAATTATGTATTTTTATTTTCTTAGAAGAAATGACCACAAGCTCAAAATGGACTGTAAAGAGACAGAGCGCATAGATAGGATCAAAGTAAAATTATTATACACGAAACCGAATGTGGAAAGGTCAAAAGTAGAGGTCTGCACGGGCCGGGCCGGGCTCGGGCTCAGTTTTTTTGTATATGCTCGGCTGGGCCGGGCCTCAATGAAGTTTTCTCCGGGCCGTGTCGGGCCGAATTTTTTTCTGGTTTCCTCCTTAATCTACGAAAAAGGGAAATGATAAATATATTTTTTCAGTCATTTATTTTACATAATTTTACAGGCTGGTATGTCACGTAAAGTTCTATTTTGTTAAAAAATGTCTGTAACTTCAATTTAATTGTCTATCAGTCTGTCTGTTGGAAAACTGATTTTTCGAAAATATTTTTAGCATGCTTCGAAATTAATATATTTTATTTAAAGTAATGTTAGATGGTTTCCTATTCAAAATAGTATGCATGTCACTACCAGTTTGAGTACATGTACATAACAAAATAAATTAGATACGTTGCTGTGTATAAGGCTTTGTTTCCTATGATCTGTTGAGTTTAGGTGGTATGAAGGCTATAAAAATCCTTCCGTTGTAACTTTTTCTCTAAGGCTCCTTTTTCTTTTCTCCAGTGAATGAAAGTAGCATCATTCTTATTATGGTCATAAACAACTTTTCTTGTCAATAAGGTTGGATTAACATTAACGTTTTGTTTACCAGATCACATGAAAGATTCGGATACATTACGGTATATAAGAGGAAAGTGCATTTTTTATAGTATTAACCATTTTAAATACCTTCCTGTATTATTTGATGAATGCTAATATTTTCGATTTGACTTTCTGTTTGTCTTTGTGCCTTGTCGAATTTCTGTTTATATATAATTAACTTGTAAAAGTTCAGCAGTTTTGTTAAGGAACGTACTATTGTTTGGTTATATAAAACCGCTGCAAAACACGTACTAAAAATCTTTTTCATAAAAAGACATGCATTTTTTTT
The DNA here is from genome assembly GCA_963930645.1 of Salticus scenicus. Classification (NCBI taxonomy): domain Eukaryota; kingdom Metazoa; phylum Arthropoda; class Arachnida; order Araneae; family Salticidae; genus Salticus; species Salticus scenicus. The sequence goes on along the minus strand of OZ005651.1, from coordinate 250,621,920 downwards.
TTTTTTTTTTTTTTTTTTTTTTTTTTTTTGTTATCTTACATATTATTGAATCGGGCCTGGTCGGGCCATACACGGTTTTAAAATGATCGGGCCGGGCCGGGCCCGGGCCGAATTTTTTGACTACATACCGGGCCGGGCCGGGTAAGCAAAGCTTCCGTACGGGCCGGGCCCGGGCCTCAAAATTTCGGCCCGTGCAGACCTCTAGTCAAAAGCTCTCCCAGCTCCCTCCCAAAAAAACACAATAAAAGACGTGTTGCCTCAATGGAAGCCGAGACCAAGCATAATAATTGTTATTTAAAACAAGCTGGTTGAAATCATCCATCTTTTATTTCCTAGAATAATCACACGGTTGTGTTTTTACGTATTTACAATACATATTATTCTATATAAGTCCAATAACGTTGACACTCTACGATTTAACTTTCTTTAAATGTCATTATCAATGAGAAGTTTTGCAGTCCTTCAATAAATTTTGTGTTCAAATAAACGTTGCATTCGTCGTTATCTTAATGGAAATCAAATTTATCACAAGATGTAAGTTTTACAGATCTTGTTTTTACATTTAACATTTTAAATTATTTTCCTTCATAAAATTCTGACAGAAATTTTTATTAGTAAACCGAATTATTATTTACATGAAGAGACAATACGAATTCGTATTTATTCTTTCTTGAATAATATAAGTATATATTTGGTACAAGAATAATCAGCTTCTATTTTTTTTCCTTTTGTTCACACATGTAAAAGAAATAGATTTGCACTCATAGCGCCTTAAACTAACGAAGTAAAAACATTTCAAATTCATCTTTTTTTTTTTTTTTTTTTTTTTTTTTTTTTTTGTAAGCTAGTTTTTAAATATTTCATATAAAACTATATTTTAGTTAAATGGCACGATTAGCATATAAAAATAACATCTTAGAAATATTAAAAGTTTTTAAGCGTTTCAAAATAGTACCTTCCATCCTCAGATATGAGACAGTCTGTCACTTGGAGATTAAATGTTTAAAAAAAAGGACTATAAATCCATTTCACCTTTCCAGGTATAGTGCTTTTCATTACAGCACGTAACCTAGTTTTTCGATGAATATCCTGGTAAGAGCCTAAAAGAATCTGGTAAGATCTGCGAATATTACTATTTTGTTAGAAATTTTGATTGCGTTTAAAACAATAGACTGAAGCATGGATAACTGGTTATTTTTCCTCCAGTAACATTATTAAATATATATATATATATATATATATATATTCCTTCTGTAATTTTATTTAATTTGACCAGTTAGCTATGAAAATTGGTTTGCGGTATGTAATTAAATATTTTAAATTTTTACTAAATTACAAACAAGAATGACAGCAATAATAATAATAATAATAATGAATAAATAAAGTAGCTTTAACGTGTATGATATAACTTTACTATTAATTATTATACATAACAACTTTTTAGAAAAAATTATAAAAATATTTTAAGTATGCATCTTTTGAATGAATGGGAAAATTGAAGTTGACAAATGATGATGTATTGGTAGGTTGTTAGTAAAACTAAAACAAAAATATGACATCCATCCATTGAATCAATCAATAATAATTATACTTGTAATTTAAAATAGATTGATTTTAAATGATAGTTTTAAATAAAAATTAGCAATACTAATTACTTTGTTTTTTGTTTAAATAATGATTTTTACGACCGCTATATTTTTTGAATGAAATCAACGCCATCTAACGAAAGTTGACTTGATAATAGGTTTAGTGATGTAAATGCAAATAATAATAATATAAATATATAAATAACGTAAACTTAAAATGAGAGCTTTTCTAAAAAGATTAAAAAGAAGGGAAAAGTTCACCTTTAAAGAAAAAAATTCAAATCGGAGCTTATTTGTATTATTATACAACTTTCTCAAATTAAGGATGAATTCTGTCAATTTTTTTTTTTATTTTGACCGATGAAGAATAGTGAACATAGGATTGCTAGTTGGCGTAATCTTGTGTTGGATTTTTGTGGATTTTGGCTCTTTAATATATTTATTTTTATAAGTATCCTGATTACAGCTTCAAAGATAATGTCTGTTTTGCAAAAAATATTATGCGGGAAACCAATCAATATTTCACAATTGTTGATCATGGATTCACTAGTGCATATTTATTATAATGATAGTGATAATAATGATAATAGTAATATCTGTTTGAATTACATAGTTACAGAAACCTATAGGAATCTTTAAAAAATCTTGATTTCCAATCCTGCTAGCTTAGTCACATCCTTTTAATATAATTTTTTAATTAAAGAACAAAAAAGCGAAATATGTTTCTTATTGGAAAATTCGCCCTTTTATTTACCGTAAAAAAATGAAAAAAAAAAAAAAAAAAAAAAAAATGAAAAGAAAAAAACTATGTAAATTATAGTGTCCTATATAGGACGCCCGCTACTTTTAATATTACCTTCAATTATCATAAAATACTACAATAATTTATAATTTCTTTTTTGCGTTATATAACGCAAAAATATTATAATAAACTAAATCGTAAAAATCCGTCTCTTTATAAACGTCAAGAAATATTTTTTATGCTCATTAAGGGAAAAAAAAAAAAAAAAAACATTATAAATAATGTAGAGCTATGATGACAGAACTGTGACAGAACTATGATGTCTGTCCCAATATTACAAATGCTCAAATAATATCGATCATACTTCATATTACCCCCCTTCATGGAATATATGAATGATAAATAATGCTAAAAACGGCTTCATTTTTTTCATAAATTTTCATTCGCACTTCTTAAATCATGACTCCATAATGCCAAATCAGAATATGAAATTGTCTTCGAGGTCATTTTAGGGAACATTAAAAAATAGAGTTGAAGAAATGAGTTTTCAACTGTAAAAATCCTACCAATTAATGAACAAAATTCGGATTTTTTTTTCTTTTTCCAACACTAGGGGTTTCTGCCCCCTGATCGCTCCGCTCAATAACCCCCGAAGAAGGCTTCGCGTTCCCACGACTCACTTCACTTATTAACTATGGCGCTTTGCCCGTCTATTCGCTTCTTTACCCTTCACTGGATAGGAAAATTAATACTGCATAAAAAAAATAAAAAGGAAATACCCATATTTAATGTGTATATAATATTTAATACCATTTTTTTTTTTTTTTTTTTTTTTTTTTAATGAAGTAATATGCTAAAATCAGTAATGTTTTTGCAGAAAAGAAAGAAATTCGTAATATCTAGACCATTTTGTGTTACAGATACAGTATATGAACCTCTTGGCGACAATTAAGTTTTTGTCACTATTTGGCGATGGATGTTTTGGTAGAATTGCTTGCTAAAAAAATAAATAAATAAAAATAATTTTCTTTTTCATTCAAAAAGAAAAAAGATTTTGATGAAATTTTGGCAAAAGCAGAATTTAGTTTAGTATGGAGGACTATTAGTTTTTTTTTTTTTTTTTTTTTTTTTGTCAAATTGTAACATCGCTTTCAAATTATTCAATTATATTTTCGGTCAATTTTCGATTTCGATGTATGTCCAACCATCGTAAAACTGGCGACAACGTTTTATCCGTAGATTGAGACTAATAGTCCTCCGCACTTAAAAAAAAAAAAAAAAAAAAAAAAAAAAAGAAGAACGTTTTAATCAAATTAGACTAAACTTTTCAAAAAATTATAATCTATTTTTTATAATGCCCGTACTTTTTACTGTTGAGTTTTTTTAGTTAATTTATGACAGTATATAATCGGTATTTTTCCATTTTGCCCGCGAGGCGATAAAATTGCCAAGAATGATATAACAGTCGATAATCATTAAGCACCTAGGAAAGAATAATTGTTTCAAAACACTTCGGGAACAACTATAGTAGTATCTCCCTACAACTGGATTTGGCGATCTGTTTTTGGCGATTATGGTTAAATCATAAAAGATAAAATCATAAATCACAAAATCACAAATCTAAAATAAACACCATGCAGGCTGCCATATTTTGCAAAGAATCCAGAACGACATCGTTATCGTTCAAAACGGCGCCAAAGAAAAATCGCCAAATCCAGTTGTGGGGAGATACTATAGTTATACCACACTTCGAATAACAATAAGAAAAAAATTAAAGAGACATGACCGTTTACTTATTTCATTTTATATTTTTAAGAATTAAATTTTCTGAAGTTTTGCTTAAAGCTAGCTTTTAAAAGCGTTGCCCCATAAAAAATATAACATTTACTTTGTCAAATCCTTATTAACGCATATAAATAAACTTTAAATTTGGAAAAAAAATCTAAGTTACAAATTTACTTTTAATCCATGAGATTAGTGCCGGCGAAATGAAAAGTACCTTCTCTCCTATCTACTTCATACATTAACGAAGAAAAAAATCTGCTCGATTCATTAAAGGAATTTTAGGAGATGAATTTTTTTCTTGCTATAATTAGAAATATGAAACGTATCATGAAAATGTCTAATTCTGTCATGTTAAAAAAGTTACCAATGCTAAATAAGAAGATTTTTTCATTTATAATTCAGTTTGAATTTAAATCTAAATGTTTTTTGTATGCCAAAATATATCCGAAGTATTTTAAAATATGTTTTTAAATGAAAAAGACAAAGGAGATTCTTTGGAAAAAGATGCACTTAGAAATATTTTTTTTAACAGCAGCATTGACATTGATTTTATTATTTTTTAAACCATGGATCACATTTTAATTTTCCCCGTGGAAAATGATGTCATGACAGAAGAACAACGTCAAAAGAGAAACTTTTTCTACGGTGGTAAATAGAGTACCTTGATAAGCTCGACGTTTTCAGTTAATAACTTCGATAATTAAGATGATACAGATTTCTAATTACCTGAAATGCCTTCCTTGAAGCATACGGAACACATTGATACCTCTCATGATGCAGAGCACTTTGCCCTCCGCGAGGAGATGCTGTCGCAGACAAAAAAAAAAAAAAAAAAAAAAAAAAAAAAATGTCGTCAGCGACAGTTACTCTTTTTTAATATATAGAGATGACATCATTTTCACAAGCAAAGGTATTCCTTCTTCCTAAGATTGATTCCGAGTGTTGATGATAGATATAAATTGTTCAGAGAATTATAAAATAAAAAATAACAATAAAAATACTGATTATAATTTTAGAGGAATTGAATAAATAGCCAGTAAGTTTACCAATATAAATATAATATGCTTATTTTATGTAAAAGAATATATGTCTTAATTTTAAATGACGTTATTTTTAAAGGATTATTTTTAAAGGATTTTAAAAATGGCAAAGCCTTTCTTAAATAACAAACACTGAAATTAGTAATATTTGTTTTTATTATGTTTTTATTGCCAATTATATTAATGAAAATTTATAACATTTTCTCTTATTTTTTTCAGTGTAGTGAAATAGTTCAGTTAATAACAATTGGATTGGTGACAAAATCGTCGCAAATATGCATTACTTATTTACTAGATACGAAACATCAAAATATAAAGGGTTTTCATTTAAAAAAGAGAATCATTAAAATTAATTCCTTGGAATCCCTAATGAGCATTACAAAGTTCTTCCATCAAAGTGCACCATTTCTTGCATAAGTTTACCTGGAATAATTCTTGCAGAAACTACTGTATGTTATATAAAAAATGAACTACTTAAGAAAAACATTAATCATCATTACAGAAATAATCTTCTGTATTTTAATACAGACCGCAATTCAACATTAAATATACAATGTTATATAAAATGACATTTATTCCTTTTCCAAAAGAAATAAAATTGTTAGCTGTCCATGCGAAATTTACGCTTTATATTCAATTTAAATATTCAGTCACACAGAAAACCTATTCCAGATTTAAAATATAACAAATACGGAATTCTGAAAACTCTTTTAAATCGTGGAATATGAAAGTAATAAATTTCGACAAATTGAGAAACTAAAAATATGAATTAAACTTTCTTTAACAGATGGCGCTGAATTTTACTGTGCCCCAAGCTACGTAAGAAACAATTCAAAAATGGAAATTCATAACATTTGGCATACCTATTGTAACAATTTTACCAAACACGCCCCCATGTTTTCACTATAGTCTCATTTAAATTTCTGCAATGTTTACGCTTTACTACTTTCCGAATATTAGTCTCAAATTCGCCTAGAGCTAATGTAAGCACTGAATACAAAAAAAATACCTGTCTACGAATTTAAGGAAAGTAATAAAAATATAAAAAAGATAAAAGGAATGAATGGTACATCTATGCATGAATTCGGAAAAGATTTGTATTTTAAGGGGAAAATTATGTTTATTTCAATGTTTTTACACTCTTCTTTATTTTATTTATTTATTTATTTTTTTTCAAGTTTGTTGCGCTCTCCTACAGTATCTGAAAGACTTTGGAATACAGATAACTAATTCAAGCCCTAGCTTCCTTATTATACTACGAAAGAATTCTTAAAATATTGAATTTGGAGTTTTTTTCTAACTCAGAAATATGCAAATTGCTCATTTCCGTGCAGTGTATAAAACATTTGCGTGATAATTTTTTTTTTTTCACATTTGCTCTAAAACAATTTAAAATGGGCTTTAAAAAAAATAAATAATAATAATAGAGAAAACTAAATATTTATAAAAAAAAAAAAAAAACTTCAAATGCTTAACTAACAGACGAGATTTTTAATTTTTTATCGACAAAATATTTATTTTCGTACATTTTTTTTTCTTTTAATTTTTGTCTTACAATATAAAACAGATGTGTTTGTGTTCCGTATTTTATTTTTATTTTTATTTTTATTCTTTTTTTTTTTTTTTTTTTTTCAAAGAGTAATTGCAAATTGTATTTTTCGCAATAGTTGGTTAATGAAAATTACTAGAAAGCATTAAAATTATTGCTGTTAAAAATTGTGACTGAACGCAAACTGGTTAGTCTGGAATGCAAATACCCCTCATACAACCATCCTTTGTGAATTCCTTTAATATTTTTAGATTAAAATCATAAAAACAATAAGACAAAGACTTAAAAATGAAAAAAAAAATTCATTCCGGAGATCTAACCTATCATTCTTTAAAAAAAAAAAAAAAAAAAAAAAAAAAAAGTGATTTTATAAATAAACCCAGAATATCAATCAAACATTGTCGTTTCTATATACAATACACCCTCTATTTCCCGACACTTCACCTCTACGGCCTTGTCAGTAATACGGCATTTATTTCAGGCAGCTATCAAACGCGTAGCTCGATATCTTCCAGCGTGAATTAGAGACAAGTAAGTTTATCTTTTTTCTTTAATGTAATTTCAGTTTATATTAACACTTCCATTACGTGTATGTACTAAAGTATGTATAATTCAATATTGGATACATATATGAATAAAATAAAATATAGCTTCTGCCGTTCAGCTGCGTCATTATTAGTGATTTCCAGTAATCCTGCAGTGCCTAGCTCCCATATCTGCCGAATTACCGAGGTACTGTATAATTTTTTCAAGAACTTTTAAATTAGAACTTTGCATTTTACATACTGATATTTTTTTTAACTATCTTTTCTTAAAGCGTACAGCATAAAAGCATTAAAGTTCTACAGCATTTGCTGATAAATAAAAACAATGTATGTAGTATTTGTTTCTACACATTTTAGACATTTCCAATAAAAATAAAGAGTTTTTCTTCATTTATGTAGTACATTGCATGATGTCGGTTTGTTGCACTGAGAAAATTTTTTATGACTGACATCTAGAACCTAAATTCTGTCTCTTTTAAATATAGTTCCATGTCATCCTTATAAATTCTAGGTCTCTTTGCTAACGACTTCTAAATATCCCTATTAGAATTCTTGACAATTTTCCTATTTCATCGTGGTCAAACATATTTAAAAATCTCTGCAAATAAATGCGAACTTGAGAGAGTTTTAGTAACCATAATCTTGGTTTATGACCAAATTTTAGAAAATCAAGTGAGAATTTCTCACAAAACAAAGAATTCGTAATCTCCTTAATATTCACAGTAATGTTTCGCCATCTAGAAAAGTATAGACTAGAAAATCTCGACCATTTCGTGTATCCAGGTTATTTTTTTACCTTATTCGTATAGCTTGTAAACCTGTATTTCTACGTTAGAGTTTCAGATAATGACTATTTATTCATTCTAGATTGAGGCGGTGTATTCTTTTCTCAGTGCGGGGTTGTATGATTTTTTTTTTTTTTTTTTTAATGTTAAAACCGAGTTTGTATATTTTATTTTCATGCATCGCAAATTCTAAATAACATTCTTTAATTATATTTATAGACGAACAAAACATTCTAATAATTTTATGCAATGGATATTAAATCTAATTTTGGATAATTCATTAAATCATTTTACACTTGCATGACAGAAAGTATGTGTCATAGTTCCATCAACAACAAACCATTAAAAAAAAAAAAAAAAAAAAAAAAAAAAATTACATAATCAAAGTACTTATGTCACTTATTGTGTTCAAAGGAATTATAAAAAGGCATTAAAACTTGAAGTACTAGAAAATTAATAAAAAATAAAACATTTGAAAATACTGTGATATATTAACGATACTATCTTTATTTTATATGATGTCGCAAAACATAATTCTATATAAAACTCATTTTATAGTATTATAGCTATAAGTCGGTTAGCGAAATTTTATTTTATCTTAACAAAATACATACTTGCCAACATCCTAATTATGAACCGGAATATTTTTAGTACATGCCCCTTTTTTCCACACCAGTATATTTTTAGAGTAATTTGCTCCAAATTTAATTACGATTAAATAAGAAGAAAAATACTCTGAAAATGGACTGGTGTGGTAAAAGGGGAATGCACTAAAAATCTTCCGGTTCATAATTAGGATGTTGGCAAGTATGACAATACTATCGACTGTTCGGGTAGGTTTATAAATTTGAATTCAAGTTGTTTTATGTTGCGCTGGGATTCGAGAATAATTTCAGATGACTCAGTTTACCTATTTCAAAGCGACAATTTTAATTGTTTTACTCAATATAAATAATAATTTGATGTTAAAGATATGGTTATAGACCCCCCCCCTCCCGTATAATTGCACTAAAAATGGCTTGGCTTTTATACTGAGTGGTTATAATTGAACTTTTCCTATAAGCAGCATCCTACAGCGCAAACGGGTGAACGGAATGCAACAAAATTTGGTATACAGACTATACACGAGATGCGCTCACGGAAATTAAAAAAAAAAAAAAAAGCCTTTTCAAAAAAAAAAAAAAAACATTAATTTTAACACAATAAACGACCAAAACGGAATACAGGAACAATATCAGCATTTATTGACTAGTTTCTGATCACCTTGAAAAAGTGTGGTGTATCGTGGAAGTGTTGCAAAGTTGAATGAGTTCAAGAACTCCATAACGCTTCGTGTGCGAATCATTACAACTGATCAGTTACGATCTGCTGTTGAACACACTGTCCATCGACTTGAAGTTTTGCAGGTGAATGAGGGTGGTCAAATGGAACACCTTTCCCTGCGTCGCCCTGGACACGATTAACAACTGCTCCTCTTGTGCAATTCTGTCCTATTCTGTTCTTGTTTCTGCAAACTGAACTGTTTTTTTTTTTTTTTTTTCTTTCCTAAAACAGCGTAATGTTATTTTTTTCTTTACCTCTACTTAATGTGGTTCGATAAACTAGTCAATAAATGTTAATATTGTTTCTGTATTCCGTTTTGGTCGTTTATTGTATTAAATTTAATATTCTTCCGGAAGAGGCGCCTTACGATGGACAATTTGGAACTTTTTTTTTTCCGAAATTCCATGAGAGCATCTCGTGTATAGTCTATATACCAAATTTCGTTGCATTCTGCTCACCCGTTTTCGATGAAGGATGCTGTTTATAGGAGAAGTTTAATTATAACCACCCTATATATATATATATATATACACACGTATGTATGTGTGTATGGAGGATGCTTTCTTTCACATCTCAATTGATAACGTTGCATCTGGTGATGGTTGGATCAGGTGGAAAGCGATCAATCTTCCAGTGGATACAGTAGAATTAGGTGTTACATCTTTGCCAACGGCGTGCAGATCGATTTAATTTCAGCGCAGAGAGCGCAGAATAATGGTGTAGAGCCCATGGTTTGTTCGTATGCAATTTTCCTAACATAGGTTGTGCACGAGAATGTGCCCACCATTTACCTCCATACCTCAATAAAACAGATGTAATAAACACTGCAAAAGGAAATGTCGACCAGCGCTATAAGGAATAATTGTACCATAGTCTCTTTTTATGTATATTCAGTTATGTCCTGTGAAGTCTGAATTAAATATGGAGTCAAATATAATCACTATTCTTTATTTGTGAACCATATCCTAGACGCAAACACTATATGTATATATATATATAAATTTTCTAATAAAAGAATAAATTAAATATATATATATATATATATATATATATATATATATATATATATATATACGGATCTATATGGCAAAAATAATGATTTTAGATTAAAAGCTAACATATGCACATTGTAAATCCTATTTTCATTTATCTGTTTTTAGAAAAATAATTCTCAATCATCTATTCAGAATGAAAAAATTGTGTTCATCAATGTTTAAAAATAAAAATATCAACGAAATTGTTTATGATACAACACATTCTGGCTTTATTGATAAATCTTTTTATGCATTGATTTATCGGCATGTTTATAGTCTTTGTTTACAGAAAAAAATCTGGAGTGACTCCACTCGACTTTCCGAACATTGAGTAACTAACTGTTTTGTAGATAAAATAAAGAAAGAGGTGTTGCTAAACAAACAAAAAAGAGAAAACCATAACAGAGTGTTTGAGTATTTTTTTCCATATATCACACGAGGTTTTATTTAACGCTACTGAACATTGAGCCCTTAGATCATAAGGATAAAGAATTTTTCGTTGTGTCCCTGTAAAAATCTATAAATGCTAGATTCACCAAAATGCTTATAGTTAGTGCAACAGTGATTTATAATATTCATACAAATTTTCAGCTCAATTGAATAAGGCGTTTAGATGCTATAGCTGGTCTCATAGGCCATAAAGATAAAGAATTTTTCTTTGTGTCCCTGTAAAAAAACTGTAAGTGCTAGATTCACTAAAATCTATACAGTTGGTTCAAATGTGACCTATAACATGTGTACAAATTCTTTGCTGAGATTAATAAGGCGTTTAGACGCTATTGCACTTTTAAAAATTTGGCAAAGAATTTTTCTTTGTGTCCCTGTAAAAAAACTATAAGTGCTAGATTCTCCAAAATCTATACAGATTGAGTATCTGTGACCTATAATATGTGTATAAAGTTTTTGCTCAATTGAATAAGGCGTTTAGATGCTATCGCACTTCTAAGATTTTGGTCCCTTGGCCATAATGATAAAGAATTTTTCTTTGTGACCCTGTAAAAAAACTATAAGTGCTACATTCACCAAAATCTATAGGGTTCGTACTATGATGACTTACAATATACGTACCAACTTTCAGCTTATTCGAACAAAGCGTTTAGACGCTAGCGTGTTCACTCACAGACATACACACATACATACACACATACATACACACACACACACATACATACATCATCGTAAAAATAGTGAAAACGGACTCGTTGGACCTCGAAACGTACAGAAACATCAAAATCTCGAATTCGGATTTTTGACATGATTACAATACTTTCCTCACTATAGTGTTCGGAAAGTAAAAATATATACATAGAAAATAATATTTAAAAGTAATAAATATTAAATAAAATGAAAAAGTGAAGGTGTTTGATTAAGAAGTTGGGCTGGTGTTACTTGGCTTGATGTACTGGGTGAGTTGTTGAACGTAATAATAATAATAATAATAATAATAATAATAATAATAGATCACTGCATTTTAATTTACAATATTAAATTTTTACCCTATGTATTTTATATCATAACTTTATTTGAATTGAACTCTATTATAACAATTTTAATACCATTATTAACACCAAACTTTGCACAGGAAAAAACAATATAATATCGCATGAAATACAGAAAAAAAAAAAAAAAAAAAAAAAATGAAAATGAAAATGAAAATCCAAATAATGAACGCATACAGCCTTAGTATGTCATCAATAGGCTCTGATTGAATATTGTATGAAAATAGGTGTGATTTCTGTTTCATTGTCATCATGTTTGCCAATAATATATATTTGTATCCGAATCTGTTACATATGTATCAGGTTTCGGACAAATTACGTGTTAGAAAAATTATTTTTTAGACTCACTTTAATTAAAGTTCCATTTTTGATTAAAACTCGGGTTACTAGTTCATTTCAAATAAATTTTCCGGTCAAATATATATAAAATATAAAGAATTTCTGTTAAATATAATAGTTTTAAGGACAATCGAAGCTTGTTGTACTTCCATTTTAATAAGTTTTCTGACAGTTTATCCTTATATGGGAGCAGTGTGATTTTTTTCCCTTCTCCCTAATACAACAAAGAAAAAGAAAATTGGTGCTATGAATAAAAACACCGCATATGAATTTCGTGATCTCTATCACATGCATTCTTGAAGCTAGGCAGATGTTTTAATGGTCAGATGAAAGGCTAAGATAAGAAGAAAAATTTCTTGGAATGTGTGAAACGCAAAATAAAGAAGAAAAATATGACCTCTAAACTACAATATTTCCTTTAACTTAATCTTTATTTCTCATGCTAATAATTTATTTTGATACCATCATCTTAATTAAAAGAAATTTGCAGTCCTAAACATGGCGTTGTTTGTTATATTTAAATGTATATATATATATATATATATATATATAACACAGTTTTCATAATTTCTAATATTACCTGGGAGATTTATGGCACTTGGCTTTATCTGATTACTGATTTGATGTCATATAAGTAAGCGTTTGTAAACAATGGATCAAGAAAAGTGTATGTGTTGTATAGAATATATTATTGTATGAGTTTAAGTAACAGAAAATTTAGTAAGCGATTACTTATTATTTATTTTTATGCAACTGCTGTAAAAAAATATTGGTTATCACTTTAATACTCAGTGACAATAAATATTGGCTAAATACTTAACTGTTTCTTCCCCTTTAAATAATGCATGTTTTAGACTTTTTTTTTTTTTTTTAATAGTCAATTTGAAAGAGCATCTCTACTTTGCAACTAATTACTTATAACTTATTATAAAACTTTTACATCGACAGCGAAATTTTTAGAGTATTAATCAATCAATAAAGAAAAGTTCTCATTCACAAAATAGCTTCTATTGAATATAGATCGTTAATTAATACCACATATTTATATTATTGAGAGAATAGTTCATTGTTGGACTATTGATACCTTAACAATATTCTCGTCTGAAAAACAAATAATTAAACACTTTTTTGCATGTTTATATATATACTAATAGTTATATACTAAGGTATGAATTTTTTATTTTCCCCCACCCTAATGCCTGCAATAATTAAATAAAAATGAATTCACTTGTTCATAGAATTTATCTCTAATTTTTAAAAATAATTTCAAGAATATTTTAACACTTTACAACAAAGTTTAAAAGTGTTTATAAATTCGATTTCACTGTTTGTCCTCGTTTTTATTTCCTCCTTTTATATCACTGAAATGTATAGAATACACCCATGAAAAACCAAAAATACAACATCAGTAATATTCTGTTAGGATTCCGAAAATTTTTGTGTGACCCTGTAAATGAATGATAAATGCTAATCACATCATAAGATCGATAGAAAAAATTATTTTATTGTATTTGAAACATGCATGTTGATTTCCTTTGTTTGGCGCCCTATAAAGATTTTTAAATGTTTATGAAAAAACACGTTTCTTAAACCGCAATGTATCTGAATTATTTTGCGAATCCTTGTACAAACTCTAGTTATATATATATATAAGATTTTAATATACCACATAAGCATTCTTTAAAAATACGAAAGACCCCGAATCATATATATATATATATATATATATATTATGGAATTTTAAAATCGTTTATGAAAATAAAAAAAGCCGGCAGACTGACAAACCAAGGTCATGAATACTGTTGAGGGAATAAGGGAAGGTGAAATATCTTAAAATCGTCACAATTTATCCAGATAGTTATTATAAAATGTATTTAAAACCTTTAAAATAATAGCATTCTAAAGTTTCTGAAACATTATTAAAAAGCTTAAAAATTTTAAACTATATTTTATTATTATTATTATTATTATTTTAAATTCTTTGGAGAGGTGTCTAAAATTTTGGGAATTAAAAAAAATATATTATAATGCTCCAGGCGAATTTGTTTTCATCGAATCCTTTTAAAAATTTGCATGAATGTTAAACAATGTATTTCTCACAAAACTAAGTATTCATTTTGAAATAAAGTACCTTTCAAATTCTATCCCAATTCATGAAAAATTACAATGTTATTACTTTTTTGTTTGCAACTGACACTATAATTTAGATATAAAAAATAAAATACGCAGATATGTTCAGTAATATACAAAATACGAATCGTAAAAAAATCGAGATTTAAAATAATTTAGAATTAGCATGGAGGATTTTCACATGAGGCATTATTTTGTGTTATTTCCTGCATAAAACAAGCCTTTCCATCTCTGAAATAACGTTTTATCTTTAAAAATATGCTCTATCGATAAAAATGATATATTCTGTGATAATATATGATTTCATAAGTGATACAATGTAAAATAATAATAATAATAATAATAATATTTATACCTTCCATTGTCTTCTTCAAGATTTTTTTAAATTATTGAAGAGATCGTCCATGCTTTTCTTAAACAGAATAGTTCCATGCATTTAAAAAAAAAATAATAATAATAATAAATGAAAATTCACAATTATTCTAATATTTTTCATAGATCTACCTATATATATATATATATATATATATATATATATAAAACCTTGTATCATTATTTTATTATTATTTATTTCCATCTTTTTACTTCTATTTTTGTGGTTCAGGCATTAAAAGTTAAACTTTCGCATTATGCTCATAATTTTGCAGAAAACCACAAAATTTTCTTGCACAATTTATATAATGCTCTAGATGAGGTTTTCAATTCTATAACCTTTCATTAATTTATTTGATTTCGTCTTGTTTTGATCTTTTTCATCTGTTCATATTTTCGTAATTTTCTATAAGTTTTTCTATATGTATAATATACAAAGTGTGTTCAGATTTACTTATAAGTAATTATGATTTAAAATCCTTTGGTGCAATATGGTATATACAATCAAGCAAAAGTACCATCTCTAACGCTTGGTTTCATAAACATAAATACGTTTACTTCTACCATGAGTGAACAAGTATTCAATCTCATACATTAAAAAAAAAAAAAAAAAAAAATCTATAATAATATTTAAAGTAAATTTTACTTCACGATAATTAATTTTTAAACTTGGTTTACCAGAAATTGTAATAAAACGTATTTATTAATGTTATTATTATTATTATTATTATTATTATGTGTTTTTATTATTTCAATCAGTAAACTTTTTTTTTAATTAATTAAAGCCCAAAGTTGACATTTTTAAGTGTATTTCTTTTACTTTTAAAATATTAACGAAAAACGAAAGCATTTTTATATTTAGCTTTTATTCTTTATAAATATTTGAAGTAAAATTAATAGCAACAACAAAAAACATTAAATAAAAAAAGTAAATTACAAATGCGAGATTCCCCAAAAGGAATCAGAAAATTTTGCACATTACACTGTATCTTTATATGAAGCATTGTGACTAACAGCAAATTTAACTGTCTAATATTTAAATTAGTACAATATCCACTATTAAAATTACAAAACTATGAACTAAATATTTTCTGGATTTTAGAATTTAAAAATTTTAAATCAGTTAAAAACATGATAAAAGTTTAAAATCTGTAAAGATTAATTCCGCTACAAGTTATTTTTGTATTACACAAATATATATTTATATATATAAACAAAAAAAAAAAATAAACAAAATATAAATTCTAATAATGTTTTCTCACCTTTAAAACTAATAGTAAATTATTATTATTAATTTATTCTAACTGATCTTCTCTAATAATAAAGCATTTTACTTAGGGAATAGATAAATATTTTAACCAATAAATTGAAACATACTATAAATTATGCATGTAAAAAAAAAAAAAATGTATTTAACCTCTATTTCAATAAGTTTAATTTTTGTGTACATTTCATTTCATTTCAATATTCGATTTAAATAATAAAAGTGTATCATTTATTAATTAATGTCTGTATTTTTTTTTTTTTTTTTTACATATTTATTTCACTTAAATCTAACTGTTTATTAACAGTCCAGAAAACTTTTTATAACATTAACAATGCGGTGTACATAAGTGAGAGTGCTGTAAGTAAAGTGTGATCAAAAATACGCTTACTATAAGAATAAGAATTGACGTTTATTATATAGTATAAACAATTCTATTTATAAGGTAACTAAAATATATGCAATTACAGTTATTCTGTGTGCAGCAATTGAAGCTCGATAACTTTTATTAGACTTATTCTATCTTGATTATAGGTAGTCAGTCTGTCCTGAGGGTAAAAGATTGTGTCTGTTCTGGTCTGTGATGTCATTTCAGCTAACTTTATTCAGCCTGAACGTTCTCATTACTTACTCCAGAATTTTTTCTCAATTATCTATTCAGACGTAGAGGACACATCCAGCGATCATGTTCTTCCCGTACTACTGAAAATAAATCGTAAAACACTCGTCATAAAAAGTCACTAAATAAACTATATAAATCATGCAAAAAATATAAATAGAATGAATATTTGTTTGTAAATTACAGTTAGTAAAGTATACCATAAAATAATCATATTTTTTATGCTTTGTGCGACAAGCGTTGTTCATGCAAACTTTTTCTGCAAGCCAATATTGACCTATTTTCTAGTTTACACATAATATATACATATAATTATAAAGGTATCAATATTATTAATAGACTGATGAAAAATTCTTAAATATACGACATGATTTTCTATTTAACACTGAAATTTAGAATAACTTTAATTTTTATGAGCAAATTTTTCTGCAAGTGACAATTTCTTTTCTGCGAAAATGTCGCTGTGTCGCCTATATTCTGACATAGGGCGCATCTTATACAGAGTTTAAAAGAAGTATGTAGATTGCAGAAAAATATTATTAATTTTGATTGAAATTAATAATTGGCGCTGAAAATATATAAAACACGCAAACACAATTTAAAAAAATAATATATATATGATATTAAAGAAAAAAAAAAAGAATTAGTTATTTGCTTATTTTTGGGCAATTTCTTGTTTATAAAGGGTAACCAGGAATGAAAATTAAAAGGCTTATATATATATAAGTGTGTGTGTGTGTGTTTGCTTAGCTAAATTTGTATTTTTGCTTTCTTAAAAGATAAATGAAATATCCAAAATTAAGCTGATAACTTTTTTTTTTTTTTTGTTTTAGATCGAGATGAAAACAAAAATTAAGCAAACTAAAAGAAAGAGTTTTTTTCCTGTTTCAAAAT
Source organism: Salticus scenicus (assembly GCA_963930645.1). NCBI lineage: Eukaryota > Metazoa > Arthropoda > Arachnida > Araneae > Salticidae > Salticus > Salticus scenicus. The sequence goes on along the minus strand of OZ005651.1, from coordinate 250,604,414 downwards.
TTTAACAGGAAAGTCACAAGAAATCACTTCAAAGCTCAAGGATTTAGAGAGCGATTCATCAATTGAACACTGGGACAGTATACTGGGACATGCAGTGTTGACCGCTCACAATCATCAGGAGGAATCCCGAAAGTATATGCATATCTCGCAATGCTGCAACTCTGAAACGTCTTCTGATAAAATATCCATCACTGTCAATCAAAGAAGCTTCTAAGAAACTTGGAATATGAAAATTGTCTGTTCATCAACTGAAAAAATCTGGAGTGACTCCACTCGACTTTCCGAACATTGAGTAACTAACAGTTTTGTAGATAAAATAAAGAAAGAGGTGTTGCTAAACAAACAAAAAAGAGAAAACCATAACAGAGTGTTTGAGTATTTTTCTCCATATATCACGCTACCGAACTAATTTTCATGTAAAACTCTCTCGAAGCCTAATTTCAATTGTTTAACATAGGTTTACATAACACCACTACTTATTTAACGCTACTGAACTTTGAGCCCTTAGATCATAAGGATAAAGAATTTTTCATTGTGTCCCTGTAAAAATCTATAAATGCTAGATTCACCAAAATGCTTATAGTTAGTGCAACAGTGATTTAAAATATTCATACAAATTTTCAGCTCAATTGAATAAAGCGTTTAGATGCTATCGCTGGTCTCATAGCCCATAAAGATAAAGAATTTTTCTTTGTGTCCCTGTAAAAAAACTGTAAGTGCTAGATTCACCAAAATCTATACAGTTGGTTCAAATGTGACCCATAACATGTGTACAAATTCTTTGCTCAGATTAATAAGGCGTTTAGACGCTATCACACTTTTAAAAATTTGGCAAAGAATTTTTCTTTGTGTCCCTGTAAAAAAACTATAAGTGCTAGATTCTCCAAAATCTATACAGATTGAGTATATGTGACCTATAATATGTGTATAAAGTTTTTGCTCAATTGAATAAGGCGTTTAGATGCTATCGCACTTTTAAGATTTTGGTCCCTTGGCCATAATGATAAAGAATTTTTCTTTGTGTCCCTGTAAAAAAACTGTAAGTGCTACATTCACCAAAATCTATAGGGTTCGTACTATGGTGACTTACAATATACGTACCAACTTTCAGCTTATTCGAACAAAGCGTTTAGACGCTAGCGTGTTCACTCACAGACATACACACATACATACACACATACATACACACATACATACACACACACATACATACATCATCGTAAAAATAGTGAAAACGGACTCGTTGGACCTCGAAACGTATAGAAACATCAAAATCTCGAATTCGGATTTTTGACATGATTACAATACTTTCCTCACTATAGTGTTCGGAAAGTAAAAATAAAAATATTGATATCGTAACTAGGACTGAATCTTCTGCACCGCTATTTTAAAATGATCAGAAAGAAAAGGGACTGCAAGAAACTTTATAAACAACTGGTGAAGTCTGGTGTGGGAAAATTTGTAATATTCGTTGATGAAATTTATGTGCCCTATGGTTAAAAACAGATTCCATGCAAAAAATTTTGGATTGATATTCCCGTGTGTAATTTCTGTATGTTTCCAAAGTTAAAAGAATGGAAACTTTTCCGGCAAAATTCCTCGTGTGGCAAGCGATTTCCCAAAACGGGAGCATCAGCGAACCTTTCATTTCCAAACACAATTTGAATGGAGAAATCTACCTGAAGGATATCCTTCAAGGCATTTTTTAAATTTCTTTTAAAAGGACAAAGAAAAGCTGTTGTTCTGGCGAGATTCAGCAAAAAGTCATACTGCAAAATTTTGCAGTCATGTCTAAGAGAGAGAAATATTGAATATTTGCCTAAAAAACACAATTCGCCGAATGATCCACAATGTCGCCGTATAGAAATATTCTGAGATCTATGAAAGCTAGAATACAAAAGAAGAAGCAAAAACCTCTTAAATTTAACTGCGTTCAGAAAGTAATGGCTGAAGATCTCGAAATTAGTAACAGAGAAGCATGTAAAAAACCCATTTCGACATTTTAGGCGCTACTAGCGACTAGTTTGAGATCACGGCACCGATGCTATCAAATGAATAGAAGGTACTTTCATATGCAAATGCTTACTTTATTTTTTCTTTCCTTATTTTGATATATTTTTAAGTTTTAATTTTCAAACAGTTATTTCTGGACACCCTTTAAATTAAGCACAACTAGACTGGCTGCGCCTGCTAAACCGGGCGGTCTCTTTTAATATATCAGATGGAGATGTCGGTTCTGTTGAATTCGATAACGATTTTTAAAGGTGTAAAGTTATCTTTATTTTAGAAATTCCGTTCTTGAAGTAAAGATAATAAATTTTGTAAGGCTTCGAGAGAAGTATGAACGTCTAAAACTAAAATATTTAATGCATAATTCATATTTGAATCACGGTTACTTGGCTTAAATCTTTGCTTCCCTGATTACATATTTCTCGAGCGAGCCGCGTGACCCAGCAGTGGCTGAGAGAGACTGCTCTCTAAGCGGAGAGGTGCCCGGTTCAGTCCAAGGTCGCGTTCATCGACTAAGGCGTTCGAAGTTTTCTATGATTTTCTCCAAAACATGCAAGAAAACAGGCTGGGACCCCTTAGAAACACCCCCCACGGAAAACCCTGGACCCAGGCGTAGGTCTCTAGTTCAGATAATTGGCCTTAATCCATACACCCATCCGATTGGGCCGCACTAGCTCTGTTGACTGAGAGTCGGTGTCGTAATCAAAATCCTTTGTCGCTGAAATAGCCTCCATGTTCAATAAAAGTAATACCTCTGGATTTACGATATCGGGAGAGCCATCCTCATTCATGGAGGGTCAAAATTAAGGTAACCAGATGTCCACATTTTTAGAGGACAGTCCCTATTTTGAAGATATTTTTCTAAATTTTGGAAAGCTGTAGTAACGATTTTTTAATCAAAATTGTTATATTGTTTGTATTCATTTTTAAATAATACAAAAAATTACATCTCTATTGTCTGATTGTAATAATTTTTAACCCTTTTCAGCTATAAAGGTACAGTCAGCAGAAAAATTATTCGAGCGCTATCAATAATCCCTAAAAAATACACTTTATACTTTTTTGTTAAATAAATCCTTGTCGAATCATGTTCTTAGTTAGTCTAAGAACATGATTCGAGAAGGATTTATTTAACAAAACAGTATTAAATGTAGTTATATATATATACATATAGGGATTATTGCTAGCGCTCGAATAATTTTGCTGCCGACTGTCAACTAATGTGGTGACTTTAGTTAAAAATGTGATAGCATGACTCCGAATGATCCCTAAAAGTAAATTCCTGTGTGTCAGCATGTGCCTACTACATAGCTTTAGTGCGACGTTAAACCTAATCAAACATCAACTTTTCCCGAGTACAAGAAAGAAATTGTGTCTTCACATTTTAGTTGATACACTAATTCTTTAGTTAACGTTCGCAAGAAAATTCACAGATTTCGAAATTTGAAACACCTCTTCGTACTTTGCCCAACATTTTGATGAAAATAGCGTCCGATGAGACATCGAAAACTATATACATTAATATATTTTATTTTCTTGAAAATAGGTTGGAAAAACAAATCTCGAATTTTATATTTTTCAACCACTTAAAAATGATGAATTTAAGAAAAAGAAAAAAAAAGAAAAAGGCGACATTCAAATGTACGAAAGACAATCTAAATTAGGTCGTAATTATTAAAAAAATCTTCGTTGCAATACTTTGTAAAGCATTACAACAAATAGTCACCCTTTTCTCCCTCATTGGAGACCAAAATTTTGATGCTTTGTCTTCGGATCATACATAAGAGTGAATATCAGGCCTTTGCCAATTGCCACTCCGTAGCTCTAGTGCAAATTTAAACTTAACCTTTCTACTTTTCCTCTATGCCCGCCGCGGAAGAGGATTAAAATTATGATGGCATGTTTCCGAATCACCCCTAAGGGTAAATCCCAAACCGTCGCCAATTGCCCATAGAGATCTTAAACCTCCTTAACCCAAACCTTCTTTTTTCGTACTACCGATGGCATAAGACTCACTCACTCTTTTTCTTGATTACCATGAAAATCTTTGTTCATCTATAATTCATGTTTGCTTTGACAGTGGCTTATAAGAGAAATGTGATTATATCGGATTTGCTTAAAGACTTTTGTGTATGCCAAAATGATCTCATTTTGTGTTAAAGAAACAGTTTTATGTTTTAATATAAAAGATAATAAGCACGATTTTTCTTGATTCCCGTTTTGGGATTTAACACATAACATTTGAAATGTTAGTATTTACTATTATTATAGTGAGCAGATTAGTGTATTTTTATATTTGGAAAGGGTTAAAAAAGTGTTCAGTCATCCAACAGAGGTGTAATATTGTTATTATTCAAAAATTAACACAAAATACATAATTATTTTGATAAAAAGTTTCCTTACAACAACTTTCCAAAATTTAGGAAAATATCGTTGAAATAGGGGATTGCCCTCTAAAAAAAAGAACATCTGGTCACCTTTCTATTATATATATATATTTAAATGAAATAACTTTCAATTTTAATGTAATTATATGTTTCACTCATTTAATTTCAAAATTATCACTTTTATTCAGTCTAATTAATGATAATAATCTTTGTTATAATAGTGATGAAAGAAAAAAAAAATTACAACTTTATCAAAATTAGTATAGTGATGAAAAAAAATTTGTTATAGTGATGAAATTCTTTTATTTATTTATTTATTTATTTTATTACATCTTTATTAAAAATTAGTAACTTAATTTCATATTCTTCTGGTCAACAGTAACAATGTATTACATCTAATGATAAAATTTTATTTTTATTTATTTAGGATAAGTGCTCCAGTGATTGACACTTTTGAGTAATTTCTGATGTTTTTAAAGTTTTAGCCATCAGAAACTATTTCTGGAAATCTTAAGTTAATATATATGGTATGAAAAACTTTCAGAACCACATACATGTTAAAATATGTGCATTTGATAATTATTATACTATTCTTTATGAATTTTTATTTTACACCCACTGAATGTTCCAGTAATTGACACTGCGAGTTTTTAATTTTACTAGTAATTAGCATCTATGCTCCTGTGTTTAATATTGATAGTTTTAATTTTGCCAGTTATTGGCACCCTATGTTCCAGTGTTTGACATACAATGTTAAAATTCTTATATGAAAAACATGTGCTTTTATTTATTTTTTCTTATTTATTAATTATTTCGGGAAAGATGTCAATTACTGGAGCATGTCAATCACTGGAGCACCCACCCTATTTATTTTCTTTTTTGGACCAATCATTAAGACATTAATAGTGATATATTTGAGGTTGCTGATGAACAGTCTGGTAATTGCTCTACACAAATTGCGGTTTTGACAATACCGTTTAACAAACTATTATTCCTCAAATACTATTTCGTGACAATCTAGTTGTATGGAAAGTTCCTTAACAGTGCCATCATTAAAAAAAAAAAAAAAAAAAAAGTGTATTAAAGTGTTTTCGAAATATCACCTCAGTTTTCAAATAGCACTTGCCTTCCATACTTTTTGTTCGTGAGAATAAATTCCTTAATTTTTTTTCTAATTCTTTTGACTTTAATATATTGAAAGAGTAAATACATTTAACCATAATTTCCTGTAAAAAAAATAATAATAATAATAATAATAATAAATAAATAAATAAAAATTAAAAAAATACAGACATATTTGATTTATATATTTTGGAACTCATTGTGCGATATATATATATATATATATATATATATATATTTAATAGATGTGATTTTGGACATTTACTATAAATTTAACATCATCTTCCATTGATACAACGTAACAGAAAAAGTTTACAGTTTTTAACATCTAAAAATTAATTAATGTGTGCCTTACGTAATTTTATTTATTTATTATACTATTTATAATAACTCAAGTATTCTTTACATTGTAAATTTTGTTTCCGTTTCAATGAAAGGAAGACGACTAATGTAAAAAATTGAGAAATAACGATGTGAATTAATTTGAGAAGAAGCTAACAAAATAAATCAATTTTTAGAACTTTTCCAAAAATAACATTCTAGTCTACGAGTTAATAACATAGAGCATATTGCTACTTTTCCAATATTTATTACACAAAAACTTTAAGAAAAATGATAGATAAATCATATTTAGTCTAGTAAATAAATTATTATATTCTATATAGCTAATTTATAGGAGTAATAGTTGTCTATAATGTTTATTTTAGATTTGTTATTTCGAAACCTTAATTATACGTATAAGGTCAGTAATAAGAGGGTAAAAATATACATATCTGTGTTGCAAAATAACCCCTTAACGCACGCTGTCCTCGCTGCGAGGACGCAAAATTTAAGATCCAGCTGCAAAAATTCATCCCGGAAATTTTTTAGCAAAAATTCATGTTTATAACATATTAGAAAAGGCCCTGTTTTTTAAACTTTAAAATTAAAAATTTCCTTTAGTTTAATTTAGTTCATGAATTCCGGTGGCAGTATAATTTAAATGTTACAAATTGTCTTGCGCCGCAAAGGGTTAAATTGCAAATAGGAATCATAACTATCTCATAAAAAAGACAAATTTCTCTCATCTTAACCTTTCGACCATACCAAAAGAAAAGAACGGTGTTTATACAGAGTATATAATAACATTTTTCTCCATTGATGTAATGTAAAAAAATATTTTTTTATTTAACTGAAATGATTATTTCTTTTTTATTAAAGAACAAATTGAAAATAAATTTCTAACACATTTAAAAATAATAAAGTAACTTTCTACATAAAAGGCAAAATTAAAAAAGTCAATGCATACAATAACTATATCTTAAATTCTTTTATATTTAGATTTTTTTTTTTTTTTTCTTAACTCAAAAAATCTATTTGTATTTAAATGTCCTTTTAAGCTTATCTTTGAGATAACATTGTGTTCGAAAACCTTTACATCTAGTTTTATTTCTTAATTATTCACTATAGTGTCATATAGTGTAATATGCAAAATTCGTAAAAAAGAAAACAAAAAAAGTGCACGTTTTTATAGAAATTAATTGAAACTTTCAAACATTGAAATTCGCGAGTTAAAAAATTAAATTTATGCACGGCTCTCATGCTGAAATGCCAATAAAAAAATTATGCCCCTACTTTTATGCCTACTTTTTATTATGCAATAGAATATAAAAATAAAATAAATAAATAAAATAAAATAAATTATTGCATAACCTCTATGCAAAAACGTCCAGTGAGTAACATATGTCCACAACCAAATTAAGAGATGCAAGTTTCATTATTCTAAAATAAAGAGCCTCAGAGCTAGAACAATTTTTTTTAAAGTAACATAAATCACTTTTTAATATCTTGACATATACACAAAATTTTGTACAACACCTAAAGAACAAATGGGCACGTTTTACATACTTAAAAAAAATTAAAAACTAATATTTCTCGAAATAGAATCGCTTAAAACTTTTTACCGTTTTTGTAAAATGTTCTACATTTTTTTTTTCTTTTTCTAACGTATTTTTGAAATTTGTTATATATTTCTAAGATCAATATTTAAGAGATTAAAGCCAGATTAAGACTCTTCGAAAATCCTGTATGTTACATAAAGTCAAATATATATATATACATATATAGGAAATCGGAATAAAAAAATACAAACAAACAATAATATTCCATACAATTAGAATTCTTTCAGATAGCATTAAGGCAGATTTGTCATTGATCACAATCATTTTACTGATACAAGCTGTTATACACTATCCATCAATATTTCGACACTTTCGAATTTAGACGTTATGTCAAATGTTTAAACTTTAAAACTTCTTCGCACACCATAAAATTTAAAACAGTACAACCGGTTTCGAAAGGACGAGGCTTTTCTTCATCAGGTGCAATGAAAAAAAAAAAAAAAAAAAAAAAAAAAAAAAAAAGAAAAATACGTGCTACTGCCTAGGAGGCAAAATATGTCTAGCTTTTTCCTCCTAGGCAGTAGCAGTGGTGGAGAGGGGCAGTAGCTTGATTTGGAGAGTGGTAAAGGAATATTTTGACTGTAAAATATCTTCTAAGGGTCTACAGAGGTGAAAAATTCTAAAACATGAACATTTATAGCCAAGTGGAAATTTAGGGGGTAAGGGATTCGCCACTAAAATTAGAAATTATATTTGTTAAATTTTTATTAATCTATTATTATTATTATCTATTATACCTTATATATATATATATATATATATATATCAGTTAAAATAATCCTTTTCTACCCTTTAAATAAAATTTATGGCTATAAAACTGCCGAATAGTGATATCATATCGGGTGGGGATGGCGTCCCGCAAAAACGGCGGGTAATTGGGCAAAATGGAGGTCTTATTCAGATTCAGGAGGTCATTTTATATTTTATATAAGAATCAGCGAAAATGGTATCAGAGCTCGATATTTTTTTTTTTTCAGTGTTATCACAAATGAATGTATGTAATATTGGTCAATGATAATTAGTTCAGATACGTTATGTTTCACAAGACATAACTCGAATATTTTATTTTATTTTTATTTTTGTTTTATTGTTGTTGCGCCGTGTTATTTTTTTTTTCGCCTTATTTTTTGTATATTAAACGTAGATTTGACGAAACACGATTTTCGACAAGGAAAATTCCTGAATCCTGAATATCCTATTACAGTAAAATATTCTATCATAGTTAATTTATATTTTAATTTTCTCAAGTATTAATTTTTTCAAGTTTCTAGCCTTGTGTGTAGATCGGAACCATATCAAATTAAAGGGCTCAATCAATGAATCAATGTGTTTTGAGAGATCAGATAGAGATGTGGGCTAACTATTATTATATTAATGGAAATATTTTATTTAAACAGACAAATCCCAACTATGTATTGAACGTTATCAATAATAACAATAACAATAATAAGAGTTGAAGAAAATACTAATTATTTAAATTGTTAATACATTATTTAATGAAATTTAAGAATTAATAGGAAAAAAACATAATAGTGATAGGATAGACAATATGACTATGTACATTTTCAAAGTAAAGATTCCCGATATTTTATAGCTCAAAAAAAAAAAAAAAAAAAAAAAAAAAAAAAACGTGAATCGAAATTCAAATCCAAAACATTGCACGCCCATTGTAAATAACAAAAATAAAATTACCTTTTTATCAATTGTCTAAGCTCTATTGTTGTATGTTTACGGGTATTTTCTGCATTCATACCATTATTAAAGAAATTTTCCGCATAATAATTTAGGGTGAAATTTTATTCGCAAATAAGAATTAGAATATGTCGGCAAATCACTCAAAGATTCGTCATAAGGATAAGGATCACTGGTGCCAGGAGTCAAAAGTCGTGATCTAAACTATCCGCTTTCATATTTCTGTACTACCACTTATTCTTTTAATTTTCGGCCGGTCTTTTCTTCTTCTCTATTGTTATACAATGGCGATTCGCATTCTCAAAAAATGTGTCCCTGAGAATCAAAGAATTTTTTTTTTTTTTCATAAAAGCCTTTGTAAACGAAGTCTGCATACTAATAAATATTAATCAACCAATATGCTATAGTTGAATTGTTTGTATTTGAAAGATCAAATTATAGGTTCGTTTATCAAAGTGCGATTTATTTATTTTTTTTTTCCCCCAAAGAATAGGAACCTATTCAAATCTAATTTAAGAAATTATATACTCTTCTTTATGGTAGTTATAGATTTTCAATTTTTGTTTTCTTGAGACTTTATTTATTATTCGTTCTTTACCTAATTGACTGAATAGCTATTCTGAGCAAACATATAACATATTTTGCTTTTATGCCCCCACAACATGCAAGGCAAAATGCAATTACTTTTATTTTATTTATTTATTTATTTATTTTTTAATAATTAAAAAAATTCATACAAAACATGGTAGATGGTAATATGCTTGCGGGATAAAAATTGTTGCAAGACATGTAATGAAAATTATATAAACTATACTTCATCCTTATTAATCGTATGTTAATAAATACGTTAATTTTTATTAATCACCGATTAATTTTGCAAGGCGTAGAAAACGGCGTAACTGCCGAGTTGCCAAATTTCGTAATTTATTTCGGAGCCCCAGTTTTATTTAACACTACTTTATTTGTAGAATGTTTTTTTCCGGTATAGAACTAAAATAAAATGAATAAATTTTAAATGTTGGTAATACTGGTTTTCCAAATGTTAAGATATTTTTTTTCTTCTTTTCTTCATATCTCTTAAACAAATAATCATAAGTAGATAAGAAACATCGGTTCTAGGTCACGAGGCAGGTGCAAGGGTGCAAGGCGGAGCGAACGGAGCCGTGCGGATGCCGCACCACCCCCTGAGGGCCTAGATGAGTTGGTATTGTCCTTGAGACATCCTCTGACTTAATTGTGAAACGTGATGAGGGTATTAATTAAGGTTGTTAATGAGGAAATTTTAATGAATGGCGTGAAAGATAACGATGGTTTTAAAAAGAGAATTTTTGTGGTGTTGTGTGAAGACTATTGTTTATGAGTAATGAATTATAAAAATTTAAAAAAAATTTAAAAAATTAAAAACAAAAAAAATTAAAAATTGAGAAATAAACAAGAGATCAATAAAAAATATGAATTTAAGAATGAAGGATGTATGTGAATATACTATGAAAGAAATAGAGAGATCTGACTGGGGTTCGAACCCGGCACCTTGCAGTAAAAATATTTCAGTAGTTTTCGCGCATGTGTGAGTGATTTTTCTATTATATGTCTGCACAATTCTTTTTAAACCTATGAATACTATTATTCGAAAAAAATTAAATCGTTTAAATGATATTAATTTACAGAATAATAATTTAAAAAATATTAATTAAAACTCTTGTAAAAATTCACCAAATGTTTTATGAAAAATAACAATGCACATGAAAATTAAGTAGAAAGAATGAAAGAAAGCGTATAAAACAAGAATAGGAAATGAGAGTGTCACTAGTGAAAATTAAGTCTAATTACTTTATTGATAAATATTCGTTTTAAAAATAGATTCCCAGTAAAGTTTCTTCATTTCAAGTCAATTGTATATATTTTAATCTACCTCACAATAGATAATATTTTAAATGGGGGATATTAGATAATTCTAATTATTGATTTTAAACAATTTTCAGCAAAAATAGTTTTTTTACAATTAGTTAATTGTATTTAACAGTTTAAAATAAATTCTTAAAGTTTTTTCACGCCTAACTTTTTTCAACTTGTATCGTGTTGATCTAAAATTTAATGAGTAAATAAAAGAATAAAGTTTTTAGCTGACTGCACCAATTTAAAACATAATTAAAAAGGATTCCCACCAAGACATTTACTAGTTCTGCGCTAACTTGTTTTCAAAAGATGGTTTTACAATAGCTGAAGAATTTTTCCCCTTAAGGCTTCTCTAGGTGACATTGGGCGATACAGGAACGGGCAAGCGGAGGGGGAGGCTTTTGTATCTGCTATTCAAACAATGTTACGTTTTTTGGCAAAACATATCGGTTTTCTTATAGAAGTTTTAAATCTTTTTATTTCAAGTCTTATATTATACTACAAATCCTCCAACACTCAAAAAATATCAGTTCATTGAATTCATTTAACTGAGTAATACAAACTTTCCTTTAATATTATTTGACCGTACTTGCAAATTTTTCTTTCACATACAATAAATTCTCTCACACTCTTTAAAAGTATACAAGTTTTCAAACATAGAGATTATTAGAAATTTACATTTATTCGTTTTAAACGCGATCTGCCTGACACTTCCCGAAAATTTTTTGTAATTCATTCCAACATTAGTTATTTTAAGCTATATTTCCTAAGAAATATTCAACAATCTATCTCAAAATAAAGAGTTTTTACCACTTTTCACTACTTTCTCTCACTTTAACATAGCGAAATACTCCACCTTTTAAGCTATCTTTCACACAGTTTTACTTTACAGATAGTAAGTTTGTAAATAATGAAAGTAACTTTGAAAAAATTCAGAGTTGAAAAAATATTAATATATGATTTTAAAAATACGTTCATGTTCACAGATATATACTATACAGGCTACTATTCATCAACTTACATATATTTTCCTCACCTTTATTAACTTTTATAGTTTAATAATTTTTTATACACTTCCCAGATTCTTCACATTATTTTAGAGTAAACCTGTAAAATTTAGTGATAAATATGCAAATATGAAAACATTTAACATAAATTTGGCTTGATTTAAAACAATTTAGTAATATTTTCGAATATATATTACAAGATTTAGAATGTATTTGGTAGAGATTAAAATATATTTGGTGATTAATTCAGATTTGGCGAGAAACATACGGTATAAATGAGGAGCGAACAAAAATATCATCACTTACTAACTTATTTTTACGGAGTGAAAACGTCTGTTTTTTAACCTGAATTCAGTGAAGTTTATTGATAGTTTAAACTGGGTCAAGAGATGGATCTATCTGCGGAGACACCTATTTCAAATCAACAAACCGCTATATCACAAATCGATGACAAGAAGTTATCTAAACTTTCGATTTGTTCAATTTGTAATAAAACTTTTTCTAAAAAGTCTAATTTAACTCGGCATGCAATGATTCATTCGGGTGTGAAACCTTTTATTTGCAATGTATGTCAAAAATCATTTAGTAGACCCGACGATTTGAAGAAACATTTAATAATTCATGAAAAGATTCCTACAGAATATGGATGCGAACAATGTAGTGAAAGCTTTAATCACATGTATGAATTACTGAATCATATTAGAAAAAATCATAAAAAGACTACAACTAAGCATACCTGTGAACTATATTGAAATCTTCAGATGGAAATATGAGTTATTGAAACACGTGAGAAAAAATCACCAAAAGCCTCCACCACAACATGAGTTGTCAGATTCCATAAGAAAAAATCATCGAAAGTCTTCACCGCAACATTTTTGTGAAAAATGCAGTGAAGTATTTAAATATAAAAAAGATTTGCGTCATCATACTTTAGACAAACATCGGTCTCCTTTAGTACAAGTGCAAATTACAAATTCTTCTGATCAAGATTCACTTAGGGAGAAAACTAAACATTTTAAAAGACAAAAGGCTCTCAATGTGTTTATAACCACTACCTTTGACAATAAAAACAATGATATAGATTTATTATCATTTTTTAATAATTTAAAAACCAATATTTTAAACGAACTGAACTTTCAATTAAATGAGAAAAGAGCATTGAAATGGCATACAATTGTTAAAGTTAAACTTACCCGTACTGTGCAAGAAGGGTATCAGGAATTTTTTTCTCCCTTTTTTCGATAAAATACTTTAACATCCTTTTCATCAATAAGTATTGATAATGATCTTGAAAAAGCTTTTACCAAGATGATAAAGAGTTTTGAAGAATTTAATGAACAAGGATCAGACTGGACCTTAGAAGAAATTATCGAATTAGAACTCAATATGGCTAAATACACCCCCTTTTCTTCGTCAAAAAACTAGAATTTCCAGTAAGATTTAATTATTATAGTATCATAAAAGACAAAATTTGGCAAAATTTCAACTAATATTGGCGATAGTTATAAAACTTTGGCATGAAATAAGAGAATTTGGCGTAAATTCTTAAGTAAAACTGATGGATGAAGAAAAAATTTGTATTAGTTACAATCTTTTCTCGCTGTAGAGTTGTCTAAGTTCACATACTTAGTAGTTTTTAAAAATTTTTAAAGTCTTACTTTTAGAGTGATTTTTTATACTTTAAGTACAAAATGGATAATACTTTACCGTCTGAGGAGACTCACGTTTCTGTTCAACAACCCCCTTCACCAAGTTTTGAGGATGAGAAGTTATCTAAACTTTTTATTTGTCCAACTTGGTAATTCTTGTCAAAACTTTTTTGTGGAATTCTCTTCTTTAGTGAAACACTTAGTAAATTTTACACAATTTTTCGTTTAATAACTGAAAAATATTATAATACTTAGTAAATTTTAGCAAAGTAATCTTAAAATACTTTCACTGAGATTTGCAACTTAGTCAACATTTAAGATTTTCTTAACATACATTGTTATGCAAATAGTATTGGATTGTACTTAAAGTACAAACATATCCAATAGTTTAAAGTCTTTGAGAGAAAAAAATTAAAAGATTTTTATTAAAGACCTAGAAATGCATACAAGTTAATTTTTCTAAAATGAAAATTGTTTAAATATTAGAAAATATACTTTGGTATAATGTAACTTAGTGATATTTAAAACAAATACATATCCATTCATGTTTGCAAAAGATAATTCGATGTTTAAAGCGAAAATTTTTACTTCAAAGTGTATAAAAACGATAAAGTTTTTTTACAGGTCGTCACTTTAATACACAAAGTAAAATAATATGCATATTAATTCACGAAGGTATATATATGTGTACAAGTGTTTACGTATGAACTTAAACAAATTCACACTTCTATTTTTCAAGATTAATTTTATTTTTGAATGATATATAGAAATTTTTTAAATTTATTTATTTGGGGCCCCGCCTCCACCCGTCACATTTGTAGAAATATGTGACGCTCCAAATCTTTTTAAGCAAGTTTTGAAGGTAGCTTAATATAGCTACTAGCAGCTAGAGGATGGTATTTAGCCATTTTTAGTTCCAAATAGTGAATTTTTGGATGAATTCTTCTAAGGACATATTAATCTTTGCATATCCTTCACGAATATGATGTTCAATAGTATCTTCAATAAGTTCGATAATGCAAGAACATCTAAAATATGTACGCATCTCTTCCACGTATTCATCAGGTTTTTTACGTTGCAAGAATACATTCGTGACCATATACCATTTCAAAGCATGCTTTTTTTTTTTTAAATTCAGACTTGAGTTTTTCACAAATTTGAGGCTGTATATATGGCTGAAATATTTCTAAATCACATTCACTGCTTTCGTTTGGATAAAAAAGCACTGTATTAAACACATATGTTTGAAATATTTCTATAGGACAGTGGTTTAAGTCATATCGGGATTTCGATTAATCATAATTTTATTATACATGAGAAAAGTATCAACTTTCCTTATACTGAAAAGATGTCTAAAATATATCATTTGATGTTTAGACGAAAACTTTTACAACAAAGTGTAAAAACGACAAAGTTTTTTTTTTTTTTTTTTTACAGATTATCGTTAATATGCAGAGTAAAATAATATAAGTCCAACAAAGGTGAGAAATGTGAGCAAAATGGTTGTTTTTGTCACATCATGGGTTCGTGACGTAGTGTATTAGGGGGAACTTATATCTAATGATTATAATCTTCCGTCACGCGTGTTATGACGTCAGCAACAGGTTTTAGTGTCTCCTCAAGCTTGTTCAACCATGTCTAAACTTGAAAGTATATATTTTTTGTTATTACTTCACATATGGTTTTTCATACCTTTTAAGTTTTATCTACAAATTTTCTAACTTAATACTTTGTGTTAGCAATTCTACTAAAAACAATTAATTTTTTTCTAAGTGATGTGACATAAAGAAAAACATTTGACAAAAATATTTAAAATAATTTTGTAAAATTTCACAAACTTCTAAAATCAAGCTTTCACAATTCTTACAAAATATTTTCCTTATTCTAAAAATATAAAAAGTTAAAATAGAATAGTGAATGTATCTATATACAAAAGTTTAAGTTTTTACTCTAAAATTACTTTTACACTCTTCAGAATATAGATTGCGATTTTAGTTAAAGTACAAATCACTTTGAATATGTATATTCAAAGTAAGATTCAAACGTAAGACTTAGGAAAATACTAACTTCATAATTATATCTAAAATTTTTATACGTTAGTTTTTCCGGAAAATTGTTAATATGATAAATTCATTTAAGATTTTCACAAGTGCTTTACAGTTGAGTGGTAAAACAATTTTACAAGTGTTTTCTTCTTGGATGTAAGTTTGATTGTTTATAAAACTACTATTGTGTATAATTTTTACTTAGTGTTTAAATATTATACTCAATCAATTCTACTACAGTAGTGAAAAAGTATATCTCTAATACACAAGTAAACTTTTTATATGTTTTTACTTTAAAAAAGATAACACTTAAGTTTGTATTCTAATAGAAAATATTATATAAAAGGTGATTTTGTAATAAAAATTAAAACAAACCATTTTCATTGAAATCTTTTTATTTGAAATTCATTCACAATAATACAAGACAGCAAATCTATATTGTTGGGATATCATTCACACATTCGACATTAAAGTTATTCAAAAAATTTAGCAAGTCTAGATTTTCATTGTTAAAGTTATCTGTCACTAACTCATTTTCCTTCGCACTAAAATTATTCGAATTCATATTTTCGTTGTTAGCTGAAAGATCATTCAAGCATTTGGGATTTAAGTTATACAAAAAAGTTAACAAGTTCAGACTTTCATTGTCATAGTTTACTAGAGGTAAATCAGTTTGTATCAGGTTAAAATTATTTAAGTCCTTATTTTCAACTTTGGTAGATAAACCATCAACATCATTTTCACTTGTATGTTCCATATTCGAATTGTTCAAAAAAATTTTTAAGTCTAAGTCTATATTTTCATTCTGAAAGTTGTTGGAAGGTAAGTCAAAAACACCATTCATACATTCAATGTGAAAATTGTCCAAAAAATTTAACAAGTCCAGATTCTCACTGTCATTATCAACTGTTGGTAATTCATTGTTAGTACTTCGTTCATTGCAATTTCTACGTATGTTAAAGTCTTTAAGATGATTCTTTCTCTTATGTTGCAATAATTCATACTTACACTGAAAAGTTTCACTGCATTCATCACATCTAGTTTGCATTTAAAACATAAAAGAAATATGCATAAAAAATCTTCAATGCAAACTAGATGTGATGAATGCAGTGAAACTTTTCAGTGTAAGTATGAATTATTGCAACATAAGAGAAAGAATCATCTTAAAGACTTTAACATACGTAGAAATTGCAATGAACGAAGTACTAACAATGAATTACCAACAGTTGATAATGACAGTGAGAATCTGGACTTGTTAAATTTTTTGGACAATTTTCACATTGAATGTATGAATGGTGTTTTTTGACTTACCTTCCAACAACTTTCAGAATGAAAATATAGACTTAGACTTAAAAATTTTTTTGAACAATTCGAATATGGAACATACAAGTGAAAATGATGTTGATGGTTTATCTACCAAAGTTGAAAATAAGGACTTAAATAATTTTAACCTGATACAAACTGATTTACCTCTAGTAAACTATGACAATGAAAGTCTGAACTTGTTAACTTTTTTGTATAACTTAAATCCCAAATGCTTGAATGATCTTTCAGCTAACAACGAAAATATGAATTCGAATAATTTTAGTGCGAAGGAAAATGAGTTAGTGACAGATAACTTTAACAATGAAAATCTAGACTTGCTAAATTTTTTGAATAACTTTAATGTCGAATGTGTGAATGATATCCCAACAATATAGATTTGCTGTCTTGTATTATTGTGAATGAATTTCAAATAAAAAGATTTCAATGAAAATGGTTTGTTTTAATTTTTATTACAAAATCACCTTTTATATAATATTTTCTATTAGAATACAAACTTAAGTGTTATCTTTTTTAAAGTAAAAACATGTAAAAAGTTTACTTGTGTATTAGAGATATACTTTTTCACTACTGTAGTAGAATTGATTGAGTATAATATTTAAACACTAAGTAAAAATTATACACAATAGTAGTTTTATAAACAATCAAACTTACATCCAAAAAGAAAAAACTTGTAAAATTGTTTTACCACTCAACTGTAAAGCACTTGTGAAAATCTTAAATGAATTTATCATATTAACAATTTTCCGGAAAAACTAACGTATAAAAATTTTAGATATAATTATGAAGTTAGTATTTTCCTAAGTCTTACGTTTGAATCTTACTTTGAATATACATATTCAAAGTGATTTGTACTTTAACTAAAATCGCAATCTATATTCTGAAGAGTGTAAAAGTAATTTTAGAGTAAAAACTTAAACTTTTGTATATAGATACATTCACTATTCTATTTTAACTTTTTATATTTTTAGAATAAGGAAAATATTTTGTAAGAATTGTGAAAGCTTGATTTTAGAAGTTTGTGAAATTTTACAAAATTATTTTAAATATTTTTGTCAAATGTTTTTCTTTATGTCACATCACTTAGAAAAAAATTAATTGTTTTTAGTAGAATTGCTAACACAAAGCATTAAGTTAGAAAATTTGTAGATAAAACTTAAAAGGTATGAAAAACCATATGTGAAGTAATAACAAAAAATATATACTTTCAAGTTTAGACATGGTTGAACAAGCTTGAGGAGACACTAAAACCTGTTGCTGACGTCATAACACGCGTGACGGAAGATTATAATCATTAGATATAAGTTCCCCCTAATACACTACGTCACGAACCCATGATGTGACAAAAACAACCATTTTGCTCACACTTCTCACCTTTGTTGGACTTATATTATTTTACTCTGCATATAAACGATAATCTGTAAAAAAAAAAAAAACTTTGTCGTTTTTACACTTTGTTGTAAAAGTTTTCGTCTAAACATCAAATGATATATTTTAGACATCTTTTCAGTATAAGGAAAGTTGATACTTTTCTCATGTATAATAAAATTATGATTAATCGAAATCCCGATATGACTTAAACCACTGTCCTATAGAAATATTTCAAACATATGTGTTTAATACAGTGCTTTTTTATCCAAACGAAAGCAGTGAATGTGATTTAGAAATATTTCAGTCATATATACAGCCTCAAGTTTGTGAAAAACTCAAGTCTGAATTTAAAAAAAAAAAAAAAAAGCATGCTTTGAAATGGTATATGGTCACGAATGTATTCTTGGAACGTAAAAAACCTGATGAATACGTGGAAGAGATGCATACATATTTTAGATGTTCTTGCATTATCGAACTTATTGAAGATACTATTGAACATCATATTCGTGGAGGATATGCAAATATTAATATGTCCTTAGAAGAATTCATCCAAAAATTCACTATTTGGAACTGAAAACGGCTAAATACCATCCTCTAGTTGCTAGTAGCTATATTAAGCTACCTTCAAAACTTGCTTAAAAAGATTTGGAGCGTAACATATTTCTACAAATGTGACGGGTGGAGGTGGGGCCCCAAATAAATAAATTTAAAAAATTTCTATATATCATTCAAAAATAAAATTAATCTTGAAAAATAGAAGTGTGAATTTGTTTAAGTTCACACGTAAACACTTGTACACATATATATACCTTCGTGAATTAATATGCACCTTTTTTACATATCACTGAGTTATGTTTTACTAATTTCAAATTTATCCCTATCTGTCACGTCACGAATACATAATTTAACAAAAAGTACTTATGTTTACCCACAATTCTTGACTTATATTATTTTACTTTGTGTATTAAAGTGACGACCTGTAAAAAAACTTTATCGTTTTTATACACTTTGAAGTAAAAATTTTCGCTCTAAACATCGAATTATCTTTTGCAAACATGAATTGATATGTATTTGTTTTAAATATCACTAAGTTACATTATACCAAAGTATATTTTCTAATATTTAAACAATTTTCATTTTACAAAAATTAACTTGTATGCATTTCTAGGTCTTTAATAAAAATCTTTTAATTTTTTTCTCTCAAAGACTTTAAACTATTGGATATGTTTGTACTTTAAGTACAATCCAATGCTATTTGCATAACAATGTATATTAAGAAAATCTTAAATGTTGACAAAGTTGCAAATCTCAGTGAAAGTATTTTAAGATTACTTTGCTAAAATTTACTAAGTATTATAATATTTTTCAGTTATTAAACGAAAATTGTGTAAAATTTACTAAGTGTTTCACTAAAGAAGAGAATTCCACAAAAAAGTTTTGACAAGAATTACCAAGTTGGACAAATAAAAAGTTTAGATAACTTCTCATCCTCAAAACTTGGTGAAGGGGGTTGTTGAACAGAAACGTGAGTCTCTTCAGACGGTAAAGTATTATCCATTTTGTACTTAAAGTATAAAAAATCACTCTAAAAGTAAGACTTTAAAAATGTTTAAAAACTACTAAGTATGTGAACTTAGACAACTCTACAGCGAGAAAAGATTGTAACTAATACAAATTTTTTCTTCATCCATCAGTTTTACTTAAGAATTTACGCCAAATTCTCTTATTTCATGCCAAAGTTTTATAACTATCGCCAATATTAGTTGAAATTTAGCGAAATTTTGACTTTTATGATACTATAATAATTAAATCTTACTGGAAATTCTAGTTTTTTGACGAAGAAAAGGGGGTGTATTTAGCCATATGGAATTCTAATTCGATAATTTCTTCTAAGGTCCAGTCTGATCCTTGTTCATTAAATTCTTCAAAACTCTTTATCATCTTGGTAAAAGCTTTTTCAAGATCATTATCAATACTTATTGATGAAAAGGATGTTAAAGTATTTCATCGAAAAAAGGGAGAAAAAAATTCCTGACCCCCTTCTTGCACAGTACGGGTAAGTTTAACTTTAACAATTGTATGCCATTTCAATGCTCTTTTCTCATTTAATTGAAAGTTCAGTTCGTTTAAAATATCGGTTTTTAAATTATTAAAAAATGATAATAAATCTATATCATTGTTTTTATTGTCAAAGGTAGTGGTTATAAACACATTGGGAGCATTTTGTCTTTTAAAATGTTTAGTTTTCTCCCTAAGTGAATCTTGATCAGAAGAATTTGTTATTTGCACTTGTTCTAAAGGAGACCGATGTTTGTCTAAAGTATGATGACGCAAATCTTTTTTATATTTAAATACTTCACTGCATTTTTCACAAAAATGTTGCGGTGAAGACTTTCGATGATTTTTTCTTATGGAATCTGACAACTCATGTTGTGGTGGAGGCTTTTGGTGATTTTCTCTCATGTGTTTCAATAACTCATATTTCCATCTGAAGATTTCACTACATAGTTCACAGGTATGCTTAGTTGTAGTCTTTTTATGATTTTTTCTAATATGATTCAGTAATTCATACTTGTGATTAAAGCTTTCACTACATTGTTCGCATCCATATTCTGTAGGAATCTTTTCATGAATTATTAAATGTTTCTTCAAATCGTCGGGTCTACTAAATGATTTTTGACATACATTGCAAATAAAAGGTTTCACACCCGAATGAATCATTGCATGCCGAGTTAAATTAGACTTTTTAGAAAAAGTTTTATTACAAATTGAACAAATCGAAAGTTTAGATAAGTTCTTGTCATCGATTTGTGATATAGCGGTTTGTTGATTTGAAATAGGTGTCTCCGCAGATAGATCCATCTCTTGACCCAATTTAAACTATCAATAAACTTCACTGAATTCAGGTTAAAAAACAGACGTCTTCACTCCGTAAAAATAAGTTAGTAAGTGATGATATTTTTGATCGCTCCTCATTTATACCGTATGTTTCTCGCCAAATCTGAATTAATCACCAAATATATTTTAAACTCTACCAAATACATTCTAAATCTTGTAATATATATTCGAAAATATTACTAATTTGTTTTAAATCAAGCCAAATTTATGTTAAATGTTTTCATATTTGCATATTTATCACTAAATTGTACAGGTTTACTCTAAAATAATGTGAAGAATCAGGGAAGTGTATAAAAAATTATTAAACTATAAAAGTTAATAAAGGTGAGGAAAATATATGTAAGTTGATGAATAGTAGCCTATAAGGAGTGTGATTTAATGGTATTTTTGTTAAAAATGATAGTTAAATTTATGTCAAGTAAAATAATTTGTGCGAAAACTTTTCAGTTTATAATTATATGTTTGTAATCTACAATACTTGGTCAAAATATTTTTTAACTATGTTTAAGTACATTTGTAAAGTCTAAGTATATATCTGTGAACATGAACGTATTTTTAAAATCATATATTAATATTTTTTCAACTCTGAATTTTTTCAAAGTTACTTTCATTATTTACAAACTTACTATCTGTAAAGAAAAACTGTGTGAAAGATAGCTTAAAAGGTGGAGTATTTCGCTATGTTAAAGTGAGAGAAAGTAGTGAAAAGTGGTAAAAACTCTTTATTTTGAGATAGATTGTTGAATATTTCTTAGGAAATATAGCTTAAAATAACTAATGTTGGAATGAATTACAAAAAATTTTCGGGAAGTGTCAGGCAGATCGCGTTTAAAACGAATAAATGTAAATTTCTAATAATCTCTATGTTTGAAAACTTGTATACTTTTAAAGAGTGTGAGAGAATTTATTGTATGTGAAAGAAAAATTTGCAAGTACGGTCAAATAATATTAAAGGAAAGTTTGTATTACTCAGTTAAATGAATTCAATGAACTGGTATTTTTTGAGTGTTGGAGGATTTGTAGTATAATATAAGACTTGAAATAAAAAGATTTAAAACTTCTATAAGAAAACCGATATGTTTTGCCAAAAAACGTAACATTGTTTGAATAGCAGATACAAAAGCCTCCCCCTCCGCTTGCCCGTTCCTGTATCGCCCAATGTCACCTAGAGAAGCCTTAAGGGGAAAAATTCTTCAGCTATTGTAAAACCATCTTTTGAAAACAAGTTAGCGCAGAACTAGTAAATGTCTTGGTGGGAATCCTTTTTAATTATGTTTTAAATTGGTGCAGTCAGCTAAAAACTTTATTCTTTTATTTACTCATTAAATTTTAGATCAACACGATACAAGTTGAAAAAATTTAGGCGTGAAAAAACTTTAAGAATTTATTTTAAACTGTTAAATACAATTAACTAATTGTAAAAAAACTATTTTTGCTGAAAATTGTTTAAAATCAATAATTAGAATTATCTAATATCTCCCATTTAAAATATTATCTATTGTGAGGTAGATTAAAATATATACAATTGACTTGAAATGAAGAAACTTTACGGGGAAACTATTTTTAAAACGAATGTTTCTCAATCAAGTAATTAGACTTAATTTTCACTAGTGACACTCTCAT
The DNA here is from genome assembly GCA_963930645.1 of Salticus scenicus. Lineage (NCBI taxonomy): Eukaryota > Metazoa > Arthropoda > Arachnida > Araneae > Salticidae > Salticus > Salticus scenicus. Next base: position 250,581,451 of record OZ005651.1, on the reverse strand, counting down.
TTCCTATTCTTGTTTTATACGCTTTCTTTCATTCTTTCTACTTAATTTTCATGTACATTGTTATTTTTCATAAAACATTTGGTGAATTTTTACAAGAGTTTTAATTAATATTTTTTTAATTATTATTCTGTAAATTAATATCATTTAAACGATTTAATTCTTTTCGAATAATAGTATTCATGGGTTTAAAAAGAATTGTGCAGACATATAATAGAAAAATCACTCACACATGCGCGAAAACTACTGAAATATTTTTACTGCAAGGTGCCGGGTTCGAACCCCAGTCAGATCTCTCTATTTCTTTCATAGTATATTCACATACATCCTTCATTCTTAAATTCATATTTTTTATTGATCTCTTATTTATTTCTCAATTTTTAATTTTTTTTTTTTTTAATTTTTTTAATTTTTTTTTTAATTTTTATAATTCATTACTCATAAACAATAGTCTTCACACAACACCACAAAAATTCTCTTTTTAAAACCATCGTTATCTTTCACGCCATTCATTAAAATTTCCTCATTAACAACCTTAATTAATACCCTCATCACGTTTCACAATTAAGTCAGAGGATGTCTCAAGGACAATACCAACTCATCTAGGCCCTCAGGGGGTGGTGCGGCATCCGCACGGCTCCGTTCGCTCCGCCTTGCACCCTTGCACCCGCCTCCTGACCTAGAACCGGTGTTTCTTATCTACTATCATACAAGCATGGAATTTGGATAACATATTTGCCATCCAATCATTAGTCAAATTTTAAATCACTTTGGCATCGGAAATAATTTTCGGAAAAAAAAAATTATATTAACTTATTTATTGATTTTTTTTTCCGACTGAGTGAAAATAATGCCTTCACCGGGACTCGAATTCCGGATCTTTGACTTACAAGGTCAAGGCTCTACCAATTGAGCTATCCAGGCCGAAACCCCGGTCAGCATTACTCACTCAGACCTCCTTTAGGCAGAAACATCTCTGGTCTATCATTTAGATAGCTCAACAGAAAATAAGCCGCAGGAAATGGAAAACACCATTAGATAATGGGAGAAAGAAAGTAAGAGAAGTAAGTCAAAGTTCCGGGGTTCGAGTCCCCTTCCAGGCATTATTTTCACTCAGTCGGAAAAATAAAAAAAAATTCAATAAATATGATTTTCTTCCACAGTTGATTGTGTGATTTTAATTACAATTTTATAACTTATTTTTTCTTAAAGGTCCCATTTTTTAAGAAAGGGAAAAAGAGAATGATTTTTAGAGCGATTAGGTTTTTTTTTTTTTTTTTTTTTTTTTTTTTTCTTAATCTGAATTTGAGATTAAATAGGGTGTACCTCGAATTTCAAGGACAAAATAAATAAATCACCGTAATAATAATATCAGCTTGTAAAATTTTAGTAATTTTTAAGCATGAAGAACATACAAGCTCTTATTTCCTCTTATTTATTACGTATATAATATAAAATGTATAAATATAAAATATAATATTATATATAAATCATATTAACTTATTTTTTCTTAAAGGTCCCATTTTTTAAGAAAGGGGGAAAAAATGATTTTTAGTGCTATTAGACTTTTTTTAACACGCTTTTATTAGCTTCACCTGTATGTATGTTTGTATGTATGTCTGAAACCGCTATGGGAACAAACAAAAAATCTATATTGTAAGAAAAAAGACTTTCCCTACGTGAACGCTGTGGCTGTGAGGTAAAGCTCCGCGCTACGAACCTAATGGTCTAGCGTTCGAGCCCAGTCAAGGGAGATTTTTTAAAAATGGATTTTGTTTAATTCTAAATTACTTTAATTGAAGATTTAAATGTATGTAAATATTATGGTGTGTCACTCACACAATTTTCTCTTACCCTGCATTTTAATACTATGATATATATTTTGTGCTTTTTTAATTCACATTTCTATAAAAGCGTGTTCTTTAATTTTTTAAAACTATAATATTATTTTAATCTGAATTTGAGAACAAGTATGGCGGTTCCCCAAATTTCAAGGACAAAGTAAAAAAATAGCCGTAATAATAATATCACGTTGTAAAATTTTAATAATTTTTAAGTATGAAGAACATACAAGCACGTATTTCACCTTATTTATTATACGTATAATAAATTAAGATAGTTAAACATAACTTAACTGGCGTTCTCAAATGTGTTCTAATTTTGTGAGGATGGAGGGTAGTTTTCGAGAATCGAAGACATCTAGTCATCCTGATGATTTAAAAAAAAAAAAAAAAAAGAAAACTAAGTTTTGGAGTCTCCTTTACCTGGATATTAAATTATTGTAGCGATTTAATAACAAACGTGTCGTTCAAATTCCTTGTGTTCATTTGCTTAAATTTATGCACAATAGAAGAAAGCAAAATAAATAAAAAAATAATTTTATGTTGTTTCTTAACTTTTAGAGACCAGTGTAATACGATTTATGATGACTTGATGAATAAGAAAAGTTAAAATTTAATTGAAAATAGTGAAATTTGTAGAGAGTGAAGTTGTTAGAATCCATTGAAATGGTTATGCAATCCTATACCAAGTTCGTCAATGTTAAGGCTAGACTTAAGTCGTATGTGATTTTAATTAAAGTAGGAAGTTAAAACTCAGAATAATGGCTTTTGTTTTTTTTCCTCCAACTAATGCATGTAAGATAAATAAATAATTTCTTATTCGTATATTTTTCTAATTAAAGAAACATCCTGTTTCACACGGTCCACAAATGCAATTTTCGCATACATATTTAAATTTAAAACGCGAAATTAATTCTGATTACTAAAGTTTTTATTTGTTTTCAACTGTTAAATCAATAGACAGACAATGATTTATTTCACTCAATTTTTTTTTTATCGGAAAGAAAAGGGTTCTTTTTTTTCTTCTTTGGAATTCTATGTTTAAGGAACCGTGGCTGTTTTTCCATTGGCTATCGGCTTCGTTTTTACTTGCCGAACTTGTTCTTGATTCGTTAAAAGCAATTGCTTGTCCAGGAAAAAGACCTTACTGTTCAATGCAAATTATTTGATGCCTGTATAATAAGCTATTAAATGAAATATATTATTAATCATTGTCTTCTAAAATTCTTAAGAATATTCTTTTCACTGTTTGTTTCGCCGTTTGCCACTGTCGACTTGGGTGGTCATTGTTATGTCGTAGACTCGACAAAATAAATAAATAAATAAATAAATAACATTTTTCCTTTTCAGTATTATACATTCACCGTCATTTTCTTCATAAATAAATTAGTGATATTTTGACAAAATTTGGTAATTTTCATTAATTTGTCATTAGTATTTCCATGGAATTTACAAAACAACAATAATAAGGTGTTTGTATATGTATTGCTTATGAAATTAAGCCTATTTTGGTCTAAAAGTTTAGTTATTTAGGCAGTATGTAGTCAATATAAGGTCAGTATTTTCTAGGAAAAAATAGGCAAAATATGTAGACTTTTAAAACATTTCAGGGCCTACATTAAAGTTGTTAAAAACTTCAGAATTAGGTAATAATGTTTCCGGAGCTTTTTTAATTATATTATTTAATCTTCCTAACAACTAATAATCTAAAATTAACTAATTAATACTATTTATTCATTAAGTACAGTCGGTAACAAAAGTCTCCGAACACTAACAAAAATTCCTATATAAAAAAATTACACTTAATACTGTTTTGTTAAATAAATCCTTGTCGAGTCCTGTTCTTAGTCCGTCTAAGAACAGGATTCGACAGGGATTTATTTAACAAAACTGTATTAAGTGTACTTTTTCTTATATAGGAATTTTTGCTAGTGTTCGGAGATTTTTGTTACCGACTGTACATTAAATGAAATGGAAATAATTATACAGTCAAGATGACGTTCTCATTTAATAACAGGATGGGATAAGACGTCTGGTGATTTACTGAAACTTTTGTCTTATCGGTAATTCAGATAAAATTATTGAATTTTACATAACATGCACGTAATTTACGTATAATATGTCGCTTGAAAAAAAAAAAAAAAAAAAAAAAAGCGCTATTAATGGAATTTTGTATTAATACAGAAAACGTATAACATCTTAAAATTGACGTATAAAGCATAAAAACTTTATGAAAATTGTAACATAATCAAATAAAAATTTCATAATCATAAATTTGGCCTAACTGAAGGTGTAATATTTCTTTTCTTTTTCGGTTTTTGAACTGAACCATGTAAGAGTGGTTATATTCCGCTTTAAACAGCACCTTGCAGTTAAAGTAGGCAAGAGAATTTATATTGCTATACAGATGGAGCCTTGCGTAAAAAAAAAAAAAAAAAAAGAAAAAAAAAAAAGAAAGGCAAAATCAACAACTAGAATGACTCACACGAATTGAATGACATACTCAAAATTTTAGCATAATCAAATGAAAATTTCATAATGATAATTTTCGGTAACTGAATATGTACGATTTCTTTCACTTTGCGAATTTTGAGTTGAGCCATATATAGAGTGGTTAAATTTCGCTTCAAACAGCATCAAAATGAATTTTTTTAATTTTAATTGAGCTCATCTTGCAAATACTCAACATACGAAACTTGATCAGTGTTGCCAGATTGCGCGACTTTTTTATTCAACAGTCACCAATAACTTTGGGAAGTGATATTTAATGTACATAATCGACGATTAATCGTCTATAATAAATATAAAACATCATTTCTCAAAATTATTGGTGACTATTAAATAAAAAAGTCGCGAAATCTGGCAACTCTGATCAAGTTCCGTATATTGAGGATTTTCAAGATAAGCTCAATCAAAAACTAAAAAAAAATTTAGTTTAAGAAAAAAAAAAAAAGGGCTAAACAGCACTACTCACACGGATAAAAAATTAATCAATAACTGTTTAAAATGTTCGTTCATTCTGTATGAACCATTTTCTTTTTTTATGTTTGCAGTTTTACCATTCAAATCACCACCTAGAAAACATTTCTGAACTTAAATATATATATATAATTCAGCGAATACATCGCATGTATTATACACATACCATATTTGGTGGTAATCCGCTTGCCTCTTTCAGCTGCAAAATTCTCTTTTACAAAGAAGTTTAATTTTCACCGAAAAAATTTCAGTGTCGCCTACTAATATATATATATATATATATATATATATATATACAAAGGGCATTCCATAAAAACTAAAAGTAAAATCATAAAAAATCAATAAATATATTTACAGCAAAAAATACATCATTCTTTTTCAAAATACCTTCCGTCAGATGATATGCAACGGTCCCATCGTTCAACCCACTTTTCAAAACAAGTAGCGAAGCCCTTTTCTGGAAGCTGCTTCAAAGAACCCTCCACTACTGAAATAACTTCAGAATCTGTATTAAATTTTCTGGCACGGTTCTTCTCCTTCAACGTCGAAAACAGCCAGAAATCGCATGGGGCGAGATCTGGACTGTAAGGGGGATGTGGCATGATTTTAATATTGCATTTACTAAGATATTGCTGAACAGATATAGCGACATGCGGTCGAGCATTTTCGTGATGTAATGTCCAATTCCCTACCAGTTCATGACGCTTTCTCGATATGTGTTCTCGCAAAATTTTCAAAACTGAAACATAATATTCACCATTCACAGTAGTTTTTGGAGGCACAGCATGCTGATAGATTACACCTTTATGATCAAAGAAAATAATCATCATGACCTTTCCGGAATATTTGGTTTGTCGGATTTTTTTCGGAGGCGGAGAATCAGTATGTTTCCATACACTTGTTGCGGACTTGGTAAGGGGATCATAATGATGCACCCAAGTTTCATCACCTGTTATTACAGTCTTTAGGAGATTTGGATCGTTTTGAAGCATCTGTTTCCATTCACAACATTGGTGAATTCTTGTTTTCACTTGTTCTGTAGTAAGGTGATGAGGGACCCATCTGGAACAAACATAGAGAAGCTGTAAATTGTTGCGTAGAATGCGAAATATCAACGTTTTCGAAATATTTGTTGATGCCGCTATCTCCTCACATGTCATTCTCCTATTTTCTTGAAGGATTACCCACACAGTGTTAACATTTCGATCATTCACAACACTTTTTGGTCGCCCATGCCTAGGAGCCAGTTCTGTAGAGAAACGGCCTTTCTTGAAATCACTATGCCATCTAAAAATCGTAGACTCACCAAAACATTTGTCTTTGTAAGCTTCTTTCAATAACTTAACAGTTTCTGGAGCTGTTTTGCCCAAACGGTAGAAAAATTTTATGGCACAACGCATTTCGTTTTTTAACTCTGAATCACTCATCTCCATTTCTGTAGGGCAAATAAAACAGTTCTTTAAACAAGCACGGAAATAGGAAAATAAAACCGTCTGCTTCATTTAGAATTTTGTATAAACGTACAGTTAACAATTTGAAAAAATCGCCTGCACTTCTATTTTTTAGTTTCGCGGTGTTGCCACTATGTAAAAAAATAACTCTCAGTTTTTATGGAATGCCCTTTGTATATATATATATATATATATGCATGTATATATATTCAGCATAAGCTAAACTAAATCCCCCTCTTAAATTTCTTTGATTACCAGTTTCATTTTAATTCTTTTATTTGAAAATATGTTAATGGAGTTATTTTTTTTCGACTACATTAAACTACAGGATTACTACATTAAACTACATTAAACTACACGACTATATTTAAAGGACGCTTACAATACGGTTTTATACCGTACAATGATCATAACACATAATATTTATAACAAGTTTTATGAATTGGCACGGAACACAATATTAGGAGAAACCACCACCAAAATTCAGGAGAACATAATAGGTTTCGAGAGACTATATCTTTCTTCATCTGGCGAAAACATGTCCTTCCTTTACGAAACCAGAAAGAGAACTGAAAAGAAAACTAAGCAATAAGAAATAGAAAGTAAATAGAGCATTAATAAAGTTAGGAGAGATAAACGATAAGAAAGTATTAAAGAAAACGATCAATAAATATTTTTTTAATGAAAAAAATTGATTCCATGCTTAGCCCCCTTAACTACATGCCTGTCCCGTGGCTCTTAAACTTGGCAACAGGTTGAACGGTAGCAGCGCCACCTGGTACAGATTGCGCGACTTTTTTATTCAACTGTCTCCAATACTTTTAAGATGTGATATGTGATATTATATAATCGACGTTTCTTCCATTCTATTCACCTTCTTTCTATTTCAAATCCCACTTTTAAAAATTTTTGGTGAGAGTTGAATAAAAAAGTTGCGCAATCTGATCCAGGTGGCGCTGTCTACCGCTTGAACTGTTACCAAGCTTAAGAGCCACGCGACAGGCATCTACTTAAGGAGGCTATGCTCCATGATAAAGATTTACAAGGTAAAAACGTAAATTAGACTTAAAGAAAATATAAATTATTACTTTTTTATCAAGTGGTTAAAAAAGTTTAAAAGAAATCTAAGCAAAATTTATCAAAATACAATATTTAGTTTCACTTTGTCAATATTACATTAAATTGCAGTTATAAAAAATAATATTTAGGAGAAAGCAGCTGAATTTGGAATACAATTTCTATTTGAACTCACCATAATAAATTGAAGTATTTTATATCATTGTGGACTCAACTGTTCTAAACTTTCAAGTGTTGTTAATGTGTTTTGACTGTTTTATTTATATATATATATATATATATATAAATTACTGTCGCTCGAGTCAAATTTTTTTGTCTACACCCGCATCTCCTCGCAGAGGGTAGCTTCCTTTGCATCATGAGAGATATCGATGTTTGCCGAATGTTCCAAGAAAGACATTTCAGTTGGTTAGAAATTTATATTATCTTAATTAACAAGGTTATTAATTAAAAATTTCGGTTTAACAAAGGTACTCTATTTGCCATCTTACAAAAAGTTTCTGTTATGACGGTGTTTCTTCTGTCATGACGTCATTTTCCACAAGGAAATTTAAATGTAATGAATTGTGTAAAAAAAGAAGAAAAAAATCCCATTGTTGCTATTGGTAACAAAGAGATTAGATATTTTTAATGAAAAAATGAATTTAGGATTGCAATAATTTGTCTGCAGATATTTTTATTCTACTTTTAGAAAAATAAATTTCTCATTGGCAATTTCTTATGCTGTTTATTGATTTTTTCATATGTTTTCTTATTCTTAAAAAACAAGCAGTGTTTGGAAGTAAGTATTTAATTTGGTGATATTTTTGATAGCTACTTTTTCATTATATCAACTTTTTATTGAAATTGCTACAAAAGTGAAAACATCTTAAATTAACCGAGATTAAATATATACATACACTGATGGAAAAAAAAATCCCAACACCAGGAAAGAGCTGTGCTAGATAAACGAAATTTGGTAGGCGTGTTTATACATCTGAAAGATGACGTCGATTCAAATTTCGAGCTACGCGCATAAGTGTGGCGCTAGTAGCGACACTATGAACATGCAAATGAGGTTTGCTTTAAATAAGCACTGTAAGGTTCGTGATCGTTATTTACAGTTGAGATTTGACGTAGTGGGTTAATGTTAGTCAAGGATGCCTCTAAGAAGACGAAGAAACCATTATCAACAGCTCACTGAGTTTGAACGAGGTCGTGTAGTAGGGCTACGAGAAGGTGGGTTTTCTTTCCGCGATATTGCAGAAAGACTTGGCAGGAATGTATCCACTGTGCATGAGTGTTGGCAGCAGTGGTCAAGGGAAGGTACTGCCTCAAGAAGACCGGGTTCCGGGCGGCCACGTGGCACTACTGAGAGGGGAGACCGCCGTGTTCGGCGTATGGCTGTGGCTATTCGTACTGCGTCTGCAGCTGAAATTCGAGCTGCAGTTGGCACCACAGTGACACAACGAACTGTTACAAATCGGTTACTTCAAGGACAGCTCCGATCCAGACGCCCTGTAGCGTGCATTCCACTGACTCCAAACCACTGCCGTTTGCGACGTGAGTGGTGTCAGGCTAGAGCTCATTGGAGGACGGAGTGGAGATCTGTTGTGTTTTCTGATGAAAGCCGGTTCTGCCTTGGTCGCAGTGATAGCCGTGTGTTGGTTAGAAGGAGGCCAGGTGAACGCCTGCTAGCGACCTGTCTGCGGCCTAGACACACAGGGCCTACTCCTGGAGTTGTGGTTTGGGGAGCAATTTCGTATGACAGCAGGAGCACTCTCGTGGTTACCCCACGCACCCTGACTGCAAATTTATACGTCAGTCTAGTGATACAACCTGTTGTGCTGCCATTCATGAACAGCATTCAAGGGGGTGTTTTCCAACAGGATAACGCTCGTCCTCATACCTCTGTTTTAATCGATGCTGTACAGAGTGTCGACATGTTGCCTTGGCCTGCTAGATCACCAGATCTTTCTCCAAACGAGCACGTATGGGACATCATCGGACGACAACTCCAGCGTCATCCACAACCAGCATTAACCGTCCCTGCATTGACCGCCCAAGTGCAACAGGCATGGAACTCCATCCCACAAACTGATATCCGACACCTGTACGACACAATGCATGCACGTTTGCATGCTTGCATTCAAAATTCTGGCGGTTACACCGGTTACTAATGTACCAACATTTCACATTTGAAATGGCTCTTCTCGCCAATGGCTCTACCTGTGATCTTGAAACTTTAATCAATTAAATATGTTACCTAGACAAATGTATTGCTGAAATTTCATTACTGTACAATAATTTTTTCTTGGTGTTGGGATTTTTTTTTTCCCATCAGTGTATATATATATATATATATCTATATATATATGCTGAAATATAATCAAGATGAAATGAGTATTACCTTATATTTTATTTTATTTGAGCGTCAGGCAAAAAAAAAAAAAGGTTTATAATTAAGTTAAATAATATTGCTATAGTGTTTAAGGCTAACCCAGAAAGTTTTAATTTGAAATTTAAAAAAATCAACGTGGGCAAGTTTAAATAAAAATTCAATTTTCTTTTTTTTTTTTAACTCAAAGCATATTTAAACGGTTGGCTGAATAGAAACGGTTTTATTATAGGACCCATTTGGCAAATTTTAAGAGTTAACCGTGCAATAGCTAAACATTTCATTTCCGCAACCACATTAGCCATTTTAACTCCAGCTCTGCATTAAAACTATAGCAAAATTATAAAATACTGCAAATGATGATAATAATAATAATGATGATGATGATGATGATGATGATTAAATATTTACAATATTCACATAAATGACTTATTTTTAATGTGTCTCATTAGATCATATTGTTGAAAAAAAAAAAAACACTTTTAAAAATTTGAAAGTGCGTTTAAAACCTAGCTGTGTATTAGAAATGTATAGAAAGTATTACATTTTTCCCAATTTCAGCAAAAATAGGTTTTATTTATTTATTTTATTTATTTATTTATTTTTTAACAAGCAATTAAACCAAAAAATTCATCATCAAATAGTGACAAAATTTTAAAAGTCGTCACGGAAGTATATACTAAAGCTGTAACGCAAAATGGTCTAGATATTATGAATTTCTTTCTATTAAAAAAAAAAAGAAAAAAGAACAGAAAAGAAAAAAAAAAAAGAAAGAAAATAGAGTGTATATATATGCTGATTTTTAGGATAATATTTCATTTTTAAAAAATGTTATATTAAATATTATTTATATCAGTTTGACATTGTATATGGTGATTTCTATAATACTTTTCTGCTTTTGTCTTGTGTTATGGACTATTAATATTCCTATTCATAGAAAGGCAAACCAACGAATAGGAAGGTAGATTCTTGCTAAAGTTAATAACCGAAGCATGTCAGGGGTTGGTATGCAGAGCGAGCAGAGACTAAGTGTTATACAAAATAGAGTTTGCATGCAAAATTTTCAGTTAAGAAAAAATAAAAAAGTTTCTTTTTGGCGAGTAATATAGACCAAAGGGTATTATGGAATAGTTCTGAAGTGAAATATGAATATTATTTCGTCAAAGGATAATATGAAATAGGGTAGTATTTTTACAGAAAATCATAAATAATTGAAATATATTTTATTTAAAAATTATTATTGAAAATAAACGGTATTAGAAAAATTATCAACATTCAAGTTTTACGAAAAATTGCAAATAATATGGAATAGTTGGCTTTCTACACTGTAAAAAATATCTGTTAAAAGTACAGGAAAAATCCGGCAGCTGGGTAGCCAGTATTTCTCCGTCAAATATACAGAACAAAACTGTACTTTTAACAAAAAACCAGTTTGATTTACAGGATTTCTGCGTAAAATATATGTCAGTGATACAATTTTGCAGTTTTAAACTGTACATTTGACGGAGAAATACTGGCACCCCAGCTGACAGGTTTTTCCTGTACTTTTCCAGGTTTATTTTTTGTAGTGTATATTACCCGTATCACTATCTTGGAAAATAATTCAACCTCAATCACCTGTTGGTGATTGAGATTGAATGAGAATATGACTGCTAACTAACTCATCTTCCCTACCAGAAATGACATTAAGTTTTCTTCATTTTATTGCTTTGTAAATCGATTACAGATTTCGTAATTCTTACCTCCAAAAGTGCCTGATTCTTCATAAACTAAAGAAGTTTTATGACACAAAATTGCTCTTCTCATTCACACAAGAGGAACGGATGTCCATATTTGAAACCTAGGGACGACGTTTGACGTGCTTCCAATAGGTTGCAGCACTGTACAGGTAAGATATAACGGTATTCCATTTTACCCGACTATTCCATATTCCCCACCTTCCCCCTCTATCATTATAGCATTCTTGGAAGATAAGATGATACGCAAACAATCCATATCAAAAACCAGCATTAATATTATTTTAAATTTTAATTTCTTAATTAAAATGAAAAAAATTTCTTATTTGTCTCAAAATCCACATATTTTTATAACTATATATAAATTAGAAAGTTAATTTGTTTGTTTGTTCGCTATGCAAATCCAAACCTAAAAGACTTCACTCATAAATCACAGATTTGCACTAAAATACTAAATATTTTATAACTCTGGAGCTTTTGAACTAATTATTTTAAATTTGGAAGGTCGGTTGGATTTAAAGTCGAGCTAATACTACGCTATGGATAATTGGAGACGGTCTGGGACTCACCCTTAAGGAGAAAAAAAAAGCTATCATATAGAAACAAACCAAAAAATATGGCGGTAATACGTAAAAATTAACTCCCGACTTTGTTTCAATAAATTTCATACGACTTTCTATATAATAATTTTATTTTAATGCTTTATTTTCCATTGAATTTGTAATTAGAAAAACGGATATGCATTTATCTTTTATATACCGTCGTCATTTAAATAATTGGCTAATAATTAAAAAATAAGAAAACTGTTCTCCAAAATGATGCGTTCAGATTTAAAAATACCCATTATAAATATCAATTTTTTTTTTTTTTTCAAAGCAACCTTGAATTATAATATAATTTTTTATCAAGTAATCGATCATATAAATTGACAGAAGTAAAATCTGTTATTATTATATTGGGGAAGGTTAATAACCTCCTGCTCATTTCAATGCCGTATAGAACTGTGTTTAACGTAATTATTCATATTAGGTGACGAGCATATATATATCTGGGAAAGATATGATAAATTATATATGAATATATATTAACTTCCACTGCCAGTAATATTAACGCATGTAATACTAAAGTTAATTAAAAAAAAACTTTTTACTTTACTATTTTTAATATAAATGATTATATAGTTATATTAAAACGATATGCTATTTTAAAGCACATTGAGTTATAATGATCCAAGTTGTAATGATATATAGTGCTTATTAGTTATCCTTAGTGTCACGCAATTTTTAAAGATGGTCATACTTTTATCCTGTGTGCCCAAAAAATCCTTTTTTTTTTTTTTAGAATGGCATTCATTTTTATCCTTCTTGACAAACTGAATGATAGATGTAGATTTTGCGTTTACTTGTTATAGTGAAGACAAAAATTCGTCCTTTTCTAATATTATTTCTTTTAATTAAAATATCGCTTTATTATTTCTAATAATCTGTTATTATTTTCCTAGGCTTTTAATTATATAGCTGCGATGATTTTTTTTTTTTTCGGCAATTTTGTATATGGCTGCTATAAATGAGTTCAATAATTACATTATTTTTTTCTCTCTTATCATACTTTTTATCTATAAAGGCATTTACAGTTAATGACTTGATGTTATGTGACAAAAAATGGAGTTAAAGTACATTTTTAGTGCTGTTTTTTACTATGCTCATTGCATAAATTTTTTGTCAAAATAAAAATCTAGTATATTTGTAAATGCAATATTATATATTTTACTTATTTATTATCTAAGAAAATAGTGCTTATTTATTTTCTTTATGTACTTTATCGAAATATATTTTAAATGATTTATGATAAATTGTAGATCAGGCAAGCAAAAACATTTCTATCGTTAAACACCGTACTTGCATGTCGACAGAATAATTTCACTAATTTCTTGATTGATTCCCTTTACATTATTTAAAAATTATTTAAGAGTAATCATTTTAATGTATCAAAACTTCTGTAATATTCTTTCTTTTAAGCATGAAACAAAGTTTGAAAATACCTACCTAAAGATTATTTTAAAGGTTTTGTCAATTTAACCCCTTAACGCGCGCTGTCCTCGCTGCGAGGACGCAAAATTTAAGATCCAGCTGCAAAAAATCATCCCGGAAATTCTTTAGGAAAAATTCACGTTTATAACATATCAGAAAAGGCCGGTTTTTTAAACCTTTAAATTAATTTTTTTTTTTTTTAGTTTAATTTAGTTCATGAATTCCGGTGGCAGTATAATTTAAATGTTTCAAATTGTCTTGCGCCGCAAAGGGTTAATCTTCTCCATACGATGAAAATCTATTTACACATTCTCATATTCAATATTTTAAATATTTTAACATTACTGTATTTTCACGGATTTTTATAAGAGTAACTGTATACATATGTTAATACAGTAAGTAAAAGAAATTTTGTTAACATGTGCGCATGTGAAATTAAACATTAATTAATACAAGTACTCTCTTTTCGGAATATATTTATTATTATTTCTATATTCTGATTCCGGTAAATTGTCTCTACCGTATATGTCAAGTTTTCCAAAATTGGCATGGCAAAATAAACTTTGAAAACCGAGCCTGTCACAAACAAAATATGAACAAAAAATGTTCAACGTTCTTAAAGAAATCTTTATTTATCAACAAATTTTATCAAAAAAGCTTTTATCAACAAATGAATATTGGTAATTAAAGAAGCATATCATAACTATAAAGTTACAACTGCAATGCGTATTAAGCCTGACCTTTTACACTCTGATGCTAAACATCATTATTTTGTTTTTTAATTCATTATTGGTCTCCTTTTTGCTTTCGGGACAAAACCTTCGCTGAAATACATGAAGTATAAGATTTTCTTTACAATTCTTAAGTTCCAAAAGAAACCATCGTGTATTTCTTTAGATTTTCGACAAAATGTATACATTTGAAAGCGTCAAAATACATTAGTCTATACAGTGTGTGTGTGTATATATATATGTAGATAGATAGGTAGGTAGATATAGATTCGTGTCAATTTTTAGTTAGAGTTTTATTCTTTTGGCTCGAGCTGAGAAGTCTTTTATTAGAAGAGCTTAAATATTTCAATATGAATACGTACCTATAGAGCAATTTAACTTCATATCGTAAAAAAAAATAAAAATAGAAATATAAAATAAAATAAAATAAAAAAATAAACTCATACTAATGATCTACTGATACTCAAAACTTTTACTTATTTTATTTTCTTACAACAAATGTATTCAAATATGGTGGATTTTTGGAGTTTTCCGTCCTTTTCTCTGTAACTCTCTTAAGTACTGGCTAGACCCCTTAAAATGTCCCCTAAAGGAGGGCATTTTACTCAAGCCTAAAAACCTCGCGTAATCAATCGTTTTTTAAAAAGAAATCTTACAGCGCCACCTACATTCAAATATGAATTTTTTGGGGATTACATATACTTCTTTAGACGAGGTAGAAGTTGGTAAAATTTATTTCATGGTGTTGTGCGATTCGAGCATATTTATGTTAACTGGTTCAAGACGAAATTCTTCGGCAACGTTATCATAGGAGAAAAACAGTTATACTATGACTTCATTTGTTATACTATTTGTTATACTTTGTTATACTATGCAACAATTTCTGATTTAAGAGTGTATTTTGTAAAAAGTTTCCTTTCATTTTCGGAACACAACAAAAGACGAAATTTTTAGAAGTTATAAAGATGTTTACGTCTGATTATCTGCTTAAGAAAATAATGGCGTTGAATTTAAATAATGACATTTTTGATTTGACAGCTTTTAAATATTGACTTAAAACTCAATTAAAATGGAAATTTGAATTATATATACGTATATGTATGAGATAAAAATTCGAAATAAAGCTTTATTTTCAATTATTTTATGAATATTCTAAAATATTTTAAATACATCATCGTTTTAACATATATTTTATTTATTACAGAGTTATTTTAAAAAATAATGATAAATAAATCCGTTTTGCATGTAAGGAAATTTCTTAATTTTCGAATGTTGTAAGTAATATTTAATTTTTTTTTTTAATTAATTGAAATTTATAGTATTAATTAAGGCATTAAATGCATAAAATAATTTTAAAGAAATTATGTATGTATTTGTACGCATGTATCCCTTCAATGAATATTATTTTTAGCTCTACTATTATCAAGTATTGTATTGCTCGGGTTTAAAGTGTTAAAAATAAATGGAAATTTCACATTATACTGCTTTTATTTTTTTTAACAACATTTGTAGAATCAAAGTTTTCATTTTTTTCTGCATTGTGAAAAAATAAATGAAGTCATCGGTTAAATCATTTCTTTAAAATATTAGTTAACATAAAACACCATCACCAGATTCGAGTACTGGCAATGTAAGTTGTATTAAATAGTAGTTTTATGTGTAAGAATATAGACGAATTTTGGCTAATTTGTGTTGATTATTAACTAGTTGATCTGCAGATCAGGAGCCTTAACGTCCTACATGCATCATATATTATTCAACAAATCATTTTTATTTATTCCATATTATATAATATATATAATATATAACAATATAGATAATTAATATATATATATGTGTGTGTGTGTGTATATTCACTCGATTGACTCGCTACATAAACAGATACGTTTGTGAGGGGGTATGATACCCCCTCAACCCCAATGTATCTCTCTTTCTATATCTGAGTGTATAAATATATAGTAACAGATATCCTTGAATTAATTTATTGTAACTCATAAATACTTATAGTAAATTTCATGCAAAATTATTTTATAACAGATAGGAATTATTTGTGTGACCCTGTAAACTAATTACCAATTCTATGCCCAAAATTTTTTGTTTTAAGTATTCTAATAATATTTTATTATACTTAATGAACATGTTAAAATACAATTTTAAGTAACACCATCTATAGAACTTTATGGTACGAAATCCTTTTCTGTGTCTCTGAAAAGCAGTCACAGTTATTAAAATAGCAATAAAAAGAATCCGTCTTATTAATTATAACTCATTAATATTTAAACCTAATCTGACATCATTTGTATGATAACATAATGTCATCGAAATATCTTTGGTGTTGTCTGGAAATAAATTATTTAGTCTATACTTGTCTTATTTTTCAAACGTAAACATGCTTTTAAGCATATTTATAATGCATGTTAATTCCATTATGTTGAATGCAGAATCAACGACTTAAATGCTCTTAAATAAAAATTTGTCTGTATAGGCTGTAATGTCACAAAATTGTTTTGTGTGTCTCTATAAACGAAACATAAACATTGTATATACCAGTAAAAACTATTCAACTTATTCTACGTTTTTCATGAGTAACTGTTCGAAATTTTAAATAATTCGGTTGATTACGTGACATTGTCGGGACACTTTTCAAAGGTCCTGTAATGAAGCCTAAGTACACATATTTTCTGCAGAAAACATGAGTTTAAGCATCTCGGTAATGTACGCAAATTTCATTTTGTTGAATGCAGAGTAACGATGTTAAAATGCGTTTAAACGAAATTCGCCCAATAGACAGTAAGGATAAGAAAAACTTTTGTGTGTTCCAGTATACAATCCAGAAACAGTATAGACATAAAAAAAAATTTACAGCTGTTTCTATACGTATTCTGAACGTGTGTACTAATTTACAAGTAAATCGGAAGATTTTTGCGGCAGCTATTGCGGTACATACAAATTCTGCCCTTAAACTCTAATGATAAGAACAGCATTGGTGTCTCTCTGTACACGAACTACAAATAGAATACACACCCAAAACTATACAGCTAATTCCGTGTGGATCATAAATATGTGTACCAATTTGCAAGTCAATAGCGTGATTTTTGTGGCCGCTATCGCGAGACCGACAGACAGACGGACGGACACACAAACGGACAGAACCCAAAATCCTTTTGAGTCTCTACATGGAGGCCTCCACTGACGTTTTGGCAATAATATATACATACTGATTTGATTGACTCTCTACATAACCAGGTATGTTTCTGAGGGGGTTTCCGTCCCCCTCAATCCCCCGCTGTATCTCTCTGTCTATATATGTATGTATTTCTAATAACTGATAGCCTTGTACTAATTCCCCGTAATTCATAAATATTTGTACAAAATTTCATGCAAAATGATTGCATTACATATCGGAATTATTTTGTGTAACCCTGTAAACTAATTGCCAATTCTATGTCCCCAATTTTTCACAGAAAAACGGGGTTTTAAAATTCCAATAACATTATATTATATTTAATTGGGTGTAAACATGTTAAGATACACTTCACAAAAATACTGACTATAGACCGTAATAATACGAAATTCTTTTATGTATCCCATAAAAGAAGTCCCAGTTATTATGTACACCAAAAAGGAATACGTCTAATTAATTATAACTTATAAATATTTCAAACTAATATGACATCATTTGGATGATTACAGAATGTCATCGGAGTTCTTTTGTGTGGTCCCGTAAAGGAACTATTTACTCTGTACATACCCTTTTTTGGTGTCACGGAATTTTCTTTTTGTGTGTCCCTGTAAACGAACCATAAACATTATATACACCAATAAAAACTTATTTTACGTTTTTCATGAGTAATTGTTCAAAATTTGACATAATGTGGATGATTACGTGACATTGTCGGAAAACATGAATTTTAGTATCTTAGTAATGTACACTAATTTCATTTTGTTGAAAACAGAGTAACGATGTTAAAATGCCTTTAAACGAAATTCACCCCGTAGGCCGTAATGATAAGAAAAACTTTGGCGTGTCCCTGTACACGATCCATGTGCAATATAGACATAAAACATTATACAGCTAATTTTATGCAGAGTCTGAACGCGTGTACTAATTTGCAAGTCAATCGAAGAATTTTTCCGGCCGCTATTGCGGTACATACAATTTCTGTCCATAAGCCGTAATGATAAGAAAAACTTAGGTATGTCTCTGCACACAAACTACAAATAGAATGCACATCAGCTAATTCCGTGTGGCTGGTGAACATGTGTACAAAACTACAAGTCAATAGCGTGATTTTTGCGAGACAGACTATCGTGAGACAGACAGACAAACAGACGGACACACAAACAAACATAACCCAAAATCCTTTCGATTCTTCACATGGAGGCTTCCACTGACGTTTCGGCAATTACAGTCGGCTGCAAAATTATTCGAGCACTAGCAATAATCCTTGCCAAAAAAAAGTACACTTAATACAGCTTTGTTAAATAAATCCTTGTCGAGTCATGTTCTTAATCAGTCTAAGAACATGATTCGATAAGGATTTACTTAGCAAAACAGTTTTAAGTGTACTTTTTAAATATAGGAATTATTGGCTAGTGCTCGAATAATTTTGCAGCCGACTGTATGTAAATCTTAAAAAATTAAAATAAAAAGTCATGAAGAGTAGAATAATGGCAGTGTTTGCTTTTCGAAGGACAATTATTTCATGGATAATACATAAATAATGTATCCTGTAACAGAGAAATTTTTTATCTAATTTGTAATAGTTTAATATTGATTTTTTTTTTTTTTTTTTTTTTTTTTTAGAATTTTGATAATAATGAAAACTGATGAGTAAAATTGTTGCATATGATTAAATAATAATAATCCTGTTCAGTGTATAGTGTCTGTGATTTCTATGTGACAGTATCAGAATGACTTCCCACTTTAAAATTAATAGCCTATTGTCTTTCATTTCAAATTGATTAGAAGAATCTTTTAAAACATACTAACAAATCTTCTGTTAATGAAATATATGCAACAACTGATCCTGTGTGCATTTTATATAAAGAATCTCTTCAAAAGTTACTAATTGGTTAGTAAATAAACGATCACAAAAATTGAGAATAGACTAACATTATGATTTAAGAGCCAGAATTCTGAAACATGTATTAATGAATCGTAATGAATAGCTGTCACAGCAAGCAGTTGGCTTAAAGTAATGAATATTTACTTGTAAGAGCCTCCGAATACAGAATAAACATGTAAACATTAGGTGATAGATTAAATATTCATTATACTTTTTGGGCGAAGATTTTAAAAGATACTGAATAAGGACAAAGACCTGTATTCTAAATCCTATGTTCAAAAACTTAATGAATATTTAATTTCTCTTCACATTAATTGATTCATACCAGCATTTTATGAAAGGATTTTTGTATAAGTGCTTATAGTTTCTTTGATCTGAAAAAATCTAGTGGCTGTTTTATTCAAGAGAAAGAAAAGTAAAGAAAAGTAAAGTAAAGAAAGTTAGATAAATAGATATAAAGCATTTCCTTATCACGTGACATTTCTAAATTTTTCTATCTTTTGCACATTTTATGAATTGACATTTATTTTTTACCTCTTACTTACATTTTTATCCATTGTTGATAGATTATAATTGTTGGATAATGATGTGGTTTTATATAATCGCAAAGTATATATTTCATTTAAAATATCTTTAGTTAGAATGAGATAATAGTCTTTCTATAACACAGAAAAGTTCAGTCTTTTGTAATTCAACAATTTATCTTAAATAAGATGCTTTTCATTCACGGTAAAACCAAAACCATCTTCAATTAAAATTATGCTCAACTGCAGATGAATTCCTGATAAAACATTATTAATATTTTGTTGAATTTTTTTTTATATCACAGCTAAAATTTAATTTAAGGAACGTACTTTTTTTTTCTTTTTTTTACTTTATTAAATGAAAAATATCTTTTACAATCATAAATCTTTTAATAATTTATATATTTAGACATAAAAATTCCATTTTTATAAACACTAGTAATCTCTTTTGAGGGCCAAATTGTTTACTGTTAACTGTTCAGTTAATCAAAACTTCAGTTAACAGGTGTTATGTTCGGAACACGGTTAAAGTATGAATTCTCGTAGTTATTGGAAATCCAATTTAAGTGATTAGGACCCGTTTCTAAATCGATCCAGAGTGTAATAAATGATTGCAGAGTCCCAAATTAAACAAAATCTTTTTATTTAATGAGGCGTTAATAGGATTAAGAAATTAAGAACAAATAATTCAGTGAATTTGAAATTACATTATTTGTATGTATACACGTATATCATTACGCTTTATGAATAAGATCGGACGATGACATAGTTCATTTGCTTAAATACCTACTATATGTTTAAAAATTTTGAGCAATTTTAACCCTTTAAAAAGTTATCGCCCATGATGAGGAAGTTTTTAGAATTTTGGTTATATATTTGGCTCTCTTTTTAAATATTCTACGAAATTTTTTACCATTAGCTTTTTTAACGCTGTATATTATTAAGTATCATTAGTAAATCAGTATTCAAGATTGTTTTAAAGTTTTATTTTTTTGCTTTCCATTTCTCTCAAAAACTTGTGGATTAATACTTGACGTATGAATTGCTGTTTCTTGCTTTAACTGCTGCATTTGTATCATTATATATGTATTTGTGTGTATGTATCTCATGACAGAAGTAAATGTGTACCATTTAAATTTGGCATGCGGTGCATAAAAACATGTTTAATTCAATACATTACCAGGTTCAATACACCAACAGATCACTTTTAAGTTTTAAAGTATGAACAGACAAGATAGTCGAGCTCCGAGAACATTTTTACTCTTTAACTATAGAATATCTAAATATACACTACACATCTGTAAGAATGATTTCTCTGTACATTACGAAATTTGAGATTTTCAATAGCTTAGTAGATTATTCCGAAATTAAACATATATATACATATATATAATTTCTATCCCTTGTGATTTCGATTAACGAGTTAGGCATGTAAGTGATTTCAAATGAAAAATTATTTATTCTAAAACAGACTGCATGAAAACTGCTTATTTGTGCTTTTGAATTTACGGTGCATGGAGATTGTTTCTTATAAGCGCTTTTCTGCTAATAACTTTACAGATAATTTGTTTCAAAAAACTAGTAAAACAGAAAAAAAAAAAACTCCATTCTCCTTCAGTATATTTGAAGCCGCTAATAGCCGCATTCAAGTATTCTCTGTTCAAAATTAGTAATTTGCGACAAATACCACGTACTACGAAAATAATTCATATGCAAATCATAAGTAAAATGAATCAATAAACACAAAAACTTATATAACTAATTTATATTTTTTGGGCTAGGTGAGAGGGGATGACTGTATTGAAAAATTATTTTGCTCAGCGTAAAAAGTAAATTATACTTATAATAAAAAAGAAAAAAAAGTGAGATAAGAAAAAGAAGAAAAACATAAAATTGAAGAAAGAAAACATTAAATATTCTTCTCAGAACTTTCTTTGCATGCGTGAAAAATTGTGAAAAAGTAAATAAATAAAGAACTAACAAATGAAAATAAAAATAAGATTTCAAAATAAAAGTAAAAGAAAAAAAAGAAATCTCATTTTTGTGGATTGAGTTTTGACTGTTTATTTGAACACTACAACGCTTGCTTGAATATTCTTCGAAAATGACATTCTCTGCGAGTACATGCATGCTTATGCATATATAGTCATCCAAATATACGAATAGAGAAACCATGCATACATTTGTTAGAAAAGGAAGAAAACTTTTGATGCGCTTCTACAACACATTTCAGTTTGTTTATGTTTTCCTTGCTCTCTCCCCTACGGCATCAGATATGAAAGTGGGTTAGGCAGCTACACATTTTCAGAAGATATTTCGACTACTTATATAAAGCTTAGATTTTATCGTAAATTTATCTGCTGTACTATAAATTTTCTTGAGTTCGTTTTGTGAAAGAAAGTATACATGCATACATATTTCGACTGCATTATTTCACAAGGACAGAAAAAAAAAAAAAAAAAAAAAAAAAAAAAAGGTTTTACGTTATTCATTTTAAATATTTAAAAGCATGCTATTACCTAATGTTATATTACAGAAGGATATTTTTACGTTACATTTGCGAAATTCTATTGCTTTATAATATATATATATACATAAGGAAAGTGAAAAAATAAAATAAAATAAAAATATGTGTCTCTTTCTTGTGTAAGAAATGTTAAAATTCGTGTCATTTTAACTGCATTTAAAACAAATATCTACATGTACAAATAGTTTACATTTCTAATATGTCTTAAGAGTAAAATATTTTCCTAATTATTTTGTTTTATTAAAAAACTACAAACGTTTGTAATGTATCTTATTTAACATTTTAAAAAACTTTTTAAGACAACTTCCTATGATAGCCTGCTACTGAAATTTGTATTTGAAAATTGTATTGTTACAGCTGTATTTTAATTTTTTAATAGTTTTTATTGCCATCTCTTTCCTGATTTCTTCGCATTGTCGCGACGAAATGATTTATATACTGGGTGATCCAAAAGTAACAGATAAAAAAAAATCATATTATTTGAGAAGTATTGATCGTAGCACTATGCAGTTTTCACTGAAATGTACAGAAAGACATGGGATTTTTTTAGATAACAAAAAATTTAGTAGCAAATTAGTTTAAATTTTTTCATCACGTAGCGCTTTAGCTGTAAAATTATTTTTTTACAGTGTTGCAACACATTCAACAACTTAATTAAGACTTTAAATGTTCATCAGAATAACCGTCAGGCATTGCTCATTGGAAATTTTCCTTAAAAAAAAAAAAAAAAAAAAAAAAAGCTTCAGTATTCACAAAATTGCGTAGTTTGATCCAGCGGATCTGTTTAAAATGTGAGTGGATAATTCAAATACAGCGCGATTTGCCAGAGAAAAATGTAACTAATATTTTTTCTTGTGTACTTTAAATAATCCCATACTTTTCTATATATTTTATTGAAAACCGCATAGAACTACAGTCAGTACGTTTTTAATAATATATTTTTTTTTCAGTGATTTTTGGATCACCCGGTATATATACTAGCAGGCTACGCCCGCTTCGCTGGTCACTACATTTAAACGAATTTTCAAAAGAAATGAATCACTGAGTTTTATATCTCTTTATAAATAAAGACTAAAATTTATTTATTTATTTCATGACTTTTATGAGGATTTTATTTAAAATATTAAAACTTCGAATTATATATATATATATATTATCAAAATAAATTATAACCTATAGCACTGAGGGATAGTGTAGCTTTTGATCAGTGAAAATTATTTTTTCATAGGTTCAGTAGTTCCAGAGATTACCCTCCACATACAAGCAAACGTTTCCTCTTTATATATAAGTTTAGATATGGATAACATAAACGTAATTAACATAATGACAGAATGAAAAATAAATAATTTAGATTTTCACAAAAAAACATCTTTAAACTATTTCCATCCACGGAGATCGAATTCACAAACTCTGGATTCGGAGCTCGACACTTTACCTCGAAGGTATGGTGTTCGACAGCTTTCTTTGCAATCTTTCATTCTTTTCTTTTTCATGGTTTTTATGGGATTTTAATTAAAATATTGAAATTTCGAATTTGGAAAATTATTTTATCAAAATTAATTACAGCCTATATAGCACTCAGTGATAGTATAGCTTTTTACTAGTGAAATTTTTTTAAATCGTTTCAGTAGTTCCAGAGAATACCCTCCACATACAAACAATTTTTTTCTCTTTGTATATTAATATAGATATATATATATACTATTTTTCTTTATTTTTTATTTCATTTTCCACTTTCTTTCTTTCTTTTCATTTCTTTTCATTTCTTTTGTTTTTGTATAATAAAATTAAGTTCAAATATCTTCCACTTTCAATCCAAAATACACCTACAAGCAGATAATTTAGAAAATAGATTTGTTTTTGATAACTTTTCATATGATAACTCCTAATATTCATTTGCAAATGTTTCATAACAAAATCAAAATATTGAAAGTAAGACAGCTCCTATACATATATTTTTATTAACTTATGTAAATTGGAAATATATGATTTTAACATGAATAACTTAAAATGTACTACGAATGATTATTTTTTACAACATCTTCACTAAGTAATTCGCAGATCTGATCGCAGGACTACAAAACTTGGTAAAGGGATAGCTTAGACCCTGCAGGGGTGAACGTCATCAAGAATTTTTCGATTTTCGATTTTTAATTTTTTTTTTTTTTTTTTTTATCCATTTATATTTCTGTTTCATTTTCTTAAATTTAATCTTTCATTTTAATCGTTTGCATTGCACATTAACGGCTGATACACTATTTTTCATTTGATTAATTAATACCTTTGGAAGGCAAATTCTTTAATTTATTGTATTTATCGGAAAAAATTATAGTATAGAAGAAAAAATTAAAATTAAGATTTTAGCTTTACTAAATTTTATTTATTTAATTCTTTCGAAATGAAAATCTTTTTTTTTTATTATTATTATTTATTTATTTATTTATTTATTTTTATTTTATTTTATTTTATTTTTTGTATTGGTCAAATGGTAATCAAGTGGTAATCAATGCTACTACAAAGAGCAAAAACAATAAAATACATGAAGTCCAAACTAAACTGTATAATAGATACTGAGGTACAGCCAATTTTAAAACAATAGTTCTTTTATAGTAATAGCTCTGTTTGGGAAAGATGTTGCCCTAGGCAGTAGAAACCTGGATCCGATGCAGAGCATGCGAAACTCGAACACGAAAATGGTTAAAATTAGAGAAATCGGAAGTTATTTTCTAAACTACAATATTTTTGTTTTATACTTGTAACATAGCAATTTTCAAATAATTATAAATAGAAAAGAAATAAATCACTTTTAAAAACTAATAATGGCAATATTTAGTTATAATAGAATTCTAAAATATTTTTCAGTTATTGGATTTCTAATAATCTATTACTGCTGCATCGATTCATTTATATTTTCATCATTTATTTCTATTTTTTATTTCATTACATGTCATTACTTTATTATTATCATATCGTACATTACATTGTGATTAATTAAAGCATTTACAACTGAGCTGAACAATACAACTGTCAACTGTTTTGAACAAGCTGATTACTCATAATAATTGTTGAAAATATCTCAAGGTAAATCAACTCATTTTGGTGATTTATATATTACACATGTTTTAACGTTAAGTTATTCATCATGGGACAATAGCCACCCTCATCTAAAGAATGTCACTCTTGCTATTATTCACGATTTTAATTCCTTTTGTATTATTTACAACGCATTCTTCGTTCTTGTTTATTGCTAGATTTAACATGCCATCGTTAAGGTTACAATGCCTGATCCTTTAAAGGTATGTCATTTTCTAAAACTAATGAGGTAAATTACAGCATAATAATGTTGAATAAAAGTGTAATTAAATGACGCAAGTTTAGAAGTATTGAGTGAAAAGGTATGCATCATACAGGTTATTTAGTTACTGAGATATTTTAATAAATGGTTAAATCTTAATATGCATTATATGAGAACCAGTATAGTGAAAGGGATGGTCTTCGTAAATGATTTTTTAAATGATGCACGAAAACGTTTAAATGCATTTTAAATTGTCAAAATTGAAAAATATATTTTTGAGTTGTCAACTATATTTAATGTTCTAATTATACTGTTAAACACAAAGTGATCAATCGGTGAATTTCGTTGTTGCTTCGTGGTTTCATTGTTGTTCATCTGCTTTGAAATTTTGCTTTTTTAAATCCATATGGTTCCTATTCTGGTCGTGGCAGGCTGGGGGAGTATTGCCGGCGTGAAACTAGTGTAACCCCACAGGCAAGTCACAAGTCTTGCCGCCTGCCTTCATCTTCCTATCTTGTGTTTCTTGGGTTGTTTTTTCATTAATTTTGATAAGTTTATGGTTTTAAGTTAAGATATATTGTTTTACTTTATTGATTCGTTTGTTTTGCAGGCTGTTAATTAATAGATCTGGTTTCTTTACATTAGTGTATTTCATCCACTGATATTTTTTTTTTTTTTTTTTTTTAATCTTATTGGTCATTGGTGTTTCAGTGATCTTGTATCTGTTGCTTGGCTTCTACTATGCTTAATAGATCATCTTTATTATATATATATTTATTCATAATTCCAATAAAGTAGAATAAAAAATTTATCTTTTTAATTTATTCATTGTTAAGCGTATTTCAGTTTCGGAAAACGAAACTTCCTTCATTTACAATATTTATTTTATATTCCTAATTTCATTAAAACGTATATTTAAACGCATTCATTCAAAATAATATTTTCTGGAACTAAGAAAAAAAAAAAAAAAAAAAAAAAAAAAAAAAAGAGGGTATTTGGTAGTTTTTAATATATATTTTGTCCTTTTAAAATACCATAATATTTTTTAATACAACTAATAAACATTCTCTCTCTCACTCTCTCTCTCTTTCTCACTTAATCTCCCTTTTTTTTCTTTTTTTTTTTAATTAAAATAAGAAAAAAAAGCTGCCATATATCCTTGCCAAATTATTACTGACTTTTGGTAATCCATATACCACAATCATTTAATAGTAATCGTTTGTAATTATTATTTGCAATTTAATAAAACGAATTTTTTAATTCGTAAGCAGTGATATGGTCATTAATTAAAGTGGTAAGAACTTACCCTATATGTGTAGGCAAAATAATAGACAAAAATTATATTCCTCTTATTATCATATTAGGTCTGTTTGTATTTTCTGAAACAATTTGGTTAGGTAATCATTATATATATAAAATTATCTGTAAAAAAGAATGTTTAAAAAATCTTAAATGTAAAAAATAAATTAATTAATAAATAAATAAAAAATATCTCATTTTTAGTGAATTATCCATTTTTAGTGTAATTTACAAAAGAAATTATTCATTTTTAATTTCTTTAAATTCACTGCAAAAGTAATTTCTTTGCAAAAAGAAATGTATCATTAAAAATTTATATTTAACACGTTGAGCGCCACGCGTATTCTTAATAAAATCCATTAAAATTCCTGAATGATATTATCCTGTAATAAATAAAAATTAAGTAAATTTTAAATAAATTTTCAATAATAACTTAAACAATGCAATATTTTTAGTTTTATATCACATTTTACACTGTCAACCACCGATGGTTGACATGGCGCTCAACGTGTTAATTATTCTTATAAAATTGTCTCGCTCATGCTCTATTTAATTGAAGTTTTTCAGTTTTATTTTGCCAATGTAAAAAAAAAAAAAAAAAAAAAAAAAAAGAGGGGGGGGGGTAAAAAAAAAAAGAGAAAAAGAAAGAAAGAAAAAAAAGTGAAAAAATCAATCCTTATTTTATAAATAAGGATTTTGAAAAGTAATATATATTTGCATATGTTTATTAACTATCTTAATTCATTTTCATTAAAATCCTTTATTCTTTTCTCACATGTATAATAATAAACTTTTATGCTCATTAATCGAATTTAGTTCAGCTTAAAAAAATATAATTCTGTTACTTTTTTAAGCTTCTTTAATATCATTTTCTCATTTATTTTTATTCATCATTTAATATATATATATATATATTTTAAAGCAAAATTCATAAAAAAAATACTACTACTACTAATAATAATAATCATAATAATTAAGTTTCACTTTCTGAATGTTGTTTTCAATTAAATTGCCTTATAGATAAGAAAAAAAAAAAAAAAAAAAAAAAAAAAGACCTTTTTTTTTTTTTTCGTTATTGTAAAGGTTATTTCGATGA
Organism: Salticus scenicus; assembly: GCA_963930645.1. Classification (NCBI taxonomy): domain Eukaryota; kingdom Metazoa; phylum Arthropoda; class Arachnida; order Araneae; family Salticidae; genus Salticus; species Salticus scenicus. The sequence continues at coordinate 250,553,422 of OZ005651.1, read as the reverse complement.
TAACCGTACTTACTAAGCTGTCGGTATTATAAAAGGAATTCCCCCTATATATGGATCCGCTCTTATATCAAGTACACGGGAACACTTCATTTTGTTTTTTAGTTCTTATCTTAAACATGCGTAACAAAATGTGAAGTTATGTTAAAAAAAAAAAAAAAAAAAAAAGAAAGAAAGAAAGAAAAAAGAAAGAAAAGAAAAGAAAAATCTACATAATTTTATAGATTCAATTTTCAAAATACTGAAATTTTAATTTTTATACGCAGCCAACACGAAAAAATTCCAGTTAGAAATTTAGTCTCATAACCCTTTCCGACCCAGGCCGTACGATCGTGCGGGTTAGACATCCACGACATCCACTTACATTTTTGCATCTAGAACAGTCGTATGTAGTAAAATCAGGAAATGAACGATCTAGCTAATTAGCAGAAAGTGTAAAATGCAATTTTCAATCAACAAATCTCGGTTATACTCCATATTTTTCTTTCATTTTGCAAAAACAGAAGAATGTAATGTTTCAAGGCAAAAATGTTTCGGGTCGGAAAGGGATAATGTAATAAGGCCATCTACAAAATTTGAGCATTGAGTCATAAAAATTTGAAGACGAATGTTTAAACAAATTTTGGGATTAATCTGAAATTAAAACGTGAATGGGTTTATTTATTTAGGTTATCGTTGTTTTCAATCGCAATTTGTGTATGATCCCTGAAAAGGTATGTTTTTATCCTTCAGAGAATGTATGTCGAGACGTTCGAAAGTGGCTTATGTCAACTTTTTTCTGTTATATCGCGAAGACTTTTTATGATATAATGTTGAAACTTTTAGGCATTATTAAAACATGAGAACCTTTAAAAATTTGTGTGTGAGAGCGGGGCCTAGGGGAAAAAAAAAAAAAAAAAAGAAATATTTTGGAATTCCTGGAACTGCAATCCCTGAAAATTTTAATTGATTTCATAAAATTTTGCATATTTTTTACAACTTTGTTTTTATAACGTATGCCTGAGATCATTATTTAAAGAATCAAAGACGATGTCAATGTTTTTGTAACATACCATAAATTAGATTTGTTTTTTAAATAAGATTATGTATGAAGTAACTTGATATAATGTAAATGTATAAATATGCATAGATAAATGTCATATGGAATTAAAAAATAATAATTACATTATGTATATTGTAGGATTGCTTCTTTTTTTTTTTTTTTTTTTTTGAAAAAATTTAATTTAAAAAACATTTATCGATTGAAAAATCGCCTTTCTTAGGCGATTTTCCAATATCACTTTGAAAGTGAATATTGAGAGTGAATATATATCAGCCTGTTAAATCTGATTGAAACTTACCTGATAGTTATAAGTACAATTTAATAGCTTTTTTGAAATTGATAAATTATGTTTATATTATAATGAAATGTTCTCTTAATTTAATTTTTAGTAATCGATTTTTGAAATATATTATAATTTAATTGAAGTAGTACATTAATATTTGAATGCATGTGTGAAATTATGTATGTATAAAAATCCATAGAACAATTATCAAAAGATAGTTAGAAAAATTAGCTTGAAGATAATAAAAAAATAATAACAATAAATAAATAAATAGATAAAATAAATAAAAACATTCACAATTTACCTTAAAAGTTGCTGAAAGAAAAGTGTAGCATTGTGCATATAAACATAACAAACATTACATGATATCAATTAAAGAATATATATATATATTTTTTTTTTTTTACTTATGTTAACACTATGTGCAAATTTTAAAATCTACTTTATAGGTAACTAAATATAAGACAGCATTTTTTTTTTTTTTTTATCTTTTCTTCAGTAAGGAATACAAACATCGGGAATTTTTTCTTTACGTATACTTAAAAAATAATATTGAAAGACAATTCAACAGCAATGAAAAGTTAAATATTTAGAAACTAATAATAATATTAACATTAAAAATTATTATCATTTATATCTTTGCTAAAAAAAGCAACTTTTTTTTTTTTTTTTTTTTTTTTTTTTTTTTTTAACTATTTGTGTATATTTATTTAATAAGATAACTATTACATTATATTATATTAAAGTTATAAAAAAAAAATTCCTAGACAGGATTTAATTTAGTACCCCATTCCTGTTTTTGACTCAGAATTTCCGCTTTATTTAACTCTTTGTAATGGATTATTTCTTATGCAAAATTCAATTTTACCTACCAAAATTGGTCACAACACATTTTTCCCGACTGAAAAAAACAACGCTCTAGTCTTAAAAAAAGAAAGGAAACTTAGCATTAAAATACAATTTTATCATCTATACTAATAATAATTACTACTTTATCACATATTATTGTATTTTATTCAGTTAAATTTTGTAATAAATTTACCGAAACATTCTCTAAAAATAAAAATAAGAGTTAAATAATAATTTTAATCTTCCCGAGAAAAAAATATCAACAGCCTTCATTTAAATATACGAGGGAAAAAAAGAAATAAAAAAGAGTGTAAAACTCTTCAAAAAATTTAACAGAATATATAGAAGTGAGAACTCCCATTAGAAAATATTTAGTTCAAAGTATTCTATCATTAAACTAGCAATCCCGACTCACGCCAATTTATATCATTTTTCATCTGAGTGATAAGAGGTATAATAATAGTGTGTATATGTTTCACTAATGTCATGCCTCTAAGCTACAAATCTAACGCTTATATTATTATAACGCCGTCATTTTGAGCTTTTATCTGTACCTGTTTACAGTTCACCCTATTCTCATCAAAGACTTTTCCGTAACCTCGTCTGACGGGTGTAATTTCCATTTCTAATGCTGTTGTATCAAATTTCTACATTTTGCAATCGTTAATAACCAAGACATTTTTACATGATTTTTGTTTTAGTTATCATTTTGTGACCTCAATTTTTTTCAAATTAGTAGCAATACCTTTTTTCAAAAGTATATTAAACTATCTTTTATTTAAAAAAAAAAAAAAAAAAAAAAAAAAGAAAGAAATTCTATCGATATCTGTTTTTTTTTTCTCCTTTTTCTTTTTTTATTGTTTATCAGTAAGTAGTAATAAACATGTAAAAACTTTACTTGCATTTCATGATTATATAATTAGTTATACAACTGCGTAGTTTATGAATGCAATATGTGTTTAAAAATATATCCCGCAGGATGTACCGTGCTTCCTTTTAAATAAACCGTATATTTATATTCATTAATTTTTATTTATTTTTTTAAGGCTTCTTATTTAAAAAAAAAAAAAAAAAAATCAGGCTTATTTTCATTATTTATTTCATTTCTTATTTGTGCTAAAATTCATATTTATTTACCTATTAATGCTTTAAATAAATAAATATATATATCAAATTACGTTATCTGCATTTCATTCTAGCATGATTGAAAACTGACCAAGCCATGAATTCAGCCTATAGCTTAGCATTACACGCTATGTTCTCATCAATGACGAATTATAGCACCTCCACTAAAAATAAGTACTGGCTTTTGCAGCTTTCAAGCTGCACTGGATCCGACGTTCTTTTCCTGATAAAGCGCCATGCTTATTTATTCGACTTTAAACAATTGTTACATAATTGTGCATTTTACATTTTCCTTTTGCAAATATATTGTTCTTCATAACTATCCATACACTTCAAAAACCGGGCTGAATTCTAGTGACCCCTCCCCTTTGCTTGAAGAAATATCCATCTCAATCACACTTGTGCAATGTTAGACCCTATGTGAGCACTTCTTGTTTACATAAAAGGCTTCTTCTCTTGAATATCATAGATATAGTAATAAGACATAGATTGATCATTGAGATGGGTAAAGTGATACCTTTTTTAATCGGGAAAATACGGCCATTTTACTCTCTTATGGATGTATTTCCCTGAGTGAATATACACGGGAACACACATAGGTAATTTAGCAAATAAAATTTATGCACTAAAAGAGAATGAAAAACTCCAGATACCCCTTTTTCTTTCTTTTTTTCTTTTCGTTTTCTTTTCTTTTTTTTTTTTTTTTTTTTTTAACTATACTCTTGTATACTCATGTCTGCACAAAACTGTCTTTCTTTCCGCATTTATTATTATTATACTTCTTTGATATAAAAATCGTCTGCATTCATCATGAAAATTAAATTTAATAAATTATAATTTTACAAATTATTTGTATTGCGTAAATTTGCATAGGACTGTATATGGAAGAAAGTCTTGTGGTGGCCACAACATACTAGTTATATATTAAAACTTTCGCGGTTGCTAGCTACATTTAAAAGAATTTTGAGAATTCCATATTACTTACTAATATAAAATATTAAAAAATATTAAAATTTAAAAAAAAGTATTCCATTAAATATGAAAACAGTAATTATCTCATAATAATAACAAAGCAACTGATTATAAAAATTATATTTTTCATAAATTACTTGAATATAACTTATTTATGGAACCTACCCCGTTTCTTTTCATATATTTATTAGCTTAAAATGCTAACACTTAAAAGCCGCGCAATATTTCGGCATTTTCAAAATTTAATACCATTCTATTCTATTACTGTTTTCGAGTTTTAACTCTCTAATGGCTGATGCCAAAAAACTTTTTCAGCATCAAAAATCTGTGCTTGTTAACATGGGGATGATAAATCTATATAAATTACTATATCTATGTTGAATATATGCCACTGAAGATTGTCTGATATCAATCGCAGCCTTAAGTTAGTTCTCATATTAAATAATACGGTTTCTTTCTTGCTAATAGGTGCTTATTTATTTTTAAAACAAATTTCTCTTATTAACGGCCCTCTTCACTTACCGTCGCCGGAAGCCCGAGCCAATGTTATTCTATGGGGAATTTTTCTTTACAAATAACTTATTAATTAATATATATTTTTAAATTCTGTTTTCACATTCAGGAAATTCCCAATTGTTTAATTGACGGACCTTTTTTAAAAATGCATTTTTTTAATTTTTAATATTTTATTTTGAAATTGCAAAATAGAAAAATTTCACATATTGAAAATTCGTATTTTTCAGTTTCAAAATAAAATATAAAAAAAAAAAATAATACTTTTTTAAAAAAGGTCCGTCAATTTAACAGTTAGGAATTTTCAAAATGTGAAAACAGAATTTAAAAATATGTATTAGTTAATAAGTTATTTGTAAAGAAAAATTTCCCAGAGAATAACATTAGCTTCGGCTTCCGGCGGCGGTGAGTGAAGCGGGCCATTAAATAGGGTAACTGAACCATAGCGGACGTTTCAAGTTTTTTTTTTTTTTTTTTTGCTATTTTTATATACTGTTCTTAAATGTAGACGCTGTAGTTATAACCGACGTTCGATGACTTCATTCTTCCTATATATAAATGTACTGCAATAAATGAGATTTTGTACTGCTTTAAATTTTATTGTAAACGATTTTTTTTTTTTTTTTTTTTTTTTTAAGATTCGAAAACTTTGTATTTTAAAATATATATTCAATTAGATTAAATGGGAGAAGGGGAAAAAGCAGTTGGTTAAAAAGACGTAATTAAATGTGTCATAAATTTTAGTACCATTTACAGTTTTTTTTTTTTTTTTTTTTTTTTTTTTTTTAACGCAATTAATATCATAAATGTTGCAACTAATAAGCATTTTATAAATATAAAATTTTTATTTCATTACACAACTACCGTTGATAATGACACTATTCGAACAAAAAATTTTATATCTAGTTTTCACCTGATTAACATTTATTTTTAGTATCCAATAAAAGTGTTTTGGGACTCAGAAATGTTTCAACTTTTGGTAAGAATTACAACAGATGTGGGGCATGGAAAAGCTAGAGCTGGGACCCGTAAATCCGTACCTAAAAGATAACACTAACGATTTTCTTTTAATTGGTTATGTAAAGCTCTTTTCAGATGTCCTTTAATAGATATTAGTTGGTTACTGCAGGAAAATTATTAGGCGTTTACGTTTCATAAGCCAATTTTAGGGCTCGAAAGTGGATGGAAATGTATATCTTTCGGAAATGCATGTCTCAAAAAATGGTTCTACCGATTTTCTTTGAACTCACTACAGAAAGTCTCTTTTAGATATCCTTACGACACATGTGTTAGCTGTTTACTACAGGAAAATTAGTAGGCGAATGATTAGTTAGATCATTTTTATGATTTTTAACAACACTATCTCCAAAAAGAGCTTATGATATACTAAGGGACAAAAAAAAAAAAAAAAAAGCTGCTCTTGGATGTTTTCCTTTTCTCCTTCTGGAACCGCCCATTTTATCATTTAGAAAGCAAATTTTCGAACAAATTTTATTACGTCGTCTTCCACGTACACTTTAGGATTGATTCAAGCGTTAAAAACAAAACGCAATTGTCAGGAAAATTATGATATTGGAAAGTACTTCAAAAATGGCAAGGGTAAGGCAATTAACGATACCACAAAAAGTGTTAATTTTAGAATGAAAATTAAAAAATATTTTAATACATAAGATGGCAAAATAACTAATGTCAACGAAAAAATGGTGAGATGGTTTTTAGTAAGATATAAAATTTTTTGGCTGCTTAAACTCGATATTTGTCTTTAGGTGACCATGTTGCTCATTTAAGCGAGATGACCGCAAGTTAAAAAGCAAATGTTTATAACATCTATTTATATCATGTTCAGAACTAACAAAATATTAAAAAAAAAAAAAGTGTTTAGCAAAATAATTTATTCAAAAACAACGCATCAACAATTAAACAAAATAGGTTTAAAGCCAGAAGATTTGCACAAAAAAAAAAAAAAAAAGGTCACTATTAAGAAAAATAATTAAAGAAACTAGACTTCAGCTGACCAAAAAAATTTAAAATATTATCAGTTAATTAATGGGCCGAACTGTTTTTCTCTGATGAGTCAAGTTCAATTTATTTTGAGCTGACAGAAACAAGTTAATAGGACGACGAAAATTTGACCGACTTAAGAAAAGCTGCACTCTTAAAACAATGACACATTCTCCGTACATTACAGTATGGAGATGCATAATTTTTCAATGAATCGGGCAAATTTCTATGCTCAAGGGATCAATTAACTCGAAATAAAACACGACCATTATAAAAGTGCTGCCTGACCGACTATTTTGAAAGCTTCTCCGATTTTTCCACAACCAGCATTTCAAGATGATAATGCACCTTACTACAAGGCGTCTGTGGTACGTTTATTTGATTCAAATTGTTAAATTTTCCTATCCTCTCCCCCAAAACACCTATAATTTGGAAGTAATCATAACTTTTTTTCACTTGAAATTTAATCTCACAGAGAATATCGTAGGATTTCTTGTTTACCACACCTGGAAATAGTTCTAATCTCAATCCGCTCGATAATGTTTAGTCTATAAAAGAGGAAGGGGGGGGGGGTCGAAATATTTAGCCTACAACTTTGCAATAACTTGAAAAAAGATATTTATCGTATTTCATTTACTGAAATTTCTGAGGTTTATCTTACAAAACTGTATAATACTATCCTTTTGTGCAGTAGAACTGCAATTCCATATAAAGGTAGAATTATCCAATGCAGAACACTTTTTTTTATTAAGTAATTGTTTAGATCTAACAAATAAATAGTTTTATTTCATTTATTAAAATAAAACAGGTTTATTTCATATAATAAATCATAATAGAATACAAAGTATATGTTTACTTAAAAAAAAAAAAAAAAAAAAAAAAAAAAGTATATTTTTATTAAATGCTTCGTAAAGTGTAATAAAGCGAATTACTAAATCAAAAATATAAACAAGTATCATTTATATCTCTTTGGTATTCTGCAAACATCCAAGTTTTATTTGTTTCAACCATTATTTTTGAAGTTAATTCCAATAAAAAAGGTATAAATAAATTTTTCTGCAGTGCGGCTTTTTTTCGTCCCTTTAGTGTATATGTAATAGGGAGAAACAGAAGTCGTGTGGTTGTTGCCCACTAGATTTTTTTTATTAGTCAGTCTGCAGTTTTCATAAAATTAGACAGGATTTATTAATATATTGAAAAGAAAATTGTATTATGGCACCCTTATTAAAAATAAAAATATTTTGCAATTAAAATATTCTTCATATAACATTTTTTATTGCAATACGAGGCAAAGCAAAATCCAAACTTATATATATATTTTTTTTTTTTAATACTAGAGAAAAAAAAAAAAAAAAAAAAAAAAAAAAAATCTGCTATTGGATTGTGTTTACAACATATTGTGACGAGTCTTTTTATAAAAAGTAAATCTAAATGTAACTTTTTATTACCTAAAAGTTTAAATTTTATCCCATTTTACCCTGTGAGAAGACCATTATGAGGCATTATACTGATTCAGTTTTGGTGCATATCGGCCAATAGATGGCGCATCTACACTACATTTTTCACCGAGAACGGGGAGGCTATATCTCCGATTTTATAGTAGTTAATTGCACAAAACTTGGTATATGAGAGAACAATTATGAAACACTATATTTGTGTGTTTATCGGCCAAAACTTGCGCTACTGTTCTGCAATTTAGCCCGTGAATAGGAAGGCTAAATCTCAACTTCTATGACATATAAATGCACGAAACTTGATATGTGAGTGAACCATTATGAAAACGAAGGCTGACTTAATTTAGATGTATATCAGCCAATAAGTGGAGCTGCTATTGTGATATTTCATATGACTATATCTGATCATCTGTTGAACAAAGTTACACTAAAAAAAAAGTAAATTTTTTATTGTGAGAAGCTGTGGTTAAACTTTTCTATGCATGTTAAACAGTAAGTGGCGCTGTTATATAGAATGATATAGAGAGGGATTTGTGACGGCCCCAACATACTAGTTGTAAATTGTTTTCCAAAATTAGTAACGCTCAAAATGAACAAATTAATAAAAAAGTATGAGTCAGGCATTTACAGTATATTGAGATTTTTTTCTTCTTGAAAATCAAGCTTTATGAATTTTTAATAACACATGCATCAGAATTATTTCACTATATTTTGTTTGCATTTCACTTCTAAAAAACTATATATACAGTTTTTTTTTTTTTTTTTTTTTTTTTTTGGGGGGGGGGGGAATGCTGCACTTGGATATTTTTAATTTATCTTTCTGCAGTCACAAATTTTATTGTTTCTAAAGCAAATTTTCGAACAGCTTTTATTACGTTGTCCTCCGCGTACAATTTAGGATTGAGCCAAGTGTTAAAACCAATATGCAACTGTTAGGAAAATTGTAATTTTAGAAAATGTTTCAAAAATGGCAAGGACAAAACATTTAACGATACCACAAAAATTATTAATTTTAGAATGAAAGTAAAAAAAAATATTTTAATATGCAAAATGGCAAACTGATTAAATGTTAACGAAATATTGGTGAGATGGTTTTTAGCAAGAAATAAATTTTTTTAGTTGTTTAAACTGGAAATTTGTCTCTGGGCGACCACGTTGCACATCCAAGCGAGATGACCGCATGTTAAAAAGGCAGTGCTTAAAAAATCGATTCGTATTACATTTAGAACATAGAAGATATTCATAAAAAGAGTTTAGCAACATAATTTCTTTAAATACAGTGGAACAGCGATTAAACAAAGCACGTTTAAAAGCTAGAAAATCTGAAAAAAGTTCATTCTTAACGAAAAAAATAAGGAAAGCAAGACTTCAATGTTTTTTTTTTTTTTTTTTTTTTTTTTTTTAATCAGTTAATTATTGCGCTGAAGTGGTTCTCTCCGTTGAGTCAAGTTTAACTTATTTCGAGCTGACAGAAACTAGCAGGTGTGATGCCGAAAATGTTACCGACTTAATGAAAATCATACTCTTAAAACAGCGACACATTCTCCGTATATTATGGTACGGAGGCGCTTTTTTTTTTCAAGGATTCAGACAAATTTTCATGTCCAAGGGATCAATTAACTCGAAATATAACTTAGTCATTATAAATTTGTTGCCTGACTGACTATTTTGGAGGTATCTCAGACTTTTCCACAGTCAACATTTCAATATGATAATGCACCTTGCTACATGTTGTCTGTGGGACGTTTATTTGATTCAATTTTTTTAAATTACCTATTCATTCCCATGAGGACCTATAATTCTGTATGTAACCATAACTTTTCTCACTTTAAGTTAAATCTCCCAAAGAATATCATAGAATTTCTACTTTACCAGACCTAGAAATATTCCTAATCTCAGTCCGCTCGAAAATGTTTAGTCTATAAAAGTGGGTGGGTATTCAAAATTTGTAGCCTACGACTTTTCAAGAATTATAAAAATATATTTACGATATATATGGCATAGAGAAATTTCTGAGGCTCATGTTAAAAAACTGTATAATACTACTCTGCCACTGCGCATTAAAGCAGTAATTCCATATAAAAATGGAATTGCCCGATGCACAATACATATTTTTTTTAAGTAATTGTTTATATCTAACAAATAAATAGATTTATTTCATTCAATAAAATATAACATGTTTATTTCACATAACTCATAGTAGAATACAAAGTATATGTTTATTATATTTAAAAAGAAAATCCTATGTAGATTTTTATTAAATACATCGTAAAGTGTAACAAAGCGAATTATTAAACCAAAAATGCACATAGGTATCATTTTATGCAAACGTAACAGTTTTATTTGTTTTAATCATTAGTTTTCAAGTTATTACAAACACAAAAGGTATCAGTCAATTTTTCTTCAGCGCGGCTTTTATTTATTTATTTTTTATTTATTTTTTTTTATCTATTTATTTATCTATTTTTTATTATTTATTTATTTATTTATTTTTTATCTATTTATTTATTTATTTCTTATCCCACACAGTATTTTCTTCGCCACGAAAAGGTCTAATATGAAAGGTGTTGGAAGATAGACCAAGAAAATACCCATATGTTACATCCCTTTTATGCCCGGCTTTACATAATTTCAACTTTTTCTTCTAAACTAGCATAATTTTATTCAAAGAGCTAAACTGAACTTTATTATTAACCTACTTCGTTTTTTATGCTTTTTTTCCCATTTGAGGTAGCCGATAACGTCACATGGTCTCTATTGTAATGATTTTAATTTTGTTAGAACCTTTCTTATTCTTTAGTAGTTAGACCTAAAAAAAACTACAGTCGTGGGCTCAAATAATATTGTTATCGCTTTGTGTGGTCTTATTGAGAATTACAGTTCATATAATTATATGGTTAGACATTCTTTTTATCAAAGTTCACACACTTCCAGCGCTAATGTTGCGCTTCATCACACCTTAAGTTTTATTAGAACTTCTGAAAAATCCCAAATAAATCTTTTTCTCTGAAATCTGAGAAATGTTAATATATATGTATTATGAAAGGCGTAACATCAAGTGTATTCAAGCATTGCAAGTTCGCATTTAAAAACAAATATATGATTAAAATTTAGCAGCTATAGTAATCAAATCTACAAGTAAAAAAAAAAAAAAAAAAAAAAAAAAATGAAAAGAAAGGAAAGAAAAGAAAAATTTCCAAGGCTTTGAAATTGGCTGAAAGAAAATAGAAAATATAAAAATTCTTTTTCACAAATTTTTTTTTTTGATGAATTTTTAAAGTTGTTTTCCCCCTTTTTTTTATTTTATTTTTGTTATAGTTAACTTTCTAACGGGCGCGCGTATCTGAGAGATACACTTGTGGTAAATCTCGTTGTATATCTTAAAGTCAGAGAGCATTTGAAACACTTAACTTTGGCTATTCACTCAGTATATATTGATCTATTTTTAGTTATCTTTTGAACCTCGAGACAATGATATGAAGCTGAATATTTGCTATTTGTATTTAAAAAATACGCGCGACCTTTCATGTAACGTTTTGTTATATTTGATTTTTTTTTTCACTGCTGAAAACGATTGTTTGTTGTTTTTGTTTTAAACATTATTATTTTAAATATTTTTAAAATTAATTAACTTATAATTCCGATGTTTCTTTGATTTTTTTATATTGATTTTGCGCTTTCAGTTTCATTCTTTCAGTTTTGTTTAATGAATAAAAGTTCCAACTGAATGTTCTTATTAATCTTCAAATGGTTATAGTATAATTAAAATATTCAGATACTTTAAAATACACATTTTACAGTAGTGTATGTGAAAACCTTTCATGTTCATATAAGCAGCGCGCCCGCTAGAAGGTTAAATGAAGACTGGGGAAACTTTTAATATATACTATTTACGGTATCTTGTTGGGTAATTCAATATTTTCTTACCAAAAAAGTCATGACTATTTTTTTTTTCTCCTATCGACTTTAAATTAATATTTTCGCTGAGAGATAGGTTAAGATAGTATTGATAATGCCAGTATTAGAAGCTATTATTGCAAGTTTGGATTATGTAAAAAGATTGAAAATTGAAATATCAAATAAATTTTTCTCACGAAAAAAAATATATATAAGATCAAATATTTATCAATGGCTATATGGTCATTTTACTTCATGAAAAAGAAAATTAATGATACATGGTTATATAGTTTTTTAACTCATAATTTATTTAAAGTGTCATTTTTCTCCTTTTTTTATTTATTATTATTATTATTATTATTATTATTATTTTTTTTTTTTTAAGTTTTTGCTTTAGAGTTTGTTAAAATACTTCGAGTTGAAGTTTACCGATTTTTTCCGAGTTCTGGGTTGACTTATCTAATAGGGAGGTTCACGGTCAGTTCCGACAACTAAATTTTTTCAGAGGTCTTTGATCTGAAGCAATGACATATTTGAAACTCTTTCACATATACGAAATCCTATTTTAAATTTAAATATTAGTCATTTTCTCCACTATATGAAAGTCATTTTTATTATTCTTAACTGAAATTTTTTTTAATATTTTCATAAATCAATATTAAAACCAAAAATATTTTCTTTGTATTTTACTGGAAAAAAATCATTACTAAAAACTTAATGAAGAAATAACGATAATCTTAATAATTGTTTAATTAAAAAGGATTCAATTTATATGTAAAAAATGTCAGTCTAATATTTTATAAAATAAAGAGAAATGTCTTCCAAATTGATTTCTTGGATTGAAGCTCACAACTGTGAAATGTAATTAAAACCTAATCTTTCTATTTCAAATTCATCAGATGTGCCCTCAAACACAGATGGATTTTTTAGTTTTGATTTTCTTAAAAATTTAACTTTTATACTTAATTCTATCCACAAAATATATACATATCTCTTTTAATGAATAATTTGTGCATTATGTAGATCTTCGATTTTACACATAAAAAATCATTAAGGCATTTTTTATGAGTGCGTATATGCATGTTTGGATCCATGCTTTAAATTTGTTAGTATATTATATTTGAAATTTTTGGGGAAAACTTTAGGTGCCAGTGAAAGTTTTAAACTTTTTTCTATTGAGCTTCAATATCTCAGCCAATTAGAGAATGTCAATAACCAGGCTCATCTTTAAAAACTTTTCATAGACGCTCACAAGTTGCCAAACCATATTTTTAACAACAATGGGAAAAAATAACTTTTCGAAAAATAGTTAACTTTTTTTAATAAAATGTTACACAGATATTTCATTCTGACAAAAATTATTATTATGCAAAAGAATATTATTATTATTATTATTTTACAAACTGCAAATTAGACTAAAAAACAGCTAAAATTCTAAAAGTAACATTTAGGTGAAAAACGACTGCAAAAATTAACTGCATTGGTATATTTAATAGGTCTTCGAAACTTTCAAGTACAGCTACATTTTTAAATAGTTTTAAAAAATATTATACCTGAAGAACTAAAAATGTGTATAAATTGTAATAGTTGACCAAAGAGGTGTATTTCTTAAATTTTCAAGTTAGCAAGGTTTTTCTCTTTGAAGTTGGAATGCTACTAAGAGAAATTTAAATTTGAAATCTCTTTGTTAAACTTAATCAACTCTTTTACATATTTTTTAAACATATATTAAATAACTTGGTGTAAGAAACAGATGAATACACTTATTGCTAAATATATACGAACATTAATGGTATATAACTTTTTATGTGTCAATATTTTTAAGTAACTTAATGAAGGAACTTATTTTTAAAAACGATTTCTATTTATAGAAAATTAAGTTCGAAATCATTAATTAATGACTTCGAAAATAAATTACATATTTTTATTTTTGAAAAACCTAATATTTTTTCGTTTAGTTTATGTTGACAAATTCCTATAAATAACGTATGATCTATCAAAATAGGAATCGGTGAAAATGAATTCATTTACCAAAAGAAAAAAAAAAAAAAGAGTTCAAAATTATTTGATTTAAATATTCAAAATTTTAGATATAAACTTTAAATCTATGAAAAATAGTCTACTTTATCACGTTCCAATCTTTTTTCGGGAGCATCCACCTTTTATCTTGCTACAAGTTTCTTACATATTCATACTTAAATAGCAATTTTATCCACTCTTATACATATCTTAAATAACTAGGTAAATGATCAGTTTCTAAAAGTCTTATATGACAGAAAAGATTAACTTCCGATGGCATATGAAAGATTAATATAGAAATGACCCTTATAAGAAGATAAGTTACTTGATTTAAGTAGAGAGGAATAAATTTTCTCTTTGCTTTCGCATTTTACATGAAACTGAAGTTTCAGAAATTTTATGAAATTCTTTTGTACGCTTGAAGTAAATAGTTTTAGGAAATATCCATTTAAAATTTAAGGATATATTTTTTCTTCAGTTCATTATTTCTTTTAAAAATTTAAGAAATGAATACTGCATGAATATATGTTTTTTTTTTTTTTTTTTTTAGTTTTGAACTAAGCAATTTGTGGGAAATACTTAGTTCTAATAGAGATTTAAATTAACTTCTGCTTAAAAAAAAGTCTTTTTCTTTTTTTTTTTTTTTAATAAGTTAATCTTATATTTTATGTCTTATTTAAGATTTCTTTTCATAGAAATGTTATATAATTAAGCAAAAACATAAATAAATAAATGAATGAAAAAGATAACGGATTCTAACATTTTATTCTTTATCAGAAGTTTGCAAATGAAAAATGCCCAACTGCGTACATATTTTTAGATGCTGTATACTGCTACTTAAAATGGAGATCTTTGAATTACGTGACCCCAGAAAAAATAGTACAAAAGGTTACTTACTCGTAAGCAGTGGAACACAAACACACGCACACACACACACAAAAAAAAAGTACAATTGTTGTTTTCCGAAACCTCCATATAAAAACAGTAACTGTACAATTCATTATAAATTTTGAAATACAAAGAATTTAAGGCTCAGAAAGTTTATGTTACGTACGTTTACACTGCGCAATTAAATTCTTTGATTCAAATGCTTTGAGTAAAATTCTCTCTCTGTCTTTAGATGTTTGACCAAATGTCTAAACACTTATTCGTAGATAGCACACACACACACACACATATATATATATATATCTATATTATTTATCAATAAATTTAGCTTATTATACATTGTTTAAAAAAATAAATGAAAAACAACTTCAAGTTATAGGCTTTCCTGTTAGAAAAAATACCAGGAAGTACCATCAAAATTACATTTATTATTTGCTAAAAAGGAAAAAAAAAAAAAAGTATTTTTCCATAAATTTCTTCAAGATATCCCGTTTGAAAGTGGGTGTAAATTAAATTTGCCGGTTTTGTTTTTAAACATAATAAATGGAGATTTCTTTTAAAAACATTTGTAGAATTTTCAATTATTTAAATTTTTCCATGAGGTTATTTAATTTGCTGTAATGTAATTTAACATATTCAGTATGAACTAATATTTGAAATGATATATCTTACATAAATTCATACAGAAGGTCGTTAACACTTTATTGAAACGAATTTATAATTCATTTTTCTCTTATGCAGTTTGAAATAAAATTTGGCATATTTAGAATAATCATCTGCTTCTTTTGTATTTTTATTCGAATGTAAAAATAAAAGATTTATTTTGAAAATGGCTCCTAAAATTGATAAATGGCTCAAAAATTACGTAACTGTATTGTCCGAGGAGAAATATTCGTATCGCCGAATTATGAATCGTTGCAAAAATAGCGATTATTGCATTTCTAAAAAAGCTATTTATAATATATTTAATGTGAAAGAAATTCAAAACTTCTAAGTGAAAGTAAAAATGAAAACATGACCGCTAAACTTCATCCTGCCGTTTTTCTAAGACTCTTCAAACACAACTAAGTATGAAGAAAATGAAGTCTCTGATCCTAAAAGAAAATCCGCCGACTCAAAGATCCATTGCATCGAAACTAGGAATGTCTTTTGGCACTATAAGTAAAATCTTTCCTAAATATTTGAAGTTAAAAAAACATGTTTAAACCTAAAGTTCATCTGCTTTTGCCAAAGCATATTGCTGAATGAAAAACAAATTGTAGAAAATTATATGAAAATCACCTAGCCGCTGAAAATTGGAAGTTTTTAATAACACTACTCGATGAGGCATGCGCATATTTAAGTGATTGTAAAAAGAAAAAAAAAAAGAAAAAGGTCAATTTTCTATTGCTCAGCTGACGAAAATGACCTTACGAAATGGCTTCGTCAGTGTACAGAAAAGTTTCCAAAAGGAATCAGGATAGTTGCAGAATTTTGTCACAACGGGAAATTATAAGTAATAAAAGTCTCAAGTAAAGCTAAAATTAATTCCCTCTACTATCATCAGAATATTTTAGAACCAATTTTTGAAGAAATAATTCCATCTTTATATAGAAAGGACATTGTTAAACATAAGCTTCTATTGGACAAAGCTTCTAGTCACGCGTCTAAATCAACTGTCGCTTATTTAGCAAAGAAAGAATCAGAAACAGGAATAAAATATATCCCATTTAATGAAATATTTGTAAAATCACCTTACCTTTCTCCAATGAACTTTTGCGTTTTTGATTTATTAAAACAAGCCTTAGGAAAACGGCATTCAAGAATGTGGAACAGACTTTGGAAAACGGTTAAGAGGAAAGGGGTAAATTTTACATAACAGTACTAAGAAAAAGTTTATTTTCATAGAAAATTCGATCTAGAGCTATTGTCAAGAACCATGGCCATCAGATACAAGCAAATTGACGCAAAGAATACGGCACTTATACATAAAACTCAACTACTAAAAACATTTCCATAAAGTGTTCCTTCCTGTACTTAACATGCTAAATAATATTTGTGGTAATCGAGAAAATCGCTGTTTGAAGCCTTTATCTCTAAAAAGAAGCGTCTGTATATTTTCCTCTTTACTTTTATCTGTACACTTGAAAATGAAATTATTTCATTTCTGGAATATAACTCATGCGTACAGATTAAAAATTTTTAAAAATAAAAAAAAAGTTTAAATACCCTTTGGAATATTTTCTGACTTTACTGATTATGAATAATGACAAGCATTTAAACTTAATTAGGTACTTTCCAAATTTCATATATTTAGATACCTTTCTAATAAAGCTTTTACATTTCTTAATAAAATATACATTTCACAATGTTGTAAATAAAGTTAAAAATAGCGTTCTCAGAATATGTAAAACAAAGTTTTCATAATATTTCACATTTCAAAGTTAATTAGTCCGTAAAGAAATTACCTAACGACATGCATTAAGAAGATTGTACGAAGCTAAAAAGAAACAAATGAGCGCCCTGATACTGAACAATTAACTAAAAGAATCAGGGATAAGCTTTCCATTATGTGATTAATAAACACGAATCAATAATAATGATTAATTACTTGTATAAAATTTTGATGCTGTGTTGTAAGTTTGAATTACTTAATTGCTTTATGCTTGAAAGTATTAAATGATCTGTCGTGATGCATTTCTTGAAATAATAATATCTTATATAGTTAAAAAAAAAAAAAAAAACTCGATAGGATTAAAATTAAAATTATCGAAAGTATAATGATGTAATATTTATAAATTTTGCACATACTTTCTATATCGCCCTTTATAAATTTAATTAAATGTATTATGGAACAATTATTTATTTATTTTTAATAAAACTTCGTAAGTTTACATAAGACTTTTTAAGTTGCGTATTTTCATGGTCTATTACCCTATTTTATACTTCAGTTTGAATAGTATGCTTAAAAAAAGCAAACGCATTACCTGATAAGAAAAAAAAAAATAAATAAATAAAACTTTATTAAAACCCAATGTAGGCTCATTGTTACTCTCAAATCTGGAATTATTTCAGCTAAAAAATTGTTTAGGGAAAAGCAATTAGAAACCTTAAATATTATTAGGGATTTCCATTAATACTTCCTTTTTGGAATTTATCAGTTATATTAAAATCTCTTCCTGTTCTTAAACGTTTCTTAAGAATCTCTAAAATTATTTTTCTAATGTTCATTTCACCATTCTAATGTTCCTAATAATCAGGGAAATGTTTACAGAAATAATGGACACTACAGTATTGCATTGAATTTATATATACTTTTTTGTAATATTCTTTACAACTTTTAACAGAGTAAATCGTTTGTTCATATGTATTGTATCAAAATTTTTAGCAAAAAGTAAACGTGACAACAATTATGGTTGGTATTTTATATTCATATTTAACACTTTCAGTCCTCGTAATGTCAAATTAAATCACAACATTTGCAAAAAAGTTTCCTTGTCATCTAAAACTATAACTGATTCCATATTAACACTATTATAATCTATGTACATTTCCCTACCGAAAAATATACATTTTAAATGGTTGCACTATCCCTGTTGAAGAATGAAAGGCGGTTTTAGTTTGTTTTTATCGAAATGTCGAAATCAGTTTCTTTTGTGGACAATATAAGTGAATTAACTGTTTCAATATATATATATATATATATATATATATATATATACACACACACACAAAAGACCCTTTCTATAATTATTTCAGTTATAAACGAAAATAATAATAATAATAAATCAAACATAAACTCTCTGAAAGTGCTTACAAAGAAAAATAATTTTAAAAATCCATAGATTTAACTTATCGGTTTAACTACTTTAAAACTTAGAGAGTTTCTTATGCAATAAACAACAACAAAAAAAAAAAAAAGTCTTAATGTACGGAAAGAATTTATAAAGTTAATTTGAAGTTACTTACGAGAAAATCTATTGTTGTTTACACACTAAGAAAACTTTCATTACTTTGTATCATTTAACTCTCAGCCGTAAATAAGTAAACAAACAAATTAGATGAACTTCAACGGTAATCAATAAAACTACTATCCCAGAGTCAAGTGTAATAATTAAATGTTAATTTGCTGGTATATATATAAAAAAAAAAAAAAAAAAAAAAACCTATAAAAAAGAATAAAGCAAATAATTTACTGAACAGGGAAGTTAATCGTGTAAAACTGAAATTTTTCTTAGTTCTGGTTAAAAAAGAAAAAAAAAAAAAAAAAGATATTTGTAATATTAAGAAACAAAGATCAGTTTTATTTCGCAGAAACCACGAATTATCTAAAAAACAAATATTTATGTCCTGTTTTAATTTTATCATTTAAATTATCATTACAGTTTTTTCAAAAATTAGCCGGTTATTAAAATACAAAATCTATTTTTTACTTAATATTTTATGAATATGAGCTTGCATATATTTGATATTGTAAAAATTACTAATTTATTTTATTCAGTCAAATCATTTATAATTCTGAATCTTTAAGAGTGGATATTTATTTATTTATTTCAACGGAAAAGAGGAGCTGCTTAGAAACATCCATAGAATATTAGCCTGCGGAATTCGGAAGCACGGCAGGAATTGTGGATAAGGATCGCTTGTGAAGGAGACCATATACCGCACCCAATAACGCACTAAACTTTTTAGGAACGAAATTGTCGGACCACCTCTCAATGCGTACGATGTAACAGAAAAGAAAATGGTGGGATAGTGACCCAAGCAAATCGCATCTTACCGGCCGAAGAGTAATATTTGTAAGCCTTTCTAAGTTGAAAACTTTTATGTTGGGATTTTCAGATATTTTCTTTAAAATATTTTGAGGATGATTAAACTAGTGTGGTTTTAAAAAAAATCAAAATTAACTAATTTGATGTTTAAAATAAATATACGCACAAAATTCATTATACAGGGTTTTCACGGACGCACCTTTTTCTAAGGAATCTTCCACCATTATTCTGTAACAGTAATTTCGTTTTTAAATTTATAAACTCATTTTGTGGGGAAAATTGATATTATATTGATAGACAGAGATAAGTACTGTGCGAACCCTGTTTGGATTTTTTTTTTTTTTTTTTTTTTTTTTTTTTATTATTATTATTATTATTATTATTACGTTTTCATTTTTCAAATTTTTTTAATTATTATTAATGTTCTCATGGTATGATATCCTAAGAAATTAAAACGTCACAGCAAAGAATTTGTATCATCCCGTTCCACCAGAAGAAAATGTTACGTTAAAAAAAAAAAAAAAAGACATTAAAAAGAAACAAAAGTTAATTTTAATAAATCATTATACCCATAACATGGTGCATTATTTTCAAAAATCAACATAAGAAATAAAAATTTTAAGTTAATATTTTAAAACAGGAAGGTGAATTAAAATAATAAACCAAATATGTATATCTATATATTTATGGAAAAAGAACTAATAAGACAAAATAACAATACATATATTGTTACAAAATATTTCATACTAAGAAACAAATTGTAATAAAGAATCAAATACATTTATTTATTTTATTTTATTTTATTAGTTTTGTTGCTTACGCATCTTCATTCCTGAATAATTTTTCAAATAATACTATTATTTTAATTCTGAAAGATAACGTTTTGAAAATTATGCAAAATTTATTAAATTTGGAACAAAAATTAATATTCAGCATATTATTATGTTTAAAACATTCGTTTCAAAAGATAATGCAGAACTTGTGCTGAATATATTATTTAATTATGAAGATTCTATTATAATTATTATTATTGTTATTGTTATCGAAGGTATATTTAAAAAATCTAGCGCATGTAATTTTATTATTATTATTATTATTTAATCAACCTTAATTTGTGTGTTATTATCACTTCAAATTTCTTATTAGGTATGGAAAGTTCTTTGAAAGAGAAATAGCCCGAGCCTAGTTCCCTCCGAAAAATATTTCCAAAATTGGTTCAAACAATTTTTAAATATGAATGAAACTAAAATGCGCATACAATTACTTTATTTAGATGCGTAAGTTAACAAATCAGGGTAACTTTTTATTTATTTTCGTTAATTTGCACTATTAATAAAAAAATATTAGCTTTTTATGTTAAGACTTAAAATTTTGTAGAGGAAGGAAACCAGAAGCCTGTTATTAACCAAGGCCAAACAACCAATCGGGCATACCAAAATTCCGAATCTGTCCAAATCAATTCATACATAAAAAAAAAAAAAAAAAACTCTTATTACATGACGATATAAAGTCATTTTGTAAATTAAATGGAATTTATAATCACTAGAAATACTGATGATAAGTAATAATCATTTAAGCTTCGTGTAAATCGTGGGAGATTATAAGTATTCCACTTTAAATACCCAGAAACGGGGTTCAATTTCGAAAAAAAAAATAATAATAATAATAATAATAAAATAAAGTCTCTAATTTAGTGTGTTGCAATTCTACATTTTTGTGTAGCTTTGGATTAGATTTTGAGAGTAAGGCCGATTGACTGTTCTTGGGTCATAAGCCTGAGGGGGAGTGCCCTCTGTGGGGTATCTTTCTAAGGGGTCCTAGCCCGTATTTACGCAAGTTTCGGAGAAAACCACGGAAAGCTCCGAACGGCCAGGCCGACGAACGCGACCTGGGATCGAATCCGGCACATAACGTCTACCAGCTTTGAGCGCAGAACCACTCGGTCGCTGGTGGCCATTTTGTGTAACAATTACAAAATGTTTTAAAAAACGTAATATTTTTAACAATCACAATAAAACGTAATATTAATAATAATAATCACACTTTTTTTTTCTTTCAAAATGTGAAAATGCCTCTTAGCGTAACAAATTTTGAAATATTTTTCTTTCTATTAAAGTAAAATGTACAAAACATTAGTATGCACAACAAAGTTTGTATAATGCATCCTAGTAACAGACAATAATTTTTTCCATCATAATGGCGGGGTCCGTAGTAGCCAAACTGACGTGGGGCTCATAAACGGAGGATTGCAGGTTGGATACTCGAGCCACACAAAGACAACCATGTAATACATTAATAGTGACTGTTGCATGTATAGTTTGTGATGGCTTAAATATCGTCTATTTTCCATAAAAAATAATACTTCTAATGAATTACCCCCTTTTGATTACATGTCTCCAGACCACCATGGTGTTGAATTTCACACCGCCGTCAATTGCAAGCTGTGTAGTTCTAGTTCAGCGTTGAACTACTCAACATTAACCATCGCAGTTCAATCAGATTGTAATCGAAAATTGCAGTGTGACAATTATTAATCGCATCCTGTCCAAAGACACAGCAAACTTTCAAATTAGAACACGTGGGTATTCCAGAATTAATTGTGTACCCTAAATCATGGCTTAAATGTAGAAGAGCATTAAACATATTTTCATGTCAAATTTCTAGATAATTTTTTAATCATGTTTTAATATGATTGTTAAAAATTCTAAATTTGACAACCATCCAAATCCATTTATCCAATTATCTAAATCCATAAAACTTTGAAGTATAAAATACTTAACAAATTACTTTGGAGACGTTAAAAAATGAAACATAATGGATTAAATTTGATTTTGGATTTAAATAATTGAGTTAAAATTCCAACGGAATATATTTTATTACTTACTAATAAGCACTAAGTAAATTATTTTGCATTTTGTTAAATCCAATAATTTTCGATGTAATAATAATTTACTGAAATTGAGGTTTTATGTTTCTGAATTATTTTTATGTTTAAAAGTTTTAGTTTGGATATGGAAGGTTATTTTTCATAAATTTTACATTTGTTGGATTCTTGTAAAAATTAGCAAGGGATTCTCTTAGTTATAGCTTATACTATATAAACACGCATTTAAAACTATCTAAAGTCGAATCGTCGAATCTTAGCTATCTCAAAGGAGTTTCCGACTTTTAACAATGTGAAAACACTTGGAGAATTTATATAAGAGGTGTTGGTATGCAGCGTTTCAACATGCAGAGTAAATGAAGTCAACTTTTATCTACTCAAGATGGTTTTCGCAGTAGCAGCGCTACCTTGGAAGATTCATATAAGATGAGTTGGCATATACGGAGTATCAGCATACAAGGCAAATGAAATTAACTGTTGTCTATTCAAATGGCTGCAGCACTGGCAGCCGTACTGCAGGAGCCATATTTGGTCAACCAAAACATTCGCTAGTACTATGTTATTTCATTTATCTGATATTTATTGGATAGTTTCGAGACCTATAGTTACAATGACTATCATTCGAATGATCCATATTGCATAACTTCACAATAACAATGCAGAATTTCTTATACATTATCTACCAATAAATATTTGGACATTTTCGAATTTAGATGTTTTATCAAATATCTAAAAAAAAAAAATCTAGACGAATCATCTTGAAATTTGGGAGTATAATGAACGTGTTATACTTTATGTATTTCAACAAAAGTTTGGCCCCGAAGAAAAAAAAACGGGACCAGTTATAAAATTTTAAAAATCAAAAAGATTTGGATCACCCTGTAAAAAGTAATGATTGAAATGAGTTTTGGCGGAGCGTGTGATTATGAGATTTTTTCTAACTATCTGTATAAGTTTTAAAGAGGCTACCGCATATATTCATGAAGATATAACGGTTTCTTTAAAAAGTTGCAAAAAAATACCACTTTTTTTAATTACAACACACAGGGTATTAGGCCCAGTAAAAAGTCATTTTTAGGAAAAATATTACACAGCACACTGCAAGCAGAATGCAAAAAATTTAAATACCTTTTGAAATGTGGATATTTTTGCTACGTAATTTTTAACTGCGCATGGTCAAGCTTTACCGAAGTCTTCTTTGCATAATTTAATAGCCAAACGTATTGAGCGACTAGTGTGAAATGCCTAAACAAATTTCGTGTAAATTCAAAAAGTTGTCGATGGTAGAATGAACTTATATTATGTTCCGCTCAAAATAAAAGCTAAACTATAAGGGATTTTACTGACATTTTTTTTTTTTTTTTTTTTTTTTATTTAATCAATTGTAATGCTGTGTTCGCTGATTATAGAACCCCTATCATCTTCCTTTTCTTTGAGACGAACTGGAATTCAGTTCAATCTGTTGCCTACATCTTTTTGAATCTACACGATATTTTTTTGGGCTTTTATATAAATAGCTCAATACTTTGGGCTATTGAATTATGCAAATGATTTTTTTTTTTTTTTAGCTTGGTCATACGTTGTTAAAAATTATTTAGTAAAAATGCTGATATTTCATAAGATATTTAAAATTTCTGCATTCTGATTGCAGTATGCTGCGTCTAATATAGTACGCTAAGCCTACTAAAAATGGCTTTTCACTAGGTCTAATACCATACGTATTATAGTTAAAAAAATCTTACTTTATTTTTTTTTTTTCTTTGCAATGTTTTAAAGAAACCATTATATCTCCATGAATATATGTTGTGGCCTCATAAAAAATTATACAGATAATAAGAAGCCTCATAATCGCATTCTAAAGTCAAAACGCATTTCAATCATTTTTTACAGGGTGACCGAAAACATTTTGATTTTTATTCATTTATTTTTTTATATTTATTTTACTGTTCCCCTTTTTTCCTTCGGGGCAAAACGTTTGTTTAAATATATGAGGTATAACATGCTCTTTACACTTCCAACGTTTCAATATAATTCGTCCGTTTTTTTTTTTTTTTTTTTTTTAGAAATTAGATAAAACGTCTAAATTCGAAAATGTCCGAATACTTATTGGTGCATAGTCTATAACTATGTTACTTAATAATACATGCTTTTTCAGGTATGTCATCTCCTCTTATATATACCATTCTACTAGGAGCGGCTACCGTAGGCATGTATTGAGTCTACGAAAGCTATTGCTTTGTAATTTAATGGCTTCTGAGGTTGTGATTTTGGCTGCTTTTTTTCGGACATGTCATCTCCTTTTATATCTTTCCTTCAAAGTAAAAACGTTTATTATTTGTTTCGCATATTTTTTTTTTTTTTTATTATTATTCAATGGTTTTTTGTTTGCTTTGGCATTCCAAAATATCGGTATCGAAAACTATGATAAATCAGTATCCACAAGATTTAAATCATAAGAAATTAAAACAGATGTCTCAGATCTTAAGATTATTTAAATTTTGATTTTTCAAAAAAATTTCAGGAATTTTTGATTTTTTTTTTTTTTTTTTTTTTTTTTTTCATGCGAGTGCAGGAAAAACTTAAAGCATTGCTATTTATTTATTTTAATTCATTTTCATTTTTTTTTCTTTTCAAAACAAATTAAATTAAAAGCGATTATTATCAACTGAGACAAATATTAAAATTAATAACTTGAATTAATTGTAATTCAGTTCCGTAGAAGGAACGAATCTATTCATCTTGAGGTGAATCCAATCAGTTGAATAATTTAAAATAATGCACTCGAACTTGAGTTATTTCTGTTTTTCCCGCCATAATGAAGAAATGATGTTTGAATAAAAAAAATAATCACAGGAGTACACTTTACCGCTAAACCACTCATTCCCGTCGCAGTTGCTCAGTTAACTATTCTTCTTCATTCCCAAAAGAGATGGATCTTATTATTTATCATTTCATATTAAATTTAGCTACAGAATAAAATTATGAGAATTCGACAAATATTAAAATAATAATAAGAATAAGAATAAGATAACTTTTTCTAAACTTTGAAATTATGATAAATTTTATGGAATACATTAATGAAAAATAATACCTAAAGACGTTGACGAATTTTTGCATTAAATATCTGCATTGTTCAGGAAAAAATTCCCGACTAACAAAATTTTCCATACCTATAATAAAATACCTATTAATAAAGTACCTAATTTTAATTTTACCAGTACATTTTTTGAACACTAACAAGCTTGATTCTTCTAAGATAATTTGTTTTAGTAAGATCATAATTACTATAAACTCAGATATTATATAACACTCTATATACTCAAACTTCTTATTCTAAGTCAAGAAATATATTATTTAGAATCACAAATATATTTATTTAATGCGCATTCCAAAACTTATCAGTTGTGTAGTTTCTGATATATCTACGATAGTTCTAGATTATATATGTTACACTATTGGTTTTCGCATAAAAAGTAATATTATATGTGTTACATTTAAACATATTTTTAAAATGTGAACATTCGTTGCAACATATTGATACCCAGAAAAAAGAAATTCTGTAAAATTTAAAAATCTAAAAAATTCAATCCGCTATAGCTAAATTGCATAAATAACTTTTGTTGTTTATTACATCATATTATAAATGAACTTATTTATAATGATAAATGAGTTTTTCAGCAATTGTGTAATTTCAAGAACAGCAAAAAATATTAAAAATTAAACATAATAAGGTGGATCAAATAAACGACATAAACTACAAATTTGAATTTTATTTGCATATATGGAAAAGAATCCCGTTTTAAAATCTGAAAAAAGTCATCATTCATAGCAGATGACAGAATAAATACCTAACATTATTTAAAGAGCATTTATCTATGCTTTTATCGGCAAATAAAACAGATAATGAATAACAGCATTTATATAGTTACACTAGACAGTTAATTTGTGGACGGTAAATATTAATATAATTCTAGGTATTGAGTTTATATTTTTATTTCATATTTCATTTTCTATTTGTAAATATATATTATATTTATTTCAGTATATAAAACGTATCATTTTTCGAAACATTCTTTTAAATTTTAACGTTATAAATCTAAGATATAACTTTTTTTTTTTTTTTTTTTTTTTTTGCCCCATTAAATTTGAGATAGCGTAATTTTTCTAGCAGAATAGTCTCAAAATAGAAAACACATCATCAAAATCGAGAAGTTAAAAACTTTATATCTACTGCAAAAAGTAAAAGCTTTAGAAAATAGTTTTTGTTAAACTATATATCCGTTCCTAATTCTTTTCCCATTTTCTGAGATGTCTACGACATTTTTTTCAACTATTCCGTAATCCAAGAGTCTTCAGCGATCTTTCTCGTTTAATAGTTGTGCTTCATTACCTTCTACTTTTTCATTGTTTCAAAAACATCATTGTCGTCAACTAAAAGAAAGAGTAAATTCTTTTGTAAAAGAATGACGAAAAATGTAATACATTCAGAAATATTTTTCAAAATGTACGTTTTCAATGAATTTGAAAATTATGTACTAAGAATATAATATATTTTGCTTAAGTTAGTTATTTGTTTGAATAAACACGCTAATGCGTATTTAAAAAAAGGATACAAACATCACAATTTTAACACTTTTTTTTTAATGCTGCGCTCCTAAAATTTTACATGCGTTTTATTATATAGCCACCACTATCGTGTAAAGGGAATTTTTCTTGAAAGTTTTAATGCTAAAATATTATGTAAAAAATATTGTTTTTAAATAGTGGTGGTAATATAATAAATGAGCTTAAAATTTTTGGAACGTTGTGAGGTTTCTCATTGGTGTTTTTCTCTATAAAATTATTACGTTCTTCTATATAAAAAGAAAAAAGTATTGGATTCGTGGAAATTCGTGAACTCCAGTTTTTGATAGATTTACACGTTTTGAGACTTCGTGAACACGATTGGCTGTTTTTAGAAAATGTCTGCCTGTGTGTCTGTGTGTGTATCACAAATTTTGCAGACGCTGTATTTCACGAATCAACGAACAAAATTTAACCAAACTTGGTATTTAGTTGGACCCTGACATACACAGATACTGATTAGATTTGGGGAGCAATCGCTCAACAGGTGCCATTGTGATCCCATTTTTTCTAAATTTTTAACATGGCAGTATAGGACAAAATTTTGCATTAATATACATGATGAGAGTTATTTTTAACGTGTGATTGTAAAATTAATATGAATTATGATAATGATAGTAGTAAACTAGAAAAAAAAAAGTTTTTGCATGTGGGAGCATCGCCCCCCCCCCCTCCCTCCCGTGTGTGTAAATTTCCATTATGGATATCTTTCGAAAGATCTCGTAAGTACCTTTAAAACGAAAGGCTGAATCATAGATCTGTGATAATTTAAAAAACAAATTATGCATTTTTTTAAATATTTTTTTAACGAAAGAACCTTAGAAAAAAAAATCGTGTTTCTTCTGATCATGGCCTCAAATTGATTTTCTTTCGGCATTTAGTGTTATAATTCTGTCAGATAAAAATCATCTGCATGTATCATGCAAAATAATTTTCATAAATAATAATTTAATAAATAATTTTTTCTGCATGAATTTGCGTAAAATTATGTAGAAGAAAGTCTTGTGGTGGTCACATCATACTAATTATTTTTATTAACATTTAAGTAAATTTCATTGTGTAAAATAATAATAATAATAATATTTAATAAAGCGTTCTTTACAACTGGTTCTTTAGGAAATTATTATTTGTATTTTTCCACGGATATCTTTCTGTAATACAACAGTGACAATAGAAATTAAAGATATAAAAATATCTAAAAAATAAAAAAACCTCTTATATAAATTTAACAACTAAAATTTTTAAGAGAAAAGTATATAAAGGAAATTTATTATATACTTATGTTTTACAAAAATTACTACTATTATTAGAATTCTTAAGATTAAATTAAAAAAACTAAGCCCAGAAATTTTAACGCTGGGGAATTTGTTTACTTAAATAAAACTCAAAATTAGTGTTACCTAAAATATAAGGTTAAGATATTATTTTAATTTTTTGATATATAAAACAAGATCAGTTGAAATTGTGACCAGTGGTTTATCTACATTAATCCAAATAAAAATAGATTATGGTGTGAGAAAAAAACATGAGGAGATATGTCGCGTTTATTTAATAAGTTTTACTTTAAAATTGAATTTACCTTTCTATTAAGTAATATATGACTCATAAACCAATTTTTAATTTTTTTCTAATTTTCCTCAGTTATATTTATTAAAAAAAAAAGAATAAAACGTACAAGTGTACAT
Organism: Salticus scenicus; assembly: GCA_963930645.1. Lineage (NCBI taxonomy): Eukaryota > Metazoa > Arthropoda > Arachnida > Araneae > Salticidae > Salticus > Salticus scenicus. The sequence goes on along the minus strand of OZ005651.1, from coordinate 250,524,439 downwards.
GTTATATTATTTTAAATGAATCAATAGAGTATTTTGAAAAATTTAAATTGATTTTGATAAAAAAAAAAAAAGAAAAAAAAAAAAAGAAAGAAAAAATAGAAAAACAAACGAAAAACACCTTGTAGCATAACATTTAAAACTAGCATATAGTTCAAAAAATACATTTCTATCGAAATAATACTTAAAAATGATGCAATTATGATAATCGAATGTGCAAATAAAAACATGATAAAATCTCTTATTTAGGAAAAAAACACTTCAGATCCATAATTTTTTTCATAGTACTTTTCATTGTATGGAGCCTTGCATGAAAAGAAACAAAACTTAAAAATATAACATTTGAGTAAAATCAGTTTAAAATTAACAATGAAGTATCGACTAGCATTGAAATAAAATTGGCACAGCTTCCTCTCAGGTAGATCATTTTCGAGATAGAAATGTGACGCTTTACATGTACGTTGCGGCACTTCATACACATTTTTCAGTGATATAAACTCAAAATTCTCTTTTTTTTTTTTTTTTTTTTACTTGTGTCACTTTTCTTGCCGGGGTGCAATATGTAATTGTATAAAAAAGAATGCTGAAAAAGTTTGCTATTTCAAGAAAGTACTTCTAAAAAATGCAAGTTGTTGCTCCCCTGTAATCTGTTTTAAAATGCAGAAACATTGTTAACACTAGGCATATACATATGAAAATATATTTTTACAGTTTGTTTTACACAAACAGTTTGAAAAACTTTCTTTTTAAGAAAAACTGAATGAAGTTAAAGAGCTTTGAGAAAAACTTAATGAAAATAATCTTGTTGTTATTATTATTATTGTTATTATTATTATTATTCATGAGGTTTCAATACGTGTTTTTAGTATTACCAAATATTATTTCTAGATTTTTAAAAATGTACTTTTTTAATATTAATTATTTTGAAAGGAAAATTTATTAAATCCGAAATTTCTCTTTTATATATCAAAACATGCACAAAAGATAAATTGCTTTCGCAAGTCTTTACATTAATAATAATATCAAAATAAATTCATCGAAATTTATCTTGAACAAGCACTTAACTACAAAAACAATATTTTTTAAATAAAAAAAGCTATATCTAAACTACTACATTTTAATATACAAAATACTCACTTATTTTAAACCATTAAGTTTAACGCTTTAGTCTAAAATATCTTTGCTTAAAAGTAAAATTATGTTCCTACCATTAATTCTTTATCTAGCACGCTTGTTTCTTTGTTGAGGATGATATTTTTGTTCTTTATGAAGCTGATTTTTCAAAGTTATGTTTTTACATTAATAAATAAAAAGATACATGACACTTATTCTTATGAATATAAATAGAACAGAAAATTTATGAAGCAACTAAATGGCTAGACGGCAATCTGTCGTACTTTGACAGCAATGCATGTATAATGCATGCATTTGCCTCAATTCTAACTTTTATCGTGTCAAAATTTATATTTCATTTTTTAAGTTGCACGTTATCTGAAAACCATCATTAACAGATTATATAAGAAACATGTTTAGTTTAACAGAAATGTCATGCTAGTAAAAATATTCTTTGTTATGAATTGTTTATCTAGTTTTATGTTAAATTTATAAAGAATTTTTAATAGAAAGTTAAGAAATTATTGTAATTTTTTAAGGGAAAATACAAGAATTTGATAAAATTGTTCTTAAGTTAATAAGTATATGTAAAATAAATAAATAAATAAGTTAAGGTTTATTTTGCTTTACTTTCCCAGGAAATTTAAATTTCAAAATATTTTATTTAAAACAATAAAGCAGACAGTTTGTATTAATGATTATGTTTAAAGGTTTGGAATGTTGATTGCCAATATAATTCTACCTGTGTGAAAGTAATTATAAAACAAATTAATAAATTTTTATATATGAATTATATAAAAATATTATACGTATATTAATATGACCCTTAGAGCCAATTCTTCTTACTTAAATTTTAATGAAGTTAGGAGTGTTTATTTATTTATTCCTAGTTTTACGAAAAAACAATTTTTTAACACAGTTTATAGAATAGATGTGAACACAAAGCAAAAATAAAATGTCAATACAAAAAACGTAGTGGATAAATTTACATGCATTTTTTAAAAAACACTATTGGTTAATCATTGAATAAGAACATTTTTATCTCAGTACATATGCAATATTTGTATTATTTTGAAATCTCCAATGTAAAAAAAAAAAAAAAAAAAAAAAAGTAATAATAAATAAATTGTTGTGCAATAAGTGGTATACTACTAGAATAGAATAAAGTATCAAAGAGGTTAAAAATTAGAATTATATTTTATTTTTATTTATTTCATTTTATTCTATTTACTTTTTTTACGCGATTTCATCTCGCAAATAAAAAAGTTTCCGCAAATATAAATAAACTTTTTTATAAAACAGTGATGAGAAAATTAAGATTGTGCATAATTTTATTCATATTTTAAAAATTATCTTTCCTCTTTGACTTGGCAACGAACAATCGTTAAATCTTCTATTCAGTAGGTCAGTGATACTATATATAAGAGACCCCATTACTCAAGTTTTTATATCATGGATATTATTATTCCCCCTCCGTTTTAAACCTTCTGTACCCCATCTGGTTGAAAACTTGCGAAAGAAATTAAGCAAGAACTTCAAAGTACTTGCCTAATTTAAAGTTCTGACAAAAATAATAAGCATTTTAATAAGACGTTATCTATTTATTTTCAAGTTTTGATGTTAAAATTGGTGTTAAGAACAGTTGATCAAGGCAGTGTACTATTCGAGGGATCTAGGCACTGTTGGTGTACCCTCCGTTACAGTCTTTCTTAGGAGGTCCTAACCCGTATTCACGATATTCTCAGGGAAAGCGACAAAAAAATATCAAACGACTAGGCTGATGATCACGGGTTCGAATCCCTCGCCTTCTGTCTATCAGCTTTGAGAGCATGACCTCTTGGTTAGTAGTAAAGCTAATTTTTTTTTCCAGTTTTTCAATTAAAAATGAAAAGAAATGTACCTTTGAATATTTATATATATATATAATGAACAAAATATTATGTCTCCCAGGATCCCTAAGAAAAGCTGTATCGGTTTGAAACACAATATACATAGGTGCCAACTTGTGCGATTTTTTAACACCAGTATTTTTTTGCAAAATAATTTACCATGTACGATCACAGAAAACTGCTAAAAAACTTAATATAAATTTCGATAAAAAATATGCGGTATCAAAAAAAGTACAAGTTGACAGCTATGAATATATTAATGATAAAGTTAACTTTTAGAGAGCGTACATTAACTACGTGAGGTGCTCATGGGGGGGGGAGGGGAGGTTGAGCCGAATCTCACCCAATCTCATTCGGGAGAGAGGGGGTGTGGGGGGCTCGGAAAATATCACGTAACTTTTTCCCCGCAAAAAAGCAGTGTAAAATCGCGAGAAAATTGACTTAAATTCAAGTAAAGCATGTTTCTTGACTTAGATTTGGCAAAATCTGACACGATAATATTCCTCGTGGCTATCCGAACGCCGCGAAGCAGCACAGTAGCTTTTCAATTATATTAGGCGCCACCAGCCAGCCACACGCAATCTATGCAAATCTATGCAATCTTAAAAACTATTCTTAAATAGTCTTCAATAAAAATAATAAAAATAATAAAGCAAATTGTGTTTTTTGGAATAAATCCAACGCATTTACAGTAAAAGTACGAATTTTGAAAAATCTCACATGAGATTAGGGGAGGAAGGGAGGGGCTCCAGCCAAATCTCACGAAATCTCACCAGGGGGGAGGGGGGATAAAAAAAATCGTCAAAACCACCTCATGTAATTAAAGGACGCCCCCTTATACAAACAGTCACATAAATTGTGTCATAACGTTTTAATCTCATCTAGCTGACGCGAAATGGTTTTAAATGTTTATGACTAACGTTTTTTTCTTTCATACAGTTTAAACCATGTGTAAAAAAAAAAAAAAAAAAAAAAGTACTAAACGGCACCACCTTACGACAGAATCAAATTAATTATCTTTATAACCGATGAAATTCTATTTTAAAGACAAAACTTAGAGCTTATATTTATTATCATATAGCTTATGTTAACATTAATTATATATAATATATATTTTCTTAATATTTTTAATCGGCTTTGATGTTTTACAAATTTTACGCATATAGTAATATACATATATGTATGCATCCGCACACACTTTATATTCAAAAAATATCTTTATACTAATAATCTGCCATAAAATAACTTAATATTAAATAATTCATTTCGAAGAAATTTCAGTTGTTATATATATATATATATATATATTCAGATTCTTCCTGGTAACACATTATTTAAAAATATAATTTCTTTATTCTTGAAAAGTAAGTTACATATCAAAATGTTAATTTTATATAACTAAATAAAATGAAACATTGCTTAGATTTTCATCCTCAATATTGTTCCATTAATTATATTTACTAAAAAATACACTATGAATAATTTATTTATGGTAGCCCAGTTTTTCAATGAATAATCAATCGCATGAATGATTACTACTTGATAAATAAATGATTAAAGGATTCACTACTCGTTGACTTATAATGAGCTTATAATTGCATGTTGATAAAACTGCTCTTTTTCTTTTTTGTAAGACTTCAGCGAATTCAGTGTCATGCAAATATATACTCTTAATAAATAAATAAAATAAATAACAATGAATGGACAAAAACAGATAATAATATATTATTCATCTACAAATAACTATTGCCAAAAAAAAAAAAAAATGCAATATTATATTTTGGACACATTGTCATAAAGAGAAAAAAAAAAAAAAAAAAAAAACATTTATTTATAGGAAAAGTGAAAATTGGAAAAACTGAGACGTAAAATTAAAAATCAGTACTTTCAAAACTACTTATTTATCTCTGGAATGAAATCTAGGTAGTGCTTTAAGACAATTTTGCGAAAGGAAACGTACAACTACTCAATAAAATCTTAAGCTAACTTAAGAAGCTGATTATTTACAGGTTGGATCATATATATATGTGTGTGTGTGTATGAAAAATCATTTCAAACATTTCACATTAAGAAAATGATATTACATTATCTATATATATATATATATATTAAAATAGTGAAACATAGTAGAATTAAAAATAAAAATTAGTTATAAATAAACTTATAACTAAATTAAATAACCTGTGAAATTTTTAATAAAGATATGAAAACAATTAACAAGCAATAGCTTTAATATAATACGAAAAATAAAACTGCACAACAAACTTACCAAAACAATATTCTTAGAAAATTGTCTTAAATTATTATTGGAAACAAGACTGTGAAAAAAGAGCGAACTCTCAGAAAAATGTCCAAAGCAAGCATTGAGAAAATGATAACAAAAAAGTTCATTATATATATATATATATTTGATTACAATTATATTTATAAACATATTAAACTTCTTATTAATAATTTTAATTAATCTTATTTAATATCTATTCCAAAATTTCATAAATCCTTCATTAAATTTCGTATTATTACTATAGGCTGTAATACATAGAATAATAATTCTAAGAAGTTCTTCCTTAATTTATTCAATCAAATATTTTTTTTTCCAATGGCTAGGCAAAAGTTACAGAGGACTATAAAGATACGAATCAAATTATAGACAATATAACATAGAAGACCGAAGTCATTGCCTAATTCAATCAAATATATATAACATCATTTGATCAGTCAGAATGATAATTTTTTGTTTAAGATAATTATTAATTTATAAATACTCTTAAAACTTTAAAAAAGATTTAAAATATCATGACTTTTGGTTTTAGACACAACTTGACAATACTATATTATCTTATTTTCACCGTATCGTTGATTTTCTCTTTTAACTTTCTCTTACCCATAAGGTAGAGAAAGTATTGTTTTTGGGTCAAATTTTCGAACGCGAGATTTTGTTATATTTACACGTTTTGAGGTCCCCTGAATACGAAAATCATGTTTTTAGCAAATGGTCTGTGTGGCTGTCTGTTATCAGCATATCTCAAAAACAAATTATGGCAGAAAGTTCAAACTTGGTATTCTAAATGTGTATCATATAGGGATGCTACAGTAAGCTTTTCGTGAAGATCAAGCAAATGGTTCGTGTACAGGGACAATCAAGAGAATTCTAATACATTACGTCTATGGGGGAAATTGCAGGTAAGTACGTCTACTGACTGCACTAAACCAAATGAAACGAATATATATTTTTTGTAATAGAGATAGTTATCTGGGAAAATTTTTTTTGTGTATGTAGGAGCCTCGCCTCCCCCCCCCCTGCGGGGGAAGTCCCCCCTCGAGGGGAGTAAATTTTCATGATGGGTATCTTTCAAAAGAGCTCGCAATACCTTTAAAACGAACGGTTGAACCATAGATCTGCGATAATTTAAAACAAAGTTATCGATTTTTTTTACTTTTAACGAAAAAAACTTAGAAAAAAAATCGTACTTTTTTTTTTTTTATATTGAGAATAAAATGGACTTTTTTTTGGATATTTGGTGTTATACTACTTCTCTAATATGGAAATCGTCTGCCTTATCATAAAAGATAATTTTTTTAAATAATAATTTTAATAAATTATTTTTTTTTAAAGAGAATTATTTTTTAATAACTGAATTAAATTCTATATAAATGTAGGTGCATTAATGTAACGGGGGTTGAGGGGGCGGTAGCCCCCCCCCCCTCACACAGAACTAATTATCATATAAAACTCTTCAGAAGCCTAATATGAATTGTTTAACGTAGGTTTACATAACAGTACTCATTATCTTACCTATTAATCTGCAACCTGTATTTATAGTATTAAATTTCTGGGTAAGAGAAAGTCGTGTGAGTGACACACCAGATTATTTAAATGAAATTATCTACCAATAAGTATTTGGACACTTTTGAATTTTGACGTTTTGTTAAATATCTAGAAAATTTTTTAGGAATCATCTTGAAACTTTGGAAGTATAAAAAACATGTAATAGCTCATATATTTTAGCAAAAGTTGTGTCTTGGAGTGGAAAAGGGGACCAGTAAATTTAAACAAAAATTTAAATGTTTTGGTTCACCTTGTAAAAAGTAATGCTTGAAATACATTTTGACTGCATATGACGATTTTTCTCGTTATCTGTATAAAATTTTATGAGACTACCACATATATTTATGGAGATATAACGAGGTTTTTTTTTTTAACTTTTTTAATTATACCATGTAGGGTATTTGACCCAGTGCAAAAGCCATTGTTAGGAAATTTGGCATACTACATTGTACACAGCATACTGAAATCAGAATGCAAAAATGTTAAATATCTTACGAAGTAAGAGTATTTTTACTAAATAAATTTTAACTACGCATGCGCAATTTCATTTGCATAATTCAATATCCAAAAGTATTGAGCAACTTATACGAAAACTCCAAACAAGTAATCGAGTAAATATCTCTTATAAAGCATTTTACGTTTCAATAAAAGTAACTTTTACAAAGCGTGGTAATACCATATTTTTTAAAACCAGTATTTTCTCAGTTTAATATTGCAACAATTTCAACGAATTAATAAAGGTTTAGTAAATAATAAATTCGTTTATTTGTGATAGTTTAATGAAATGATAATTAAACTTTATACTATATTTTCCAAAATCCTGTACACCATGTTATTTGTCATAGCTTTAAATTTGCCAAAACTGATATCTAGCAATATCAAAAAATAATCTGGTGTGTCGCTCATACGACTTTCTCTTACTCTGCATCAATACTACAAAGATAGTTTGCAGATTATGTCATAAGATCAACAAGGAAAAATAACAAAGTTTAATTTATCTAAAATAATATTATAGTTTAAAATAATTAAAGAACACGCTTTTATAGAAATGTGAACTAAAAAGCACAAAATATCTATCTTAGTATTAAAATGCAGGGTAAGAGAAAATCGTGTGAGTGACACACCATAATATTTACATACATTTAAATTTTTAATTAAAATAATTTAGAATTAAACAAAAACCATTTTTAAAAAATATCCCCTGACTGGGCACGAACGCTAGACCTTTAGGTTCGTAGCGCGGAGCTGTACCTTACAGCCACGGCGTTCACGTACGGAAAATCTTTTTTCTACAATATAGATTTTTTGTTTGCTCCCAGAGCGGTTACAAACATACAAACATACATACAGGTGAAGCTAATAAAAGCGTGTTAAAAATAATCTAAAATAGGTATAGAAACAGTTTTGTTTGACATATAATTTTCTATTAGGGGGCTGTCGCCTCCTCAACTCCTCATTCAATTATAACGCCTATACTTATTTAAAAAAAAAAAAAAAAAGTCTTATTAATTTGCCTCCAAACAGATCAATCTCGATAAAAAATTTCCAAGTGGCACCCTATTACGAACTTCAAAATACCAATTTTTAATTTTGTGCAGTTATTTGATTTTAGGTTATATTGATACTAGATATACATACAAATCAATCGCTAAAAATTGTATTTTTGTATTCAGGGCCCCTCAAAACCTAATATTATATAAAACCAAAGTTGAAAATGAAACTTCAAAAAATATTTTGTTTACAGTATGGGGAAGAAAAATAGATTATATTACCTGAGCAATGTTCATCGACATAATATAATATAACGTAGCAAAGCATTTCCACCAATTACATTCAATGGAAAAAAACGTTTTGCTTAATTTTGGGTAGCTCTGTATATTGTCTGTAAACTATATGCGCATAACATTGCGTACTTAAATTTACTCTCAAATGAAAAACAACTAACACAAAATGAAATGCACTTTCAACTATTTCCAAATATAGCCACAATATATTCAAATACCATGGGTAGCCCTGTAAACGAATGATGAATGATTTGCATACCACAATCTACACAAAATATGCTTTTATGCATGTAAAAAAATACGTTCATTCCATTTTGTTTAGGGCAACTTACACTGTTCTTACCAAAATTTTCCGCCAGAGATGTAATGTATTTCATTTCTTATGCATGTCCCTGTATACGAAGCATTTGCTTAATCCCTACGAAAAGTTTAATGTAGCATTACTATATGATACAAATATAAAATACTGAGTTTGAACTTTCTGATACTATTTGTTCTTGGGATATGATAACAGACAGACTCACACAATTTAAAAGCCAAAAACATGATTTTCGGATTCAGGCACCTCAAAACGTGTAAATATATGAAAACCTCAATTTCAAAACTTTCACTCAAAAACAACACTTTTTCTACCATATATATGGGTAAGAGAAAGTAAAAAAAGTTTTTCTACTTTTTTGTCATTTAATAAGTTTACATATAAATTTTCACTAATCCAGCTAGGTATAACATGAAACAAAAAATCTTCAAATTTATTAAGATAATGAAAATGCAAAACAAAATATCATTAAAAATAAAGTATTTAACTCAACTTACGAAAATGCACAACAATACCTAAATCTACTCTACAATTTGGGGCCGTTTCCTTAGCGTAAGTGCCTTTAGCGTTAATCTGAAAACCCGCGTCCTTAGCGTAAATTTTGTGCCCGTTAGTGGCGTACCTTTAGCGCAAATGTCTTTAGCGTAAATATGTAATAAATTAAAATAAAATAAAGAAATTTAAAAAATAATAATAATAATAACTCTTCAACTTTTCTTCACGCTTTATCCAGACTTAGTACTGGCAATTCCTCTTCAGAAGTAACCTATCGTAAAATTGGTGTGTTTAAAAGTTGAAGGAAAACTCGCTACGCTGTCACATTACAAACAATAAAAAATTTGAAGGATACGTAAAGCTAGAGAAGTTTTGGGATTGCCCAACCTTTGTTCGACGAATTAGTCGTAAAATATGAATAAATTTTTATTCTTTGGAAAATCAGTAGTTTTATAATCATCCTCTCCTTACTTACGCTAAGGACAAGGGCTCTTCTGTTCCTCCGTCGAGGGAAGGGAGGGGGGAGATAGGTATTTGATAATAAAGAATGTGGGATTTTAACTTTTTCCATATGTTAACATAGGATAAATTAAACTAAATTTCTCCATTAATATTATGAAACTAAAAATAATATAATAACAATTACACTTATATCTACACAAAATTTATATTCATGTAGTAAGATGTAGCAAAGTAATATGAGAAGGTAATTAAGACTTTAAGAGTAAAAAAGAAATTTCGATAAACGTAATTGGCAATAAAGAATCTAAGTTTTTAATTTCTCCATGTATTAACATAGGATAATTAACCCAAATCTCTCCCTCAATATTATAACAAAAATTAATAATATATAATCTCTTATTAATATCATAATAATTATCATATTAACAAACTCTTATTAATATAGTAATAATATTAACTCTTATCTTTGCATATAACTTATATTAAAATGTAAATACACTGATGGAAAAAAAAAATCCCAACACCAAGAAAAAATTATTGTACAGTAATGAAATTTCAGCAATACATTTGTCTAGGTAACATATTTAATTGATTAAAGTTTCAAGATCACAGGTAAAGCCATTGGCGAAAAGAGCCATTTCAAATGTGAAATGTTGGTACATTAGTAACCGGTGTAAGCGCCAGAATTTTGAATGCAAGCATGCAAACGTGCATGCATTGTGTCGTACAGGTGTCGGATATCAGTTTGTGGGATGGAGTTCCATGCCTGTTGCACTTGGGCAGTCAATGCAGGGACGGTTAATGCTGGTTGTGGATGGCGCTGGAGTTGTCGTCCAATGATGTCCCATACGTGCTCTATTGGAGAAAGATCTGGTGATCTAGCAGGCCAAGGCAACATGTCGACACTCTGTAGAGCATGTTGGGTTACAACAGCGGTATGAGGGCGAGCGTTATCCTGTTGGAAAACACCCCCTTGAATGCTGTTCATGAATGGCAGCACAACAGGTTGTATCACTAGACTGACGTACAAATTTGCAGTCAGGGTGCGTGGGATAACCACGAGAGTGCTCCTGCTGTCATACGAAATTGCTCCCCAAACCATAACTCCAGGAGTAGGCCCTGTGTGTCTAGGCCGCAGACAGGTCACTAGCAGGCGTTCACCTGGCCTCCTTCTAACCAGCACACGGCTATCACTGCGACCAAGGCAGAACCGGCTTTCACCAGAAAACACAACAGATCTCCACTTCGTCCTCCAATGAGCTCTAGCCTGACACCACTCACGTCGCAAAGGGCAGTGGTTTGGAGTCAGTGGAATGCACGCTACAGGGCGTCTGGCTCGGAGCTGTCCTTGAAGTAACCGATTTGTAACAGTTCGTTGTGTCCCTGTGGTGCCAACTGCAGCTCGAATTTCAGCTGCAGACGCAGTACGATTAGCCACAGCCATACGCCGAGCACGGCGGTCTTCCCTCTCAGTAGTGCCACGTGGCCGCCCGGAACCCGGTTTTCTTGAGGCAGTACCTTCCCTTGACCACTGCTGCCAACACTCATGCACAGTGGATACATTCCTGCTAAGTCTTTCTGCAATATCGTGGAAAGAAAACCCACCTTCTGGTAGCCCTACTACACGACCTCGTTCAAAGTCAGTGAGCTGTTGATAATGGCTTCTTCGTCTTCTTAGAGGCATCCTTGACTAACATTAACCCACTACGTCAAATCTCAACTGTAAATAACGATCACGAAGCTTACAGCGCTTATTTAAAGCAAACCTCATTTGCATGTTCATAGTGTCGCTACTAGCGCCACACTTATGCGCGTAGCTCGAAATTTGAATCGACGTCATCTTTCAGATGTATAAACACGCCTACCAAATTTCGTTTATCTAGCACAGCTCCTTCCTGGTGTTGGGATTTTTTTTTTTTTTTTTTTTTTTTTCCATCAGTGTAGATATATTTATTTAACACCTTCTGACATCTTCAAATGACTTCCAATGTTCTTCCCAGAAGGGTAATAGATTTATAAAACCAATAGAGAAACCTTATATATTTAAAACAAAATATTTCGTATTTGTAAAATTTAAAGTAAACCGCATACCTACCTAATAACTGATTAATAACCTCGACGACTTAACATTCTTTACGTGAACATTGCTAAATTTTCATGCACACATTCCATCATTAAAATGCTATTTACACCCATTTACACCTTTGCATTTCATTTTATTTACGAAATTGAACAAGTCAGAAAATAAGACTTAAATTTTCCCAAACAGGTGTACACGTTTTAATGAACGTTAACATGAGAGTTATAGACGTGGGGTATATTTTTGCAATTGATACTTTTTTCATTCTCTCTCTCTCTCTCTCTCTCTATATATATATATATATATATAGGTATAATATGAACAAGATAAAAAAGACTTAGAAAACTTACACAATTATGTAAGCCATTAAAAACATTACAGGTACACTCACCCATATAAATAAGTTACCGAATTAAAAATAAATAAAAAAATCAGCACTCGATACCATGTATTAAAACGAGGTTCAGCAAATAGAGATTGATTACTCATCTGGCATATCTTGATTAAACTTATGTTCATCTTTTAATTTTCACGCAGCTGATGATAATTATGATATAAGCTAAAACTTTGAATTGAAAATTATAAGTTAAATTAGTAGCCTTTTTCGCATGGGATGAGTTTAGAATTTATTCACCCACGCTAATTACAGTTGTACGAGGTCTTTAATTAAACTGTCATTGGCCATTACATCTATGTAACACAACATATATTGTAATTTTCTTTCACTAAACACTTTTCGAAATGGCTTTGAAGTTTGCAAATCTAAAAATAAATATGATATATCGAGTGATGTGTTATGATATATGAGTATTATTAAAATGGTCTGAAGAATCACTTATATTTTACTGATGGATATCAAATAAATATCTTTTACATTTCAGTATACGATTCGTGATGCATATATTTTATATTAGTATACTCATTAATTATTAGTTATTATTAATATGCTTTGAGTAACAATTATCGAAATCATATTACTCTTATTTTTAAATATGCAGTATTTATTTGCTAAGTACGGCGGTGTCATTTTTCATAAGGAAATATTTATAAGAGGCGTAATTGATAAATTTAATGCAATTAAACACGTAAATAGTTTAAGTTTTGCATAAATAAAAGATACTTTTTCATGACAGAATGAAAATATACTAGGAAAATACGACTCAGGAAATTATCTCTAAAACGTTGATAACATTGTTAATTTATATATATATATATATTGTACTAATTTTAATAATAGGTAAAGTTTAAATTATACATATAGAAACAGGCATTTAAAATATTAAACTGATACACATGTTTCGATTAACTGAAATACATTACATAGCAATAAGAAACAAAATTTTTAGTAATATGAATTTCAAAATTTTACTTTTGTAAATGAATTTCAAAATATCCCGCAGAAACTATTAAACAATATAGATTTTTAATTATTGATTATTTATAAAAGTAATGTTATCTCGGGATTTCTTTTTTATTTAAGAAATCGATGGATATTAAATATACGTCAAATAATAATGAAATATTTAAATACTCTAAAAAATTAGATAAAGAAATTATATGTGTAAAATCAAAAGATTTAGCTCTTTTTAGCTTGTAAAATAGGAATATACTTTAATCATTTAAATATTTTGAATATAAGTTTCAGGAAAATCTTTTCTCTTCAATTCTTTCTAATAATTATAAAACCACAATCCAACTCATGTTTCGCAACGATCGTAGGTGGTTGAATTTAAATGAAATTTCCTAGAAGTGGAAAGTCTCAGACATTTTTCGAGGAGAAAATTTATTGATCGCCAATATTAGTTTTTCACGATCATTAAGCAAATACTTCTAGATTAAGTTTTCTATTCTAAAATAAAATAAACATGGCTTATAAAAGATGAAAATTTCTGATTATTGGTACTAACGTTGTGTCTAACCTCTGGTGCTTGATCAGAGTTTTCAATAAAATTAAAAATAGTAAAAGAAATAAACACAATAAAAATAAATCAGGAATATAGTGTTTCCTCGTGGAAATACATGACTTTTGTCAAAAAAAAAAAAAAAAAAAGTAGAAAGAAAGAAAACGTTATTTTTATGTTTTGAGAATAAAACCTCCAAATATATACAAAAGGAAACACGCTGATTTTACCTTGATACAGATGTTAGAGTTGGTATGAGGTGTAAGGTTAATTATCCACGCGAGAAACTTAGGCCTCGGTGAAATGTCAAATGTTAAAATCTCTCTAATGGGTCGTAACCCATAGTCACGCGAGTTTCGAAGTAAACCATGGAAACTCCGAACGACCATCCCGACATGCGTGGCCTGGGTTCGAACACGGCACATCCCGTCTACCACCGTTTATACCAGATCCTCTCATCCCTTAGTGGTCCTAACATCATACAGCAAAATAATGCTTATGTATTTACCATATGTTATCTTCAAATAACACTGAGAAAAAATATATACCGCATTTATCTAAAACGAATAAGTAGTCATTTTTTAAATCCCTAAACTAGAAATACAGATTCCCCTATTATGTGTATAAGGTAAACCAATAACCTGGATAAGCGAAATGATCGAGAATTTTTAGTCTATACTTTTCTAGATGGTGAAACAAAATTTTGAATATTATGAATATTATTAATCTTCTGTGCTGCGAGAAATTCTCGCTTGATTTCCTAGCAGTGGGGTCATAAACCAAAATTACAGTTACTAAAACGCGTCTCTTGTGTTCTTATTTATTTGTAGAGATTTTTAAATAAGTTTGACCACGATAATATACAAAAACGCTCTAGAATTCCTATAGGGGTTTTTAGAACTCACTAGCAAATGAAATTAGAAATTATCAGGATGACATGGAACTAATTTTACTAGAGCCACAATTTAGTTTCTGGATGTCTTTCACAGAATTTTTTCTCATTGAACGAAAAACAAGCATTACCATTTCCTAGATTTTATATATACAGATTGAAAAGCGGGGGAGGGGGGACTCTATATATTTCTACTGTTTACATAATAGCCAAATATTATAATAATAAATAATAATAAAAAATAAATTGATAAATAAATGTTATACTTTTGAAATCAGATTGAATATTTGGGTGATTTGTTGAACACTAGTAAGACATAATATGTCCTTATATATCTCTCAGTATTATAATAAAAAAAAAAAAAAAAAAAAAAACAGAAAGCCAATCATTTTTTACAAAGCATTAAGAATTATAAAAATAATCTGGTGTGTCACTCACACGACTTTCTCTTACCCTGAAATTTAATACTATAAATACACGTTGGAGATTAAGAGGTAAGATAACGAGTACTGCCATGCAAACCTATATTAAACAATTCGAATTAGGCTTCGGAAGAGTTTTATATGATAATTAGTTCTGTGTGAGGGGGGCTACCGCCCCCCTCAACCCCCCGTTTCATTAATGCACCTACATTTATATAGAATTTAATTCGGTTATTAAAAAATAATTCTGTTTTAAAAAAATAATTTATTTAAATTATTATTTAAAAAAATTATCTTTTATGATAATGCAGACGATTTCCATATTAGAGAAGTAGTATAACAGCAAATATCCAAAAAAAGTCCATTTTTTCTAAGTTTTTTTTTTTTTTTTTCGTTAAAAGTAAAAAAAATCGATAACTTTGTTTTAAATTATCGCAGATCGATGGTTCAACCATTCGTTTTAAAGGTATTGGCGAGCTCTTTTGAAAGATACCCATCATGAAAATTTACTTCCCTCGAGGGGGGACTTCCCCCCCCCCCAGGGAGGGAGGCGAGACTCCTACATACACAATTTTTTTTTTCCCAGTTAACTATCTCTATTACAAAAAATATATATTCGTTTCATTTGGTTTAGTGCAGTCTATAGACGTTAAACTCTACTTACCTGCAATTTTCCCCATAGACGTAATGTATTAGAATTATCTTGATTGTCCCTGTACACAAACCATTTGCTTGATCTTAACGAAAAGCTTACTGTAGCATCCGTATATGATACACATTTAGAATACCAAGTTTGAACTTTCGGCCACAATTTGTTTTTGAGATATGCTGATAACAGACACACACACACACACACACACACACACACACACACACACGCACACACACAGACACAGACACACACACACACACACAGACATACACACAGACCATTTGCTAAAAACATGATTTTCGTATTCAGGGGACCTCAACACGTGTAAATATAACGAAATCTCGCATTCGAAAATTTGACCCAAAAACAATACTTTCTCTACCTTATGGGTAAGAGAAAGTAAAAAACTACGTAACAATTAAAAATTACATAGTGAAGAAGTCATAATTAAACTATATAATAATGAAAAAGTTAAAAAAAATAATAATAAATAATAAATCAAATTTAAAAATATAACTTTGAAACTTCCCAAAAAACAGGTAAATCTTTTTCAAGGGCAGCCCATAGCTTTAACGATAATACCAGAGTAAATGTTTTTGAAATTTCGATCAACATTTTCAGAAGAAATCGTCACCAGCGTCTGACAGCTCACGGAATTATCAACACAAAATTTAAAATACGAGAAAGAATCTGAGAAAAATAGCAACATCTAAATCAAATCACCATACTACATTTAGTTTTATAAGATCATATGTAACACTTTAAAAAATGTAAGAATCGAATAGAGCATAAATTTAAAGCTTTGACAAATGTTTGTTAAATTTTGAAGAGGATATTTATAAATTGAAATATAATATATTACTTTATTAATTATTTGGAATAAGAATTTTTATTCCATAACTAATATTTTAATTCATTTATTTTGCATTTAATTATTGAATCCACTAAAATTTATAAGTTAAAAAAAAAAAAAGAAGAAGAAGGGAAGAAAGAAAAAAGAAAAAATGAATAAACTTAACGACATACTTTTAATTTTCAGATACGAAATCAATTGTTTTTTCTACATTAGTCACATGTCTTTTCATATTTAAATTTTACCTTAAATTTTGCATATGTCATTTTAACTTTAAAATTTACATTAAAATTTTACCCTTAAATATAATGAATTTAGAAATTAATTTAAAAATTTAATGAATTTAAAAAGTGTAAAAGTTGTGATAGGTTGTCAAATAAAATTAGCTTTTCCGCTGAATTAATTTTGGAGAGAATTTTAAGTATACTTTTATTTAAGATTAGAAAAACCTTCGTGTGCAAAAATCAAAATTAACACTGGCACAGGCTAGATAGCAGAAAGAATGATAAATTTATATACAGGCATCATAAAATACTCGTACAATATTCTCAATAGAAAATTATTTTTATTTATTTATTTACTAGAGCACTTCGGCCGCTTCGCTGGTCATTTATAAATATATAATCTCAAAAAATATAATATCTGAACCGAAATTCCATTAAATTCGGTTGTTTCCTCGGTATTGGTAATCGCTGTCTTCGGCAGCATTTTCTTTTCCCGAAATACGCCGAGTTCGGATTCCCACTGCCCGCGGAATCACCTTACCCCGGCACAGGAAAAAGCAATTTCGCCTATGAACTTCGGTCAGGGTCCTCACTTCATGGGGCAGCAACTTATCAAAGTGCGATTTGCGGGCGCTGGAATTCACATACTAACATCGGTTAGCAAAAGAAAAACGCGGCTAAAAGAAGAAACTACTATGATAAAGGGGCTAGTAAATTTTGGACAAAATTTCAAAGTGGTAGGTGTAATAGGATGAAGGATAGACGCAGGAAGTGAAAGGAACAAGATTACGGCTTTAAAGATTAACAAGTACATCATTTAAATGTATATCGCGCCATGAACCAATTTATTATTAGGCCCCTAACTTTTATATTATTTGTCAAATTGGGATTATAATAGCTTTAAAACTTTCACAGATAACGTGGATCATTTTCCAAAATCCGCGCGTAAATAGCATTTAATCCTATGCCAAACAAACATACTAATATTGCGCTATATATATAGCTTTATTTATTATTATTACTTTTTTTTTTTTCATCTTGCCACTTGAATTGCTTTTGTGCATTTTTTCTTACAAGCTGAGGTCGACTCTCGAACCTATTTTAATTTTCTATTTATTTTATTATTATTTTATTATCATTATTATCATTCAACTTTGGATGCGTTGAGTTTTGCTACAATAAGCCGTGGGGAATTCAGTATTCACTTTTCCGCATTTTGAACATCTATTTAAATATTTTAGGTTTAAAATTAAACTAAGAATGTAGATCCGAAAAAATAAGCTAAAAAAAAAATATTTACTCTTTATTTTAAATTTTTGCAAAGACTATACTAAAATTCATTGAATCTAAATTTTACAACTACAATGCATACTTTTAATAATTCAAAACTACATCTTAATTTTTCTGTTTTTATATTTCCTGAAATACGAAAAAATTCTTAAATTAATTACTATTCAACAATATGAATTAACTATTCTTCTAACTCCCCGCAGTTTATCAATAATGTTAAGTAACTCCACCTGACTCAGTAGTTACGCCACGACGTAAAAAATACCAATAACTCTTTGAAGGATTGATGTAATAAAAAAAGATACATATATAAATGCTTGACATTAGTTATACAGAAAATTGAAAAGATTTTGGGTCTTTTGACAAATCTTTATCGACAGATAAGATTGATATAACTATGTTCGCTTTGTTCGGATTTACTTCATTTTATGACTAGTAAATCGATAAAAGATAGGTAGAGGCAAAATAAAAAAAAGTGGTAGCTAAAAGACTTATTAAAAAAGAATAATTTATTAATTTTCCTTAAACGTTAAGTTTTATTAAAATTATTAATTATAGATACAAACATAATTATGTATGTTCTTCAGTTTTCCCTATTTAAACTGAAAACTTGTAATTTGCATTTTATGCTTTATCAGTGGACGGGAGTTTCTGTTCTCAAAGCTGGTAGACGATATGCGACGGGTTCGAATCCACACTGTAAAAAAATTCTGGAAATTTACTGAAATGTTTATCCTGAGTTTCTATAAAATTACAATAATTCTTAGTAAGAATAAGTAATCGAGGTTCTCAAACATTATAGAGTATTTTTATTATTTAATTTCTCAATAAGTTTTTTAAATGAACGTTTCTACTTTAGAAAAAGCATTCCAAGTTACAAATATATTCTCTCCAATGATTAATGAAATTGTTATTAGTCATAAAAATGCATAAATAAAGTAGATTTTTTAACATCTCCGTTTATTTTTCTGTGTAATATTACATAAGACATTACATAAATGATTACTAGTAATTTTCTGTCGAAATTTCTAACAGTGCATGAGACACTTGACCCCTGTGGCAGAAATTTACTATGCTTTCTGCGACAAGTTTCATCAACACCAAAATCTTTCTGCAGGAATAGTTTGTGAAGTTAACATTTACGAATTCAAAATACGTTATTTTTAAATAGTAAATAATATTCAGTATAACCAATGTATTTATATTTTAACTAGCCACAAATGCATATATCTGCACTATTGCAAGAATTTTTTTTTTTTTTTTTTTTAAAGAAAGGTGAAAATAAATCTATTGATCTTAATTGCTTCAGACTTTTTGTTCACATTAATATACAATATTGTTTATAAAATATTCAATGAATTCAAACCATAAAATGCAGTAACACATGAAAAATAATCTACAATTTTTTTAAGGCATTTAAATCATGAAATGTCTAAGTTAAACAAATGTTACAAATACTTCTAAAATTTCATTACTTTTTTATATTAAATACAGAGCGCGAAATTTCCACTCGCCAGCTCGCCATTGGCGAGTGGAAATTTTACTGTGGCGAGTAAAATTTCAGTCTAAATGTAGATAGAATTTTCACAGTATACAATATATATATATATATATATATAAACGTAAAATCTTAGGTAAAGTGACCAGACATCCTATTTTTAAGAGGACAGTCTTTTTTTTTTTTTTCCTACGCTCTGCCCTCTTAAACGAAACAAACATTACAAGACTAAAATGTCCTCTTTTTTTTTTTTTTTTTTCGTCCGCTGTCCTCTTTTTCAAATGAAAGGATTTAGTCCTTAATTTAAAAAATTTCGCAAAACTAGGAAGCTCAATCGGCTGTTATCTGTATCGAACGGTGAACACTAACATTTTTCTGTGTTAGGTTCACAAAAAGTGCAACATTCTAATAAGCTTGCCAAAGCATATTATGGTTCATGTCTATTCAGATTCTTCGAATCACAAAGAAAAAAAGTATTCCCTATATTTGCATCGTTCTTTGATCTAGAACACGAAATCACTATTGAAATTGTCATAAAATCATTAAGGTGGTGGTATGATGCGCGGTGGGTTGGCGTGTGTTCTCACTTTTGCATGAATAATATCCTTCATAAAAATAGGCCCACCAGTGACTGAGAGGTTCCGTCCTCGAAGCTGGTCTACGTGAGGCGCTGGGTTCGATACCGGGTCGCGCTTGTTGGCTTAGCCGTTAGGCGTTTTCCGTGGTTTTCTGCAAAACTAGCGTAAATATGGGCTAGGACCTCTTAAAAAGATCCCACGGAGGACTCTCTTACTCAAGTCTAAAGCCCTAGTGCAGATAATTGGCCTTAATTATAACACTACCACCACCTCACAAAAATATGCAAAAGTTAGTTGAATTCATTTATGTCCTCCTGGCAAAAATGCTCCCACAAAGTGACTGTTTTCTTCAATGAACAAAATGTAGACATGTGAAAAAAATCCCCTTTATACACCTACTTTAAAAACTTATTAACTACTAAGACTAATTTAGGTTATATTTGTGAGAACTTTTACAAAATATTGGTAAAGAATTTACCAATATTTATTACCTAGTTTTTAAAACAAATCGTTTCATCTGCCGAATATTAATTGTATTTTTTCATTTGCCAATTTAATTTTTCTTTTATGATTATGATTTTAATCAAAAAAATGTCTACCAACTTTTTTTTATGTAACAACATGAAAATATTACAAAAAAAAAAAAAAAAAAAAAAAAGTCTGTAGCAAAAACTAATTAAAAAAAAAAAAATCTATATTGTCCAGTGGCATCTATAAAAATTAGAAATTTTTCCTCTTGTATCCGTATATTATTAATTTAAATTAAGATGTACTGATCCAGATTCATCATTTGAGATAAAAATGTTTCCACCACTTGTGTAAAGTAGCTTTTGAATCGGTTTTGATAATCATTTTCATTCAATTTTGTGTCCTCTAAAATGACCTCTTTTTCAAAATTGAATGTCTTCTATTTTCTTATAAAATAAAAGACTTGCGTAATTTCTTCTTTTTCTAATAAAAATTTTGGTCTCCTTATGCATAAAAAATAGAATAGGTTAATCATATTTTGTGGCGAGTAACTTTTTTTTTCAGCGAATGTAATCCAAGTTGAAATTTCGGGCCCTGTAATATATATATTTAAATACACAAATGCACTTACTTCACAAGCTGCAAACCAAACAACATAAAATCTAATACAGAACTCAAAATTAAAAGTAAAAATTGATATAGAATACTGAATATTATAATGAAATATAAATAATTTACAACATTTATAGTTTTTGAGATTATTAGAAAGATGCAAGATAACATTCTAACACACAAGATTCATTTTTCATATTATAGTATACAAAAAGCATAAAGATGTATTTGTATATTTGAAATCTAAAAAATATGATTTGACATTAAAGAATTCAGAATGTATAATTATACCATCATTTAAATACATAAAGTAAAACAAATACAAGGTCTAAGTAACACAATTATAAACAAATCATAGTCAAAATATTTTCATAAAGATTGAGGCAAGTGAAATATTTAATTTTTAAGGTTGAAATGGAAAATGTAACAAATTTCATGGATAAAATCTATAATAGAAAATAATGATTACAGATGAATGAAATAAATAGAAATCAATTAAAAATAATATTTGATATTGATATCTATACGAATAAGCAAATAAAAATAAATAAATAAAAGTTAGTATTTATTCAAAACAACTACTATTAGATAAAATTCCTTTTGCTTACAAAATATATATATATATATATATATATATATATTCAACAAAACCTGTTTGATTTTTATTCAAAATAACTATTTAATTTACAATATTTCAATTAAAATAATAAACATTTTTTAAAAATTCAAATGTTTAAAAAATGAAATAAACAAGCTGTAGAAACTAATGATAAGAGTATTTTTGTAAAATAAATTAATAATTTTTTTAACGATTTCATATGCTTAAATAACAAAATTTAAAGCTAAGAATTTTAATCACAATTAAAATAATTAATGATCAGTAAAGAATAAAATTAGAAAAGTTACCAGTTTTATAACTTAAAATACCCATTATTATTTATTGCTAAGATCTTTTACTACATATAAAAAGCTAAAAATCAAAGTATTTTTAAGATTAATTTCTTAATTTTCTATTTTTTTAAGCAATGTAAGCATTCAGCTTCATTTTTTATTTTGCATGTAACTACAGACATTACAAATTTCCCCATAGTCTTATTTCTGTATATATTTGTGAAATGCATTGCATAGTTGGAACCAAACATTAAAATTAATGCAGCTTTTAAAAATTTACGCGTATTTACTACAATGCACGCTTCACACATTAAAGAAAAAAAATCACTAGATAAAACTAATTTGTCGTGCGTATATCAGAAAATGTATGAAAATCGATACAGCAGCAATCACGCACTTATTTAAAAAAAAAAAAAAAATCACTGGATGCAGCTATTTTGTTATGCATGAATCTGAAAATGCATGAAATATGAAATTCGGAAAAAGATCGCAAAGCCACGTTCTTTCGAAAAAAAATCTTTTTGCAATACAATAAATACACACGACACGAGCGGCAGGCGCGGCGCGAAAACAAAGTTTCGAGACACGAAAATGAAGTTCCGATGTGAAGAGGTTACCAGTGAGAAGTGTCGATACACCGAATCATATCTCCTCATCACGAATCGCTAATGCATTCCGTATCAAAGCTAGTCCAAATGAGAAAAATCCCCATAAGAAAAATCCAAGGGAGACAGGTCTGGTGATCGTGGTGGCCATGCGATTGGTCCACCGCGACCGATCCAGCCACCAGGAAATGTAGCCTGCAGATGTGTTCTGACGTCTGCGCTGAAATGCGCAGGAGCTCCGTCGTGTTGAAATCAAATGCGTTGACGAATAGGCATCGGAACATCAATCAGCATTTCTAGCAGAACCTCTTGCAAGAATGTTAGATAAATGGGACCGTTAAGTCTTTCTGGGAGAATGTACTGACCAAATAAACAGTCTCCTACAACGCCAGCCCACGCGTTAATGGAAAATTTTCGTTGTGCGCCGTGCGGACGTGTAGCATGCGGGTTTTCCTCCGCCCACGTATGCGGGTTGTGAAAGTTCATCATAATCTCTAATGAGAACGCAGCCTCATCCATGAAGAAAACACTTGCTGCGAAGTTTCGGTCTGCAGCACTTTCTTGCAAAAAACACCGCGCAAAATCCACATTTGTTGTAGTCTCCCGGATCCAGTGCCTGGATGCGTTGTAAATGATAAAGATGTAGTCCTTCGTCGTGCACAATGCGCCAGACAGTAGTTTGAGGGATATGGGTCTTTCGGGATACAACTCGTGTACTTGTTAAAGGATTACGCTGGAGTTCTTGGACAACTTTCTTCAGCATCAAGTCCGAGTTACTCGTTGGTGACCAGCATCCGGCTTATGCACGTCGAACGAGCCGGTTTCACACAATCGTCGATGCAGAGTGGCAAAGAATGAGCGACTAGGCAACTTTCTACTTTACACGATACATTTGCAAGGCTTCTCGTCCATTGCAGTTGGCAATGCCGTAAATTAAATGCATGTCAGCCATTTTGCAGTGCATGTAACTAGCCATGTTACGCCCAACGCATCCACGGCTCGAATGAAGACAATCTCCTTTTGCTTTAAATTCTATATCTTTTAACTCAGTGATTGGATTTTTGCGTTTCCGGTTGCCTTTTGTTAATTTTAACTAAATTTTAATATCCTCATCGTTCTTTTTCATTTTTGGCTTTTTGGAGACCGGGAAACCAATTTTTAATATCTGCCAGTTTGCACTTTTTAACTTGCCACCTCCCCAATTCAAAATTTCAACTTGTTAAATAGTTTAGGACTTCTGCTTAACTAACTACTCAAGTGCTATTGACAATTTTGGTTAACCAAGTAATTGGCGCCTTTTTATTTAACTTTTTCTGTTTTTTGTTGATTTCTCGGCCCCTAATTGTCCGATCTCAAAACGCTTTGTACCGTTGAATAGGTCTTTGCATGCCCCGCCCTCTGAGCTAACTCCCTTTTCTCCCCGCAAGAGGGCGCTTTCCTTTTCTTTAAATTCTATATCTATTAATCCAGCGACTGGATTTTAGCGTTTCCGGTTGCCTTTTGTTTAAATTAGCTTAAATTTTAAATTCTTGTAGTTCTTTTTCATTTTTGGCTTTTTGGCGACCGGGGTTCCAAATTTCCGTAGTTGTAGATTTTAACAAATTTGCGGGTTTTTTTTTTTTTTTTTTTTTTTTTTCTTGCTATTTGACAACCTGGGCGCCAAATTTCTAATACCCCCATTTTATCATTTTTTTTTTACCTGGTTCTCTTTTATAACTTAAGTGCTTCTAATCTTCACTTCGGACCTTTTATTTGGCGCCGTTTCGTTTCTGCTGGCATTTTCAGAATTTAGGTTTTCCGCTATTTTCTCGGCCCCAAATTATCCGATTTTAATTTTCTTCACATCGCTGAATAGATCTTGGCTTGCCCCTTCCTTTCAGCACTGTCCCCCGCCCCCTGCCCATACGTTTTTTTTTTTTTTTTTTTTTTTTTTTTGACAGCTGGTTCACCTTTCTTCTTTCCCCCCCTTCTTCCCAGGGTACTTTTTACTTAAATTTCATTTTAATTTCATATAAATTTTTATTTTTATCATACTTTTTTTTTTTTTTCTTTTTTTTTTTTTTTTTTTTAAGCTTGGACGTTCTGCGTCTGGTGTGCGTGTGCGTGACTGGGAAAGCCCTCCCATGTTATTTTTTATCTGGAACACCTTAATAGTTATTTAGAGATTTTCCTTTTTCAAATTAAAACATCAAAAGCTTTTATTAAAGCTATAAAATTATCTCTGTTCCTATATGGTACAAAGTGTTACCACTATCACTAATTTTGATCAATCTCCAATTGTTCCCCAAACAATCAAAGCAACCAGCTCTGCAAGCTTGCAAGATGTCGGAATCAGAGGAGGAAACCGAACAAGGTCTATCAACCTTAACAAGGTCTCAGACACGAAAAAATCGAAAGAAAAACTCTAAAATACCACAGATGACAACAACAATTTTTGAAAACAAGCAGCACCCCCTCAAACGACTCATTCAACCCACACGAGGACTTTAGGGAATACAAATCCATAGTCGCCGTCACAAAGGTGGCTATGAAAAAATTTGCCACAGCCCGAGCAAAGGGAGGCAGAGCACCTCTGGCCCTACTCAATAGAGCCTTCATAAGAATACGATCTATCAACAAAAAGGCCAGACTCAAAACTTTTACTAACAACGATACACAAATTGTAGAGGAAGCACCAGCCACCAGCCATCACTCAGAAGCAGCAAACAGCCCCTCCACATCAACTCAAGATTTAAATTCTCAACAACAACACACACAAAAAATGCAGGACCTTTAGAAGGATCACCAACTATCTATCCATGAGAAACTAGACCACATTGCAGCACAGCAAGAAAAGATTCTGAGGAAATTCACAAGGCACATCCACCCGCGAAACATCGAAGCTCCATCAACATCAACACAGCAACAGCATGCCAATGAAAACACTGTCACAGCACAGTTGGCAACAAATGAACGGCCCATCGAAGTCTCTGACCCCGCCTTCCCATCCCTGGAAGAAGTTCATCATTTGGTACACCACAACACCATTTCAACCAGCCGCCCTCTTCAACAAACGTCTCATAGCAACAGCAACAACTCCAAAGCCCTCAACGCCTATAATAGAATGCTAAGCACAGTATATGTAACATCCAAGGACTCCAAACTAAGTGGTTTCGAAATCCTTAAGCTTATGCGCAACTCAAGAGTTGCAACGGCTACAAAAATTATCAAGTACAATACCTACAGACGCTCCCTAGACATCATATGCCACACCAGCGAGGAAGCACAAACACTTATCCAAGACTACTCATGTAACCAAGCCCTCACTGAGAGTCTCACCTTCAGGACGAAGACCAGCCCACAACTTAGGTTTATCGTCCTGGGAGTCCCAGAGGAGCAGTCAGAAGCAACAATAAAATCAGAGCTTCAAGATTTGGGTTTCCTCACCCAATCCACCACGTCAGTAATCAAGCTTGTCAGAGAGTCTCCTTCAAAGGTGCAGGGACTCAAAAACAGCATATTTCAAGCGCCGCTCCCCATAGCTGAGGCCATTATAAAGCACAAATTTCTTCAGCTAGGCCTAATGCGGTGCACGATTAAACCGCAAACTCAAGTGTCCAGATGCTCAAATTGTCAAAGCTTCGAGCATACACCGTCACACTGTGACCAGGAACTCTATTGTTCACACTGTGCTCAAAAGCATCGAAACGATAACTGCCAAGAACAGCCAAGCTGCATAAACTGTGACAGGTTAAATTTAAAAAATGCAAACAAAGGCATCCGCCCAATCAACTCGAACCACCCTGCATATTCCCCCTCCTGCCCAGTTCATTTGGAAGAATACAGGAAATGCAGGGAAGCATTGGACAAAAAGTTCAACGAGATAGAAGCTAAAAACACTCAACCAACACCCCGTATGCAACAGTCAACGAATGCAAGAACTAACGGACCACCTAACTCAAACTCAAACTCCAGACCGAAACGCAGAAAGCAGCCATCCAACTTTCAAGCTCCACCAAGTCCCTTCCCATGGCTATTTAACCCCTTCACACAATTCATGCCTCAACAGAATGCCTTCCAACAGGGACAACCCTTAAATATCTACAGAGGAGGAAGCACCAACTTTACACCTAACTGCTACTATGAAGGTAATAATCGGTACCTATCGCCATCGGGTCCCTTTGGTAATCAACAAGAAGCTCAAGGAGTACGGGGGTAAATATTTCTTATCGTTCTTCCCTTTTTCTTCGCCTTTTTTTTTCTTCTTCTCTGAATGGGTAATTCACGAAAGAAAAAACAAAGAGTTCTCTCTTCCCACTCCCAAAAGGCAACGTCTTCTTCCTCTCAACTAAATTTTAGTGACCTTAAATTCCTGCAGATCAACCTCAACAGATGCATGGCGGCTAACTCAGCGGCTCAGGACTATATGGAGAAAAACTCCATAGACATCGGGCTGTTGCAGGACGCCTATTGCACTGTTGGGGGTCATCTGTACGGCTGCCCCTCTTCCTGGTCCAAGTTCAGCTCGAAAAACAACAAAGCACATCTTGTAATTCAAACCCAAAGCCTCAACTTCACACACCTTTTCACTGGGGACTTTTGTGTCTTCGTTACATTGACTACGAAGGAGGGTGAGCTGATTTTGGGCAGCGCCTATGCTCCCCCGTCCGCAGACTTTGATGACTGTCTGCTGGAGTGGCAGCATTTAATCTCTCAAAAATCCCTCTTTCTGTGTGGCTGTGACCTCAATGCTAACTCCCCGTTGTGGTGTTCCCCACGGGAGGATGCCAGGGGTTGCAGCCTCATAGAATTCATAACTTCAAATAACATATGTTTGGCAAACATAGAGAATTCCGAACCCACTTTCTTCAAAAATAATGCCAGGGGCTGGCCAGATTTTACTCTGTGTAATCCTAAGACTTTTGCAAGAATCAATGACTGGTCAGTCCTTGATATCACTAATAACTCAGATCATAATTATATAACTTATACGTTAAATTCAACTCCGTCCCTAACTTACTCAAAAAGATTTGCAACAAAACATGGCAATTTCAAGAAATTTAATAATCTTCTTTCTAAACACATCTCCTCCCTTAATGATAACCTAAATTCTATAACAGATACAACTCAATTAGAAAATTTCACCCTAACTCTTGTTAAAACCATTCAATCCGCTGCTGCTTCAACATTCAGACTTAAGAAGTCGGGCCGACAGTTCACATATACCTTCTGGACTCCCCAGCTTCGTTCCATGCGAAATCATCTCACAGCACTAAAAAGACAGCTCAAATACTTAGACCCTTCACTTACACAACAACACAATTTGAAAACGTCATGCGGCCTTATTTAAAAAACAAGTTAACTTGGCAAAACATATCGCATGGAAAAAATTTTGTTCCTCTCAAACTAATGTTTTTGGCACAGCACAGAAATTCTTTAGTAATAAATTCTTTACACCCACTGAGCTGAAACTTGAACGTCCTCCAGCTCTTTCCTCTAAGAAAAATAACCTAGAACACTTAACTGAAATACTTTTCCCAAAAACAATCTACCCACATTTTCCAGAACCTTCTTTCTCGGCTCCCTTGGATGTTCCTTTCACGGAGGCCGAGGTTAAAGCCACTCTACATAGTTTTAATACAAACAAGGCCCTTGGTCCTGACAATATCGATTTCAAAATTTTAAGAAACATCTTTTACACAATGCCACGGATTCTCGTAGGATGGACCAACAAATGCTTAGATCTCAATTTTTTTTCAGAATCCCTCCGAAGAGGTGAAGTGGTGTATTTTCTAAAGCAAGGGAAACTTCCCTCTGAACCCACTTCCTATAAACCGATCTGCCTACTTCCCACCTTAGGAAAATTGCTCGAAAAACTCATAGTAACCAGATTAAACTATCATCTTGAAACAAACCAACTCCTCCACCAAAATCAGTACGGGTTCAGAGAGGGCAGATCCTGTGAACAGGCTTTAGATGCAATTAAAAGTTCCTGCGCCTTCAGCTCTAATGCAAAGAACTACACCACTATCATCTCTCTGGATATCAAAGGAGCATTTGATAATGTGGAGTGGCCACACATATTCCAAGCACTACAAGAACTTAAGTGCCCGGGTAATCTTGCGGGGGTCATCCGTAGTTATCTTTCAGCAAGGAAAATCCTCGTCAATTGGGGCGAGGGTATGTCTGAATTACCCCAAACAAAAGGTTGTCCTCAGGGCTCATGTCTAGGTCCAGTTTTATGGACAAATATAGCCAATAAAATCCTGTGCGGCATGGCCTCTGGGGGCTTTACCACCTTCGCCTATGCGGATGACTTCTCCTTGATTCTCTCGGGGCCTAGAAGTAAAGACCTGGAGGAACAAGCCCAGGAAGCTCTCACCCTTTTTAGTAAACTCCTTAAAGATTTAGATCTCCAATTATCCCCATCAAAAACTAACGCTTTAACCCTAGCCTTTCCTAAAGCCTTGCAGAGGAGTCCCAAGATGAGGATTGATGGCATCAGTGTTCATCATGTAAAACAACTGAAATTACTCGGCATTTTTTTTTATGATCGCCTCAACTGGCTGGCACACGTCAAATATCTCAAGTTAAAAACCTTAACTTTTTACCACAATTCAATGAAGATGGTGGGGAAGAGGTGGGGTATCTCCACCTCTTTCCTTAAAACATGGTACACTACTATAATAGAAAAAATATTAACATACGGTGCCGGCATCTGGGGTGGTCATCTTAGAACTGACGCAATAGCCCTACTAAATTCTGCTCAAAGGCCCTTCCTCTTGCAAATTGCAAGAGGTTATAAAACTATCTCGACTGATGCCCTCACCGTCATCACTGGAATTCCTCATGCCCACCTGCAGGTCTCCCAGACATATATTAAAACCAAAATATTACAACTTAATGATACTGAACTAGCTACAATAGTCTTTCCCAATATCCCCATCCAAACTACAACCTGCAGCTGGAATATTCACCCTGGTAAGGACGTTGCTTCCCTGTTAACCAATTGTTCTAAAAATAGCTTTTCTCCCTTTGCTTCGGTGGCGATCTTTACCGATGGATCCAAGACCGATCAGGGTGTCGCTGCGGCATTCTGTGTTCTTGCGTTTGGTGAGACTGTCCATCGGTGGGCGGGCAGGCTCGGGAACTATAATACAATTTTTCAGGCTGAAATTTTTGCAATAAACAAGTCCTAGATTGGGCAACAAATAATCATAATTACAAAGAAATAAGCATTTTTAGTGACAGCCTCTCGGGTCTGCTTGCTATTGCTCGCCACAGGAGCAGAAATCCTCAGATTATACAAATTAAAAATCTCCTATCTAACTTAAAATTAAAAATATCCCTGGCACACGTTTCTGCCCACAGGGGAGTAGCCGGCAACGAACTTGCGGACTCTTTGGCAAAAGAAGCCACAGAGTTCCATAATGTAAATTTCTCCCTCCCCGCCCCTCCCTCTTATGTTAAACTTCGAATAAAGGAAATTTAAAATTTAAAATGGCAAGACCTGTGGAGTATGTCTGAAAAGGGCAGATATACTTTTAATCTTTTGCCACAGGCCAGCCCTAAATCTTGGACCCTTACCCCACCCATTACTGCATTTTTAACCGGTCATGGTCCTTTTCCTTCTTATCTCCAGAGGTTTAATCGTCGGCGTTCTCCCTTGTGTCCTTGTGGCGAAGAGGGTACTCCCAGCCATTATTATTTTCATTGTCCCCTGACCAGAAATTTTCACTTAAGAAATCGTTCCCCACGACCAAATAATTGGTTGGAAAATATAATAACGCGCAAATTACTTATAAAAAAGTTAAATAAAATATTTTCTTTTCTTATGGATTTAGTTAACTCAACTGATTAATTAATATCAATAGCACTTGGTTGCCTGCTCTGTGGCTATTTAACAGAGTCTTCTTCATTACACAAGTATTGCCCCTTGTCGCGAAAGGATAATAATTTCCTGGCAATAATTTCCACCATCTGCTCTTGCCCGTTGTCGCGATGGGATTTTATCCTGGCAACTTGCAGAAGTACCAGTATTTAGCAATCTGTTTCATTTCCCAGAGACTTTACTCATATAGACTTTTCAATCAAGAACTTTCGTATACTTCATGCCACCTGTTGCGTGGGGCATAGCCCGGCAATTTCAGCTCCTGAATAATCGCCCACTGTCGGCTTAAGCCGGATTTTGGGCCTGGCGAATTTTGTATTTTTCTTTTTTCTTTTTCTTTTTCTTTTTTTTCTTTTGAGTTTTTCAATAAACTGCGAGTAGTCCCCTTAGAAGCGCTCTACATCGCTCTAAGAGTGATGAGCGGGGGCTGCTCCCTGTGAATAATCTCCGTTTGCTCAGCTCGTGTTTGCATCACAACGCCCTCTTGCGGCTCTAGCACCCTCTACAGGCGTTTGCGACCTTCTGTTCCTATGCGATTTTTGATCTTTGTTGTATGACTGATGTGTCATATCATTTTGTCCACGTTTTTTTTTAATCACCCTGTATAAAATTCCGGATGGAAATGAAATAACTGCTATTTAAAAGAAGATAATAAAAAAAGAGGATCCCACTAATTTCAAGAAGATCGCATTCGATAAAATAGAGTTAAAATAAATAAATAAATAAATAAATAAATCTAGTTAAATGGAATATACATATATATTTGTAGACAGGCTTTTCATATAAAATTAAATTTGTCTTAGGTTGGTTGGTTGGTTGGTTGGATTTTATGGCGCAAGCAAATTTGTCTTAGGACAGAATTTTAATTTATAAATTGCTCGAGAGAAGAGAATTTCTAGTGTGACAGACCTCAATCGGAACAAATTAACTTTTTTTTTCTTTTCGTTCTTCCGTGCCTTTTATTATAGAATAAATAAACTTTTCATTACAAAGTAGAAATATTACTAATACCTAATTCAAGTAGAGTATTTTTTTTCTACGTATAATGTTTATGACGATTTCGTCTAGATCGTTTACCTTTTGTAGATTTTTTTTTATTTTTTCATTTATAAAAATAATAATTTATTATACTTAAAAGTTGACTATTCGATAAATATATTTGAATTAACAAATCATAAAATACACGATTAATTTAAGATTTCATTTGTTTTTTATTTCCAGGTTTAAGGTATAAATAAGCTTAATCATAAAATACCAATTCATGTGCATGACATTAAATAAATTCAAAATAACAAATCACATTCAACTTTAAATATATTTTCATACATAATTCTCTATTTTTCACGTTTATTTCAAAGATAATAGTTCCATTCATCTTTGCTTTAAAATTAATTAAAATTATCAAGCAGTACTTTATAACTACAAAGTGTAACAGTATCATTAATAACAGCGTGACAGTTTTGCGAATAAACTGAGATCAAAATCAACTTTAGCAACGGTAACAATTCCATAGCGTTAAAAAAAAATCCCATTAATATGAGTCTGATATCAATATGTCTGGTTTTTGACGATTTAAAAAAGGAAAAAAATATTTAGTAAGTTTTTCAAACTTATGTTTTTTTAATGATAGTACCTAGATAACCAAGTTCATTCGGTCTCATTGTAAAGACCTTTCATACTTTAAATACAGTGAACTATTTTCGAAAATATACTTTTTATTTGCTGGTTGCGGGCGGAGTGCAGGTTACTACTGAACGCAAATTTTCCTGGAGATAAGGAAAATTCAAATCGAGTTGTAATCTCAAATATCTAACTATATATTTTTTAATCAAAATCGTCCAATCAGTTTCTGGGAAAACCTTATTTCGGCTTTATTTTGCTCTAGGCAAAGCACGCGTTGCCAGGGAAATCTGATTTTCCTGACGAAGATATATCAGACTAGTTTTTAACCTCAAAAAGATAT
The DNA here is from genome assembly GCA_963930645.1 of Salticus scenicus. Lineage (NCBI taxonomy): Eukaryota > Metazoa > Arthropoda > Arachnida > Araneae > Salticidae > Salticus > Salticus scenicus. Next base: position 250,491,752 of record OZ005651.1, on the reverse strand, counting down.
AACCCTACTTTCGTTTCTAAAATCGTTCCAGCGATTTTCAAGAAAACCAAGTTTCTGCCGCCTTGATAGAATGAGGAATACCAATAGACGTGAATTATCCTGACTATCAGGGTATTTGAGATCGAACTCTCACTGCAAAAACACACTAACTCTAAATTTTTATTAAAATCTTTCGAGTACTTTCGAAGAAAATGAAGTTTCTGAGTTTCTGTTACTTTTTCCTGGGTGTTACCGTTGAAGGCTATTTTTTAACAAAAGGAAGGCAATTCAAATTGAATGGAATTCATTGGTGTGACGTCATGAAACCCTTAACACGCGACCACCGCAGACAAAACTGCAACATTCTCATATTTATGTTTGCATTCTATAGGGAAATGTTTGTAATCTTTAAGAAATATTTGGATGCTGGAGAAGTTCAAAGGAAAATCAATAATGAGAAATCGGCTGGGAGAGAAAACAATCGTTAATTTATCCTCGAACTTAAAAAACCGATACAGTATATTGCAAATTCAAAAAGTCCCTGAATCTAAATTTTTATCAAATTCATTGAAGTAGTTTCTATGAAAATCAAGTCTTTGCAATGTTTTGCCACATTCAGAGTGAGGGTTAAAAATTAACGCTCATTTTTGCGAAGATAAGTCAGATGGCTTCTCATTTCAAAAAACCCTTGAGGCCAAATTTTTATCAAGATCTTTAGTTCCTTCCAAGAAAACCTAGTGTATGCCATCGTTTACTTGGAAGGAGAGTGGGTTAACCAAGAACGTTAATTTTCCTGTAGATGAGAAGATAATTCAAAACGAATACGCGGGCAGCGGGAGGGTTAACGCACCTTTGAACGCTAATTTTTCTGAAGATGGGTATAATTCAAATGTGTTTCTCATTTCAATAAAATCCTTAATCCTAAGTTTTTATCAAAATATTTCGATCCATTTCAGAGAAAACCAAGTTTTTGAGATATTTTCCAATGAACGGATTGAGTGTTAACAGTGAATGCTAACTTTCATGAAGATGAGGATAAGTAAGATAGGTTTGTCTTGTCATAAAACCCTTAATCCTAAGTTTTTATCAAAATCATAACAACCATTTCTCAGAAAATCATGTTTCTGACATATATTGCAACGGGTGGTGTCAGAGTTTTCATGAATATGAAGATGAGTCAGATGAGCTCGTCTCCTTATAAAACACTTAACTGTAAGTTTTCATGGATACCATTAGATCCATTTCTGTGTAAACCAAATTTCTGTTAATTTTTCAACCATCGGCGTAATGGTTGACAGCGAATGATAGTTCAACGTGAAAATAAGTCAGATGTTTTTCTCCTTTTGACAAAGTCCTAAACCCTAAGTTTTTATCAAAATCGTTCGATCCATTTCCGAGAAAACCGAGTTTTTGCCATCTTTTGCATTAGACGGAATATGTGTTAACAGATAATCCTAATTTTCGTAATGTTGCGGATAAGTCAGAAGAGTTTGTCATGTCAAACTTAAATTTTTACCAAAATAATTAGATTCATTTTCCCATATAAACTCAACTTCTGCCACATGTTGCAACTGGCGGAGTAAGAGTTAACAACGGACGTGAAGTTTTCTGAAGATGAGAATAAGTCCGATGGGTTTGTCTTCCCAAAATAACATTTAACCCCAAATTTTTATTAAAATCATTAAACTATTTCCGAGTAAAGCCAAATTATACCACATTTTGCAACCAGCTGATAGAGGTTTCACACAAACGCGAATTTTCCTGAAGATGAGGATAAGTCCAATCGATTTTTTATCTCCAAACTTCCCTGAAAATCGTTTGATCCATATCAGAGTAAACCTAATTTATGTCAAATTGTGCAACCGATAGGTAAAGGTTTAAGAGCAAGCACGAATTTTCCGGAAGATAAGTCCAATCTATTTTTAATCCCAAAAACCTCTTAACCTAAATTTTCATCAAAATCGTTACATCGGTTTCTGAGTAAATCCAATTTCTGTCATATGTTGCAATCGGCAGATAAAGGTTTAACAGCGAGCGCAAATTTTACTGAAGATGACGATAAATCCAATCCGTTTTTCGCCCCAAACAACGCTTAAACCCAGACTCATCGAAATCTTTAGAACTGTTTCCAAGAAAATCAAGACAAATATTTTTATATTACAAATGATTAATCACGTCAGGGATTAGGGATATTGTTTAAAAAAAAAAAAAAAAAAAAAAAAAAAAGACTATTTCATGAATATTATTAAATTAAAAATTCATAAAATACATGATTAATTAAGATTTCAATAGTTTTTTATACCCATGTTTAAAGTATAAATAAGCTTTATCATAAAATACCATTTCATGTGTATGGCATTCAATATATTCATTGATTGTATTAATTTCATTATAGTAATTGATATAATAATTATAGTAATTTCATTCCTTGTGAGTTTTACAAACTCACATTACTAATACTTGTAATTATTTCTTAATCAATGTGATATTACATGGAAGCAACGAATTGACGAGTGGTTATGTCGCCACACCGCTAATTGCCTTCGAGCATAGAAGTGTGCGATCGATTCCCGCGCTGACCAGTGTTTTTTCCAATTTTTCGTATTGTAATTCTATCATGTGCTATCTTTCCTCATCTTGATGAAAACTCATAAGCGGACTTCGAATCAAGTATACAAGTCTAATTTATATGTTAACAATACAAACAAACAAACGAAGTAATGAAACTCTGGTCACTTCAGAATCCCACATAATTAATTAAAGAAAAACTCTTCACTCTAGTTACTGTGTGGCACATAACTATTTGTGACGTTTCCTAGTGCCATTGTCATTAAAATTAAATGTATATTCAATCATATCATATTGAATAACACAGTAATAGGTGTTTTTTCCTATATAAAGATACAAAATGATAGTGCATATTTCTTGATGTGTTCATAGAAATAATCTGTAATTCGTTCACTGTTTCAGGTCCTCTAATCACCCATCCGCCCGCACTTTAGATTTCCCGTACTTAATTCATTGAGATGCGTTCTGTTTCTTGAAATATATAGTTTTGCTCACTTCACCCATCTTCCTCCTCCTAAATACAACTTTCCAGGGGCGCTTTTAATTGGTATTGAAAAAGCCGTATTTGTTAACATAGATAAAACACAGATTTTTTTTTTTTTTTTTTTTTTTTTTTAAGGATTTTTCTTTTAACTCCTTCAAAAATCAAAAACTTCGGCTATACTCTTTCAGAAACAATTATTAAATATCTTACTTCATTAGAAAAAACTGATTGGAAACGACGGTAGAAAAAGACACGGCAGATTTGCTTTCATCCAATTTTTAGTACAGGCAGGTCATTTTTTATCTTTAATAAAGGGATTTTCCCGGTTCTTTTATATTTAAAAATTAGTCCTGATTTTATTATGATGTTCATTAGAAATATTTCTTAAAATGTAAAGTAAAAATATTTCATTTCTTTAAAAAATCATTCTTTATATATTTATTTGATTTTGCTTTTATGCAAAATCTTACTGTTAAAAAGGAAAAAAAAAAGAAAAAATAATAATAATAAATGCTTAAAATATTGAAAATATGCATGTAAGAAATTAAAGCAAAATTAAATGAAAACAAATTCTTTTTCTTTACTCATTAAGGCCAAATCAGATGATACTTGTTAAAAGTCAACAGATTATTTTACACTTTGCATTCTTAAATCATTAGAGAGCAAATTTTGTAAGCTTGCGGCCGAATTTATTTTCCTGTGAAGAATTGAGCTTTTCATTTGCTTAATTAGAGAGGTAGAAAAGATTAGCTTCGATAAGATGATTTCTTTTTAAACAATTTTAACGGCTTAGTGACATTATTTAAAAATTTTATGTTTGTTTTCTAGAGACAGGTCAATCAGTTTATGCACGTGAATGTTTTAAAATTTTACGCTATCGATCGAATTAGAAAAGATGTATTTTAATTACTAGTGTTTTTATTAACGAAAAACTTATATTTAAAAAAGAAAGAAAAATTATGCAACGTACATAGATTATGTAACCCTATCTATCTATGAGATCTATTAAAAAGAAAGAGAGATAGGTAGGATTCAGATAATCAATTAGGATTCAGATAATCAATGTGTATGATTGAATAGTGTTGCTATCTACGATTGTAAATTGCCACAAAGTTTGAAAGTTAATGTAGATACATACTAACCATAAAATAATACCTAATTTTTAGACCTAAATTTAAATTGGAATAAAAATTATGAGGAAAAAATAAATAAATAAAATAATAAAAAATAAATAAATAAATAAAATAAAAGAATTAAAAGAATTTTTTAAGTAAGTGTTTGGGATAGCCATTAATTAATGCTAAATTTTTAAAGAATCGAAGTTGTACTTTTTGATGTTTATCAGACACTAAATATTTGATCCGTTGATTAAAATTAAGAAGAATATTGACAAATACAGATTTATGTAAACATGTTTTAAAGTTAGTAAACAAATTTACCTTAAAGGGGAAATCTTTCTATATATATCAGCATTCAACGGCACTCAACTATTTTGTTGAACTTTACTTCAATATATCTGGTGGTAGTCTTGTTTTTCAATAACAAAGAAAGGGAAGTATTATTTTGTAATATAAAAATTTTATGTTTAAATATTAAGTACGAGAGAAAACGTAACTTTTTAAATTAAAATATCATTGAATGTGCAAAAATACACGTGGACAACAAATTATAAATTATCTCTTTATTTCTAAAAATTTATTACATAAACATATATCGATTTCTTTTTTCCTCATAAAGTGTCATCTCCGTTTATATGAGTAATACTTTTATTAAAACTCCAAATTCGAGGGTTAAAGGAAGAAAAAAAATAGAAAATTTTTATTATTTTTTAATCACTGGTTAAAAATACATATACCAAAAACATACTTCTTAACAATGTTGTGTTTTCCTTCTAATTTTAAGTGTCCATATCTTGGGAAAAGGCGTAATAAAATTCAAAATTAATTGCCTATCATACCATATGCTCTACGCTATAATAAACAAGAATAGTTTATTTTCGTGTAAAAAAACATTCAATTAAATATATATATATATATATATAGTGATAATAAGTTCATTTTTGATAGGCCAGTCGTCGAAACAGACGCTTGATCTTAAAATAATTCGTTACGTTTAATAGGATACGGAGAAATAACATTTCTCTACCATTTAATTACTTATGCAAATGATTTTTTAGCGTACTTTTTTATACATCATTATTCCTTGAATATTATATTACGTAAGGTGTGAAAAATCAACTATCCGCAACACCTCTTTCGAAGGATGTTATGTTTTCAGAAAATTATTATTTAGACAAGGCTGTAACAACATGTGATATTCCGCGGCTCATTATATTACCATACCATGGGATTGAGTTCTTAGATTGCTCAAGCATTCCATACCTCATTGCGATTTAATATGTATTAATAAAATCATACTTTTTGTGTAAATTTCTAAAAAAAAGCGATATATTCATGTTTCACGCATCGGGAAAGCCAAAAATGACTTCAGAAAATTGTGTGTGTGTGTGTGTGCGTGACTCGTTATGTCTGTAAGTCTGTAACGCTATTTTTGTCCGTGTATCAAGTGAAAATGGCTGGACAGAATTAAGGAATTTAAGACTGTAAGAATTAGTAGGAATTGAAGACTGTACCAAACTTAAAAGTATATATATCAAACATTTCAAAATTTTGATTAGGTTTAAAGATATAGGTAAAAATCGCCTGAGCATGCGCCATAAGGCTTTTGCCAGTAAAACGCTTTAAAAGGGAAAAAATGCTTTACCTTTACGTTTTAAACAACAGGGAACCCCAAAAGGATTTCAGAATACTTTCTCTGAGTGCATAGGAGAAGTGGAGGTACATTATCTACAAATAAGTATTCGGACACTTTCGAAATTAGACGTTTTATCAAATATCTAGAAAAATTCTTTAGGGATTAACTTGAAACTTTAAGCATATAAAAAAACATATTATACCTCATATATTTCTGCGAAAGTTTTGTCCGGAAGAGGAAAAGGGGACCAGTGAAATATTTAAAATAAGCCAAAATGTTTTGGATCACCCTGTAACAATTAACGCTTGAAATGCATTTTTGCTGTAGCATGCGATTTGGAGGGTTGTTTTAATTATCTGCATAATTTTGTATGAGGCTATCACACATATTCATGAAGCTATAACAGTTTCTTTGGAAAAAAAAGAAAAAGAAAGAAAAAGAAAGAAAGAAAAAAGAAAAGCGCCAATTTTTTAATTATAACACATAGAGTGTTAGTTCCGGTGCAAAGCCACTTTAAAAAAAATCTAAAATAAAAGCTAAACTATAAGAGATTTTATTCACAGTTTTATTTTGATTCAATCTCAATGGTAGTACAGCATTCGCTGAATATAAATAAATATTGATAAACCCCCCTTATCATTTTCCCTTTTTTTTTTTTTTTTTTTTTTTTTTAGAGAGAGAGAGAACTGAAATTCTGTTCGTTGTATAACTCATAACGTTTTGAATTTAAACAATATATATTCAGGGTTTTCATATAAGTAGCTCAATACTTTTGGCTATTAAATTATGCAAATAAATTTTCTTAAAAGCTTGCGCATGCGTAATTAAAAATTATTTAGTACAAATGCTCATATTTTGTAAGATACTTAATATTTTTGCATTCTTATAGCATTATGCTGAAATGTAGTATGCCAAATTTCCTAAAAATGGTTTTTCAGTGGGCCTAATATCCTATAAGTTATAAATTAAAAAATGGCACTTTCTTTTGCCGATTCTTAAATGAACTGTTATATTTCAATGAATATATGTGGTAGCCTCATGAAAATGTATACAGATAATCATAAAATTTTTTATAACAACATGGTACAGCTAAAAAGCATTTCATGCATTACTTTTAATAGGGTGACCCAAAACATTTTTACTTTTATTTAATTTTTTACTGGTCCCCTTTTTCTCTTCCGGATAAAACTTTTGCTGAAATATATGAGGCATAACATGTTCTTTATACACCCAAAGTGTCAAGATAATCCCTCAAGAATTTTTCCAGGACAAAACATCTAAGCTTGAAAGTGCTTGAACACTTATTAGTAGATAGTGTATACGGAAAGTTTATTATTCGACCGGGTATGACGTGAAAATGGCAGGACGGAATTTATTGACACTTAGTAAGGTTTAGGCCTGCACCCAACTTAAAATTATATCCATCGAACATTTCAAGATTTTAATCACATTTACAGAGAAGAGTAAAAAACTTTTCTGTAACCAATTACAAATTATTAGGTATTTAGTTACATTAAAATAATTATATATATATAAGACTTTCTTTTTTTTTTTTTATATAATATATATGTAAACTCTACGTTCTCTTACTCACACGATATCTTTCCTTATTTCTGAAAATTCTTTTTTAAAATCACTGAAAAATTGCCCCCAACACTATTTTTGCAGATTCTTATGTAAAATGACCTCCTGAATCCGAATATGACACCCATTTTGCCCTATCACCCACCGTTTTTTAGGGATGGCCCTCTATTTTTATCACTTTTCGATAAATTTATGGCTATAAGTTTGATTTTTAAGGGGGGGGGAGTATTTTTTTAACTGTTAAATATCGTCTGAGGGTCTACAGAGTTGGAGAATTCTAAAACATGAACATTTTCAGCTAGGGGAAAATTTAGGGAAAGGTTAGCCACTTAAATTATGTATTACATTTCTTATATTTTTTTAATCTATTATTAATGTTATTTATTAAACATTACATATTTTTTTATTTTTAAGTGCTAAATTAATTCTTTTTAATTCTCCAAATACAAATTCATGGCCATAAAATTACCGAACAATGATAAAAATTGGGGGAGGGGTTGGTGTCCCGAAAAAACGGTGGGTGACTGGGCAAAATGGGAGTCATATTCGGTTTCAGGAGGTCATTTTACATAAGAATTAGCAAGAATGGCATCAGGACATGAAAAAAAAAAAGATTTTTTTTTTTTTTTTTTTTTTTTTTTTTGCAGCGCAGTGAATTTATATTTCCCTTTAAAAGTTAGATTGTTTTACATAAAATGTTTTATCGAAAGCAATGGTAATTCACAGGTAAGATTTTTTTTTCTATTATTATTATTTTGTACTTTTTAAGTAATTACTTTTGTAAAATGCTTACAACTGCTATATTTAGTTCTTTAAATTAAATAATAACAATTGCATATATTATCTGAAAAAAAAAAAAAAAAAAAAAAAAAATGAAATATTGTTTATTGCAAGAATTTATGGTAATTATACTTATCTCTGGATGGTTGTGTTAAATGAATAATAATTATAATAATAATCTGGTGTATCACTCTTACGACTCTCTCTTACCCAGCATTTTCTTGGCTATAGAGGTAGGTTTTGAGATTTAGTCGTAAAATCAATAAATTAAAATAATAAAGTTCAACCTATTTTAAAAATAATTTAAAATAGGTTTAGGACTTGATATAATATTTTGTGTAAGGGGGCCTACCGCACCCTCAAATTTCCATTCAATGATAATTCATTTCATTCAATTATAATTCTCCGTTTATTTATTTAAAAACAAATTTCAAGTCTTTTATTATTAATTTTCCTTCAAACTTACCAATCTTGATAACATTATGTGGCAACCTAATAGGAACTTCAAAATACCGAATTTGAATTTCCTGCAGTGTTTTGTTTTTAAGATATGCTAATACTTAAAATAAAAATAAGCCGATAAAAATTAGACTTTTGTATTCAGGGCACCTCAAAAGATTGCACTTTACATAAAAACGTATTTGAAAATCTAAAATTCCAAAAATCTCGATTAGGTGCGCACCTGCAGGTCCCTCTGTTTTGTAGATCTTCGATCAGTAGCCTGAACACCAGCGTGCAGAAAGACACACACAGACACTTCTCTTTATTTATATAGATTATATGTAAGGAATATGTATTTATTTCTTAATTATAAACAAAAAATAAGCTAACGTGTGAATCGCCATATGCGACAAATTGCATGACAATCACGTAATTGGGAAAAAGAATGGCGAGAATGCAATAAACAAAAAAACCTTACATTTTTGTGATTAGTCTATTTTTAAAAAAATATTAAAAATAATGTAAGATAAAATAGATTTATAAAAATTACTCACCTAAAGCATTAAATGTTTTTTTTCAGTATTAAGTACTCACTGACAAATATAATTTGTAATAATGTTTAAACGTTAATACTTATAATATACACAAATATTTTTTAAGTAAATTATATCATTAGGAAAAAAAAAAAAAAAAAAAAAAAAAAAACACATTTTAAAGCTATATGATGACGTCAATTTTACCGTGCAAGTTTAATTTTTCACAAAGCTTTAAATTAATTTTATTATTTCCACGTAAATATATTTCTTTTCACGTTAAAAAAAAAAAAAATAATAATAATAATAATAAATAAACAAAATAAATAATGTAAAATTAAATGAAAAAAGAAAATAAATCTGTAGTGGCATCAGCTAGATTTTTAATATTTTACTTTTTCATAACCTTTATAGGGATTTTAATTAAAATATTGAAATTTCGATCTGAAAAAATTATTTTATTAAAATTAATTATAGCCTATACCACTCAGGGATAGTGCAGCTTTTTTATTAGAGAAAAATAATAATAATAATAATAATCGGTTCAGTAATTCCAGAGATCACCTTCCACACACAAACTTTTCCACTTTATATATTAATATAGATATAGATTTACTTGACAACAGTAAGTTAATTTTTTAACCTAAACCGATTACACACTGTTTTAGAACTGATAGTTATTCAAGAAATTCTGCAGGTTTAGTTAAAAATTTACCTATTTTTTTAAACATATTAACGTGTATAGAATTGAATTATAAAATGTTTTAAAATTCTGCTTGTCAAAATGATAGGCTTTCCAGTATGTTTTATGATTTTAAAATACATGTAATGTGTTTTAATAAAATTCGTTACTTATATAACATTATTTTTAGATAGAGAATGTGAAAACTATTAAAGAATAAGATTGTTCTCCTTCAAAAATGATTAAAAATATACAGTTGTCAGTATATATTTATTTAACAATAATTTCACTGTGTGACAATGGCACGGTTGCTGAACAAGGAAGTGTCTACGCAAGACGCAAGTGATATGAGCTCGATACGAGCAAATTCTATTTTGTTGTTTTCTGGGTGGCAGAAAATTTTCTACACTGTCATAAATTTGAAGAACAAACAATGTACAAAAGTGTTGTAAATTCCAGCTAAAAGTACTGGCACCCAGATTGCAGTGCTTTTTCCTGTAAAGTTACAAAAGTTTTTTTTTTTTTTTTCCCTCTCTTTTTTTACAGTGTATATGTACTACTTTAAGAAAGAAAAAAATCTCTGCATCCAAAATTATAACACTTACACTATATGTTTTACTCATCAAACAAATACTTTTAGGCTGTGTATATTTGTCAATAAAATTCTAAAATGAACCCGTATTTTCATCACGGCACAAATAATACATGTGCAGATTTTTTTGTTATTCATTTTGTGTTTTTTCAATAATCTTTACTATATATATTGTTCTTTGGGAAATTGAGATTGAAAAAAAAAATGGAATAAGAAAGAAAGCTTGGTGTATGCGGGATGCTTAGATTTATGCAAAATCTGACAACACCTTTAAATCTACATACGTATACCGTGACATGATAGTTTATTAAATTAGTTCAATTTAATTGAAGCACTAAAAATTTATCGTACTAAAGTTGAACCATACAAATTAATATTTGTTTATTAAAGATTTTAAGTAATAAATCACGCCTGACGAAGAGACTGAATATATTTTACCTTGAGAAAATAATCTTTAATTAAGTAAGTAATGACATGTAAATATATTTAATTTTCAGAAATCTGACAAAATAATTAATTTAAAATTTGCCACGGTTGTCATTATATTTGCAAAACTTGCGATTTATATTACGATAAATAAATCTGGATCAAGGAATCAAATTAAGCCAATATTAAAATTATTTGTTCATTAAACATCGCAAATAACAAATATTTGTGATAGACAAAAATGAAAAGGGTTTAATAACAGTTTTTATAATACAAGTGAGGTTGACTTAATATCATGAACAAAAATAGACAGCTAGGCATCTAAAAATTCTAAATATACATTATACGGACATTAACCCCGCCCCCTTTCTTAAGAGGAATTTAAGGCATTTAAAATGAAATGTCAGGCACGTAAATGATTGTCGTACTTATGAATCCTTATCTCAGCAGGACAAATCAAAACAAATCTTATCTGAAGCAAGAAATAATAAACAATATAAGAATCGAGTAGGTTTGCGTTACGTATAAAGATATGACTTGAATAAAAAGAAAAAGGGGTAATTTCACGTTAGTATTTCTAAGAAAGAAGGAAAATGTGTTATAACTACGAAGATAACATGTGATGAAAAATGTGAGACAGCGAACAAAACAAAATATCATAAAAATGACAAACAAATAAATAAATGAAAGTGGAAATGTATAAAATATTTTCTTTTTTATGTGATGGGGAATAATTTACTAAAGCTTAAAAGCAAAAGTAGAACTTTTCTACAAATGTTGAGGTGCAAAACGAGAATATTTATGATGAAATATCCGTACTGCCTTAAATAATAAATCCAGATTGATGGTTTTCCAAATTACTCTGAGTGAGCGTTGTTATTACTGCATTTTTATGAAACTTTATAAAACAAAAAGTACTGTTTTTTTTTTTTTTTTTTTTTCGTTGTTGTTGTTTTGTTTTCAAACAGTTGTAAAAAATTATACCTTTGTGAAGCGTGATTGTTAATCTGTAAATATGAGATAAGACATTGATAAAGTTATTAATGTCAGCTATTGGCTTTCAATTTAAAAAGAATGAAATTAACTAGTGTTAAAAACTTTTTAATATAAATAGAAACATATCTCCATTTTATATATTAAAACAAATTTTATTGGCTGAATTCAGCAGTATCTAAGCACAATGGTTCTATGGATTTTTAGACTTTGTTAAAATATAAGGTCTTCAATCCTTTAAAAGACATTCTAGAATGCACTATAGCGAGAATGACCAATCCCTGTGATTTAAACTCAAAGTTTCTTGGTAGATTTTAAACGATTTTATACTTATTTTGAAATGTCAACAGTGTTTAAAGTATATTTTAAACCTCCGAATAAATTTGAAAGGATATTATTTAAGTAACTCTTATTTCCTAACTTTAAAAGAAAAACTTATTTATTTATTTATTTATATTATTTATTAATAGCAAATGTGCAAACTCTCTCCCATTTTGGTAAGAGAGATTGCGCAGATTTTTATTCAATAATCTTTCGCTTTTAGAGAGAATCGTGGTGCTCATACCGTTAGTCTAGGCTTAACAGCTTATGTAAATTTTATTATTATTATTATTATTATTATTATTGTTATTATTATTTTTAATATTTTATACTACTACTATTCTATAAAAATTCCTATGAAGGGCTATGAAAATTCGAACATTTATTTTTGAAAACAAGACAAAATAACCACGTTTTATCTTAGATACTTAAAGCAATCAACATGCACGTTTAAGTCGACATTTCACTATTGATGTTGTACAACTACCTGAAATTGCAACTCGGCCACTCTATTCTTTCCCACCGGTCCCCTATGTGCTCAATGTCCCCTACCGCGCGAACTCTCCTAGCTTTATCTAATGCATTATTTTGTTAAACTCGAAATTAATTTAAATATATGATATTCACTAAACAGTATGATTATAAAATTATTCTATATTATTCTATGATAATTAATTAAAATAAATTAATCTTCTATTTACTTAAAAAAACATTTCTTGTTAAGTTAAATTTCTAATAAAATATAAAATAAATTGGTCTTCTCTCCAAATTAAACTATTTTACAGTTAAACTTAAACTGTAAAATTATAATTCTTAATATTTTTTAAAACAAAATTATCCTCTTTGAAACAAAAAATAAGTTGATTTTATCTTCAGTTTATTTATTTATTTATTTATTTTATTTTATTTTTTTTTTATTTATTTTTATTTATTTTTTTTTTTTATTTATAAAAGCATAGACATATTCTTATTATTTCGATAAAATGAGATTTATTGATCTTTTCGTAAATTTAAAACTTCTTTATAGTTCATCTGAATTTGTAAAAGCACAGAAATATAATTTTAATTGTATTATCGTTCAATTGAATTTGTAAAAGCACAGAAATATAATTTTTAGTATATTATCGTTCAATTCAATTTGTAAAAGTATAGAAATAATATTTTGTCATAGATTAATCATGCTTTTTCCCGACAGAAGCTGAAATATATTTGGTAAAATTTATTTATTTATTTTTTTTTTTCTTCAAGTAAAATATTGTTATAGAAAAAATGGATTAATTGTATTTAAATGAATTACTAATCTAACATTTAATTTATATAATATATTAGGATTTGATTTCTTTTAACGCCATTTTAAGGAAAGTTCAATTGTGTTAATTCTATATACAGGGAGTCCCATAAGTCTGTAGACATTTTAAAAATTCATAACTATTAAATGAATTGATAGAATTAAACGCGGTTTGCAAAAAAGGGTTTTTGAAGGGTTTTTTTTTTTTTTTTTCTTTTTTCTTTTTGGTAAAGAAAAAAACATAGTTAAATTTTTTTTCGACGATAATTAGACAAATAGTTAAATTTTTGCACGGATGTGAAAGAAAAATATGCAAATGAAAGCCTTATAAATTGCATAATTTTGCGATTAGAACAGTTTATTTCTTATTTTGCCTCCTACTTGTGCATACATAAAGTTTTAATTGCGATTCTGACTTGGCGGATAAAACATTATTGGTAAAGACGTTTTCCCTGACAAAAGAACCACCGACTGAAGCTGCAGTTATCAGTTTTCTCGTTTGCAAACTGTAATTTGTGGTGACGACGGACATATGAAATAGGATTTATATGCCTGAAAACATATGCATGCGAATAAGTACAGTTTTTCATGAAAATGTGTGATCTGGTCACGCACAGCGCCCTCTATCGACAAATAGCTTAATTATTATTTTTTCTTTACCCCTCTCCCCCCCCCCCCCAAAAAAAAAAAAAAAAAAAAAAAAAAAAAAAAAATCCCTCTTCACGAGAATGACTTTTTCGCAAATCGCGTTCAATTCTATGAATTCCTTCAATTGTTATGAATTTTTAAAATGTCTACAGACTTATGGGACACCCTGCATATTAGCAACTCTATGCATTATTGGATTCACCTCAAAGTGTGTTTTCGATGCTGTTTCATCATGAGAAACTGCGATTATAATATTTTTTATTGTTCCTTTTTGGATGTTTATTTCTTTTTCTTTTTTTTCTTTGATATTTAAAATTTATTGCAAAATCGGACTACACTACACAATTTTAGCTTAACACTTTTCGAAATCTTGCAATTATTTGCCCTGTGAAGAAAGTACATTTTCTGACGATAAATTAGTCTATATTGGAGCTTTTTTTTTTTTTTTTTTTTTTTTTTTGTTTTGTTTTGTTTAAGATTTCAGTTTAGATGAATACGTATACATATATATATATATATATATATATATATATAGTGTCAATGAGATTTTTCTAATATGTTTCATCATTGGCGTGCGTAGGTGTTACTGTTCATTAAAGCTTAAGTATTGTGGATTAATTTATATTTCTTTTAACTATTCGTGGATGTAAATAATTTGAGTCTTATCGATAAATTAGCATTTGGTCACAGATTTCTCTTGCATTCTACGATTTTGTTACATTACACACACACATATATATATATATATATATATATATATATATATATATATATATATATAGTAATAGAATAATAATTTAATATTAGCAGTGCAAACATTTGAAATTTAATTTCAGTATTCAAACAATTATTCTGATCAAAAACGAAGACCACCCAAATCAAACCAAAAAAGAAATAAAGTAAAATCTAAATGAATTAGAGCACATTGGAATGAGAAAAAAGCAATATTTGCATTCTAACGTTATCAAGGGCCTGGTAAAATGCAAATATGCTAAAAAATGGATGTTTTTCTGTCACAAAGAAAGCAAAAGCTAAGAATTTCTTTGTTCTCAGGCCAGAAACACCCATTGTAAATAAAACCAGAAAAAACGAAAATCAAAATAAAACTCATCACTACAAATGATAATCCAATAACCATTTAAAAACGTAAATCAAAATAAACTCACCACTACAAATATTAATCCAAAAATTACCTAAAAAATTATTATTGAAAAAGAGGCAACTCATAGCTTATGAAAAACGAGACACATGTGAAATTTAACAAGCAGATATTAGCTAAAAGCACAGTTAGTCAGCTGAAAATTAGCAGCAAACATGGAGTGAAATAGAGAATTCACAAACCTAAACAGGTTGAATCCTTACGTAAATTAGGATTCATATTAATTATAGTAACATAAATAGTGCTGCCATCTACAGTAATGTTATGAAAATAATGGAAAAAAAATTAATTAATTAATAAATAAATAAAATAAAATAAAATGAATAAATAATAAAATAAAAAATAAAATAAAATACATATAATGTCTGTACAAAATGGCCAGGATCATGGAGCAAAGGTAAATAAACACATGCAAGCTAAAAAGAATATATATATATATATATATAGAGAGAGAGAGAGAGAGAGAGAGAGAAAGAGACATCGATTATTAAAAATTCCGCAATTTTAATGTTAAAATATAAATTTAAAACCGCCGTCAAAACTTAGTTCAAAACTTTACTATAATAACCAACAGATGTGAACAGAGTATATATTCTAGTGAAAGAAGATATATGCGTGTGTGTCCATCGCTTTGTAGGTAAACGGTTGATCGCAGAGCTACAGAATTTTGCATGGATGTCCGTTTTGACCTCTCTTGATGGATGATGAAGCCCAATTTCCGATTTTTTGATTATTTTTCAAAAACTAACTTAAAGAAAAAAAATTATGAAATAATTGACTCTGGAGATAGAAAGTGAAATGTAAAAAGGTTTTCCGTGGCCCATTAGCTCAGCTGGTTAAAGCGTCATGCTAATAATGTTGTCGCGAGCAGATGCCCCTCTCTGTTATAAACCAGACGCGTGAATCATGATAAACTCTTGTGAACTTATGCTTTTATGATGACTAATAACTTTCTTCTTATTTTTTGTAGATTGACTGTTGCTATGTGGTTTCAGAACGATTCTAGAAATAAGACGGAGAGGACGGTTATTATAGCGTCCGATCCGAAATATAAATTTGATTTGTGTTTAAGTTTTAATTAAAATAGAAAAAGGCAACCACGTCTTCAGATTATTTTTAAGAGTATTGTTTTACTGCAACTTCTATTTAAGCTCAGCCTACCGACAAATAATCGAAATGAAATTCGACCAGAAGAGAGTCTACATCCGACCCATAGAAAGAATACAGGTAGGCCCATTTATATATATTCATTCTCAATAAAAATGTTTTGATTGTTGAAAATAAAACCTACTACTAAATAGGGCATGACCAGTAATGTAAGAATTAAGAAAAAATATTAGATTCAAATTTTCCACAAATGTGAAGGTTGTGGTTTCCATCTTCCAAGGGCCAATGTGTTACTTTTTGCAGATAATTAATAGAAAATATGTCAACTGATAATGGAAAATCTTCCAGTGTCTCACTGTCTTCACAGTATCTTAAACTACGAGAAAGTGACAAAAAATAAAGTTAAACTTAAAGGTGTGTTAGTCGTTTTGTATCGGTAGAGGTACAGAATTTTCTATATAGGTCTATACTGACCTTTCCTGCAGCATCATAAAGCACGAGTTTCAAACTTTTTATTAGGTATTTATTATTATTATTATTAAAATTTTTGCAGCGGGGAAAATTATTTCTTACTGCCATCTGTTGCCGTAGAGTGAAGATGAAAATCTGTTAGAGAAATGTCTTTCCGAAAAAAGTAGTTCTCGAATAATAGCAGCGCACTTATCGTCCAGTTATCACCTAAATTGAAATATCCGGTTAAGGTGCAAATGCAACATTAGGGACCCGGAACCAATATGGAACAGGCAGATAAGATGCTGCCTAAGGCAGCTGGGATCCGAAGAGAAGGTTTTAAGCTATTTCAATTGAATTTTAAGTTTTTAGTGTTTGTTTAAAAAAGGATTTAAAATATAGTGATAATTGCTCTTTGAGATTTTCTTTAAATAGCCAAGCAGACAAAGCCTGCTAGTTATTAAATATACATGTACCCAAATTATTATAGTAAATTAAACAAACATATTGGACAAAATATTAACAAACAGAAATATCCAGTTGCTGTTATTATTATTATTATCATCATTATTAAGAATATAAGCATTAAACAATAACTTGAAGTACACAATACACATAAATAATTTAAAATTATTATTAATCCGTTTTACAGATTTTCAGAATTTTAATTCATGCATTAGTAATTACATTTTTAATTCATTTATAAAAAGATTTACCGTGTGATAATGAAAATTTACTTTATTTTATAATTTTAAAAATTTTGTATGATTTTTAGATAAATTATTAATTTTCATTTAGTTTTCTATTTTCGGATCGGGTTCGGGTAGAAAGAAGTTGGATTTCAGTTTGGGGTTCGGATATAAAGAAATTATCGGTATTATAGTATTGTATTCGGGTGGGGTGCGGATCTTCGAAATTCTCTATTGCGGGTTCTGGTCGGTTTTCAGTTCGATGAAAATTTTTTTATCGGGTTCTTTTCGGGTTTCGATTTGATTGAAATTTCATCTTTCGGGTTCGGGTCGGGTCGGGTCTCTATTTGGTACAGGTATGGTCATACACTGTAATTACATTTCTTGGACAAAAGTAAATTTTAGGTATCTTATAAAAATATTTTTTGACCCATTATAAGAACAAAATGTCATGTTAGTAAAAATCCCTTCCATTTATTTTGTTTTTTCAAAGGTTTTTTTTTTGTGTGTGTGTGTGTGTGTGTGTGTGTGTGTGTGTGTGTGTGTGTGCGATATTTTTTAGGAAGATAAAAAGCATGTATTTTATAAATTAAAGTAATACAAGTCATATATAACTTTAATAATCTGTGAGATAAGAGATTTTATAGACATTTTAAATAAATAACAGTTTGCATATTATTTGTAACTATAGTGAAAGATTGCTGCAAAATTTAATAAAACATGCAGAATTAATAAAACGCTATACATGCAAAAATCAATAAAAGTAAGCAACTCTACTATTTTCGAAACAAATAATTAGTAAAGTATAAATAAACCAGTACCAAAAAATTCCCAATAATGTGTATTTATTTTTCACATTTTTAACTTTGTGTGTGTGTGTGCGCGCGCGCGCTCGCATAGATGACACATGTGCAATCGAACAAAATAAAATTTTTATAATGTGCGATCTCGGGCAATATATATATATATATTTTTTTTTTTTTAAGGTCAGTTTTCATTTTTAATACTATTAAGTTCTGGGAGTTGATTTCAGTTAAGTGGGCTTTACGCTGTGGGCAGTTGGCGACGGTCTGAGACTCACTCTTGAGGGTGGTCCGTAGGCATTCCCTCGCAATTTTGATCCTCCACTGAAAGTTGAGTGGGTTTAATGTCGTACTAGATCTAAGGAGTGGGCAATTTGCAAAGATCTGTGTGATTCACTCCTAGAAGTGCTTCAGAACTTGGAAGAATAGTATAAGCGTAGTTCGCATATGGCGTAACCGTATGCATGGCAAATGAAGTTAACTGTTGTCAACTCAAGATGGCTGCCACAATAGCAGCCAAAGCTACTGTAGCAGCCATATTGGCCGACCAAAACATTGATTAGTAATATATTATTTTGTTTATTTGGCAGCTTTAATATCTATAGTTGTATGGACTTTCGTGTCAAATGATCCAGATTATATAATTTCACAATAATAATGCAGAATTTATTATATTAACGGCTTCTGCGGTTACGATTTTGGCTTCATGTTTTACCGGACATGTCATTTTTTCTTATTCCAGAGATACACCATCACGTTTTTGATCTTCTACGAAAGGAGAGCTTCCTCGGTTCGGCAACTCCCAAAAATATTATTTTTACTCGAAATTAATTAGAATAAAAATTGTCTCTTATATATGTAAAAATCTACAATTCAATTTTTTTTTTCATTTAAAGATAAACTTCCCCTTAACATTTTCTGATTGTGTACGATTTGCAAAGGACGAAAAATATACAATATATGTCCCTAATTAAGAGAAAAATCACAATTTTGATCCTCCGCCGAAGGTATGGTATTAAATTTACAGAACATAAACAACGTTGCAGCCATGATGGATTTTACGTGCAGTAGTCATATAAATTAATGGGAATTACCTAAATACAACATTTATGTTTAAATCTATAAGTAAATTTTTCCCTGCTCGATGGTACAGTTGGAGGAACGCTGCTGTCTTCTAGAATAAAGTTTTCCGGTTTGAATCTCGGATAACGTGTCTCTGACTTCCGTATATATATATATATTTAAAAATTGAACATTGTTATTGTAAATATATATGTAATACAGAAGATTCAAGTAAAAAATCATTGTAATAGTAATTATCAAAGCTGTTTAATAAATGCAAATAAATACGAGTAAAACGTTATTTAAAAAATCGTAAAATTACGTTTGTAGAAAATATACAAAAGTAGTTTTACAAGAGATGATTAAAATTTTAAACGAAGTATATTAAAAATATTTTGTTTAAGTTGTTTGAAAGTTCACTTCTGGTCATAAATTTCAATACAGAGTGAGAATATTTTCTTAAATTGGCTGTTGCCATTGGAAATATAAGTTATTTCAAAATTTTCTTCGTAAAAGGCAAAGAAACTTTAATTCAGAATCAACGCTGTATAATATAATTATTATTATTATTATTATTATTATATCATAATAATAATAATTATTATTATATTATATTTATTTTATATTATTTTATTATCATATTATATATTACTAGCAAAGCCCCGGTTCGGGAACTAACCGAATTCCGAATGCGGGAAAAATTTCGAAATCAAACTCGAAATGTACAAAACTCGGCCTGATGTTGCCTGCATGCCAATAGGTCAAAGTTCGTTAACGAAACTATTTTTTAATTCATGAAATCAATGAAGGTAGTGAATCAACGAAGGCTTTTTCTCGCTTCGCTGGTCACTATATTTAAAGGAAACTCTTTTCTATATCGCTTTACAAACAAAAAGGAAATTTAAAGAAATCATGAAATTGCTTTAAAGCCCGCTTTGGTTCCCCGCTGCCTTCGACTGCGACCCACTCAGTCGCAGACTCTCGGATGTCTGTCCCTATTGCCTGTGACAATACCTTTTCCAGTGAGCTTCCATTTGGGTGCTTGTCAGGTGACAGTTTCGAAACGGACAGTATCGAAAAAATTGAAGTAGCCATTTTATATTTGAATCCCAGTTACATATGAGCAACACTATATGTGGTGTACATAATATTTTCTTTCACGTTGTTTTCTATATTTATTTGATTTATACTATCAACCATAAAATGACAACAATTTCAGACCAAATATAATATTATAATGTGCTATGATCGGCTACGTCTACAGTGCCAAAAACATACTATTTAAGCAAAGGGGGGGGGGGGGAATCTAAAATTGATGTATATATATGTATATATATTATTTACTCCATTTTCATATTTTCAGTTTTTCATGTGCAGGAGCAAATTTAATGTTTATTTATTTATTTTTTTATTTATTTTTATTTTTTTATTTTTTTATTTATTTATTTTTATTTATTTATTTATTTTATTTTATTTTTTTTTTTTTTGAAAGCATATTTCATTTTATGTTGAAAAAAAAAAAAAAAACTATATATATATATATATTGGGGGGACAATTAAAAATTTAAACCCATTTTTAAAGCTTTTGCCAGGTTCTAATTTTCACATTTTAATTAATTTTAAAAAATCTAATCAAAATTTCCTTACAAATAATGTACTAAATAAAAGGGGCATTTTTTCTAAATCCATCGGTTTAATTAACTTTTCGATTGGACAATTAGATTTTTTTTTAATTAACTAAAGTATGAAAAGCTGGTGGCAACAACACACAGACAAACAGAAGAAAATCTCTCTGAGCCAACCAACTTGCGTCAAGCAACGGACAGACAGGAAGAAAACTCTCTTAGCCATTTATATATAGAGAGATTATATAAAGACCGACTTCAATGTTTTATTTTTTATTTTATTTATTTATTTTTTAGAACGTTGGTTTAATTGAAGAATTCTTAGCTACGTTTGATTAAAATCTGTTAAGACACTAATTATGTAAATTTTAATGTTTATTTTATTTTATTTTTATTTTTATTTGTGGCTAACTTTTTTAACTTGAATAAATTTAGAATGATTTTTATATTTTTATAATGACGAAGATTATTATTATTATTATTATTATTATTATTATTATTTTAAGTTTATGCATTGCTTCTTTCTGAATTTCTGAATCTGCCGTTCTTCCTCATTCACCACTCATGGAGCTAATACGAGTATATCATTGAAATATCATAGCTGTTGACGTTTTGAATTTTTAAATCAGGTTTATTACCATTACTTCTTCTTAGAAATATATCTCGTTTAAGTTTTCCGGATTAAACAGGTGACTTGCCAGCTGTGTAATATGAGCAACAGAAATTAGGTTATATATATATATATATATATATATACATATGTGTGTGTGTATGTAGGTATGTATATATATATATATATATATATATAACCACAAAGTGATATTTTCGGTATTTTTCTATAGTTTTTCATAAATTAAATATAATTAAAAATACAAATCGCAATTACTCGTGGGTAAAAAAGGCGGAATACAAACATCCCAGTATAGTGCTCGCAAGAAATGAGAAATGATAGCGTTTACAAAAATTCATTTAATTATTAAAAGTGAACTTTATACAAACCCCGATGTATGAAGTTTGAAACCTGTGTCTGTGGCATTGTAGATCCCAAATCGATGAGTCAATTTTAATGTAGTTTGTTTTGTTTGAAAGCGGGTTTAATCGGGATAGTTCTTAACAGTATTTGATGATGTCTGTTTCCATAGATGCCAACATTTTAATTTCTTCCGGAGTATTTGTAGCCCCGCCTTTATTCCATACCACTTTTTTTTTTTTTTTTTTTAATAATTTTTTTCATATTTTATCGAAGGTGTATATTAAAGAAAATTTTTCTATAAATAAAGTGGTGCGAGATAACGGGGCTAAAAATACTCCGAAATAAATTAAAATTTTGGCATCTGTGCTATTTCATGTGTCGGGAGTCTTTATAGAGCTTGCTTTATTCTTGTTTTACATGCGTTTTTAAGACGTTTATGCATAAGGATTGATTAAGAAGTAGTTTGATTTTTAAAAATATTAATGAACAGGATGATTGTTAAATTGATAGATTGTGTCGACTTATTAATGATGGTTGGTTTATTGGTTGATTAATAGCTTGATAATTTATTTGATTAATCGATTATGTACCTGATTTGCGGATTAAATGACGGGTAGTTAAACAGATAGGCTCAGTTGATTTAAAAATGCTCATTTATTCTTGGCCACTCATGCGTGGAAATAAAATTTTCTCTGAAGAAAAGGAGACGGTTTCTTTTTTATGTTATTTTTTAAATTCGATTTAGTTTTGAAAAATTCCGTCAAGTTATTGATTTTAAGTAAATCTAAAAAAAAAATGCCTCAATTAATTAAAAATGAGAACTTATAAGATTTAAGGAGATTTGGAAAGCCCTATCCCCACCATATTTAATTCACCATCTTTATGCACCTTTTTCCTAAAAGTGATGAAACATAAGGTTACAGATTTTTTATGGCAGTTAAAATAACATGTTTTACATAATTTAAAAGACCATTTTCTTCCTCAGTGAAACTGAAAAATTACTTTTTATTTATTTTTTTAATTCAAAATCATTTTTAAATTACCATTTTTGGTAAAACTTCGCCGCCTAAAATAAATAATTCTCAACAAATTCCTATGTTAAAGTGTACAAAATAACATACTATAAGTGTCATTAAAAAACTGAGTTTATAAGATTTTTTAGATATTGATGAAAAGGATCAAGAACCTAAAATATCCACGTTTTGAGATAAATACATTTAAAGATTTAATTGGCACTTTTTTCATAGTAAATATCAGTAAGCTCTGAAGTGCACGAAGAAAGAATTTAAAATTATAATACTCTTTTTTTTTTTTTTTCCCCTTTTTCTTTTGTAAACATGTGTGATATATCGTTGGAAAGTTAAAAGTTTCAACTATTTAATGATATAAAAAGTAAAAATTGATTTTTTGGTCAAATTTCGCTTACCTGAATCCTTTTAAATAGGTGTTTTTTAATCATTCATATTTAACAAATAAATGCATAATATAGTTTTATTTTTTATTAATAATCTAAAATTTAAAATTTTCACTAGAATTTATTTTGCATTTGTTTGTTTTATATCATGCAGTTTCTAGAACGATTTTTTTACTAAGGAATTTTTGTAGGGAAGTAAACTGAATTTTCCCACATGTACGATGACAGGGAAAAGTACTGTCAATTTATGTATTACTAATGTACTGTAAATTACTGTTATACCGTTTGTAAAACGGAAAATGTTTCAAAAAATAAAATAAGTTAAAGAAAAAACTATCTTTCCATTTCAACTATACATATTCATGAGTACCAAAATCAGAAGTTAAAAAACTTGATTAACCCTTTCAGTCGCAGTGTTCCCGCTGATGGAACACTTAATTTTAATTCTCAAGTGCAAAAACTCATCCCGGAAATTTTTTAGGAAAAATTTACATTTATAACATAGCAGAAAAGGCCGTTTTTTTAAAACCTGAAAATTTAAAATTTCTTTTATTTTAATTTTGTTCGTAAATTCCGGTGGCAGTGTAATTTAAATTATCCGAATTACCCTGCGCCGCAAAGGGTTAAATTATGAACTGTAACTTAATCTTGTTAATCTACAACTTTCCTAAATTTATTGTTATGTAAGTTATGTCTTTCAACAAATTTTTGCATACGAGAATACATTTTTAAATTTAAGAACTTTTTTTAAAAATTATAAATGTAATTCTAGAAAAAATAACATAGCTTAAAACAATTTATCTTTCTTAATGCAGTAGCAACGTTTTGATAAACTAATGCAAATTTAAAATTTTATGTAATCTTACTTGTAAATCTAAAGCTTAACTTCAATATATCAAATATTTACGTAACACAAAATTTTGAATATTGAAGCAGTCTTGTTTTCATTTGGTAAAGTATATATTTTAATTATTACCAACAGCTAAAGTTTTCCAGAAGTTGAAATATTTACTTTACCCTTAATGCTTCAAATTATCGGCATTTAATCAAAATATTAAATTATCTATAAAATCTGTCGGTGAGATATTTCTAAAATGTTAAAATTTAAGTACATATATTAAAATCTAATCATTTTCTGTAGAATTAATGCTATACAGTCTCGTAAATAAAAATATATTCCTGTATTCAAACTTTTTTTATTTATTTATTTATTTATTTATACCAATAAATATTTTTAAATATATACCAATAAATATTTTAAATATTTTAAAATGGAGCTTCATTTTTCCTTTCTAAAAAAAAATCTTGTAGACTATTATTTCAAATATAAAATACATAAATAGTAAAAAACAAATAAACGTGCTTTTCAAACGTTTGATCAAAAATCAGTTTTATTTCATTTTGTATTATTATTTATTTTTTTTTTTTCGGCTATTTCTTAAATAAAATAATCTGGTGTGTCACTCACACGACTTTCTCTTACCCTGAAATTTAATACTATAAATACAGGTTGCAGATTAATAGGTATTATAAAGAGTACTGTTATGTAAACCTGTGTTCTACAATTCATATTAGGCTTCTGAAGAGTATTATATAATAATTAGTTCTGTGTGAGGGGGGCTACCGCCCCCCTCAACCCCCCGTTTCATTAATGCACCTACATTTATATAGAATTTAATTCGATTATTAAAAAACAATTCTGTTTTTAAAAAATAATATATTAAAATTATTATTTAAAAAAATTATCTTTTATGATAATGCAGACGATTTCTATATTAGAGAGGTAGTGTAACACCAAATATCCAAAAATTTCAATTTTATTCTCGAAAAAAAAAAAAAAAAAAAAAAAAAAAAACGATTTTTTTTTCTGTTTTTTATTTCGTTAAAAGTAAAAAAAAATCGATAACTTTGTTTTAAATTATCGCAGATCGATGGTTCAACCATTCGTTTTAAAGGTATTGGCGAGCTCTTTTGAAAGATACCCATCATGAAAATTTACTCCCCTCGAGGGGGGACTTCCCCCCCAGGGGGGAGGCGAGGAGCTTACATACACAAAATTTTTTTCCCAGTTAACTATCTGCATTACAAAAAATATATATTTGTTTCATTTGGTTTAGTGCAGTCTATAGACGTTAAACTCTACTTACCTGCAATTTCCCCCATAGACGTAATGTATTAGCATTCTCTTGATTGTCCTTGTACACGAACCATTTGCTTGATCTTAACGAAAATCTTACTGTAGCATCCCTATATGATACACATTTAGAATACCAAGTTTGAACTTTCTGCCATAATTTGTTTTTGAGATATGCTGATAACAGGCAGACCACTGTAAAAAAATGTTGTAATTTTTCCTGCACTTTCTGCTGTTTTTTTTCCAAGCACTGGCATTATTAAATAAATATACAGCACCTAATTTTGTAAAAATTTATTTCTACCGCTCGTAACCAATAGCAACGTGACTTCCTTTGGACTTTAGACGGAATTTTGCGGTTTGTAGCAGATGTTCTATATCTGAACTGGCGGGATATTCGATATACAAGGCCACTTCTTTCCCCCCTACCCTACTGACAAAGATACTGACTTCATCAAACTTCGGGTAAAAGTCAACTCGATTCAGTCAGAGGTCAGAATCTCAGAATAGCGTGTAGTTTCAAAACTGCTACACGTGCAAATCTAATATATTTTAATTTTCAGTGGAATTAAAAGAAAAGAAAAAGAAAAAAAAAAATATATATATATATATATATATATTGTATGCACACTTTTTAAAGATGCTTCAAAGGGCTATTTAAAATTAAAGGATTATTTCCGAATGACAACAGCAAAGTAAGTTTATTTTTATTTTTCTCTTATAACTGATCACAAATGTTTTCTTAACTTATCGATAGAACTTAAAATTTAGGGATTTGTTTAATATATTTTTAATCATTAATAACGTCGTAACATTTAAAAATAAATAAATAATATATATATATTTCATTATCTATATATTCATACTACAAATAAGCAACTTGTTTATCATTTAAATATACTTTTTGTTTTTTGATAGGATAAAATGTAATACTTTCATAAATATATTTAGTTAGTTCATACTGAAGTTTTGCATATCCGTATGTATATAAATAATACTACAAACGAATAAATTTCATTCGATTTTTGTATTAAGTTTTTACTAAAATATATATTTAACTAAAAATTCATAAAGATTTGTAAGACTATTATGTGTAGAATACGTATTATAAATAAGCAAATTATTGTTGAATCATAATTATTTTACTTTAATTATCCACAATATAATTAAAATTAATATTTTTATCAGCATTTTTCGAACAATTTATAATGTATAATTTATTTATTTTTTTTTTTTTTTCGTTTTTAATACTTCTACCAAAAAATAAATAAATAAATAAAAATAAATAAATAAATAAAAGCTACAAATAAACAAATTGTATCTATTTTTATTTTATTTCTTTACATATTGTGTAATATTGTGTAATGTAGTTTTCCCCTTTATTCTTTTGTTTAATAATTACATATATAAATTACAGCACATAAGCAACATGTCTATGATATTTTTTTAAACAACAATTTATTCAAATATGAATGTACATTAATTAAAACTGCAGTTGTAAAGTAATATTTTTTCGAATAATTTAAGTTAAATTTTTGCAAAATATACACAAATTTTACTTTCTGCATAATTCACATTTTATGAGAAAAATTCTGAAAGTGAATTATTTAAAATATACTGGTAATTTTAAGTAAATCATGGATATTATATTATAATAATGAATTGTAATATTATATATCGTATTTTAATAATACAATTAAATGTTTTAGGCATCAGGAAGTTGCTTATGATCAAACATTAGGAAAAATACATGAATAAATCAACAAACAACAAGAGCTTAAAAGTTCTATATTTATTTTATTTTATTTATTTTTATGTTACATTATTAAAGATTAAAAATATTTTAAACTAATTCCTAAATTTTAAAATTTATAAGTAAATTGATTATTTTTTGTGTCTTATATGTAACTGTTATTAATGTGTATATAACATAAAAAATTCTGTCGTTAATAAAGCGATAGGTTAAGAAAATTACTTTGTAGTATAGTTATAAGTGAAAAATTAATTTACTTTGCTATTGCCATTTGAAATGAATACTTCTCTTTTAATTGCTGATACACATTATTAATAAAACATATTTTTCTTTTAAGAAACTATACATCGAAACTTTCTCTCAGACATTAAGTGAAAATACATTAAGTGGCATTAACTGAAATAAAATCGTTATAATAAATTTAACTATTAAAATGATTTTATATTCTAATAATTATTTTTATATATTAATGCTACAGGAAAAATTACATTTTAATGACATCTATATATTTTCCTATTTTTCTTTCTTTGCAAATTTAGAAAAGCAAAATATTTAAATTAAAAATAAGTATAGTTGTCAATATGTGAAAATCTGAAATAATACATGCTTAAAAAAATTTATTTTTCATTAGCAAGATGTATCATTTAATAGTCGTTTTTCTTGTTTGTAAAACTTTGTGATAAATCTGAAAAAAGTAAAAAAAAAAAAAAAAAAAAAAAAAAAAAAAAATGTTTATTTTTAGCTTGAAATAACTAAAAATATAAATATTCAAATATAAACATTTTATTTACATATATGCATATGTATAATGCAAATCAGAATATTATATTGGGGAAAGAAAATAAATTTTTTTTATCACATCAATTAAAAATAAATAAATTATTCTTTGCCGTTGTATTTTTTTTTTTTTTTTTTTTAGGTGTGTATGAGAATTTAATTACAAAGTACAGATTTTTTTTTTTTTTTTTTTTTATGTATGCAAGAATTCTTAAGTACAAATTACAGATATTCTTTTGGAACATGCGCAGTAAATATATATATGTATATATAAATGTTCATATATCAGCGAATATCAAACATGTGAATTTTATGTTTCATAGCAATGTATCTGTAATGTTTTGTCAAGTTTTCAGCATCTTTTCTAAAATTTTGTTTAAATTCCTTCTTGTTATTATTTTTTTCGGTACGTTTTTCTGTTTAGAATTTTTAAAACGTTAATTATAAATTAACCTGCATAAAAAATTGTGCGATTCCACACAAAAATTACATGCAAATATTGAACATAATAAGTACAACAATGTATTAAAATTACAAGACATTTGTAACTTTATGATACAGGGTTATCCAAAGTGTTTGTGATTTTTTCCAATTTATATTTAATCCCCTAATTATATTCCCATGTGAGTATAAATATTCTTTAGATGTCTGTAGTTCAAAGCCATTACGTCCAGTATCTTTTTTAGAAAATCGGAAAAAAATGTCAAAAATAAATTAATAAATAAATAAATCTAATAATTTGATCACTCACAGTGTTTTTTTCTAATTATTCTCTCTTGGGGAGAGAAAAAAAAAAAAAAAGAAAAGAAAAGTTTTTTACAAGACTTCAATAAACAAGGAATAATTAAATAGATAGGATTCCTGTCAGTGTAACGACAATTATCTAAATTCGGAATAATTGGTATCAATTTTGCGATTAGGAATAACAAATGTGTCATCTAGAAAATTTGTCATTAAAATATTAGGTCTACCGGAAAGTTCTGTTCTTTTGAATTAATAAAATGAAAATTTTTATTTAACAATTATCATCTTGAGAGTTACACAAGAATACCTTAAATATTATCCAAGATAACTTTCCGATGTACGTATTTTAATTAAAAAGTACAAAAGTTTCCGGTAGGCCTAACATATCTAATATTCACATTGGAAAAACAAAACGTGAATTGCTCCTAGCAGAATCATGTTTTCATAGAGAACCAAACATCATTTCCCTATTCTTACCTTTATAATTTTGATGGCACACCTACACTGCAGTTCCCCTGGTGTTCTCCCCAGGACACCCTTGAGATATCTTGAGAAATAAAGAACACATTCCCTAGAGATATCACAAAGATGTACTGGGGTGCATTGTTAGGTCATCTGTGCGAAAATAATTTATTTTGTTTTATGACTTCGTAATAAAAAGAATAAATAAATAAAATATTTTGTGATATCTACAATTAAATATAAGACAGGGATCGGCGCAATCACTTTTTTCAATAACACTATTTTTATAAAGTAATATCTGTAATATTCAATCAAAGATAACTGCTGTTACAAAAATAGAAACAAACTGCATTTTTTTTAATTTTTATTATTATTATTTTTTTAATAGAAAAAAATTAAATTAAACATAGCACTTAAAAAAAAAAGTATGTCAACACCCCCCCCCCCAAAAAAAAAAAAAAAAAAAAAAAAAAAAAAAAAAACATTGAACAATTAATTATAGAAAGGATACAGCAACTATACAAAAAGTTGAACCAAAAATCGGAAGAAGTATTAAAAATTTATTATAATTGATTCAGAATTTAAATCTGTATCAATAAACATGAAGTAAAACTTAATTTTAATAATGTTAACGTATTTTTCGCATTAATTTGTCTAAAATTTGTTATATTTGAACCACACCACCTGGCATTTTGGATCATCTAATTTACTTGTCTGGCAAGAACTCTACCAATGTAAAAAATTCTTGCATAATGGTATACATCTAAAAAACTGATTTCTGATATTTGGATAGCTGCAGTTGGATATATATTTATAACAGACAAATCATAAACAGAGTGTAATATAATTGTGTTAACAAATTATAAGCATATAGCTCAGAAAGTGAGACTTTATAATACTAAAAGTATTTCCTGAATAGAAAAATAAGTTTTCGGAAAGCTTATGAAAAGCATCAAAAAACAAGCACATTCAAATAATAATAATAATTATTATTATTTTATTTATTTATTTATTTTTATTTATTTATTTTACTTATTTATTTATTTATTTATTTGTCAAACAAAAATTAAGTTACAAATACAATAAAAAAATAAATACTATAAAAAATTTATTTTTCAAAATGGTATTAAATTTTGAAGATATTTTAATCAGAGCAGGGGTCAGAATATGTCCATACGCCCGAACAATGTTCGGGGGAAATTTAAACTGACTGGGGAAATTTTGAATATTTTTTAAAGAGAAAAAAAAATTTAAGTCAAAGATAACAATTTGCTACTTTGAACTTCTTATAATATACAGTAACAGCGATATTTTTTTGTTACACTGTATACTTATTCTCTTAAAGATATATTACATAGAACAAGTGACTTTGTATAGCAAAGTAGATTTCTGCATTATTGAGGGAAATTTATACTGTGTTTGGGGGAAATTTCCGAGATCTGAACATTTTCTGCACCCCTGAATCAGAGTACCTCAAATTTGTCGAACCAAGCTAAAATGTTTTTTTAATCTTTAAGCCATAATACAAAATCAATAGGTTTAACTCTCTATCGAGTAAGGAAAAGTAGAAAATACTACATTCCAAAAATAGTTTAAATTATTAGTCCATGTCTCCAGTTATACTTTTTCTGAAACTTTATTTCAGGCTTAACATGGCTTTAAAGAAAAAGAGAGAGAGGGGGAGGGAAAGATGAAAAAGAAATAAACCGATCTTTTCATCTGTAAGTTTTTACAGCAGTGTTGTGAAATTTATAGCGCTGATAAGAACACCATCCTGTAAAATTTGCAACAAAATGTAGTGAATTTTACAGAATTGTAAAAAATGAGAGTTTGTAGCTCAGCAAATGCTCAGAATCTGAAGCAGCAACTGAATTAAGATGACATGGCACCTTTGACGGCATTATTGAATGCAGCACTCGTGCCTACTTTGTTCGCCTGACAAAGGATCGTGAGTTCTTTCGACCCGAGAAATTGTTGCGAGTTTATTGCATTTTATGGTGTTTATCCAAAGTTCTGTAATTATTATTGAAGTAAGTTTCATATAATAGCCTGTATTTCCACTTAATATTATAAACTGGACTATAAGGTTTGTCTATTAAAATATATATTCCGGTATCAATTCTTGTGGGTTTTAATACTTTTTTTTTTCAGCATTGAAATCTATAAATTATGTTTTCTCAGTCTGCTTTTTTTCATGAATTAATGATTATCTTCATGAATTCATGAATTATCTTCAAACAGCTAAAACTTTTAGAGATATTTAGGAAAGAACTGACAACTCTTTTGCATGTTTAAGGGAAACAATTTAAAAAGAATTACGTATGGGTTTTGAAATTTATTCATTAGTTAAAAAAAAAAATAAATAAATAAATAAAAGTTAAAACGTGCTTGGTAAAATTTGGGAAGAAAGGAAAAAAAAGGTGATTTTTCTTAATTTTTCTTTTAAAGTTACTGCAAAATCGATCCCCAATTCTTTTAAGTTCTATTAAACATCCATACCCATTAAGTATATTCTTAAATATCTTTGGAAGTCTTAGATTTTGAAGATCATAAATTCATGAAAAAATCTAAACTGAGAAAACGCTATTTAAAGATTTCAAATCTGTAAAAACAGTCTATCAAAAACCTTGAGAATTGTTGCCTGACTACATATTTTATTGAACAAACGAAATTTATAAATATTAAATGTAAATACAAACTTTTAAATAAAGTATACTATTAATAACAGCATCTTATGAAGTTTACAGCAAAGTGCAGTAAATTTCACATCACTATTAAAAACACCAACTTTTAAAATTAACAGCAAATTGCAGTAAATTACACAGCACCGTTAAAAACAGCAACTTGTGAATTTTACAGCAAAGTGCAGTTAATTATACAGCACCAAAAAAGACAGCAATTTGTGAATTTTACAGCAAAGTGCAGTTAATTTTACAGCACCATAAAAGACAGCAACTTGTAAATTTTACAGCAACTGTGCTGGCAGCCGCGGTGCCAGCAACTTTTGTTGTAAAATACCGAAATTTTTTTTTACAGTGCACACAGACACACACACACACACACACAGACACACAGACCATTTGCTAAAAACATGTTTTTCGTATTCAGGGGACCTCAAAACGTGTAAATATAACAAAATCTCGCATTCGAAAATTTGACCCAAAAACAATACTTTCTCTACCTTACGGGTAAGAGAAAGTAAAAAACATAGGAATTTGAAACTTGGATGACATGTCTGTTATCAAATCATTATTTGATATTTATATTACTTGGGTATCGGGAATAATTTGTAACCGGATATTAGTTTAACTTTTTTCAAATGTGTGTTTTATGTAAAGACAACATTACATGATTAAAAATAAAAAAAACTAAATGATGGTCGATGCTAGAGAAACAACACAGGTATGTGAAGTAAATATGTACAGTCGGGGAAAAAAAAAAAAAAAAGTAACATTCGACGTAATTTTCGTCGTTGTTGTTCGATGCAGGAAAAGGCAATAAGTATCCTTCGATAAGGAACTGTGAGTATATATATATATATATTTTAATGAAGTAAAATTTTGAATTAAGTGCTGTCTACATAAACGCACACCAACTTTATTTTTTCAATGGTAATGCCTTATTTTGATTTTATATTTGAATTCCTGGGGTCGCGTAAAAGCAAAAAATTATATTGGTCGTATATTTTACTTACTTAATTTTTTATACAGCTATAAGAGTTCAAAATTTGAAGATCCTAATGTTAAACTCATACCGCAAATTTTTCTTTTAATATCTTCACCAAAAATAGCTTGATTGATATAACAGGGGGGTGACAGGTCATATTCTCCCTGATTCTTCCACCAGTATTTTTCTTTTGGAAAGTTTACACCATTTATTAAGTAAATACTTATGATATAAATATATTGGTGAAAGAATCGGGGGAAAATGGCTGGCCACCCTGTATAATTTTATTTAATTATTTATTTATTTTATGAAAAATATTAATAAATTCATATTAAATAAAATTATGATTTATGACCTGAATTAATTTTTACATAAAACGAATCCTAATGCTGAAAAATATAGGTGTGAAATTTTGTAGCTCATTCCAGTAATTAATTTTCGAAATATCTATAAGTCTTTCTCTTAGGTTTAGGAAGCCATCTCTTATAAAGTTTAGCATGGGATAACGAAGAAAATCTTTAAAAGTAACAGAGAAAATTAAACAAAATATGTTTAGTTTTTAAATACTATTCAAACTATACAAAACAACAACGTCAAACGCAAAAACAATTCAACAGAGAAGCGATTTTAGAACATTGGTCATAACAAACGAGAATTTTCTAAAGGAAACAAATCTTTATAAACAAGCTTGTTTTCTAAAGGAAACAAGCCCCTCCCTTCGACGTTCTTCTAAAAGAAAACAATACAGCACGCAAAAGAAAATTTAAGTTTTACTACTGATCAGTATTGCCAAAATCGACACTTTTTAATTGAAAGATATCGCATATTTTCCAAACAGCTTTGTTTGACCAATCTTAAGTGTAATACATTTAAGTGTAATAATACGTATTATATTCATGTATGTATTTAATTTTATATTATTATTAAATTCTGTATTTAAGCATACCTAAAAAACCGAAATCAGGAGTAGCCAAAAAGGCGCAAACGCTTCTATAATCATTTTTTTCTTTAATTTTTCATTTGTTTAAAAATTTCCGGTATGAAACAATATAATTTTGTTTTATTCTTGTAGAAATTCAATTTTATTTTTCTAGATTTATGGATATCCTCCTAACACATTTTCGGTTATAACTTTATGAATTCTAAAGATAAAGTATATAAACTGTATACTTTTCCGCACTGCCAGACTCTCAAAAATTCAAATATGAAGTCGAAATTGGATGTTCTGTAGAAAAATATCAAAGTCGGCACCCGTTTTAATACGTAGATGGCGTCACTACATATGATATTTCCGTCATTTTCAAATAAGTGGTTGAATGATATCTGTTAGATTTCTTTGCGTCAATTAATAACGAAATAACAGCGGGTGTTACGTTTTTTCCCCCCGACTGTACATGCTTTAGAAAAATAAATTATTATTTTTTTCGTTTTTTCTTTAATTATCATTTTTCTTTTTCATGTGAATAACTTGTAATAAATCATATCTATACAAACATGAAATTTTCATGAAATGTTTCTGTAAATTTACTTATTGACATTTCTTTTTTACTCTATCGATTTTTATAGTCTATAGATTAATAATTATAATTTCACAAAAAGTGTGTTGGGAAAGTAAAAATAAATAAATGTAAGAAAATAATATGATTGTTCTAATTTGACATTTGGTTTCATACTTTTATTTGACAAACTATTCTGAGTACCATCTATTCTGAGTACCATCATTTTCTCAACTTTCTTTTCTAAAACGAATTGTTTATCCCCTCTTTTCAAAAACGTACTTTCAAGTAAAATTGAGTTAATACCATCTTAAAAATTATTCTCGATTAAAAAGTAAATAAAACATTCGATTAATGATTCGATGACGAAGATGTCATTCAAATTTCCTGTTCATATATCCATTTGTTCAATAGACATGTACAAAAGAAGAAAATAAAAAAATATATATAAATAAATAAAGGCTTTTTCTTAATTTTTGAATACTAGCGTATATCGATGCATATGTTCATACGAATAGGAACATATACGAACAGGAATATATACGAATACTATTACAACGGATTAATTCTTTGTCCTGTTACAGTGGAAGTAGTTTTGTAGTTAAATTACCTTACTGGAACTAAATGGCATTTCCATTCCCTTCTAGGAAGGTGGACCTTGGCGACAACTTGGCGACTTGGTGACCAAATTTGGCGAAAAATGGTAGTTTAGGGCTACCGAAGTTTCGAAGCTTCACATTGAACTGGAGCCAAGAACTAGAACTTTTCTATAAAAGAGAGTATAAATCAGTGTAGTCAGTTGAGTTCAGAAAACTGCTCTGAGCGAGAGACTGTGTTCCGAACGATTGACTTGTATTCGTGGATCAACGAGTTTCCTGCTCCGTGGAGTTCTTGATGTTGTTTGCTTTATTCATGTGAAACAAGTGACAATTTTCTTGGGGTGTTTCCAGAATGTAAGTAGAACAGTGACTTTTGTGTCACGGTTGACAGTTCTACTGGACTGTTTCGAGAATAGTCATTGTAATCACATTTTTGTTGTATTGATTCTAGAAGTGACGCTGAATAAAGTGCATTCATTGACTAGAACCTGCCTGTTTCTTTACGAAATACTTTCGCCACACAAGAAAGTCGACAATTTTTTGTAGGAATATGAATAGGAAAAAAACAATTTAGTAACAATTCGTTTATCGTTACTTTAGATATAGATTCGATTTGTGACTGCCGCAAAATACTTCGTCATTTAACTGTATTTTTGGCTTTTAGATAAGTTTTCCTATATCCAACTTGTTAGAATATCTAATTAAGTAATATAATACATAATATATATATATATATATATACAGTCGACACCGGTTATAACGTACCTGGGATATAGCGTACTTTCGCTTATAACGTACTCAGATGCTTGGTCCCGAATGAAACACTATATAATGTAATGGTTTACATCTTCATCTATAACGGACTATGCAAAAGCCTAATCTGGTTATAACGTACTTTTTAGACTGGAATAAAAAGCCAAAATTGGATGTCAACCTTGTATTTCTGGTTTGGAAATCGGTATATTTTCTTGGATACCGTCTTTCGATGTCTCCTTTATCGCCTTATATCTCCTTTATACCTTTAAAACTTTATCGCGTTTCGTTGAATTCCATACTGACTATTCAGAGACTCTGCAAAGTTCCATTATAAATATTGAAAATGTAATTTTTACTGTGTCATCTAATCAAAGAAAACAACGAAAAATAACAGATTATTTTTTCTAAATAAACATGTAAGTAGTAAAATGTTTTTTTTTTTCTTTTTTCTTATTTTATTTTGAGAAAATCATAAACTTTCTATTTAAAATCTCTATAATTGCGAGTGCTATTATGGCCCTTTTTCTTTCGTTAGGCACTAAATTATATTGGAAATATTGCTTATAACGTACTTCGGTTATAACGTACCATATTTTCTGGTCCCCTGACAGTACGTTATAACCGGTGTCGACTGTATATATATATATTTTTTTTAAATACGAGTTATAAGAAAAAGTATAATTTTACTTTTTTATATAATATTTAGTGATTCGGAATTTAAAATTTGCCTTTACATAGTTTGAAGTATTATAAAAAGGAAATCTGTATTTAATGGTTTCCTATATAACAAATTTTTGCAGGATTTAGCCATTTCGTTAAATAGAGATCTGACTGTGCATTCAAATGTGTGTAAAATATGTATGTTTATACATAGACATATGAATTTGAAGTTGCTAGAAAAGAAATATATTTCTTTTCTAGCAACTTCAAATTCATCTGATTCTGCTTGTGCGCGATCAACAAGTAAATAGGATACAATCAGTCACCCAATGAAATATTTTTGTTGAAACTTTCTCTCAAATAGTAATACTGCATTCTTTCATTTGTAAAAGCGAGCATAAAATAAGCACCACTAATAGGAAGAATTGCGTTATTATTATTATTTTTATTATTATTAAATAATTATTATATGATTATTTCCTGTGCACATCCGTATTAGCAACATGTAACACGGACGACTGCTTCATTCGCTAAGAAATAAATCATAAAAGTCATTTATCATAACAAAATAATACAATGTACGAAGTCTGCTAAAAGGGAGAATGTCTAAATAGCGACTAGTTTTTAAAAAATGATGCATTAACTTCTTCTGTTATGTTTCTCGTTTTACTAGAAATAGTTTTCATAACAATTTTAAGTTTAGATACGATTATTATCTTAGAAATTTTTTACCAGTGTTAGACAGATAATTTTATCGCCTGAGAAAAAGATTTTTATTCTGTCGAAAAGTGTAAGAAAGAATTTCAACCCCCGTGACACGGGTAAATAGAAATTGCCTAAGTAAGATAAAAGCTTTTTTCAAGAGTTTCTCTGCCATCCTTGAATTCAGTTGTACTTTTGCACAAAAAACAATGCTCAGAAGAATTGCACTTCTTAGTATTTATTCCCAGAAGAATATCCCACATATCTAGATGACAATATCATATATATATATATATATATTAAGAGAGGTTATTTGTTTTTCAGGATCATTAACTTTCGTATTAGAGAGATTTTCACTCACCACTAGACATATTATTATAATACGAACAGCCACTATAATGCGCGGTCAAGAATTATTTGTGATTTTCCTTATATGTCAATATGAGAGACCAACAGCTGATAATAAAAAAAGAAAGAAGAGAAAGCCCATAATAAGATATATAGGGGTAAACCGCAGAAAAAAAAAAAAAATATATATATATATATATATATATTAGGGGAAAACGTCTAGTTTGAAATCAACGGACGATGCTTATTGAAGGAGAAAATTTGTAAATGCCCTTGTATTTTTACAATGTTAATAAACATTCCTGTGAGAAAAAATGTGTTATTGTAAATCAGTTCTTGTAAAATATAAATTTCCGTTTTTGATTTTTGAAAAATATTGAATTACTCATTTTTTCACAAGGATAAACTCGACTGAAACTATTAAAAAGTAGAAAATTTGTAAGCTTTAATAAATGAAAAATTTCTTGTAAAAAGAGTTAAGTTTCCTGCAGGCAACCACCTGAATTTAACATTGATCTATAGTAATTCAATCGGCACAATTATTAGCAACACTGTCATTAAAATTTTTCATTATTTTTATTTTCATTTATACTTCACATTAATTTTCAAATATTCATGTACGTTACAAGACTTCTGCACTTAACGATTCAATTTCACTTCCATCGCATGTTGTCTAATCGGCTCCTACAAAAAAATTACTTTTTTTTTTGTTTTTTTTAATTAAAACCGATGATTCAATGAAGATAGTTATAGATAGTCATAATATGCATGTGATAAGGTTGCCTGGGCACAGCCATCAATGAAAAGTGGGTAAAAATTACCTTGCTTCCGGTGTCAAATTTCATCATTTAGTTCATTACTAAATTACATGTCAAACTTAAAATTATTTTAACTCAGCTTAGTGAAGTTCCGAGGAGAGTCGTGGCAGCAGTCTTTTAAGGGAACAATGGACTATAAAATTACCGAAATTTAAATAAATAAAGTATGCTAATGTTTCAAAAATTATTTGAAATTAATTAAAGAAAAGGAGTAGCCTTGGAAGAGTAAGTTTTGTAGATAAGAGTAGAAATATATATATATATATATATATTTTTTTTTTAATAGCCTATTCTCAAAACGAGTATATTTAGAATTTCATGTCTTGAAATACTCCATGGAATATCATTTTAGACTCTAATTATATAGTTGTATCAAAGGTTCCTGATATATATTCAAATTCCTGATATATATTCCTGAGGTATATTCCTGATATATATTTCTGATATACAAGGTTCCTGATATATATTCATGTCTATTTATACATTAAGGTGTCCGTCTAAATTTAGACTATAAAACACAATTTTAACTTTTGAAAAATCTGAAAATTGCTTGAAATGCCACCATTCATACTTCATATGTATAGCAAAAATTAACTTGTTAATAAATCCACAAAGTAATACATAAATATGTTCAGAATATATAACTATACATATATTTGAACAATAATAATGTGGAATCAAGGTAATTGTTTAAAATTTGCAAACATGAATTATTTTGAAAATTCAATAATAATAATAATAAATTTTATTAAAATATTTTAAAGAAATTTTAATATACTTAATATTGTTATGTTTCACTGCACAGGCTCTAATTTACAAAATAAGATCGAGAATATCCACCAACCCCTCAATTAATAACATAATAGTAAGCGAGAAAAGTTAACTCCGGAAATAAAGCAATAAATTTATTCTTTGCTGTGATCTTATCATTTGTAAAATTTCAAATATTTTTCTTTAATTATCATGGTACTTTAAATGAATCACTATAATTAAAGAATTCTCAAAATTGCATTAATTTTTATCATGTGAAAAAAAAGAGAGAGAGAGAAAGAGAGAGAGAGAAAATTATAATGATCGGAAAAAAAATGTCGCACCGGGTCCCCCTGCCCTCGGCAGCGCAGGTCATTGTGCGCTACGCGCGCGCATTTATATTCGACGCTCTTAATGAATCACTATACTATCGTAAGGGAAAAACGTAAATATAAAATACAAAAAAATTCTTCTCTCATTGGTGGAATAATCGGTCCGGACCCCCACTGACTGCGGCAGCATATACACGCGCCCACGGTGTGTGTTCCTTCGCCCACCGTTCCCGCCCCTCTTAATTATTTTACGCTTTCAAAAATATCCGCAATCGTTTTCTTGGGGTTTTAAGCCTAATATTACTAATTTTCAACCTTCTAACTGACTTTATTTATTTATTTATTTATTTTTATTTTTATTTATTTATTTATTTATTTATTTTGCTCCAGCGCTGGCCCCCTCTTCCCGCCCTTCGTAATAATTCTACACTTTCGGAAACATCCGCAATCGGTTTATCCTAATAATACTAATTTTCAACGCTCTAACTCTTATTTCTATATTCTTGCCCCTTCTCTGCACCCCCTTCCCGTCTCTCCTAATATTATTTCCCTTTTAAAAATATCTGCAATCGATTTGCTGGTCCCAAAAATTTATACGTGCCAATTTTGAACTGTCTAACTCTATTTCTATTGTTTTGCCCTTTTGCCCCACCCCCCTTAGGGACCGAATTTCTAAAATTGCAGAAATTGGTTTTTAGATATTTGTGTTAGCTATATTTTAAAGCAAAATTTTTACAGATATATCAGTTTTTTTTTTTTTCTTGAGATATGAAGGATTTTGTGAAATTCCATTTTGCCCTTCCTCCCCCCTTGGGGGGCGAATTTTGTAAAACCGCTTCGTAATGGATGGCTACGTAATAAAAGGAACATTGTCACAAAATTTCATGCTTCTAGGTCCAGAGGTTTGGGCTGGGCGATGATGAATCACTCACTCACTAACGCACTCACTCAGGACAAACGATTTTATATATATAAATTTTGTATTTGCAGGTTTTATTATTGGTTATTTTTCAAAAGGTCAGGACGTATGCATCTAATTAGAAAACGCCTGAAGCAAATTTCAGTGATATTAAATTTCAATTTGTCACTACAGTAACTAATTTATAATAATTGTCAGGAAAATTACAAAGAGATATTTAAGAAAACAATTAACTGAAGGAAATTATCGTACTCTAGTGTTTTCTAACTATAACATTATACTTTAATATTACATTTTTCAGTTTTGCATGTGAATATGGAAAATTACAAAGATAAATGTACACTCCATCTCGAACGAATAAGTAGTCATTATCTAAATCCCTAAACTAAAAATATAGATTTACGAACTATTCATATAAGGTAAACAAATAATCTAGATAGACAAAATGATCGAGAATTTCTAGTCTACACTTTTCTAGATAGTAAAACAATATTACGGATATTATGAATCATTTGTATTCCAAGAAATTCTCGCTTGATTTCCTAGAATTAAGTCCTATGCCAAGATTATATTTACTAAAACTCGAATATTGAGTTCGCATTTATTTGCAGAGTTTTTTAAATACGTTTGACCCCACAATAATATAGAAAAACGATCTAGAATTCTAATAGAGGGTTTTAGAACTTGCCAGTAAAGGGAACTATAACTGATAATGACGACAGGAAACGAATTTTACTAGAAACACAATTTAGCTTCTAGAAGTCAGTCAAGGAATTATTTTTTCGGTGTAAACTTAATATAATTCCCAAAGTTAATTGAATGATATAAACAAACATTCGTGAAAAGAATTTAAATTTGTTTTCACATAATTTTTTTTATCCATATTTGTATGTGTTGTAGATTTACATATAAATTTAGTACAAGACTAATATGTGCTAGATGTGTCAATGTTTTGTTCTATCTATTATAACTCTTGTAAGATAAATTTTGCTTTATTTTTCTAAAATAAGAATTCTTAACGCACACGCAGAGATGTAAACAATTTAATAAACAGTAGAAAAAAAATATGTTGCTTATTAATTTTAATGATTTCTAATAATATGATAGTATTGGTCACATTATGGGAAATCCAATTTGGTGATTCCCACAGAAATTCAAGTACTAAAACCATATCCATGTTGCTGAGGTATAATTGTTCAGTGAAGTCATTAGTTAATAGGATGTATTGCAGCGCATAATAACCAATCAAATATAATTGTTAACCTATAGGAAAATAATCCCAAATAATCCCCATTATTATTCATTACATAATATATATTTTTAAATTCCATTTTCTAATTAAAAAAAAAAAAAAAAAAATCAATCATTGTTTTCCGATTTTTTTTTTTTTTTTTTTAATTTTTAATATTTTATTTTGAAATTGTAAAATGCAAAATTTCACTAATTGAAATTTTACATTTTTTAACTTCAAAAGCACATGTTTAAATGCGCATTGAAAAGCTGTTCCTTGTTTAATGAAAATAAACAGTACACACTTTATTTAGCTGCTTGATGTTTTTATTCTTGTAAACTCTTTATTTTAGTGCGACGGGAAAGATTTCTAAACATATATTTAAATTAAAAAATCTTTTAATTAGTAAAAAAAAAAAAAAAGAAGGAGGAGGAGGAAGAATCTAATCTAACAAATAACATTTTAAATAATTTTAAATCTTATCACAAGAAATTATTGAAAACGACATATTGAATATAATGAATTCTTATGTAACTCGAAAAAATTTCTTTAATTTAATGATTAAATGGATGAAAAAAAATACGCATTAAATTCAATAAAATTTATAACTTCACCGCAATAACTTATTCACCTGCTTGCTAGATAGTAATATTTCTAATACAAAACTTTAACAGGAGACTTTGCAGATAAAACTTCATTGAAGCTGAAATAAGGATTAAGTGTCTTTTATTTTCATCGAATCTTCCCAGAAAGTTAGGAACCTTACCTTGAAGATTTTATCGGGATATATGGTTTTCCCTCCTTGTCTTCTAGATCTGCTTGAACTTTTCCTAGCCACATCTTTTCACGCATGGACAGGCTCTTTTCCTACTTCAACTTGATTCTTGGGAGTGTAAAGATACACGGGCTTATGGTCTAAATATAGACTTTCCAAATGAGATAATTAACATTAAAAATCTGCATTGAATGAAATGCTTTCCAACACATTAATTTAAAGAATTAAATTTTATTAATTCAAGGATTATTAAATATGTTGCTGAGTTATATGATTAACGTAATAGCTGAATAGTAATTGATAGCTTAATAGTAATTGATAAGCATTAAAAGTAATTGATTTTAATACAGGAATTGTACGAAGCAGAAGAATTTACGAATATATTTAAATATTATTTATCGAAAAAATCAACTTAAGAAAATTTTTATTACTATTATTATTTTATAATAAATGTTTCGAACACTGTTTGTTTTCCGGATTACAACATTAATTTTATGCCAAAAATTTATTTCAGCTAAAAGTATATACCCTTTCAAATTTAGTTGCAGTTTCTTTCTTTTTCTCCTTTTTTCAGTTGTCATTCTTAGACTTAATGAATAGCTTTATGTCAGTTTGATGCTTCTTCAAATTAAAACACATTTTTTAGATTGTAAAATGATGTTTATTAACAGCTATGACTTTGCAGATTTAACCTTATTGAATTAACATTTCTCAGCACAACTAACATGTAAAATAAGAGACAGCATACAATTGGGGGAAAAAAAAGGAATTAAAAAGATATAATAATAATAATAATACTAAAATATTTAAACCATACTGAGAATAACGTGATGTTAATGAATTATATATAGAGTAAAAACCTTTTTAAACATTTCATAGAATGAATTATCACATGAAGAAATGAAATATTTAATTAAAAAAGTATTTTCAAAATCCAAGAGTGAAAGCATACCTTAAATCAATACTTCTTCAAGAACAGTAATTAAATAATGCATGCAAATAGGTGAATTTCTGTATATCTGTAAGCCTATAGCCAAAATAATTACATATATCGCTACCTAATTCACCCAAACCAAACGATACCAACGAAACATAAAAGCAAGATAAATTTAATACAGGAATTAAATGGAAGGTAAAAACAAACTAGAAAAAGTATTTACTAATGAACATGAAAAAAAAAAATAATAATAATAATAAAATCATGGACAACCAGAAAATTTTATTCTTGGGGAACGTTGGCATAAGAAGTTTAAACTGCTTAGTATTTGAAAGCTAAAGTTGAAGTGATATTTACAGTTCATTAAAAAAAAAAAAAAAAAAAAACTGTTCAATTATTATAAACTTAAAAAATAACAGTAATTTATATTTTATAGCTAATCAGTTTAATCATAATCCAAAAATACAAAAATAAAGATAGCTAGTTTGTATTTAAATTTAATTAATAATAATATTTAAGTTCTAGAAAATGTTAACTCCATGGAATGTGATAAAACAGGCCTGTCCAACCCAAAACACTTGGAGGTCCGCATTGGAAGTCTATTTTATTCATTCGGGACGCACCGTATGTACAGTCATAACCCCCCCCCCCTCCTTTCCCGCCTTATTTCACTGTAAATTAGTGTAGAGACATGCGGCTGGTGCCGATCGATTAGTAATAAGGAATAGTTTAGAAAGGTTTAGCTAGATTTTGATAAAGGGGTGTCTACATATTAAAACTGGCATCAACTTCATTTTTTTCAAAGGCAACCCCCAATTTCGACAACCTTTTTGGATTATTTGGTTCAAATCAGCCCAGAAAATGGTATAGTTTGTGTTTCTCTAAATATTTCACAGAGTTATAATTTGTTAAAATATGGAGATGCTAATATTAA
Source organism: Salticus scenicus (assembly GCA_963930645.1). Taxonomy (NCBI): domain Eukaryota; kingdom Metazoa; phylum Arthropoda; class Arachnida; order Araneae; family Salticidae; genus Salticus; species Salticus scenicus. The sequence goes on along the minus strand of OZ005651.1, from coordinate 250,447,604 downwards.
ATGAATGTAATAAACATTAATTCATGCCTTCTCAAAAAAAAAATAATAATAATATATTAAAATTTCTTTTTTTTTTTTTTACGTTAAAATAAAGTAACTCAAATATATTCCATGCATATTTTTTATTAAAAAATATTTTTTGAATTATGAAAATTATTAATAAATTTATATTTCAAAAAATTATGATTTGTGACCTACATTAATTTTTTCACGAATAGAATGTTCATTATCAAAAATACGAGTTTTTAAATATACAGTTCATTCCTATCATTATTTTTCGCATTATATTAATATTTCAATTTTTATTGCTCTTAGAGGCTGTCACTTGTTATCATTTGTGTCATATATTATTTTGCTTGCGCATAATTTAAAATAGTTATTGAGGTGAATGTAGATGCCCACATCATTTCTTAATTAGAATTACTTTACTTTATTTTATATTTAACATTGTTATACTTCTTTTCCGATTACTTTCTGAATGGACATAATACTTTTCTGTGTGAAATCTTAATTTAATTTTTTAAATATAAAGATTTACTAGTGCTGCACCGAGGAAGAATAATTGATGCACATATGAAGAAATTTTCACATTTTGAAAAAAAAAAAAGTCTTTTGAACACAAAATTTAGCAGCATACTTTCATGTAGAACTTTTGTAGTGTATATACATAATTAGGTTAATTGCTATGTTTTAATACTTTCAGCATGGTGAATTACTACAATCATAACTGATAATTTTTATTTTAAAAATCTTTCTTAGGTGCGAAATTATCATCCTCAGATAATTCTTAGAAAATATAAAAGTTCCTATACACTAAGACTTAATTTAAGATACATGAAATTTACTTATGAAATAAGAACTTTAAAATAAATATTTTATAATTTCAAACATGATAGGCTTCATTAATCTTCAGATGGTAGAAATGTAAAATGATAGGTGGTTGTGGGCAAAATAGCTGGCAAAATAACAAATTTGATTATTAAAATATGTATTTTTTTTATAACGTTTCAGTGTATTTCCTTTTTATATATACCGTAAAAGCACCTTACTATTCGGTTAAATGCCCTCCTCCTCTCTTCTGTTCACATTAATTTTGTCTGTTCTTAAAATAAAAAATAACTGCCCTTTACGCTCAGCGGTAGACTGCATCCTAATAGGTGATAGATTTTACGTTATTTTATAGTATATATTTTTCTTTGAATTCAGAATCAATCTTTTCTTACCGATTTGAAAGTGTCTTAGTTTTATTTGCACAAATGTATTAGATATATAAATATATAATATTTTTGTCTATTTTACAGATACAATTTTATGTACTTGAGGTTTTATAAATATTGCATATTACATACATACAAGATAGTTATTATTAAATTCTTATAGCTAAAATGGAGAAGCTCATATTATGAATCGTCTCTATGCCAAATTTGGTGGCAGCTCGTTTTGACTGTAGAAAGCTGTTATAGCAAAAATTTTATTTATAATGACTCTGTATTCATATTTTCATAATTATTATTTTAGTTATAAAGTAAATATCTCTCATTAACACATTTCTTTTAATAATGCATTAAAATAGTGAAATTCCCTCAACTACTTGGTATGGGCCGAATACTTAGCCTAAATTTGGCAGAGTAAGCTGAGTACCGAGTATATACCGAGTACTCGGTACAGTTCTAAGATTTACCCCAGATACATTTTTGCTTGTAACTCTATGAAGACTTGATATAAATAATATAAACTGTACCTTTTTCCGAACCTCCTTGACTTCAGAAATTGGAATATGTAGTCAAAAATGGGTGTTGCTATTCAAAAAAAAAAAAAAAAAAAAAAAAAAGGAAGAAGAAGTTTGTGCAATTTTTAATATGTAGATGACACCCTAAACAAAATTTAGCAATTGAATTGAAAACTAGATGTTATTACCAATCGTTACACATAGCTGCTGGTTTCTACGATAATTTACGGCGAAATTAACCCGGGAAAGAAATTATCATTATTATTTTATGATTGTATATATGCATATAGGCGTATATACAATCATTCTTCAACTACTTGGTATGGGCCCAGCATGCATGCTTGTGAGTATATGATTCATGTATGTATATACTTTTTTTCTGGACAGGGCAGGGTAAAAATTCGGAGCAGCATACATTAATTTAAATTATTTCATAAATTAATAATTTAATCGCGAAACATTTATGTGACTATATATTAAAAATATGATAAAAAGAATGAATAATGGATCTAATAATATTTCATTACAACAGTTCTTTAGCTACCATAATCATTGAAAGGTATTTTCACTTCGAAAAGTCAGAACGTATTTTTTTTTCTTTTTTTTTTTTTTTTAATCAAACTTTAAATATCGTTAGACTTCTCGCGGGCCACAAGAAGCTACGCGGTGGGCCGCAGGTTGGCCACCCCTGTGATAAAAAATGTTGATTCAAACTCGTAGAGTAACTAAAGCGAAGTAGTGCCATCTATGTGGGAAATAATAAATAATACCTCAAAATGTAGAGAATTAAAAAAGCAACCGCTAATAATGTATAAAGTAAAGACCCATTTATATATATATATATATATATAGATAGATAGATAGATGTGTGCGTGTGTGTATGAAGTTGTTAATTATTAATATATAAGGTTGTAGGATTTAAGGCCGATTGACTCCTGATGTGTCCTAGGCCTAGAGGGGGAATGCCCTCCGTGGGGGTCTTTCTAAGGGGTCCTAGCCCGTATTTACGCGAGTTTCGGAGGAAACCACGGAAAACTCCGAACGGCTAGGTCGATGAGCGCGACCTGGGATCGAACCCGGCACCTCCCATCTACCAGCTTTGAGCGCAGAACCGCTCGGCCGCTGGTGGGCCATTAATATATAAGGATTTTAATTATAAATAACATTTATTTTATTGAAATTAATTTATTTTTTTTAAACAAAAATTTAATGATTATTTATTTAAAGTATTAACATGAAACAAGATTTTTAAGCATAATCTAGTTTTTAAACTAATATTTATATATATACATATATAACATATAATATTATAACTGCCAACCCTTCCAATTTTTAAATATTTTTTTCTTTATTGTAAAAAATAATTTATAAGCTTTTTTACTAGTTTTCTATGATTAAATAAGGTGAAAATGTCTATAAAAATTTAAAAAAATAATAATAATTAAGTTAAAATGTTTTATTTTTAAAATATTTTGGTTTTCATTTATTTAATTTCTCTTCTATTCAAGAGCTTTCGTTCATTTCACAGGTTAAAAGGGCGTATATACCATTTACTACTTAGCTTTAAGCTTACAGGTATACAGAAATTTATCTATATTTCCATACAATAATTCAGTATGCGGCTCTTATGATAGAGTTGATTACTGTTATGCGTTCTTACTTTATTAGATTTTTTTTCTTATTGGAACTTTTTTTTCTTTAAAGGTAATATACTAAAGGTTTCTTTATTTATGACTTTCATAAATTGGGAAATTATTACTGATTATATTTATTCGATTGCACCCACACACACAAAAAAGTGCATTATAGAAAAAATTATTTGGTACCTTTATTTTTTAATTTTATTACAATTGAAACTTAAGATATGAAGTAATGTTCTCATTTAATTTAAGGCCCTTTATATAATATTTAATTATGTGCGATACTTGCAATATAAAATTCTTCAATGCGTATGCGTTAATTTAGATTTAAAAAATTAAACGCTTGAGGCAAAAATCATTTTTTTTTTTATTTATTTATTTGTATTAAGAGTCTATTTTATTTGCAATAAAAGTTTATCCTTTAGAAATCCATTCCGTAGTAACATGCATGTAATTAGATGTCGAAAGTGTAAATTCACCATTTAAATGGAAACAAGAGCAATTCTTTTAATAATCCCTGCCCTTTGAATTTTTAGAAGATAAATTTTATATTGTTTAAGCGTATCATTTCAAACAGTTTAACTCCTAGGTTCTAAGAACGACATATTGAAAAACTGGTGTAAAACAATACTTACAATTGCACATATTATATTCTCTTTTCGATAATAGTGTGATCAGAAACATAAAATTGGCTTAACAAATCAGACACGTAACAATTTTCCTGTAAGAGCAAACTGATATACATAAAACAAAGTTTGCATAGCGAGTTTGCAAAAAAAAAAAAATAAAATAAAAATAAAAATAAATAAAAGGAGAAAAAATAAAAGAAAAAAGCTAGATATATATATATATTTTTTTTTTTTTTTTTAAACACCAATTTCTGAGATCTAAAACTGACCCACCTAATCTAGACGAGTGTCAATTTTCCTATAGCAACCAAATAGAACATGCAAAAAGATGCCTAAAAATATAAATTTTGAAAAGTCGTTAGAACCGTTTTTCAGATACCGGCTTTCGGTCCCACTACCGATTTTCACTAAAAGTTGGCACATTCATCTGTTCACCGGAAACCAACAATTACATACAAAAGTTACCTAAAGGGAAGTTAATATGGTGAGTTTGGAGAAAATTCGTAGAACCGTTTTTAAAGGAACGCCCTTGGGAGACCTCAGATTGGTCTATGAATTTTCCTGAACTATTCAACTGATACATACAGAAGGACATCAAATAGGGTATTTATATAGGAATTTAGAAAAAACGCATTCCAGCTATTTTTGAGATACAGACTTACGTTCCCAATTTCGGCTTTCCAATTTTGACCAAAAGTTGGAAAAATCATCGGTACACTAGACCTGTTTAATTGTGGAGTTCCGACGTTCTATCTGCATTCCTTTTTTAGGAATGATAGTCTGATGTTTCCCCGCATATTTGCACACATACACGCATACACACACATATATACTCGCATACACACATACACACTAGTCAATTGCTAAAAACCATATTTTTGGACTCAGGAGACCAAAAAGCATGTAAATCAGGTGGAAATTCAATATCTAAATTTTCGACCGATTACAATACTTCCATTACCTACGGTAATTGAGTAAAGGAAGGAAAAGTATCCCATACGAATGAAGGAATGTAAAATAGTTACAAAATATTTATAAAAAGAAAAAAGGAGTAAAATGCATACAGGTACAGCCGCAATAAAATTAAAAGAAGATAAAAAAAAAATATATATATATATATTAAAAAATTTCTATCCCCAGAATACGTTTATACATATATATGTATATATTTACCTCGATATCAAAATATTAGGAATTTTAAATTTAAAATGTAATTAGTAGAACTTGAATTAAACATTTTTAATTCATGTAGCAAACTCAGAATCTCCAGTAAACATATAACTAATTATTTAGATGGATACAAGAGTAATTTACTAACATTACAACATATAAAAGAAGAATTGGTATATTCGTACACGTATAAATTAAAAAAAAAGAAAAATGAAAAAAAAAAAAAGCAAGAGGATTTATTTTGATGTAAGTTTGAAAACAATACGACTTGAAAGAAGAAGACCGGGAAAACCATTAAGAAGCAAATAAAGTATGCAGTAAAGCTTCTTCAAACTTTATAAAAGTAAGAAGCTTTGACTCATTCTTTGCTTTAGTCATAGTATTTTAAACCTTTAAGTAATAAACAACTCCGACAAAAAAGAAAGAAAAGAAAAGAAAGAAACCATATGAGGAGATTGCTTTACATGGAAATACAAACCTAAAGAGCAACAATCAGATGGGAGTGGTCTAAAGTTGTTGAAATAAAAGAAAATATATTAGCAATGTTGAGACAGTAATTAAAACCTTAGTAACTCAGAAAACGGAAATATTGCATGTAAATGTATTTGATTTCTTATATCTAAACCTAGAAGAAAGAGAAAAAAATACGGTCTTGAAGAGCATAAATTTACTTAATTGTAAAATTTATTATCTTACAGCCAATTACTAACAATCGCTAAGATCATATACTACATAGCGAGGGGAACATATATTGCTTTTAAACAAGCTGAGCGGATTGGGAATCAAGGCCTTCGATTAAAATTAAGTCCTTCAAGTAGTAAATTAGAATACTGTAAACTCTCGATTATCCGCGATCTCCATTTTCCTTGGCCTTTTTGCTACTATAAATTAAGACGGATTAAAAAAAAAAAAAAAAAAAAAAACTATTCAATCAAGTATTCGTCTGCAGACGCTGGTTGAGGAGGACCATACTACTACGCTTTGCCTGGACTATCTAATTTTTTTTCTACGTTACATTTCTTTGGTGATTTTCGAAGAATGACATTTTATTTTCCAAATGACTTTAGAAAATTAAATGTTATTAGAAAAAAAAATAATAAGAAGAATGTACTTTAAATTTTTTTTATTTTTTATAATGTGGCACAAGTCAGATGTCATTTATTATCAGACCACACAGATACACCTCATCCCCCCCCCCTCTCTCTCTCTCTCTCTCTCTCATTCCATTACTTACTCTTCAAAAAAAAAAAAAAAATCTTAGATCTTTTTACTCTGTCAAATTTTGTTCCTTCTGCACAAACAAATATCAGACATTAAAATTTCTTTTATTCTATTATTATTATATTGGCAGGCTTTGTCTGCTTCGCTGGCCACAATATTTGAATGAATTATGGATTCTCAAAATTCTACATCACATTATTAATAAAAAAAATCTCAAAAAATAAAAAATAAAAAAAAAGTCATTGAAATCAGTTGAAACCTAAGTTACAGTTCCCTCTGACTTCGACAGCGTCCTACCCGCTTTTTACCCCCCTCTTCTTTGAAAAATCTCAAAAAAAAAAAAAAAAAAAAGCCATTGAAATCAGTTGAAACCTAAGTTACAGTTCCCGCTGACTTCGACAGCGTCCTACCCGCTTTTTACTCCCCTCTTCCTCGCGGGTAAAGTAAGAAGTTTCGCGGAATCCCATCAAAGCACATATTGCGCAAACGTAACACCCACAGACCAAAATTAGCCATTCTAAATTAATTTGGAGCAGGTTTAGGCTTGAATTTTTTTGCCCCGGCTGGCCCAAGGGGGGAGTGGGTAATTTCACAAAATTCCTTTGTAGTGCGTGTTGCATACACATACCCAACCGACACACAGAAAAATCTCTTTCCTTAGATAATTTAGAGCAGATTTATATTTGAAAACGTGTTCTTTACCCCCCGCATTTAAAGGGGGGAGAAGAGGAAATTTCGCTAAATCTCTTTATGCTATATGCTTTATACGTGTAATCGACCCACACATAAAAAATCGCCTTTTTAAGATAAGTTTGTGTTATGCGAGGTAAAAATTTCTTATATTCATTTTTTAAATTATAATACGAAACATCGTTACTTATTGTGTTTTTCAATGTGAAATCTATATTAAACATATTGAGATGGTATATTGTTATTGGATTTAGAAAATATGTATTAAATAATTGTAAAGTATTCTATTAAATATATGCATATGTATATATACATATGTATATTTAAATATAAGCATATTTCGTATAGGGAAAAAAAAAAAAAAAAAAAAAAAAATATTTTACGATTTTCAAAATATTCTTAAAATAAGCTAGAAGTTACACAATTAAGAAAGAATTTTATTCTTACTCTGTTGCAACAATTTCTAATTTCTAGCAATTCTAACATTTATCATATAGCAGCATGTCCAGAGCAAAAAATTTTAATATCTTTCAATATTTTATTTTTAAGTATAAACATGTTCACAAATGCATTTTTAGCATCTATTTAATGGATATTACTTACAAACTTTGAATAAACACCATAAAATGCAATAAACTCGCAACAATTGTTTCGGGTCGAAAAAACACACGACCCTTCATCAGGCGAATAAAGTAAGCACGAGTGCTGCAGTCAAAGCGGCACATTTTATGGTGTTTATTCAAAGTTTGTAAGTAATATTTTTTACAACGCCAGTTTTGTGTGCTTTTTTATCAAATCTATTTAATGGGTTTACATTGTGAATTAAATAAATTCTGAAACTAAATACAACATGCCAAATTTAATGAAAATGAAAAGATAAAAATATTGAGTCTCGTATGATGAAATTTGATGTTAAAATTAAAATAAATATGTACACAGTCGGTAATAAAAGTATCCGAACACTAGCAAAAATTCCTATATAAAAAAAAAGTAGAGTTAATACTGTTTTGTTAGATAAATCCTTGTCGAATCATGTTCTTAGTCAGTCTAAGAATTTTACTGTGAATTTTTTACTAGTATGGAATGTATGGCGACGTATTTTGTATTTTACTCTAAAACTGGATATGAGTATGAGATTATCCTATGATGTGTGAGTTTATATTGACCCTAAATAAATGTTATTATTAATGTAATCATCAACTTTAGTTCAAAATGCTTTCAGTTTTCAATAGTTTACGAAATAAGGGAGGGTTATCAACAACATTTTTCGATAATTTTTATTAATAATTTTGCATCAACATTAAATTAATTAACACGCAGATTTCGCTATTTTATGAAAGGGTGAGGCGAAAAAAAGTTATTTTATGTGTGTCTGGATTGGGAAAAAAAAAAAAAAATAATAAAAACTAAATGCACGCACACACGCATAAAAATAAATAAATAAATAAAATAAAAAAAGTCAGATTGTTACGTCGGATATTACCTTAGTATATCTAGTATTAGCTTTACTTATGTAATTTTTTTTTTTTTTTTTCTAAAAATAAAAATTAAATATTTTTTTAAGCAATTTACAAAAATACATAGATGTTACAAACTATTTACATAAAATATCGGCACAACACTTATAAATCATTTAGACATGACAATGCAGATTTAGCATTCGATGAAATAAGTAGCATTTTTTTTTTTTTTTTCTTTGCAAGCATTTATTGTTGGAATTTTTTTTAAATATTAGTAATAATATTAGTAACATGTAATATTAGCAATAATAACTAAGCTCACTATGAGGACTTATTTTATTTAATTTATTTATTTTATTTTTTGAAAAGAAACAATAATACTACGACTTTTTTAATCTTCCTTTTTTTTTTCTTCTTCTTCTTTCTTGTTACCTTTATAATAAGTAATTATTTAATCATTTTATTATATAAGCTGTAATTATATATTCATTTCTGTCATAATAGTATGATTTGTATTTATTTATGTCGTTATTATAATAAAAACATCAATGAAAAAAAATATGTATATAATATATGTATTGGGTGGAGCATCGCCTTCATTTCGTGAAAAACACCTGCGTACAGTGTATTATAAAACAAAACTGTTGTTACTTCATTAATAAAGTGTTATAATACAAGACACATCACTTACGTTATTTACAAAACTCTTTCCTCATCCCCTATATATAAAAAAAATTGACCTTGTGATTTTCTTTCATTTATTTATTTATTTATTTCCCCATTTAACACTTAAGTGACAGACGATGTTGATTTACGTTTTTATTTAACACCTTGACCGTATGTCAAATAAGTACGCTTTGAAGAAGAAATTATACTTAATTTAATTCAGTCTAACTATAAGTTACCACCATTTGGCTTCAGTTAATTATTTTTGAAGTTGTTTAACATTTTTTATGCCGATTTAAAATTGTGAGAGATTAAATAAGTAAATAAATAAAAAACAAACCAGGGATTTTTATTTTTTAAATTGATCAGCGTTTGGAAAGCTTCAATTTTTATATTGTTTTAAGCGAATGGTGAACGTTATCAATCTTTTTTTGTAAATTAAAATTATAAAAGCTTCCGTACATATTAAAATGTAATTATATGGATATGGTCCTTGCAGGTCATACAAAAACGTGTTTTTTTTTTTTTTTTTTTTTTTTTTTTTTTTTTTTTTGTTGTTGTTGTTGTGGTTGTTTTTTTTTTTTTTTTTTTTTTTTTTTTGTTGTTGTTGTTAAATATTTTATGTGCCGCCGGCGTATATATATATGCCAGTGACATTGACCGCATCGATTGTTGAGAATAAAATTTAATTGATCTAATCACAAATGCGTAAAATACTTTTGTTAACCCTTTCAGGGGCGGTGGTTGCATAATGCAACCGCAAATTTTAATTCAAAATTGCGCAAACTGGACCCGAAAATTTTTTATAAAATTTTTCTTTTTTAACTTAGAAGACTAACTTCATTTATTTCTTGTCTTTTAATATTGTTGGTGATTTCTGGTGACTGTTGATTTTAAATGAAAACATTTGCTTGCCTTGAAAGGGTTAAATAATATGTAACTTAACACTTTCGCGACCGCTGACGTAGATTCACGTCATCTTAAAATCTGTAACTCCGCCAGTGGGCATTTCTTTTGTAATATGTATGTCATCTATTTCTTAAAAATATACACTATATTCATATGTGTACAACCAATATACTATGGATATAAATACTTAGATTAGAAAATTTTGTTCTGGAATATTGTAACTTGGAAGAATAACGCCCACAGGCGGACCTTACTGTCAAAAAGACGAAAATATGCGGTCGCGAAAGTGTTAAGTATGTAAAAAAGCGGAAAAAATTGTAACATTTTAGAGAATCAATGAAGGGCGGGGTTTATTTTTCAAAACAGGAAAATACCCTGGTGATAATGTATGAAGTATATTAAAACTATTTAAAATTAACTACTTAAACTTAATAAATTCAAATTCAAAATGTCAAACTTTTTTAAAAAATTTCAAATGTTTGCTGCTAATTATATATATATATATATATATATTAATTCCTTCCCTGGATTTTAAATTATAATAATTTAATAATGTATTCTAAATGAGTATTACTTTTACTTTGTGGGATGATCAGGTATCGAACACTAGCCCAGAACTCATACCGGAATTCGTTTAAGAAATTTCTTTACCTATAATACCGTTGATTTACAAAGTAGAAAATTTTACTTTATTAATTGTGATATGAGTTCTGCGCCAATGTTCCATCTCTGGATGATTCATAAGTTTATATATATGCGTGTATGTGTATGTATATATGTAATGATATATATAAAAGTTAGCATTGAATTTTATCATTCAAACTTTTTTTTTTATTAACTTATCAATGAATCCAAAAAACAATAACCAAATATTTTTACAATTATGTTGTTAAACAATGATAATATAAAATTGAGGAGCGTTAGGGTTAAAAACTAGGTAGTATGGAGTATTCTAAAACAATTAAAAAAATAATAATTTCTGAAATTTATTTTTTTAATTAAAGAGTTTTCGAGAAATTTTAATATGTTTAATATTATAGTATTTTAATGCATATGTATGCAAACTTTAATAACTCTCAGAGAGTAATTTACAAAATTGGTTTATAACTTCCAGCATTCCTTTTAATCCAATTGATCGGATACATCAGCCCGCTAAATCTATTTTACTACATTATTCCTGAACATCTTTCAAAGGTGCTATATTCTATATTCGTGGTACGACTTTTAAAATTTGCTCTTAGATTTACTTTAAATATCCAACAGTCCTTTATAAAATAGTATTAGAGATATTAATCTTGTTTCACAAAAAAAAAAAAAAAAAAAAAAAAAAAAGTTTATAAAATGAAGCATATAATCATGTAATGTTTATAACTGGGAAATAAGTTGGAAGAAAAGTTTTGATTTTTTTATTCCTAAAGTCGTACACAATTTACTTAACTTTTAATGAATAAAAAAGTTTTATGGAATTTCTTTCTACCACTTTGATGAACAAAAAAAAAAAAAAAAAAAAAAAGATTTAAAAATAATCCAACTTTTTACACTAAGGAGTAAAACACACTTAAATATTCTACTCTTCATCGTGGCATGAGTCACCCTAATGCCTCGTCTTTTACCGTTTAGTTTTCCTGTTTATTAAATACGTTTCTTTAACAGTTCCGACAATACTAAGAAGTTATGCATGACTGATTTATTTCTTTGTTTTGGATTTTCTGCATTCTGGACCACCTGGACCACCCCTATCTTCTCTTTGGGGTTGAGTGGGAGTTTTCTGGTAATGCGATCTACAGAGCGGTCCTTTCGAACTGGCTTGTTTATTACACCTCGGCTTTTTGTCTCATCTTCTAAAGTTTCCGCTTTATCATATATATACCAACAAATAAAGCAACTCAATGCATATATTTCTAAGTGGTCATTGCTTGAGTGTGCAGTTGCATTCCAGGGCTCTGGGTTCATTCAACTTTCCCTAACGAAAATATAATAAAAATATACTGACACTGAAACAACCAAAAAAATATTAAAAAAAAAAAAAAAAAAAGTTTTTCAAAATTCTTTATTTTAATTAAAAGAAAGTTTTAAAGCTGCTGAAGAAATGAGGTCATAGTTACTTTCAGTTGCAAAAATAAACCCTTTTTACTTCTATATGTATATTCCATGGTATATTCCGATGTTTTCGTGTAACGTGATCTCTTTCTGCGGTCCTTTCGATCTGGCTTGTTTATTACAGTTCGGCTTGTTCACATATCTTGTTTAGTTTCCGTTCACAATATGTACATCAAGAAGTGCAGAATTGCTGACTGGTCGCACCCTAGTCGTTAGTATGTCACAGGTGCATGAACGGGGAAAACATTGACCCTAGGACAACCAAGCCCGTCAAAAACAACGAATTCCGAAATTGTTTATCACAAGAGAAAAAAAAATAGTATATATTTAAAGCTGTCTGAAAATTAATATTATTCTTACGTTTTAGCATATTTGAGAATGCATTTTAATTTTTATATGTATAAAAATTAATAATATAGTCTTTTTCGTACATGTAATAGTCTTTATGTTGTATATTATATAGATATAGATATAGATATAGATATAGATATTTCTCTGTTATGTTATTTGGTTCAGAAAATTATGCCTAATTGACATTTCAAGACGAATTTTGTTCCACGATAGCCCTGGAAGTATCGTCATCTTTTTATTATTATTATTATGGTTTAAAGTTGATTACATTTAGAGGAAAACTTTATCGAATTTTTAAACTTATTTCAAAGTCAGAGGCCCTTAGATAAAAAATTAATTCCGTGATATTAAGCTTGGTGTTTATTTATTTATTTATTTTTCATTTTAACAACTTTAAGGGCTTTATACTTTATTTATTTAACTTTTTCAAAAATAAAAGTGCGATTATATGCACAACTCTTATTTAGAAGTTCGGTTTACAGTATATGTATATAATGTGGGGTTTTACTATTTTATTGTGTTTTTCTTTCATTTCGAAGAAACTAACGATCAAAATGAAAATAATGATGATAATGCGTAGTTTGGTTTATATGTACTTTTTTGAAAATTGTCATTTACGCATTCACTCATCGTGCAACTTCTAAATTTTATTTCCCGTATATAACTGCTTCACCAGAAGCTGAGATGCTCTGCTCTCAAAACTGGGAGTCAGAAGCTGTTAGATTATAACCCACGTCGCGCTTGTCGATCTAGTTTTTCTGAGTTTTCCGTGGTTTTCTCCTAAAATGTATTGAATCCAGTCTAGGACCGCTTAAAAAGATCCCTCATGAATAGCACACTACTCAGAATTAGACACTCGTGTAATCAACTGGCTTTAATCCCAGCGCCATTCATCACCTCTGTACACAACTGTACACAGAGTAAGGGTAGGAAGAGGAGAGACTTTCTATCAAAAAATAAACTAAAATATCGTGAAATACCTATGTGCTAATTTATTATTAATTTGCATGATAAATGGAAAATATTACAATGATAATTTTTATAAATATTCATTAGTTTAACGAATAATGATAATCAATGTTGTTTTGTTTATTGTTTTGTGTCATTTGATCTAGAACATTTTAGAAATTCTTTATCGTATTATATTTTATATTTTATAGCTATATTTAGAGGGATGCGGACAAAAACCCCACGGACAAAAGCCCCGCATGGATCGGACAGAAGCTTCACTTAGCTCGGACAAAGCCAATAATATAATGCCCTTCGCCTTTCTAAAATATCCTAGCCCAAATTTACGCAACTTTCAGAGAAAAACAAGGAAAACTCTGAACGGCTAGGTCGATGAACGCGACCTGGGATTGAACCCGACACTTCCCATCTACCAGCTTCTATATGCATATATATACGCAAAAATGAAATTTGTCGTACATTTTTTTTACATGTTAATTATAGGAGTAGAAGATTGAAAGTGTTATCATTCGATAGGTACAGTCGGTAACAAAAGTGTCCGAACACTAGCAAAAATTCCTATGTAAAAAAAGTACAATTCATACGGTTTTGTTAAATAAATCCTTGTCGAATCCTGTTCTTAGTCATTATAAGAACATGATTCGATAAGGATTTATTTCACAAAACCGTATGAAGTGTACCTTTTTTACATAGGTATTTTTGCTAATGTTCGGGCACTTTTGTTACCGACTGTATATTTAACGTAAATTTTTGAAAAAATATTCTCTTATAATGTCATGAAGGTATTCAAAAATACTTTTATTTTCTATGTTAGTTTTCATTTTATACACATAATCTTTTGTATTAAAAATCCCTATAGAAGAAGGTTCTTAAAATGCTTGTGCATATCTTCAATTTCTAGTTGGTCCCCTAGCTGCACTCGTGACTAAATGGACAGTGTAAAATGCGAGTTTATAAATGTTCTATGAATGTCTGAATCTCAAGGCTATTTCGTCTAGTATTTTATTTATTTATTTATTTACAAAATCGGGAAAGTGTAAAAAAAAAAAAAATAAAATAAAATAATAATAATAATCATCATTTGATTATTTACTGTATTGTACAATAAGGAATAATAAAATGAAATTTCATTAAAATTAAAAAATAAATAAATAAATAAATAAAAAATAAGAAGAAGAAGAAAAGAAAAAATAAAGAGAAAATAAATCAGTAATTTTTTTTTATATATATATAACCCCCCTCACACACACACAAAAGCTGTTGGCGATCCTCACTATCTTTCTTTAAAGTGTAAGTGATATCTATATAAATTTGCATGGTAATCTGTAGAAGTTTTCTATATAAAAACTACACTTTTCTTTTCAGTCTGCCCTCAGCCCCCCCCCCCAGATGTATGTAACTCTGAATATGCATATATATATAATAAGAAATGGAAACTTTGTGAAACAAGGGTAAAATCCAAACAACTAAAACAGAAATAAGAAGAAAGAGCAGAGGTTGTCATGGCTTAAGACGGGTGGAGCGGGTTAAATCAGTTTGTTGGCTGCCCAACCTTCCCCAAATCCTTTTAATGAACAACAAAGAAAAAGTAAAAATGAACACAATTTCACCTGCATTTAATATCTATGCATATTAGAGTGAGTGGTAATTAAAGAAAATTTCATTGAAATTTGTAAAAAAAAAAAAAAATCTCATACGCCTTTTCATTTTACGTAATCTGTAGAAATTTGATATAAACATTTTTTTTTTTCTCTGTCCCCTAGCCCTCCCCCCCCCCATTAGATATATGTAATTCGCACTATAGTTTTTGAAACACTATAGGATAATTAAACAAAGCTTCGAAAAACCTATAAATGATTTTCGTTTGAAAAAAATGAATTTGTGTTGCTTGGCCTATAAGACCGCATCTGATATATCATTTGAATGCATGAAACTTTTGAAATCAATATTGTTTAGCGAAATTATTTTGCTTTCAATATATTTTGGTACATCCAGAATTTTGAAACACCCTGTATAAATGAAACTGAAATAATAATAAGAAGCAGCAGAGGCCACCACGGCTTATGATGAATAGAGATAGTTAAACAAGTTTTATGTGAGCCCAATTTTCCCCAAATCCTCTGCAAGACTATAAAAAGGAAATGTAAGAAAAAGTTTTGAAAAGTGAAGATTTTTATCTTACTATCAGGTTAAAAAAAAAAAAAAAATATTATTATATAATTATTGATATTTTTAAACCACATTTATATGAACTAAATCAATCATATATATATGTGTTATGATTTAAAATAATTATTGATATTTTTAATTTACTTAAGCGAAATCAATCACATACACTAAATTTTAAAATATTACCTACTTTGTATAGCTATACTAAACATAATATACATATTGCAGTGAGCGATAATTAAAGAACATATCATTAAAATTTGTAAAAGAAAAAAAAAATAATAATAATAAAATATGCTCTTCCTCTTAAGCCCTCCGTAATCTGTTGAAATTTGCTTTAAAATCTACATTTTTATTTTTTCTTCGTCCCCGAAACCCCTCCCTTTCAGATATATGTAACTCTCAATATAATTCTTAAAAATCTGATAATTAAACAAAGTTTTATTAAAATCTGTAAAAAAAAATTATAAGACACAAAAAGATAATCCCCCCATACTTACTCTTCCCCCCCCCCCCCAGGTATGTTTGACCCTCAGTGTATTTTTCTTTAAGTGATAATAATAGAAAATGCTTAAGTGGGGCTTTTGTTCACCGTTAGTGGAGCTTTTGTCCGGTATAGGTGGGGTTTTTGTCCAGTGGGGCTTTTGTCCGGGACCCATATTTAGGTAACTTAAAAGACAAAACTCTCATAGGGTTTTATGCTTTATTTGCCCAGGATCCAAATAATCAGTATATCATTCAGTCCCTACCAGTGACCGAGATGCTTTTTTTTTTCCCTCCAAGATGGTAAACGGGAAAATGCCAGTGCGAAACGAGGTCACGCTCCTCGGCCTAGCTGTTTGAATTTTTCTGTAGTTTTCTCGGAATCTCACGCAAATGCGAGCTAGGATCCTTTAGAATTACCCTGACGGAGGGCACCCCACCCACTTTAATTCATAACTTTGTTAATTTTCTGCTAACCCATACTCGCCAACCATCTCATTAATAACCGTACAATTGTTAACGCTCCCTGAAAAAACGCCCCTTTTCTCACACCACTATATTTTTTAGAGTTATTCTCTTCAAATGTTGTTACGATTAAATACGACTAAAATTACTCTAAAAAATTATTGGTGTGAAAAAAAGGGCGGGTACTAAAAGTTGTACGGTTCATAATGATATGGTTGGCAAGTATGCTAACCTAATGATATATTTACGCAGAAATTATTTCAGAAAAACTTAGAAAGTATTCAGTGCAGGTCAAATCTTGTCTCATGAAATAAATTGAAGAAAAAAATCTCACCTTTGTGTCAACTATAATTTTCAAGAGATACTAATCCTTAATTCGGTAAAATAATTTGGCCGGACCGCACTTAGAGGTGTGTTCCCGACCGTTGTCAGTTTCCTATTATGTAACATGTAAAACCCACTCACTCACAAAATAATTTGGATTATTAAAATTAAAATCTCTAATATTTGCAATAATATTAACTGAAGATTTTACATAAAAATAAATAGTTATATTATTTTGAGCTGAAAAGATAGCCAGGTACAGTCGGTAACAAAAGTGTCCGAACACTAGCAAAAATTCCTATGTAAAAAAAAGCACACTTCATACGGTTTTGTTAAATAAATCCTTGTCGAATCCTGTTCTTAGTCAGTCTGAGAACATGATTCGATAAGGATTTATTTAACAAAACCGAATTAAGTGTACTTTTTTTGCATAGGAATTTTTACTAGTGTTCGGACACTTTTGTTACCGACTGTATGAACATTTTTCGAAATTTTTCCAGATTTTATTTATTTATTTATTTATTTCAGTAAAGGTCTTCATTATTATTTTTTTTTTTTTTTTTTTTTTTTCTTTTCTCATAGATATATTTCACCGCTTTCTGAATTATAATTGTTCGCGAAATTTTAGATCCTTAACTCATTCAGTATACCGAATTTATTATTATTATTTTAATATTTGGAATAATATTTTTCAAAAAACTTTCCTTTTAAAAAATAAATATATATTTTACATCAAGCTGAAACTTGATGTCATGTGTTATCACTTTCTGAAATAGATCTAGAAACATTTTTATTTTACTCATTTCTCAAAACAAGAATTTCATATAAAACTGTCAAAACTAAGAAATTAAGAAATTGTACAAAACAACAAAGTTAAACTATAATTTCTAAAACTTTGAAAAACATGACAGAACATTATAGCTTCAATTTATCTCAGAGCTGAATAACAATAAAATATATTTCCCTCTACGTATGCAAAATAAAAACTAAACTACATATTCCTATCACCATGTTCTTCTACAAATATATCATCTACTCATTCCAAACTCCAAATCTACCTGAATAAAATAAGCATAAAAAGACAGTAAATTTTATTTCATTCCAGCTTATTATAGCGCGTCAACTTTTCGCGACGGTTTTTTTTTTTTTATATTTTTTACTTATAATAAGCAACATGATTAATCGACCTGGAAACAACTATCAGCGCCGCTCCTAATCCGCCGTCTGTATATTTATCGTCACTTGGGGAGGTCAGTTTAATCAAATGATCCTTGAGGTGTTTGTTGATATCCACTTATTGCTACCTAACTCTGCTATTTGGATGCTTGAAATATCTTCAATTAAATATTTTTCTAGTTCTTACTTTTCATTTCAGCTGCTCAGCTGCAGTTGACAAACTATTAGGACTGCATCAGTCTTTCCGACAAGTCACTTTAATGTGGATTATTTAAGATCTGATCATTATGATAGATCCTTGAGGCATCTTTTGATCATTAGTTCCTTTGCTAGGTTGCGATAAACGGTATTTCTCAGTAGATCCTTTCCACCCCCCAACCCTTCCTCCCTCCCTTCCCCTCATTCGTTTCTGCCTTCACTTTTCCAGTTGTGCTAGTTTTTGCTTTTCTTCTGATCCTCGTAAGAATCACGACATAATAGAAAGGTGGATCACGCAGCAATAAAGAATCTCAAATTAAAGTTAAGAAATAAAAGTTGGCTTGTTTTTAAGTAGAAATTTTTTTCGAAATAATTGCTTTTCTTGGATTGAGAAAATTAAGAGGAATTTACTGAGTAACATGTTTTTGCATAGTTAACGATTTTTTGTTTACTGAAGTTAAATTGATCTTCCTAATTTTCTTTGCGATATAATCACCTATGCACATAATAACATACCTCCTAATGGCTGAAAAATGAAAAAAAAAACACTCTTTAAACGACATTAAAAAATATGAATGAAACTTAGTGTTCAAAATTATTAAAGTTTATATAATGAGCATTGATATTCAGTATTATTCATGATATGTTTACAAAACTTTGGAAATAACTTAAGGGGATTGTAGACAATTAAATGGGGCAGAATATATAAAAATTATATATTGGAGTGTCCCTTAAATGAGGGGCAAATTTTATTTTTATTTTTGTTTTTCTTTCTTTCTTTCTTTATTTTTGAAATTCGATATGCATACCGTCCATTTTTTTTCCCTAAATACTTTTTAGCAAAATATCAGCTCTCTGGGATAATGTTAACACGCGCCGAATTCACGGGGGAATCCTAATATCTATATTAGGATAAATCAAAAAAGAAATCAAAATTTCCCCCTCATTTATGGGACACACTTTTATATATACATATAAATAGCGCGTTTATCTTTTTATTATTATTTAATTAATGATTAGTTATGAAAGAATTAAAAAATTAGAGTAATTTTAAATGATAGTTAACTTTATTTTAAAAAATGTGAAATTTGCAAATTATATGAACCAAAAAATTAATTAATTAATTAATTTAATTAAAACCTAGTTTTCAAGTGATACCTAAAAATTTTACATTTAATTACTCTCGAGATATTTTTACTTAAAAAAATAATAATTGACTTGTATTTAAGTAGAAAAATCCGTTTGAATAATTAATTTTGTTGGACAGAGAAAATTAACAGGACTGTACGGCGTAATATGATTTTGGCAGCATATATAAGAATTATAACGCGTTTATAATAAGAAAACACCACAGCACTGGCGTTTTAAAGTAATGAGTACAAAACTTTGAATAAACACCATAAAATGCAATAAACTCACAACATTTGTTTCGGGTCGAAAGAAAACACGACCCTTCGTCAGGCGAACAAAGATAGGTAAAAATTCAAAAATCAGTAATTAAAATTTTATTAAGTGTCTTAAATTTTAGAAATCATTTTATAAATTTCCCCTGGTAGAAATTAAAATTAAGGCACAATTTGCAATATTTTCTTTACAAAACTAATTAATCCAATATTGTCTTTCAAAATTTTCCAACAATAAATAATGAAGCTCCGTTATTGAAGATATCCCAAATGCATTCACAATATTTTCTCATATTTGTGCTACGTAAAAAACCAAAATGTTATACTATTATGTAACTGCTTGAGAAATTGCTAAAAAATGAAATATATAATAATAATAATAATAATAATAATAATTCCCCTTGAAAAGGCGATAGCAGTTTTTTGAGGAAATAGAAAGCTTTTTTTGAACATTTCTTACTTTATTTTATTTATTTATTTATTTTTTTTTTCCCTTGTGTAATATTTTGTTGATATTTTATTTTTTTCTTTCGTGGTTTTTGACCATTATAATGATGAAATATTATATATATATATAGTGTTAATGCCTAAATTAGGCAAATCTAAATATATGAAATGCATATATTTTAATTAAAAATACGTAATTCATTACGTTTTAATAATTGAAATTAAAAGGTAACTTTTTAATCACACATAAATACAAAAAAAATTCAAAATATATGCACAAATGTCGCAGTTTTAATTTTGAATGTAAATATATTAATAATATTTTAAAATATAGTGAAAGCTGAGCAACAGGTACAAGATCACTGAAACCACATAAACCAATAAGAATAAATTTTTATCAAATTAAAATTGCCTTAGAAGACTGACGTTCAATTGTTGAAACAATTAATTTTTACTTATTGATCCCGAATCAAAAGATACAAACAAGCAATGAGAATATCTATCTATCTATATACATATATATAATTTAAACTTATAATAATTTAAGAGAGAAAAAAAAAAAAAAAAACAAGACCTTCCGGCTTTTTCGGAAGGGTAGGTTGATTTCTTTTTCCTTATCAAGTAGCCGTCATTTTGTTTCAAAATGGCGGCTACAAATTATTAATGCACTTGGTAGAAATATTGATGTAGGCTATGCACATATGGAGTTTTAAGCAAATCGGTTCATAAATACACTTTTATGTGAATTTAAAATTTTCAAGTGGCCGGCGCTAGGAAAAAAAATGGTGGGTTAAGTTGACAAATATATGAAATGCGTTTGTGAGATAAGTCTACTGTACACACATAGTTCGAATTAATTCAAAATCTCAAAAGTCATTGTGTTGAAAAATTAAGTGGCTGCCACTTCGATAAAAATGGCAGAGAAAGTTGCTCATCTAAGATATCGTTGCAAATTTGAAAATATTTTTTTTTTTTTTTTTTTTTTGTAGAAATTCTTTTAAAGAGGCTTAGTAAGTTGATAAAATGTTAGTTTCCTGCATTTCTAGTTTGTTTTAGTATTAAAATAGTCTAATTTTACCTTAAAAACGGATTAAAAAGATCCAGTAACGCATGTAATGGATTTGGCGCCAAATCTGGCGACTTTTCCCCTATGGCGACTTTTGGCGAGAAAATACTTATTATCGATATACCAAAGATGGATGCAATAACGTGATTGATTCATGAGTTACGTGAATTTTCTAAATTTTTGTTGTTTGAATGATAAATCCATTTTTCAACTTTGATTTGAATTGATTAAGTATTTCTAAAGTTCCAGCAAACACATCGAAGATATTTGAAGCATAGGTTACTGTCCAACTGTGGTTTAAATCAGTGCCGTGTTTCAAAAGTTATTATTATGGCAAATTTTCAAGTGGCAGTCTAAGTGGCTGCGACTTGTAAAACAAAATAGCAAAATAACTTGCCTATCGAAATCATCCAGTACATTTGTACGATAAGTTCATTGTCCAGTTCTAGTTTAAATTAAATCAGAATTTCAAAAATTATAATCATAAGAAATTTTCAGGTGGCACCACTTGTAAAAAAAAGTGGAGTGAGATACCTAGCGAACTTATCTGAGATATTTGAATGATAAATCCACTACCCAAACTTGAAGCGAATTGATTCTGTCTTACTAAAGTTACCATAATGACAAATTTTCAAGTGGCCGCCACTTGAAAATAAAATTGCGGATCAAGTCATCAAGAGAACTTATCCTAGATATTTGAACCAAAAGTTCACTAACCAGCTTTTATTTGAATCAGTTTAGTATTTTAAAAGTTATCGTGATGGCATATTTTCAAGTGGCAGTGTGATTTCAAGTGGCTGGAACTTAGACACAAGATGTCGGGACAAGTTGCCTAGTGAAAACATTCAAGATAATTATATGATAATATCACTGTCAAAATTTGGTTCGATTTGAAGAATTATTTCAAAAGTTATCGTGATTTAAAATTTTCAAGTATGAGCCTGATTTCAAGTGACCGCGCTTAACTTAAGATATCTGCCACTTTATTAAAAGTGGCGGATATAGTTTATTAATAAACTTCATTGAGATCCTTATGTGGTCTGTATTTACATCACAATTCAAACAATTTCGGAATACGCTTTTTACAATTTAAATTTGAAATTTTCAAGTTGTCTCCACTTGAAAACAAAATGGCGGAGCAACTTGGTTAACAAACTCATCTAAGATATTTATAAGATAAGTTAAGACACTGTTCAAATTTGGTCCCATTTGGAGTATTATTTCGGAAGTTATCATGGTTTTAAATTTTCAAGTGGTGGCCTGATTTCAAGTGGTCCCGCTTAACTAATGATATCCACCACATTATTAAAAATGGCGGATAAAGTTCATTAATAAAGTTATTTGAGACACTTGTGTAATCTATGTATACATCAAAATTAAAAGAAATTCGCAATACGCTTTTTACAATTTGAATTTGAAATTTTCAAGTGGTCTCCACTTGAAAACAAAATGGCGGAGCAACTTGGTTAACAAACTCATCCAAGATATTTATAAGATAAGTTACGACACTGTTCAAATTTGGTTCGATTTGGAGTATTATTTCAGAAGTTATTGTGATTTTAAATTTTCAAGTGGTAGCGTGATTCCAAGTGGCCCCGCTTAACTTAAGATATCTACCACTTCATTAAAAATGACGGATAAACTTCATTAATAAACATCATTGAGACCCTCATGTGACCTGTATTTACAACAAAATTCAAGCAAATCTTGCTTTAAATATGCTTTTTACAATGTCGGTTTGAAATTTTCAAGTGGCTGCCACTTGAAAACAAAAAGTCGGAGCAACTTGGTTAACGAACTCATCCAAGATATTTATAAGATTAGTTCACTGTCCAAATTTGGTTCGATTTCGAGTATTATTTCGGGAGTTATCGTGATGACAAAATTTTCATTATAGATAGATAGATATATATATATATAGATAAACGAAGTGATTGCAATAGGTCGATTTCTAAAGAAATCAACCTAAAAAAAAACAGAAAGGGAAAACCTGATTTAGTAAAGTATCCATAAATGCATTACACAATGGAAAATATATTGAAAAATTTAATAAAATGTAGAAAAATAATTTTTTTAATTGCCCCTTCCCCCCCCCCCAAAAAAAAAAATAAATAATAATAATAATAAATAAATAAATAAATAAATAAATAAATAAAAATATATATAATCTGCTATGTCTTTATTAAGGGCAATTATAGCAGCTAGGTAATATATAATGAATTGCATATGAAATTTTTACATGAAAATCGACGTATATATATGGGGATAACGATATTTTGATCGAGTTTATCGCTGGTTTTATCCTTTATCTCGTTTCAATATAGTGATCATTTAAAACTTTCTGATTCAAGATGTTTTGAAATATAAATATATACATATGTAATTAACTTAAATCTTAAAAAATAACTTAGATATAGAAGATGTTTTTTTTATTCATTATCGTAATTCAGTCTGCAGCAAATACTTAAAACAAGCACAGTGTAATTTCAAAAATGAGATTTATAACAATGTTTACAACAATGAAAGTATTTCTGATTCAAACCACTAAATCATGCCATTTGATTACACTATTGGATATCGAAAACTAACTATGCTATGTTTATGTTTCGTCATCGTATTTTCAGCCAAGATTTGCATAAGACATCATGAGCAGTGCTTGAGACAGTCTAGTTTCAAATGTGAGAATTAAAGTTCGGGATACTTAAGTATTTTCTTGGCAACCATTTACA
Organism: Salticus scenicus; assembly: GCA_963930645.1. Classification (NCBI taxonomy): domain Eukaryota; kingdom Metazoa; phylum Arthropoda; class Arachnida; order Araneae; family Salticidae; genus Salticus; species Salticus scenicus. The sequence goes on along the minus strand of OZ005651.1, from coordinate 250,423,610 downwards.
AGATTCAATATCTTTTAAAATGGGTATACGTGGGTATAATATTATATTTGTTCGATTATTATAGTTATAGGTATAAGGTACGATTTCTTTTTTTTTTTTTTTTTTTTTTTTTTTTTTTTGTAAGAGTTTTATTTTTTTAATCATAAAATAACCTGTAAAATGAATGACATTCAACTTTTATTTTAAAAAATATAAAAAATTTAATCGATTTCTGAAGGTAGCTAATTTACTGTAATTCTTCACACTGATGCTTATAGAGTATATTCGAAAGTATAAGTAAAAAATAAGAATAATTATTAAAGTGTAACATTGTTATTACTTTATTAAAAGAAAGTAAAAGAAAGAAAGAAAGACAAAAAAAAAAAAAAAAAAAGAAAAAGAAAAAACTTTTGAAAAAATTATCTAAAGAAGTACTTACCAGATACAAGAAAAATAGGAAATATTCTCCACAATGTTGGTTTTCATAATTATTCTTATGCATCTTTTGAATAATTTTTAGCTGTTATTAAAATTTCATGTTCTTAAGGTTATATACTATATCGTTTTAGTGCATGTCTCTGATAATCCGTGAAATGCTTGACCTTTTCTAAAATTTTACACTCTTTTTTTTTTTTTTTTTTTTTTTTTTTAACAGGCTCTGTGTAAATAGCTGATTTTTTTTTTTTTTTTTTTTTTTTTTTTTTTTTTTTGTAAGTCTGTGGAGGTATTTTTTATATGATATACCACTTAAATAGAATGCATTCTCATTAGTATGCCTATATAATACTCTTCTTTTTAAATTATTTAATACTTATCATAATTTTAACGGTGGATGGGGGGGGGGGAGGCTTCTCCTTTTTAAAGTAATATCCCCCTTACAAAAGAGCTACTTAAAAATTTTCAAAAATCTAGTGCATAGAAGAAAAAATAAACTATAATTTATACTTATATATAAAAGTCATCGAAAAAAAAAAAAAAAAAAAAAAAAAAAAAAATGCTTATCTTTATACTAATAACTTACTGATTTGTAAGTTGAAGAAAATTACTTGTGGAAACTTTTATTTGATTAAAAATATGTTTGAATTTCAGTATTTAAAAAATTATACCTCACTTTCAAATTATGGACAACATATGGAATTACGCCTGCGTGTATGTTTTGCCAAGGGACAATCGTAAATATTTAGAATCACGTTGCTGGTGTTTAATGGAAGCTTTATATCTGAATAGGTATGCGTGAGCGTGAGTCAGGAAATGTGTTCAAGCAAGCGGAAAATATTTCGCGTTATTCGGCTTTTTTCCCTCCACACCATTATTGAAATGAATCTTTACCCCGGTCGGGCAAAGTAGGGGGATTCAATTACAGTAATTCGCACGACGGTGGTCCACTAAAAAGAGAGGGTAAGTTACGCAGATGAATCTGCATATTATAAAGCGTACGGCAATCATGTTCTTAACGAATTTTTATTTTATTTTTTTTAATAATAAAAATTAAAAATTCTGTCCTAAACAAAATTTATTTTTGAGCGAGATGCCTTTTTTATTGTACGTTAAGAGACTTGCTGCTTTATTCAAAGTATTCATGGTAACGACATCCTTTTGCTGTCTTAAAGAAATAGTACTCTCTTTCTAATAAATCTACTTTTTACAGATTTTGATTTAGAACCAAAATACTTGCTATATTCAATAATACTAATATTAATAACAACAACATCAATAGCAAATTAAAATCTTTAAAAATATTTTTATCAACATAATTTATTTTGGTTCATAAATGGAATTTTTTAACGATAAATTTGTATTATTGTTATTTTTAATGTAAAATTTAATACTTGAACAAGTACAAATTTATTGGCAGAAGAAGTTGATGCGCGGCTTTGTAATGTTCTACCAGATTTAAACACTTTTTAAAATATTTCGTTAAATAAATTTCATTAAAAATTATGTTTTTAATCGAGAAAAATTATCTTGCTCTAAATAATAGCATAGCACTCCCAAAATGTGGAGGGATGGTTTGTTATTCTTTTTTTTATAATTAGAAGGCTATTCTAGATAATAATCGATTAAATAATTCTATATATACACCGATTAAATGACATCCTTAGGATTTACCTTCTGAAGAAGATAAATTAGTGGGTCATTTGACCTACAGAAAGAAAATTTCTCGGGATCAGTTGACATTTCTTTTTCCTTCTAATGAAGATTTTCAGATACCAATTTTCTTCTAAAGTATTGTTTTCCGTACAAATATTCGAATGTTTTTTATTAATTTTCGTAAATTATGCATTATATTAATATTTTTTTCTACCCTAATATTAAAAGTCCTTCAACAGAGAAATTTCGAAAGGGTATGAAAAATTCAAATACGTTTTATTACTTCTCTTCGGTAATAATTTAATTTAGAAAGTTGAAATTTATAATTTCTCATTAACTCGAGAGATTTAGTGCTCAAGCGTATAACCGTAGAGAGATTTATTAGCGTATGTGTGAAAAGGTAGCCGACGCATACCAATATCTCACAAGCGGTAAAATTTTAAAAAGGAACTAAAAATGTATTAATATGCAAACTTCTCATAGCTCATAGGTACTATGAGAAAAAAGGGTGCCGTAGAGAAAAGGGTATGTAAATATTTAAACTTAAAATTTTAAGAGATATATTGTATTTCATGTAATTTTAGCCTTATAAGAAAGTTTAGAGAATTTTCAACAATAATCTCTTCTCAGTAAAAGCCTGAATGAATGATAGTTATAAAAACAATTTTTAAGATCTTTTTACATAAACAAGAAACGATGTACTTTGCTAATAATTGCTTTAGAGGTTACGGTTACAAAGTTTTGATTCTTATTCAAACATGCATATCTAAGAAAATTAAATATTTTTTATATTATACTAATTCGATCACGTGTTACATTCTTGTGGATATTGCGTGCATTTTGCTTCTTTAAATCTGAAAACTTTTGTTTTCTGAAGTAGTTTTTGCGTAATTTTGTTTTATTTTTAAATTCTGAAAAGAATCCGAGCACTGCAAATGACAAGGCAAACAACCTTGTCTTTCCTTATGGCAAACCACAGGCTAATAGTTTTTACCTCTACGGGGAAGTTTTGAACTTGTTACTTTCGATTAGTTACGCACGCATTGAAATGAAAATTTAGCTCTTCCGCTGAAGAAACAAGTTGATTTCAAGTAGATTTTAAAAGCGAGAAAACAAGAGATAATACGAAAGTGATACTAGAATAAAAAGTCTTCTTTTCATACAGTACGTATACGTATACAAAATTACTTATATTTAGTTTGGCCTTCCCAATTTTTTATCCTATTTTCCTTTTCTCAACAACACAAACTTTGCCTTGTTTTGAACTAATATATTATTATTATTATTATTATAAGAAAGGCGATTTAAATACATAGTTGCAAATTTACAAATTCTGACTACCGAAAAAAATATATACATATATATATATATATATACATACATATATATATATATATATATATATATATATTTAATCAGTGAACTATGTTGCAGAAATATGTAAAAAAGAAAAAAAAATCTTTCAAATTTTTCCAATAGCCAAAAAGTATAAAATTTGTCTGCTATGTACAAATAGACTGAAGATTACTATTCTGATATGGCTATCCATTCGAGATTAAAACATATTTCAATCAAAATTGAAGCAGAATAAAAAAAAAAAAAAAAAAAAAAAAATAGAAACCACCTTCAACATTTATTTTTCGAATTTCGAATTTTTAGACTTGTGTGCACTGATACAATCCGTTAATTTTTATTTCAATATTCTGTGATTAATAGCAAATAATAATCTGGAACGTCTTATGGTTTAAAAATAATTTTGAGGATTTTAAACTGATGTGTCGACTTTATTTAAAAAAAAATTCCATTTATGGTTTCATAGAAAATTATATGCAAATTTTCTTTATAAAGTTTTTCTAAATTTTATTTCAAATACGCAACTGAATTTTTGTTTTAACAATAACAATATTTAAGAGTATTATAAGTAGTGTAATTTTGACAGTTGACCAACCGCTGCACCGCTGCACGGGCGAGCCGTGCTGCTGCCGCACCATTATCTTATCAACATCCGGTCGAGGGTCGTGAAAGATAAGGAGGGTTAGAATTAAGATCTTATCTTGAATGATAATGAATATTATTTACATTAATTAATGATTAATCTTAATTACGATTTTAAAAGAATTATGGTAATTTTAAACTTAGAAAAAATTGTGCTTTAAAAAGAGAATTTAAATGAACGATAAAAATTTAAAACAATGAATTAAGTATATTTTAAAATAAATTAAGTTTTAATGAATGTGATGTGTAAAATTGTTCGTTCTGCAACAGCTGCACCGCTGCACGGGCATGGGGCGTGGGGTGCTGCTGTCGCGCCGTTATCTTATCAGCATCCGGTCGAGGGTCGTGAAAGATAAGGAAGGTTAGAAGGAAGTTGTTATCTTTGATGATAAAGAATTTAATGAATATTATTTAAAGAGAACTTTAATTATCGATTTTTCTCAAACTTATTTTTTCTGTGGTGCTGACATCTATTGAGGAAGAATTGAACTCCTTTATTTTCAAAAATGTTGCTTTACCGTCACTTAGGATCGAACCCGCTATCTGCGGATTGGGAAGCCGGCGTGCTATCCACTCGACCATCATGAGTTAACAGCGTAAATTTTAATTACTTAGTGTAGCGTTTTGCGATGAAATTTATTTTAAATGTAAGTTGTTTTCCGATTTAAGAAATGAATGTATTAATATTAGTGAGAATTTTTAGTGCATAATTAATATTTTAATTGTTTTCGTAGATTTTATGTGTATAATTAATATTTTAATGATAATTTGCGATAAAATATTAAGAAATTTTTTCTTATGTTTAACAAAATGAGTGATTAAAAATTTTCGTTCAAGGGTGTTTGATCAGTGGAAATATGTGATTTTTCTACTGTCATATGTTCAAACATTTTTTTTTTTCTATGTGAACATATATTAAATTTCTTTTTTATTTAATCTTTGGAACTCTGTTAAAGAGCTACTTTTTTTTTTTTTTTTTTTTTTCTGTGAAATTTTCAAAAGAGAATTTCTTATGTATGTTCAAACAGATTTTTTAATCTGCGTGAACATATTTAGACAGTATTTTTAATTATGTAAAATATACGATTTTTCGCGAATGGTTTTCACTAATATTTTTTAAGGAAAAATTGTGGTATAATTTTAATGCGTACAAAATTTAATAAAATGATTGCAAATTAAGGAAATTTTCTCTCATGTGTAATATTAGCATATGTGCTGCCATCTATTGCACATAAAGCGAGAAATATATGCTTTTTTATTTATTTAATGAACTAAAGAGTTGTTTTTTATTTATTTATTTTTCGTGAATAAAGCATATTTTTTATCATGCAATTATTTATTGAAACAGAGAAAAAAAAAATTAATATTATTGAAGTAGAGAGTTAGAAAAAATATATTCAGGCAGAAATAGAGATATTTATTTCATTTAGTAATAAAGGATTAGAAAAATTAACTAAAATTTTGTGTATTTTAGTGCTCATAGAGATATGATTTACATTAATTAACAATTTTAAAATTAATTTTAAACTTAGAAAAAAAAAATTTTTTTTTGATTTTTAAAAAGAGAATTTTAATGATCGATGATGGTAGTCGATCTGAGAGAATTTATTTTTATTTATTTATTTATTTTTTTTTTTTTTTTAATAAAGAATTTAATGAGAGGCAATGTATTTCGAGGACTTAGCATTTTTCGCAAGAACTTAATACTTCATATTACAATAAACTCATTTTGTTTGATTATCTTATATAGTTCTACTAAACTAGTTAAAAACTTTTTTAAATTATTTACCTTAAAGTGAAAATACTATACTACAGAGTTACCATTTATTTAATTCATTAAAAAATATGCTTCTTTTCTACACTTCCAAAGAAACAAATGAGTGATAAGCTTATTTCTTATTGACCATGTTGATACTACGTCATACTACGATAAACTCATTTTGTTTGATTATCTTATATAGTTCTACTAAACTAGTTAAAAAACTTTTTGAATTATTCACCTTAAAATGAAAATACTATACTACAGAGTTACCATTTATTTAATTAATTAAAAAATATGCTTCATGAAAACAATGAGCTATCTAGAAGTATTTTTCATTGATTTAAGAACTTTATTTTATAAATTAACTTCTATCAACCAATAACATTTTACCACGCAACAGAGTTATAGTAGATTTTATTTAACTTATCATAAGCTAAAATCAAACCATGCACCTATTAATCTTATATTCATGTATTTGCATATTTTGTAGATTTATGCATCCTTATGTATTTTAGTTATGTAATATTTTAAAATGCGATTGGAAAAAAAAATATTTCGCATTATAAATGTAAATTAAGTTTATGCACGCACACACATAGAAAAATTTAATTATTTAATTTTTAATCTTAATAGATTAAAACGGAAATTTTAAAGTTAAGCATATGTACATTGCGAAATTGATTAAGATTTAATATTACAAACTTAATTATATTGAGTGAAATTAGGATGTAGCTTATTAGATGTCCAATAGTTATAAATGATGTAAAAATGTTGAAGTACATTAAGATTTATTACTTACTTAGTTATATTTTATGTGCATATTTAGTACTTTTTGTGATGTAATGTAGCTTATTAGATGTCCAATAGTTATAAATGATGCAAAAATTTTGAAGTACATTAAGATTTATTACTTACTTAGTTATATTTTATGTGCATATTTAATACTTTTTGTGATGTAATGTAGCTTATTAGATGTCCAATAGTTATAAATGATGCAAAAATGTTGAAGTACATTAAGGTTTAATAGCTGCTGAGATATATTTTATGAGCATATATAGTACTTTTTGTGATGTAATGTAGCTTATTAGGTGAACGATAGTTATAAATGATGTAAAAATGTTGAAATACATTAAGATTTATTACTTACTTAGTTATATTTTATGTGCATATTTAGTACTTTTGTGATGTAATGTAGCTTATTAGAGGAGCAATAGTTATAAATGATGCAAAAATGTTGAAGTACATTAAGGTTTAATAGCTGCATAGTTATATTTTATGTGCATATTTAGTACTTTTTGTGATTTAATGTAGCTTATTAGATGTCCAATAGTTATAAATGATACAAAAATGTTGAAGTACATTAAGGTTTAATACTTGCTTAGATATATTTTATGTGGATATATAGTACTTTTTGCGATGTTATGTAACTTTTTAAATGAATAATACTTATAAATATTGCAAAAATGATGAAGTACATTAAGGTTTAATACTTACTTAGTTATATTTTATGTGCATATTTAGTACTTTTTGTGATGTAATGTAGCTTATTAGAGGAGCAATAGTTATAAATGATGCAAAAATGCTGAAGTACATTAAGGTTTAATAGCTGCATAGTTATATTTTATGTGCATATTTAGTACTTTTTGTGATGTAATGTATCTTATTAGATGTCCAATAGTTATAAATGATGCAAAAATGTTGAAGTACATTAAGGTTTAATACTTGCTTAGATATATTTTATGTGGATATATAGTACTTTTTGCGATGTTATGTAACTTTTTAAATGAATAATACTTATAAATATTGCAAAAATGATGAAGTACATTAAGGTTTAATACTTACTTAGTTATATTTTATGTGTATATAGTACTTTTTGTGATACAAAATATTCTCGGGGGATAGTAGTTTTCAAGCGATTTTAACCACAGGAATACACTCTGTTTAAGATAGAAATAGATGCACTAGTATTGAACATGTTGGATTCTTTTATGGTCACGTGATCCAATCAGAAGCATGGATTTTTAATAATTATAAAATTAAGTGATTTTAGTATACAAGTTTCGGAAAAAAACATGAAAAACTTCAAACGAATAGTCTACAAGCTTTAAAATCTGTGATGCGCAAATTATTTGTTTTAACATGTTGATAAACTAGATTACATTAAAAGGTTTGGGTATTAAAATTATACATATTTGGCGTGATTAATAGGGATTCTAAAGAATTTGGCTGCTTCACCTAGTGTATGAATTTAGCTTATATTTGGCGTTATTTCGCCAATAATTACAAATTTGGTGGTAAACCTACAGTATAAATGCACTCGCAGAGAAATTTTAATCAGTTGCTGCTATATTTTTGAGGAGTGCGCACGTTTAATTTTATAACTTCGATTTTGTATAACACTCTACTTTTCAGTGAGAGAGATGGATTTATCTGAAAAGATGGCTATTTCAAATGAGTTGTCATCAAACTTGGATACTAAGAAACTACCGAAAACTTTTAGTTGTGTTTCTTGCAGTGTGGTATTTAAACGAAAATGGGATTTGCTTCGACACATGAAAATTCATCTCAACGAAAAATCTTTTATTTGCAATGAATGCTCGAAAGCATTTACCAGATCAGATGAGTTAAAGAGACATTCAAAAATTCATGAAAAGATTCCTATTGAACATAGATGTAAGCAATGTAGCGAATCCTTTAATCGCAAGTATCAGTTGCTGATGCATATTAGAAAAAAACATCAAAAACCTTTACCAGTGCATTCTTGTGATCGATGTGCAGAAACATTTAGACAGAAATATAAATTATTAGAGCATGTTAGAGAAAATCATCGAAAACCCTTATCGCAAGCAGCATTAAAGGGATTGACAAATTCTGACCGAGATCTTCTGAAGGAGAAAATTATGCATTTTAAAAGAAAAAATGCACTTAATACATTTACAATAACCACATTTGATAATAAAAACAAAGATTTGGATTTGACGTCATTTTTTAATAATTTAAGAACTGACATTTTAAACGAATTAAACTTTCAATTAAATGACCAAGGAACATTGAAATGGTATATTAATGTTGAAGCTATTTTTAGTTGTATTTATGAAAATGGAGACAAAGATTTTATTACACAAAATTTTAGGTCAAAAAGTATAACAACTTTTTTAATAAATGATTTGAATAATGATCTTGAAAACGCTTTTAACAAGATGAAAAAGTGTTTTGATGAATTTAGCGAACAAGGATCAGGTTGGACATTAACAGAAATTTTCAAATTAGAACTTTGTATGACTAAATATGGTTCTTTTCAAATGTAATATCTGATTTTACTATATATATTAAAAATTGTTAGTTGAATCTTATAAAATTATTGTTAACTTTGTATAAAAATGATGAATGTAAAAATCTTATAATTTGAAAAAGAAAAGTATGTGTATAAAAATTGTATTTTTAATTATTTATCTCATATAAAAATTTTATGTAAATGTTTAAACTATTAATCGGATTTTTAAAATAAATGCACTTATGTTAATGTAGAGATATTTTATTTTATTTTTTTTTATTTTTTTTAAATATGATTTTAAAACTAAATATTTTAAAACTACATATTTTTTTTTTTTTTTAAACGTTTATTTCATAAATAAATTGATATTTTATAGTAAATATATAATCATATTCTTACCAATTTTAGAGATTGTATCAAAAAATCATGAACTTTGCATTTGACACATTGTCTAGAGTAATACTAACCTGCTTAAAAGTTTTACTTTTCTGCGTGCTTGAAATTAGACATGAATAAATTATCTGTTTCGACACGTTGATAAACTAAAATATTTTACGAGATTTTTTAATGGGATTGGGGATATTTTACAAGATTTGGCTATTAAAATAACATATCTGCTAAGATTTGGCGAGATTTTTTTAATGTATTTGGCAATAAATACTGATTTGGCATTAAATATAGAGTATAAATTCAGTCTCAGAGGAAAATTTAATCAGTTGCTGACTTGTTTTCATGGTTCAGTTTTCATATAGCATTTTTAAAGTTTTACTTTGATTATATTTATAATGGATCTATCTGAGGAAGTGCAAGTTTCTGTTCATCAACAAGCCACTTCATCATGTTTTGAAGATGAGACTTTTCACTTAAAGGATGTAAAATCCTATATTTGTAATGTGTGTCAGAAAGCATTTAGTAGATCGTACGGTTATAAAAGACACTTAAAAACTCATGAAAAACCTCGCATAGGATATGGGTGTGAATACTGCATGGAAAATTTTAGTCGTAAACGGGATTTTTTAAAGCATAATGCAAAAATTCATAAAAAGACTTTGCATAATCACAGTTGTGATGAATGTAGTGAAGTGTTTAGGACTAAACAAGATTTATTGAATCATAAAAAAATGCTACATCGAAAGGTTTTACCTGAATATCTATGTGTAGAATGCAACGAAAGTTTTCGATATAAGTATGAATTATTACAACATAACAGAAAAAATTATCGTAAAGATTCTTCTGCTTACGTATGTACAAAATGCAATGAACGAAATACTCTCAACTTAGACAGTGAAAATATGAACTTAATGAATTTTTTGAATAATTTGAATACTGCTTTTTTAACCAACACCTATTCTTTAGCCAAAAGCTTTCATGATGAAAATAACAATACGTATTTTTTAATATTTTTAAATAATGAAAATATGAATACCGAACGCATAACACAAAATATTGACTCACCAACCAACAACTTTGAGAGTGCAAATGCGAACTTAACGAATTTTTCAGATAATCAAAATATTGTTTTCGGTTCATCAACCAGTGAAAATGTGATCTTATCAAATGTTTTGGATAATAATGAAAATGCATACAACGTTTTACCCACTGCTAATGAAAATATGAATACTGAATGTTTGACACAAAGTAATATTTATGACTCACCAACGAACAACTTTCAGAATATAAATGAGAACTTTACGAATTTTAATGTAGAGTGTATGAGTAATCAAAATAATTTTTCACCGGTGAGTGTTGATAACGACTTGTTGACATTTTTGGATAATTTTAATGTAGAATGTATAACTCAATGTAACCTTAACGATTCAACAACAATTTAGATTTTTATGAACCTGTTTTTATATTGACAATAATAATGTAAAATAAATTATTTTAATCAAAAATTGTGTTTTTATTATGAAATTACTTTCTACACACCATTTTATATTACAATAGATACGTTAAGTCACGAAAAAAATCTAAACATGTATAAATATATTTTTGCTTTCTTATTAACTAAATCGTTTAATACATTTATATACAATAAGACTTGATGATTTTAATTCGTTTTAAAGAAATTCTCTCCCAACAAATTGGAATGGGACGAAGTGACTTATAAAAACCGTAAAATTAAGAACTCTAATATTGCTGATTTATTAAATATTTTCTACGAATAAGAAAGTGTCTATCAATGCACAGGGCGAATTGTTGCAAGCTCTTAATGATATGCCTAAAACCTTTATTAAAAACAAATTTTTGTTATCTTCTGTACCCAAATGTAGCCCCACCTATTGGTTAAATTTTTAATATAAAACACTGGTCTCTTTATTTATGTTTAAATAAATGATATAAAAACTGGACTTACCTCAACACAGTTGTTAATTTGCGTCCTTCTCTTCTACTCGCACGGTGTGAAATGAGCGATAACGCTATTTCTTATCAAGATCACGTGGTAAGCTTTCTTATCTACTATGTCACGTGACATTGTCTAGTATGACGTAGTAAGCTACCTACGTCACATGACATTGTCTACTATGACGTATCTAGCACGTATCTACTACGTCACATATACTACATTAGTGTAGGGTTTGTGTTTAGCTTACTACGTCATAGTAGACAAGGTCATGTGACGTAGGTAGCTTACTACGTCATACTAGACAATGTCACGTGACATAGTAGATAAGAAAGCTTACCACGTGATCTTGATAAGAAATAGCGTTATCGCTCATTTCACACCGTGCGAGTAGAAGAGAAGGACGCAAATTAACAACTGTGTTGAGGTAAGTCCAGTTTTTATATCATTTATTTAAACATAAATAAAGAGACAGTGTTTTATATTAAAAATTTAACCAATAGGTGGGGCTACATTTGGGTACAGAAGATAACAAAAATTTGTTTTTAATAAAGGTTTTAGGCATATCATTAAGAGCTTGCAACAATTCGCCCTGTGCATTGATAGGAACTTTCTTATTCGTAGAAAATATTTAATAAATCAGCAATATTAGAGTTCTTAATTTTACGGTTTTTATAAGTCACTTCGTCCCATTCCAATTTGTTGGGAGAGAATTTCTTTAAAACGAATTAAAATCATCAAGTCTTATTGTATATAAATGTATTAAACGATTTAGTTAATAAGAAAGCAAAAATATATTTATACATGTTTAGATTTTTTTCGTGACTTAACGTATCTATTGTAATATAAAATGGTGTGTAGAAAGTAATTTCATAATAAAAACACAATTTTTGATTAAAATAATTTACTTTACATTATTATTGTCAATATAAAAACAGGTTCATAAAAATCTAAATTGTTGTTGAATCGTTAAGGTTACATTGAGTTATACATTCTACATTAAAATTATCCAAAAATGTCAACAAGTCGTTATCAACACTCACCGGTGAAAAATTATTTTGATTACTCATACACTCTACATTAAAATTCGTAAAGTTCTCATTTATATTCTGAAAGTTGTTTGTTGGTGAGTCATAAATATTACTTTGTGTCAAACATTCAGTATTCATATTTTCATTAGCAGTGGGTAAAACGTTGTATGAATTTTCATTATTATCCAAAACATTTGATAAGATCACATTTTCACTGGTTGATGAACCGAAAACAATATTTTGATTATCTGAAAAATTCGTTAAGTTCGCATTTGCACTCTCAAAGTTGTTGGTTGGTGAGTCAATATTTTGTGTTATGCGTTCGGTATTCATATTTTCATTATTTAAAAATATTAAAAAATACGTATTGTTATTTTCATCATGAAAGCTTTTGGCTAAAGAATAGGTGTTGGTTAAAAAAGCAGTATTCAAATTATTCAAAAAATTCATTAAGTTCATATTTTCACTGTCTAAGTTGAGAGTATTTCGTTCATTGCATTTTGTACATACGTAAGCAGAAGAATCTTTACGATAATTTTTTCTGTTATGTTGTAATAATTCATACTTATATCGAAAACTTTCGTTGCATTCTACACATAGATATTCAGGTAAAACCTTTCGATGTAGCATTTTTTTATGATTCAATAAATCTTGTTTAGTCCTAAACACTTCACTACATTCATCACAACTGTGATTATGCAAAGTCTTTTTATGAATTTTTGCATTATGCTTTAAAAAATCCCGTTTACGACTAAAATTTTCCATGCAGTATTCACACCCATATCCTATGCGAGGTTTTTCATGAGTTTTTAAGTGTCTTTTATAACCGTACGATCTACTAAATGCTTTCTGACACACATTACAAATATAGGATTTTACATCCTTTAAGTGAAAAGTCTCATCTTCAAAACATGATGAAGTGGCTTGTTGATGAACAGAAACTTGCACTTCCTCAGATAGATCCATTATAAATATAATCAAAGTAAAACTTTAAAAATGCTATATGAAAACTGAACCATGAAAACAAGTCAGCAACTGATTAAATTTTCCTCTGAGACTGAATTTATACTCTATATTTAATGCCAAATCAGTATTTATTGCCAAATACATTAAAAAAATCTCGCCAAATCTTAGCAGATATGTTATTTTAATAGCCAAATCTTGTAAAATATCCCCAATCCCATTAAAAAATCTCGTAAAATATTTTAGTTTATCAACGTGTCGAAACAGATAATTTATTCATGTCTAATTTCAAGCACGCAGAAAAGTTAAACTTTTAAGCAGGTTAGTATCATACAATGTGTCAAATGCAAAGTTCATGACTTTTTGATACAATCTCTAAAATTGGTAAGAATATGATTATATATTTACTATAAAATATCAATTTATTTATGAAATAAACGTTTAAAAAAAAAAAAAAAATATGTAGTTTTAAAATATTTAGTTTTAAAATCATATTTAAAAAAAATAAAATAAAATAAAATAAAATATCTCTACATTAACATAAGTGCATTTATTTTAAAAATCCGATTAATAGTTTAAACTTTTACATAAAATTTTTATATGAGATAAATAATTAAAAATACAATTTTTATACACATACTTTTATTTTTCAAATTATAAGATTTTTACATTCATCATTTTTATACAAAGTTAACAATAATTTTATAAGATTCAACTAACAATTTTTAATATATATAGTAAAATCAGATATTACATTTGAAAAGAACCATATTTAGTCATACAAAGTTCTAATTTGAAAATTTCTGTTAATGTCCAACCTGATCCTTGTTCGCTAAATTCATCAAAACACTTTTTCATCTTGTTAAAAGCGTTTTCAAGATCATTATTCAAATCATTTATTAAAAAAGTTGTTATACTTTTTGACCTAAAATTTTGTGTAATAAAATCCTTCTCTCCATTTTCATAAATACAACTAAAAATAGCTTCAACATTAATATACCATTTCAATGTTCCTTGGTCATTTAATTGAAAGTTTAATTCGTTTAAAATGTCAGTTCTTAAATTATTAAAAAATGACGTCAAATCCAAATCTTTGTTTTTATTATCAAATGTGGTTATTGTAAATGTATTAAGTGCATTTTTTCTTTTAAAATGCATAATTTTCTCCTTCAGAAGATCTCGGTCAGAATTTGTCAATCCCTTTAATGCTGCTTGCGATAAGGGTTTTCGATGATTTTCTCTAACATGCTCTAATAATTTATATTTCTGTCTAAATGTTTCTGCACATCGATCACAAGAATGCACTGGTAAAGGTTTTTGATGTTTTTTTCTAATATGCATCAGCAACTGATACTTGCGATTAAAGGATTCGCTACATTGCTTACATCTATGTTCAATAGGAATCTTTTCATGAATTTTTAAATGTCTCTTTAACTCATCTGATCTGGTAAATGCTTTCGAGCATTCATTGCAAATAAAAGATTTTTCGTTGAGATGAATTTTCATGTGTCGAAGCAAATCCCATTTTCGTTTAAATACCACACTGCAAGAAACACAACTAAAAGTTTTCGGTAGTTTCTTAGTATCCAAGTTTGATGACAACTCATTTGAAATAGCCATCTTTTCAGATAAATCCATCTCTCTCACTAAAAAAAAGAGTCTTATACAAAATCGAAGTTATAAAATTAAACGTGCGCACTCCTCAAAAATATAGCAGCAACTGATTAAAATTTCTCTGCGAGTGCATTTATACTGTAGGTTTACCACCAAATTTGTAATTATTGGCGAAATAACGCCAAATATAAGCTAAATTCATACACTAGGTGAAGCAGCCAAATTCTTTAGAATCCCTATTAATCACGCCAAATATGTATCATTTTAATACCCAAACCTTTTAATGTAATCTAGTTTATCAACATGTTAAAACAAATAATTTGCGCATCACAGATTTTAAAGCTTGTAGACTATTCGTTTGAAGTTTTTCATGGTTTTTTTCGAAACTTGTATACTAAAATCACTTAATTTTATAATTATTAAAAATCCATGCTTCTGATTGGATCACGTGACCATAAAAGAATCCAACATGTTCAATACTAGTGCATCTATTTCTATCTTAAACAGAGTGTATTCCTGTGGTTAAAATCGCTTGAAAACTACTATCCCCCGAGAATGTTTTGTATCACAAAAAGTACTATATACACATAAAATATAACTAAGTAAGTATTAAACCTTAATGTACTTCATCATTTTTGCAATATTTATAAGTATTATTCATTTAAAAAGTTACATAACATCGCAAAAAGTACTATATATCCACATAAAATATATCTAAGCAAGTATTAAACCTTAATGTACTTCAACATTTTTGCATCATTTATAACTATTGGACATCTAATAAGATACATTACATCACAAAAAGTACTAAATATGCACATAAAATATAACTATGCAGCTATTAAACCTTAATGTACTTCAACATTTTTGCATCATTTATAACTATTGCTCCTCTAATAAGCTACATTACATCACAAAAAGTACTAAATATGCACATAAAATATAACTAAGTAAGTATTAAACCTTAATGTACTTCATCATTTTTGCAATATTTATAAGTATTATTCATTTAAAAAGTTACATAACATCGCAAAAAGTACTATATATCCACATAAAATATATCTAAGCAAGTATTAAACCTTAATGTACTTCAACATTTTTGCATCATTTATAACTATTGGACATCTAATAAGCTACATTACATCACAAAAAGTACTAAATATGCACATAAAATATAAATATGCAGCTATTAAACCTTAATGTACTTCAACATTTTTGCATCATTTATAACTATTGCTCCTCTAATAAGCTACATTACATCACAAAAAGTACTAAATATGCACTTAAAATATAACTAAGTAAGTAATAAATCTTAATGTATTTCAACATTTTTACATCATTTATAACTATCGTTCACCTAATAAGCTACATTACATCACAAAAAGTACTATATATGCACATAAAATATATCTCAGCAGCTATTAAACCTTAATGTACTTCAACATTTTTGCATAATTTATAACTATTGGACATCTAATAAGCTACATTACATCACAAAAAGTATTAAATATGCACATAAAATATAACTAAGTAAGTAATAAATCTGAATGTACTTCAACATTTTTACATCATTTATAACTATTGGACATCTAATAAGCTACATCCTAATTTCACTCAATATAATTAAGTTTGTAATATTAAATCTTAATCAATTTCGCAATGTACATATGCTTAACTTTAAAATTTCCGTTTTAATCTATTAAGATTAAAAATTAAATAATTAAATTTTTCTATGTGTGTGCGTGCATAAACTTAAATTACATTTATAATGCGAAATATTTTTTTTTCCAATCGCATTTTAAAATATTGCATAACTAAAATACATAAGGATGCATAAATATACAAAATATGCAAATACATGAATATAAGATTAATAGGTGCATGGTTTGATTTTAGCTTATGATAAGTTAAATAAAATCTACTATAACTCTGTTGCGTGGTAAAATGTTATTGGTTGATAGAAGTTAATTTATAAAATAAAGTTCTTAAATCAATGAAAAATACTTCTAGATAGCTCATTGTTTTCATGAAGCATATTTTTTAATTAATTAAATAAATGGTAACTCTGTAGTATAGTATTTTCATTTTAAGGTGAATAATTCAAAAAGTTTTTTAACTAGTTTAGTAGAACTATATAAGATAATCAAACAAAATGAGTTTATCGTAGTATGACGTAGTATCAACATGGTCAATAAGAAATAAGCTTATCACTCATTTGTTTCTTTGGAAGTGTAGAAAAGAAGCATATTTTTTAATGAATTAAATAAATGGTAACTCTGTAGTATAGTATTTTCACTTTAAGGTGAATAATTTAAAAAAGTTTTTAACTAATTTAGTAGAACTATATAAGATAATCAAACAAAATGAGTTTATTGTAATATGAAGTATTAAGTTCTTGCGAAAAATGCTAAGTCCTCGAAATACATTGCCTCTCATTAAATTCTTTATTAAAAAAAAAAATAAATAAATAAATAAATAAAAATAAATTCTCTCAGATCGACTACCATCATCGATCATTAAAATTCTCTTTTTAAAAATCAAAAAAAAATTTTTTTTTTTTCTAAGTTTAAAATTAATTTTAAAATTGTTAATTAATGTAAATTCATATCTCTATGAGCACTAAAATACACAAAATTTTAGTTAATTTTTCTAATCCTTTATTACTAAATGAAATAAATATCTCTATTTCTGCCTGAATATATTTTTTCTAACTCTCTACTTCAATAATATTAATTTTTTTTTTCTCTGTTTCAATAAATAATTGCATGATAAAAAATATGCTTTATTCACGAAAAATAAATAAATAAAAAACAACTCTTTAGTTCATTAAATAAATAAAAAAGCATATATTTCTCGCTTTATGTGCAATAGATGGCAGCACATATGCTAATATTACACATGAGAGAAAATTTCCTTAATTTGCAATCATTTTATTAAATTTTGTACGCATTAAAATTATACCACAATTTTTTCTTAAAAAATATTAGTGAAAACCATTCGCGAAAAATCGTATATTTTACATAATTAAAAATACTGTCTAAATATGTTCACGCAGATTAAAAAATCTGTTTGAACATACATAAGAAATTCTCTTTTGAGAATTTCACAGAAAAAAAAAAAAAAAAAAAAAGTAACTCTTTAACAGAGTTCCAAAGATTAAATAAAAAAGAAATTTAATATATGTTCACATAGAAAAAAAAAAAAAATGTTTGAACATATAACAGTAGAAAAATCACATATTTCCACTGATCAAACACCCTTGAACGAAAATTTTTAATCACTTATTTTGTTAAACATAAGAAAAAATTTCTTAATATTTTATCGCAAATTATCATTAAAATATTAATTATACACATAAAATCTACGAAAACAATTAAAATATTAATTATGCACTAAAAATTCTCACTAATATTAATACATTCATTTCTTAAATCGGAAAATAACTTACATTTAAAATAAATTTCATCGCAAAACGCTACACTAAGTAATTAAAATTTACGCTGTTAACTCATGATGGTCGAGTGGATAGCACGCCGGCTTCCCTATCCGCAGATAGCGGGTTCGATCCTAAGTGACGGTAAAGCAACATTTTTGAAAATAAAGGAGTTCAATACTTCCTCAATAGATGTCAGCACCACAGAAAAAATAAGTTTGAGAAAAATCGATAATTAAAGTTCTCTTTAAATAATATTCATTAAATTCTTTATCATCAAAGATAACAACTTCCTTCTAACCTTCCTTATCTTTCACGACCCTCGACCGGATGCTGATAAGATAACGGCGCGACAGCAGCACCCCACGCCCCATGCCCGTGCAGCTGTTGCAGAACGAACAATTTTACACATCACATTCATTAAAACTTAATTTATTTTAAAATATACTTAATTCATTGTTTTAAATTTTTATCGTTCATTAAAATTCTCTTTTTAAAGCACAATTTTTTCTAAGTTTAAAATTACCATAATTCTTTTAAAATCGTAATTAAGATTAATCATTAATTAATGTAAATAATATTCATTATCATTCAAGATAAGATCTTAATTCTAACCCTCCTTATCTTTCACGACCCTCGACCGGATGTTGATAAGATAATGGTGCGGCAGCAGCACGGCTCGCCCGTGCAGCGGTGCAGCGGTTGGTCAACTGTCAAAATTACACTACTATTATATTATATTATAACAATGTAAAATAGTGAAAACAATATAGAAATTAAATAATAATAATAATAATAAGTATTCTAAAGCCGTAATTTTTCAGAAAGTTTTATGGAATTCTTTTAAATAAAAATATACAAAGTATGTAAAGAAGTAATTACTAACTGAATGCTGGTTTCCTTTTTTCTATAAATGTTTTATATATTAAGTAAACTTCTTGCTGACGATTTTTTCTGAATTAGATTCGAAGAATATTTGCTCGAGATGGTCATTTCACATAATTTTTTTAGTAATATTTCCCATTAAATAATTAAAAAAAAAAAAATAATAATAATAATAAAAACCCTTTCGCTTATAATTTATCCAAATTACAATGTTTGCTTATTTTATGCATTTGCGAGAAATTTGCGTTTAAAATTATCTGAAAGGATGAGGTTTAATAAAAGCTTTAGTATTAATCTGGCAAATTTTCGAAATATTTTTGTCACATTCTATATTATATAGTATAGTATATTATATGCTATATTATATGTCAATAAGTACAAAATTTTGAATAAACACGATAAAATGCAAGAACTCACAACAATTGTTTCGGATCGAAGAAAAACGCGTCAGGCGAACAAAGTAGGCACGAGTGCTGATTTGTTTACAGAACTCGCGCTTGCTTTGTTCGCCTGACGAAAAGTCGTGTCTTTCGACTCGAAGCAATTGCTGCAAATTCTTGCATTTTATGGTGTTTATTCAAAGCACTTATGACTTTTGGTATGGTACTTATTACTTTTTAGAGCCAGTTTTATAGTGCTTTTTTATACTATATTATAGGTTATTAGCACTTCAAAATGAGTTACTACTTTCATTTATTGGCTATTACAGATGTATAATAATGCGTTTTATAATGTATAATACACTAAATATTATTTTAACATGAATACCAATTTCAGTGTGAAAAGTCTTTTTCAGCAAATAACACAATTTATCTGAAATCTATTTAATTCTATATTTGCCAATACTTGAGAAAACTCTCAGACAACTTCTCTGCTAAACTGAATAGATAAAAGAATAGAGGGGGAACACGAGGCTGAGCCCATTGTAAAAGGAGAGAATACTTGACTTGAAATGCACTTCACACTAAAAGCTCATTTACGAAAATCATTCTAAGATTTTAATGCTGGCGGAGGGTTCAATAAAAGAAAGTCTGTAGGGTTAGGTCATCCGCTGTAGAATTTTTTGGGAGGGTGGAGAAATTTAAACTTTTTATCGCTTAAATATATCTATTAAGTAAAACAATTTGTGAATTTCATTGTTTTAAAAATAATAGAGAAAAAATAATTTAGTTTTATTCTTTAGTGTGAAATGCTATAATTTTGCTTGTAGTACAACGTGTATTTTTCAGCGAATCAAATTGTGCATAACGTTACATTAGTTTTTGAGTTATTTGGTGCAAGCGTTGTTTAATATTTGTTGCAATGCTTCTCAAACTTTTGTTTACTTAAAAGAAAAGCTCTAATAAACTTACAAAGTTAACTATTTGGCCTTGTATAAAATATTCAAATTTTTCTTGCGTTTTAGAAATAAGACTTAATGATATCCGGAATTATTTATTCATGCTTGAAAATTTGGTATAAAACTGAAGTCGTCTTATGAAGTATAATAATGATCCATTTAACTAAAACACAAACTTACCTTTCTTTATAAACAAATAAATAATATATGATTAGAAGAGGAATACCGTTATCACAGAACTAGGGGTTCCAAATTTGGAAGGATCCACGAAATCAGCTCAATATATGATTAGTTTGAAAATTTTTATTTAATATTTGTACACTGGAGGTAAAGGACACAATGTCCATTTTGTGAACAGTGTTAAAACCATATGGTTTTGACGTGCGTATTTTGTTTTATATAGATGCATTAATCACTATCTTTAGTTCTTATAAATGAGATAGTATAGTGGAAGATAAAAACCTGTCTACTTTCTGTATTCACGACAAATGTATTTAATTAGAGCATCATTAACATCATTCCTAAAAAGTTGTGAATAATTTTGTGACATAGTGTCCTTTACCTCCGGGGTACATATATATAAAACGTCGTAAAAATTGTATTTTAATTAACTAAACAATGCCCTGGACACTGTAGAGTCCTTGGCAATGCAATTACCGATTCTTTGGCCAAAATGGGTGCCTTGACTTTTCAAATATCTCCTTCTACTGTATCTTTTGGCACGATAAAACAATTAATCAAAAATTCAATGTCTGAGAGGCTCAAAAAGAGCCTCGAATCTCGCAAAATTCAAAAGTCTTGGATAGACAGACTTTGTGTGGTCTCAAAATGGCCCAGACATAAAATTGTATCTGAGTTTAGGCTGGCCACAGGCCATGACTGCCTTTTGAAACATTTGTACCGTTGTCGATTAGTTTCAAGTCCTATCTGCAATCTCTGTAATCTGGGTCGGGACATGGATGGTGAACATCTCCTTCATTGCAAGGCATTATCCAAGCGTTCTTTAGTCGACCGCTACTGGGGGACCAGGAGCCTTTTAGATACATAGACTATTCTTGCAGCTGTTACATTCTTTTTGTTCTTTTTTATTTGTTGCTCTTTGTTTTTTCTGCTATAATTGTCTTTTTATCTTGTCATTGAAAAAAAAAAAACTAAACAATGTGTTTTTTTTTTTTTTTTTTTTTTTGTAAAATTTGGGGGTTTATACAGAAAAGAAAAGGGGGGGAGGGTTTGTGTTGATTAATAAATAAATTGTTCCTGAAGAAGATAATCCTAACTAAACATGTTAAAATATTAAATAAAAATAGATATTATTAAATACAGATTGGAATTGATTCCCTGTCTCTACTACTCTTTTTAATAGACTCGTTTCTAACGTTTTCCTCCAGCTGTCAAAAATAAAAGGAAATAAAATATGTTTAAACATTCATAGCTTAATTCTAGGAAAAAAAAAAAAAAAAAAAAAAAGTAAAAAGGATGAAGCTGTTTTTAATTAAATTACTTTACGTTTATTTTGTATGTGGAATTACACATGACATGTAAGTTGTAGAATTAAAAAAAAAAAAAAAAACTAATCTTGGTTTCGAGATTAAAATAAGACTGATTACGTTTTGCATTGCCAGAAAATTATCTTTAAAAAATAATAATAATAATAAATAAACATGAATATAGGCTAGTTAAACAAAGTTAGTTCAATCAGGGCATAACGCTCTGAAATTGGAAACTTACTAATGTTTTATCAAAAAAGTAACGAAAAGATTTCCTTGAGAAGAAATGGAAATGTCATATTAAATATGGAAAATAAATTATGATTTTTTATACTTGTTACAATCAACTCTCAAAATAGATATCAGTTGATTCGAGAAAATGCCGTTTTTTGGACAACGAATTATTATTTTGATTTATTTATTTTTATTTAATTATTATTATTTTGTTTATTTATTTTTATTTATTTATTATTATTTTTTATTTATTTTGTGTGTGTGTATGTAATGGGTATATTTAAAACTGTTATCGATGCATTTAAAAAGAGAGAGAGAGAGAGAGAGAGAGAGAGAGAGAGAGAGAAGAAAAGAAAAATCTGTCTTTAAATATTTATTTACATTCTAATTTAATATCAGTTTCGAAAAAAGAAAAAAAAAAGTGCTGTATTGCGTTGTGTGTGTGCGTGTGCGTATGCATGAACGTGCATGCTAAAGTCATATGACTTAAAAAATGTCAAA
This sequence comes from Salticus scenicus, assembly GCA_963930645.1. Classification (NCBI taxonomy): domain Eukaryota; kingdom Metazoa; phylum Arthropoda; class Arachnida; order Araneae; family Salticidae; genus Salticus; species Salticus scenicus. The sequence continues at coordinate 250,400,678 of OZ005651.1, read as the reverse complement.
AGTAGTTGTTCCCAAATAAACTAGAATATTAATTTTGTTTAAAAGGAAAAGTTTAAATTAAAAATTTTTATATTCAATATTCAATTCATATTTTTAACACTAGATTGCAAAAGCAGTCATAATGACTGCTTTTGCAGAACATACATATCAGAATCAAAGAGGGCATTGTGGTAAACTATTAATAAATGCACTTGCATCATGTATACGAAGTCATAAAATCTAAAAAATCATATCCTTACAAAGATATATATATTTATATATTTTAAACAAAATTAAGAAGCAGTCAAAACGGCTTCTTTGAGAAATCTAGTGTTAAAAATAGATTTATTATTTTTTGTAGAAAAAAAATATGTATTTAGATAATGGATTATGATCTACATTACTTCTTACAAAACAAATAAATAAATACTGTCGAAAATATAGGTGGATAAATTTCCAGATCAAATCAATATTTTTATTAATAGTTTTGAATGTACAACTTTTCTTTGCAACCAATCGATGAAACAAGTTGCTGTTAAATTTTTATGTCATATAACATTTTTTAATGTTTTGAAAAATAATAATAATAAATAAATAAATAATAATAATAATCGAAAAGCTAAAATAATACTTTCATTTCCAGAAGAAAAGATTTGGCATTCCTAAATTTAAAAATCCCCTTATTTATTTATTTATTTATTTATTTTGTGTGTGTGTGTGAATGTTTTAAACCTCCAGTACTTATATGGAACGAAAAACAAAGGGAAAGAAAGCGGAAAAAAAAAAATCAAGTCGAAATTAAATAATTACAAGATAAAAAGAACTTTTATATGCCACGCTTTTAAATTTTCTGTTGAATCAAATAAACACTACTGAAGGCCGCGGGAACCCGAGCAATTGGATAAAAGTATTAAAAAAATTCCTTGCTATCGTGTTTTGAGCTATTATAAAAGTTTCAAATGGCTATCTAGCCGGGAAGTTAGTTACTGCAAGCTTTGTACTGGTAACGCTGTCGAAGGCCGCAGGGTCCCGAAGCAATTGGTTAAAAATATTTTTAAAAAGCATTTTCACCGTATTCTGAACTATTCTGAAAGTTTCAAATGTCTAGCTACTCGGGAAATTAGTTAAATAAATTTTCTGTTGAATCGTATAAACGTTGCCAAATATGGTAGTTACCTGAAACAGTTGACTAAAAATATTTAAAAAAAAAATGTATTGTCACTGTGTTCTGAGCTATCCTGAAAGTTTCAAATATTTAGCTAGTCGGGAAGTTAGTGAAAAATCGATTGCAAGATTCGTACTGGTAACGCTGCCGAAGGCAGCAGGAACCCGAGACAGTTGGCTAAAGGTATTAAAAAAATGCATTTCAACCCTGTTCTGAACTATTCTGATAGTTTCAAATGTCTAGCTAGTCGAGAAGTTAGTTAAAACATTTTCTGTAGAATCATATAAGCGATGCCGAAGGCAGCGGGACCTTAAATAGTTGACTAAAATTATTAGAAAAATGTATTGTCACCGTGTTGTGAGCTGTCCTGAAAGTTTCAAATGTCTAGCTAGTCGGAAAGTTAGTGAAAAATCGATTGCAAACTTTGTATTGATAACGCTGCCGAAGGCAGCAGGAACCCGAAACAGTTGGCTAAAGGTATTAAAAAAAATGCATTTTCACCGTGTTCTGAACTAGTCTGAAAGTTTCAAATGTCTAGCTAGTCGGGAAGTTAGTTAAATAAATTTTCTGTCGAATTATATAAGTGCTGCCGAAGGCAGCGGGACCTTAAATAGTTGACTAAAATTATTAGAAAAATGTATTGTCACCGTGTTGTGAGCTGTCCTGAAAATTTCAAATATCTAGCTAGTCGGGAAGTTAGTTAAAAATCGATTGCAATATTTGTACTGGACAAACAAACAAACAAACAAACATACAAACAAGAATCAAAGTTAATAAAAACATGGTAAAATAATTAAATAAATAAATAATCGTAGTTATAAAGTTAATTATTTTTCATTTTTTACATGACATTGTTAATGATATTTGGTATTTATTTAATAACAACCCCCCCCCCCCCCCCGCCCGAAAAGTATTTTTTTTTCTCTTGAGCTCTTTTTGATAAAGGAAAGAAATATACTGAAAAATAAATGTTTGATAAAATTAATGATAACATAAATAATAACATTATATCCCTGATAGAGGAGTGATAGTGGCAAAGGTTTAATTTTCTCGATAATACGATGATGAATTGTTGTTTATTTACACGAGCCCTAACAACTCACTTGTCCACAATACGTCCTGAAGATTTCCACAGGATGTCCATTTATCCATAGGACATCCTAAAGATGTCATTTGGAAAAGATGTGCTCTTAGGGAATGTCTCTAAGCATTTCACTGAAATGTCTAATGCAGTCTGTTTCTGCAATGTTTTCTTCTGCTCGATGAGCGTGTTTTTCACGGAAACTAATTTTCAATTTAACAACAAACTTGTCAGATTAAGTATCTATGCATAATTAAAATGTAATCTTTGATTTTTTTTTTTTTTTTTTAATTGTCAAAGTTTTTTTTTTTTTTTTTTTTTTTAGGCGAAGAGTGTGTTACTAGTTAAGAAAAAAAAAAAAAAAAAATCCGAGATAACACCTTATTAGATAGATTTTTGATCCATCAAATCGCATCATACATGTTTTTCATCATAAAGGTGAAAAACTTTGAACAACTGAAATTTTATCTTTCTGATTATTTATTTATTTATTATTTATTTATTTTGTAACCAGTGAAAACCGATTTTTTCATTGATGACAATTTGCGAGATAAAATTGTATGCAGAAACCAAGCCTAAACTTTGATTTTCATTATTAGAGCAAAAATTGTTTGTTTTCTGTAAAGGTATTTATTTCGATGAAGGTATTTATTCCACCGCCACTTTAGAATGTAGAAAAAGAGGGGAAAAAAGGCTAAAAACCCCATAGGAATAGCATGGCAAGAAAAGCAAAAAAACTCACAATGTCAAGTGTGTTAAAAAAAAAAAAAAAAAAAGATCCTACAAAACTGGATACTAAATTTTTATAATTATATTTTAGCTAAAATAGGCGTTTTGGACAAATAAATAAAATGTTTTAGTTTTTCCAAATTAAAATTGCAATTTCACAAACATGTTCCAGTTAAAGTACAATAAATCTTTCTTCCACTTGTGAAATTTGGATTGAAATTGTCTTTATTTTATTTATATATTTAATTGAAAACACCAGTAATGGATGAGATAAGTTTTTTTTTTTCTCTCCTGTAACTTTGAAATCAGTGAATTTTGATTTTTATTACTACTGTTATTAAAAAAACAAGAATAAGAGGATTTTTTTTTTTTTTTTTAACATGATTGATTTATAACCTAAAAACTATTCAATGCACATAAAGTTATAAAATGAATAATATATTTTAAAAAAAGAGAGAGAAAGAAAGAAATAAAGTAAGAAAAGGAAAGGAAATAAATGGTGAGCAATGTCTCATCAGCTATTCAGTTTCATTTCTGGGGCGAGAAATTTTGTCCCTACCGAAAACGCCAACCGGTGCATTCAGGTTGAGATATCAAGTCGCCCGCGTGTATGAAAGAAGAAAGAGGAGGTGAGAGAGAGAGAGAGAGAGAGAGAGAGAGAGAGAGAGATAGAGCCATCAATCAATCCGATCGCACCACCCTTCTTGCTGCTCTATGTATAATTATTCAATTAATTGCAATTAAAGTCCAGTAATCCAATGAAGATATTCTGAAATCGAATAACTTTTTAATTATTTATTGTTTCATAATGTTATTATTACTTTAAATTTAATGAAGAATGCACTTTTTTCGATATTTGGGAGCTAGACAAATCTATCTTAAGTGCGCAGATATAATTATTCAATTAATTTCAATTAATGCTTAGTAATTTAATGAAGATATTCTGAATTTGAATAATTTCTTAATTTAGATATCAATTTTCTATTTTTTCATAATAATCTTCTTATTTTAAATTTGATGAAGAAGCCTCTTTTTTTAATATTGGATTTTTAATCACAACTATCTTGAATGCGTAGATATAATTATTCGACAATTTTCAATTAAAGCTTAGCAATTCAATGGGAATGTTCTGAATTCGAACGAATTCTTAATTTAAATATTAATTATTTATTGTTTCAAAATATTATTAATTGTTAATATTAATATTTCATAATATTATTTTTAATTTGATGAAGAATCCTCCTTTCTCGATGTTACATCTGCAAGACATATCCATCGTGAATACGTATATATAAATATACAATGAATTTCAATTAAAGCTTAGTAATTCAGTGAAGATATTTTGAATTCGAATAAATTTTGAATTTAGATATTAATTATTTATTATCTCATAATATTCTTATTATTTTTTAATTTGAAGAAGCATACTATTTATACATATATTGAATTTACAAGATATATCTGTCTTGAGTGGATAGCTATAATCATTTAATGAATTTCTATTACATTTTAAAAATTTAGTAACGATATTCTGAAAAATTATAAAATATTTCACAATAGTATTATGTATTTATTTATTTATTTATTATTATTTTTTTTTTTTTTAAGAATCCGCTTTGTTCAACATTGATCTCCATGTTATATCTGTAATTTGAAAATATGTTAGGACCAACATCTTTTACCGTAAAAAACAGTGCATATTTCATCACTATTAAAATGCAATTCTTAGTTTAAACACTTTTATTTTCATTTATTTATTTTTTAGACATTAATATTTCATGTTTTCAAAAAAATTTGAAAATCCCATGTATGATAGAGGATTTTACTGTGGTTAAAAAATACATATGTATATATATATATCGTTCTTTATACATTATTTTAAATAATTAAAATAATAAATTATCATTAATAACAAGTGGTTGTTGAAGACAAATCACTAACAAGGCTTGATTTTGTTGATCTTCATCATTAAACATTTAAAAAATACATAAAAGTTTGAGTGTTTAGTGCTTTCATTCCAGTCCGTGACGTATAGATCTCTGGTTGGAGCATAGATATAGTAATAAGACATAGATTGGTCAGCGAGAAGGAAAAAGTGATACCTTTTTTTTCGGGAAAAGTCACTTTAATGGCTGCCTTTCCCCGAGTAAATCACACACAGGAATGCACACGGATAATTTAATAAATAAAATTTATGAATAATTTATTTACTAAAGGTGAATGAAAAACTCCAGATACAATTTCAAATTCATTTTTCTTTTTATTCTTTCTTTCAATACTCTCTAATGGCTGATTTTAGACCTTTTTTTGGCATCAAAATTTTTGGCTCGATAATATGAGGATCTATATATATTACTATATCTATGGGTTGGAGTCGCGTAGACATGAAGAATCACATTTAATTCCCGACAGCCGAAGTCTACTGATTCAACTTTAGCTCGCATTTTTCTTTTTTCTTTCTTTCTTTTTTTTTTAACGCTAAGAGAAAAGAATTACAAATCTATGCACATATATATAACAGGGAAATATGAAACTTGTCGTACGTTTTTGACATGTTAATAATTGACGTAAAAGATAGAAAGTAGTGTTGTACGGAAGGTTTAGTTAATGAGAGTTTAAGAGAAAAAAAAAATCTTATGACGATAAAAATATATTCAAAAATACATTTATTTATTTACACTTTTTCATTTTATACACGTAATTTTTATTATTAAAAATTCCTATAGAAGGCAGTTGTTAAATCTGGCAATTTATTAAATTAAAACTATACACTCGATAATTTGTATATATTTAACATCCCTATACTCTCGACCAACATATATAAGAAGAAAGTATGAAATTCGGAAAAAATTTCCATTTCTAGCTTTCCCTGAATTTACACGTTTTGAAATTTCTTGAACACGAATCAACCATTTTTAGAAAAAATCTGCCTTTTTGAATTAGCAAAACTGTACGAGTATTGTACTTCATGAGTCAAAGAGCTTAATTTAACCAAACTTGATACTTGGTTGAGCTTTGCTTGACCTATGCGCTATTAGCTTTTCGCTATATCACCCAACGCTGCCACGTTGCCATTTTCTCTCATTTCAGGAAAGGTTTAGCATCTACAGTGTACCTAACTCAGTGTAAGATATAAATATACTGGGTGTCCCATAAGTCTGCAGACATTTTAAAAATTCATAAAAATTGAAGGAATTGGTAGAATTAAAGGTAGTTTGCGACATAATTATTCTCGTGAAGGGGGATACATATATCTTTACCAATATATGCACAGGGTGGTTATAATTAAACTTCCCCTATAAACAGCATCCTACAGCACAAACGGGTGAACGGAATGCAACGAAATTTGGTATATTGACTATGCACGAGATGCGCTCATGGAATTTCGAAATATATATATATATATATTTCCAAAATGTCCACCAGAGGGCACCTTTTCCGGAAAAACATTAAATTTAACACAATAAACGACCAAAACGGAATACAGAAACAATATTAAAATTTATTGACTAGCTTCTGATCACCTTGTCATCGAACCACATTAAGTAAAGGTAAGGAAAAAAACAGTATGCTGTTTGAGAAAAAATAAAACAGTTTAGTTTGCAGAAACAAGAAAAGATTAGGACTATATTGCACAAGAGGAGCACTTGTTAATCGTGTCCAGGACGATGTGGGGAAAGGTGCTCCATGTAACCAGCTGACCACCCTCATTCATCTGCAAAATTTCAAGTCGATGGATAGTGTGTTCAACAACAGATCGTAACTGATCAGTTGTGATGCTTCACACATGAAGCATTATGGAGTTCTTTAAATCATTCAACGTCGCAACACCTCCCGATACACCACACTTTTTAAGTGGCCCCATAATCAGAAATCGCATTGATGTAGATCCGGCGAACGTGGTGGCCATGGATTACGAAGGAAGCGACTAATAACACGTTCGTCTGTGAAATGTTGGAGCAATAGGACTCATGTATATGTGGGGGTGCCCCATCCTGCAGGAAAGGGGTCGATGAAAGGACCCGCCTTTGCTCTAGTTGCGGCACAACAAACGTCTGCAGTATGTCATGGTACCGACGGCCCGTAACGGAACATGTGACAGGACCACGTTCAGGTATTTCCTCAAAGAAGAATGACCCAAGGATGAATCTCGCCGTCAATCTACACCAGACAGTCACCTTTGGAGAATGTAGGGGAATTTCAGAGTGCATCCGCGGATTTTCCTTAGCCCAAATGCGGCAATTCTGTTTGTTGACTGTCCCATTGAGGTAGGAATGAGCCTCGTCGCTCCACAGAATATTCCAAGGCCATGACAAATCAATAGTCATTCTGTTGAGAAAACTAACTGCGAATGAGAGACATTGTGGCTTGTCTCTATCAAACAGCTCTTGGGTTTGGTGGATCTAGTGTGGGAAGTAGTGCATTATGTTTCTGAGCACTTTCAGACGGCTCTGCAAGAATAGCCTATCTGTCGAGAAACTGCACGTGCGTTATTGCCCGCAAACTCTGATGTCTGTGACTGTGCGGAAACAGCTGTTTTCACGGCATCAACAAAGTACCGGTGTGACAGGTTTACGGCCTCTTCCAGGTTGAACTTCTGATTTCCCCGTCCCTTCAAATCTCTTAATCATGGCCTGGATACCTTTAGTAGACATTGGTCCACGCCGTAGGTTCTTTATACGACGAAATTCACGAACTGCAGCAGAAGCATTCCCCTTGTTTTCGTAAAACAGCTTCACCAATAACGTGCGTTCAACTAAAGATACGCGTCATCATTAAAGCTAGAAACATCGATATAAAACACGACAACGTCTGCAAACGTTTTATACCCTAACCTGTTTTGCATAAAGCTTCCTCTTCTTCGCAAGCATGCAAATCTCGATATTTTTTTCCTAGAACTGACAGGTTTGTGCAAGTTTTACATTTTATTACTCATAATTCTTGTTCTGGATTGTTAATATTGTTTCTGTATTCCGTTTTGGTCGTTTACTGAGTTAAATTTAATGTTTTCCGGAAAAGGCGCCCTCTGGTAGATATTTTGGAACTAATATTTTTTTGAAATTCCGTGAGCGCATCTCCTGTATAGAATATATACCAAATTTTGTTGCATTCCGTTCATCCGTTTGCGCTGTAGGGTGCTGTTTATAGGGGAAGTTTAAATATAACCACCCTGCATAGATATATGCATTGGTATACAAAAAAATAGTTAAAATTTTCGTCGATAGAGGGCGCTGCACGGATGCATAACGAAAAATATGCAAATCAGAGTCCTATAAATTGTTCATGTTTACGATTAACTCAGCGTATTTGTTGTTTTGCCTCCTACTTGCGCATACACGAATTTTTAATTGCAATGCTGACTTCGTGGATAAAGCTTATTGGTGAAGATGTTTTCCCTGAGGTAAGAATCGCCAAATGAAGCTGCAGTTGGCGGTATTATAACTCGTTTGCAAACCATGTTTTGTGGTGGTGACGAACACATAGAATAAAATTTATATACCTGTAAACGTTTGCAGGCAAATATAGTTTTTTTTTTTTTTTTTTTTACAGATATATGTGATTTGCTCGCATACAGTGTCCCCTATCTACGAAAGTTTTAACTATCATTAAAAAAAAAAAAAAAAAAAAAAAAAAAAAAAAAAATCTTCCTTCACGAGCATAAATTTTTCGCAAACCGCTGTCAATTCTACCATTTTTTTCAATTTTTATGTATTTTTAAAATGTCTACAGACTTATGGGACACCTGGTGTATAAGATTAGCAGCAAACTCTTCTATTTAATCCCATTTTGGAGAAGACTATATATAAGCTTCTACAGTGTATAAATGGGCAAAACTTAGTATTTGAGATGGGTATTAGGAAAAGTTATGTTGATTCACTTTGAATGCATACTAGACTACAGGTAGCACTGCTATTCTGCATTACTTTCCATCATCGCGAAGGCTATATCTCAGCTTCAATGCTATATAAATGTAACAAATCCTGTGTGTGATATATATTATGAAAAATTATTATTGTTGAATTTTGGTGTATATAGGCCGAAAAGTGGAGGTGGTATTACTTTTGTGGTTTCTCAGATGACCATGTCTCAACATCTGTCGGTAAAAATTGCTCAGAATTGCACTTTTGAATGGTAAATAAATGTATGTGAAGGCTGTATCTTAACTTTTGTAATGTATAAATACATCAAACGTGGTATATGAGATGGATATTTTGTAAAATTATTCTTTTGCACCATAATTCAAATCAGCTGACACCTGGCGCTTCAGTGCTGTAATTAATTCCATTTAAGAGAAGGCAATATCTCAGCTTCTATGATATATAATTGCAACAAACTTGGTATGTGATATGGGTAATATGTAACACCATACTAATTCAAATTTGGGTGGATATCGGACAACTAATGACACTATTATGCTGTAATTAATTAACATTTATGCGGAAAGGCACAGTTTCTATTCAACAAAATCCTTATGCATGTTATTTATTTATTTTTTGGACAGAGTCTAAGAACATTGTTTAGACTCGATTATTTATTATTTAAATGCTTACTTAAAAATTTGTTCGAGTTTCGACCACTGAGCGATGCTAGTCTATATGCAAGTATAAAAAAAATAGTGAATTTCTTACGTAATTATTGGTAACTAATCATAAATTAAAAATATATGCGTTTGGAAATTCACATAGCTCATAAAGTAACCTTTTACAGACTGTACATATCTATATTGTACATATCTAAATGAAAATATATATATATATATATATATATATATATATATAAATGTAATTTCATTTGAATTAACATTAAAAATTTAATAGATTTAACTAAAAGATTTCCTCATTTCTTTAAGAGCGAAGTTTTAATTCACATATAAAATTTGGAAAGGCGAACAAAATAGTACTAATAGCATTTTATTTGCGTAGTACTAAAAAGGCTAAAACTGTACTTAAAAAAAAAAAAAAAAAACAAGAAAAAAAAAAACTTCTTGTTGGAAACCTAAATTAATTTTGTTGACTAGTTTTTAAATTTATTTTGTCATTTTAACAATAATTTTGTTCAGTTAACCAAATTAACTTGCTTCCATTGATCAACAGAATATGGTAGGTAGAAGAATAGTTGCGACTGGATAATTCGATAAGCTAGGTCAGATATCACTGTATAAATAGCCAATAACTGAGCGATGATCTTAATCAACAAAACCTTTTGTTTTACAAGATAATTTTGTTGATTTAAATAAATATTGGTTGAACCAACAAAGTTGTTTTGTTGAAACAACAAAATTATTTGACTTCTGAGGCTATATCCAAAAAAAAAAAAAAAAAAAATGTTGATTAAAAAGAAATTTCTGTTGTTTCAACAATATGTATATATTTTTTCTGTGTGATGGTGTGATAATAATTAATTTTTAGTTTAAAAATATAATTATATTTCATTAATGCATCAATTTAATCTGCCACATTTTTAATGCATTCAGTTTACAATTTCTTCACACTATAATACATGTTACAATATTTTGCAATGTGTCTTTGCTTTTCTTTCCGTAATCAACGTGTGTCTTGCGTTAATCTGTAGCCAATTTTCCACCAATCGAAAATTATATAAACTCAATAGGTTAATAAAATTGAGAAATCCTCTTTGGAAAGTGTGCAAACTTTAACGTTTTTATTTGGAAACGCCGCAAAAATCGGATATAAAATAATAACCCCCCCCCTCCTTTTTAAAGATTTATATCTTATCTTACGAATCAAAAGCCATTTTATACTGTCTCAAGATAAATGGATTATTTACCAAATATTTCTTCCAGGAAAACAAGTTTTAATTTACTTTTATTTTTACTCGATTTGAGTTAAAAATGCCAATGTTTGAATCAAATAGTTGCTTTGTAATTAAATCACCGTGAATTATAAATATTTAATCAGTACTTGAGTTATTTCTGTTTATTCATGATTTACTGCTTACGTTTTCACTTTATGTCTGCAACAGGGCCGTAATAACACAAATAACTAAAGTTTGAGTGCATTTATTTTTTAATGAGTTAAATTTATGTGAAGCTAAGTAGATTTTATTATTTGAAATTATTTGAAATGAGTTAAATTTATCTGAAGCTGAGTAGATTTTATTATTTCATTTTAAGAGAGAGAAAATGATTAATAGTCATTATCATTCAAAATATATCTGGATGTAAATTCAACCTATTAAAAAAAAAAAAAAAAAAATGGCAATTAGTGTTATAATGCTTCCCTTGAAAATTTATAATCATACATAAAATGTTATCTGCTGTGACATGTGACTATGCTGTGACATGTGCTATCGTCATGTGACAAAATCCAACCAACCAAAAATTTGGTTATCATTGACATCTAATAAAATTTATTGTTAATAGAGTACTATAATAATTATAGAGGGTGTTTACACATTTTTGCAACGATTTTGCAAAGATATATATATATATATAACCAAATATAATTTTTTTTTTCTTCTAATATGTTCAGTCTGATAGCCCTTTTGTTAAACTACCATATTAAATTTTGATTTCATAGATAACAAAGCATTTTTTAAAAGATCAAGGTTGATTTTTTTTCCACTCCTCCTCCAAAACTTTCCATAGTTCATCCAATCTTTGAGATGCCTCTTTCAAAGAGCTTATTTTAAAAGTCAAAATGTACAATAATCCATAAGAAACACTTCAGGGGACTTTGATGGGATGCCTATAAAGAGAATAACTTTAATTCAGATTTCATTTTTCATTTCTTCAAAAAAATAGAGCAGTAAATTTAAGAGGTATAAATTGTAATCTTATCCTGATGGAATTCAACACTTTGAAGATTGTTTAAGTTAGGGATGAAATTTCTTCTTTTAAAATAGGTGTTAAAACACATTTCTGAGAGTAATCTGAGTTAATTATGGTATTTTCTCTAGTTTTCTTATTTTAATTTTTCCATTATATGGGAATTCAGTAATAATCGAAAAACTGTTAACAAAACTTTCCTTGTTTTCTTAGAACCATCATTTTAAGTCTTTTTCTTTTCTTTTTCGCTAGTAAATCGATCTTTTTCTATTGAAAACAGATACAGATCCAAGCCCCATCAATATTAACTATATATTTCCATTTTTCACCTTTCAGATAATTTTCATGACATAGTCTTACACCGAGAAACATATTTCGGTATTAGGCGATGAACATCATGTTTTTTTTTTTTCTTGTTATGATTAGCTTTACATCAAATTTCATAATATTGTTCACAGTTTCTATAGAGATATATAAAGATTTTACGACAGCTCCTTGGGGGCTCGATTTTCTTTTAAAGCATGAGAAGCGTTTTTAGATTTAATAAGAGGGGCGTATGAATTTTTCTCCTTTTTCCCAATCAAATGCAAACTTTGACATTTATTTCCTTTTTTTTATTAATTATTTCCTTTATTTTACGCGCAGAAATATTAACACACACTTTTCACATCCCTTTCTTATAACCTAATAAGAGTATTTCTCTTCGGAAAGCTAAAAAATATAGCTTTCGATCCACTGTTTATTTTCCAGTGATATTTTAAAGTAAAAAAATATTTTTAATGCTGCGAAAGGTATTTTAATCCTATTATAATTTGATATTATTCACATTTTTATTTTTAAATTTAAATTTAAATCCAAGGAGAAATCGTTACAAAAATGTGTGTACACCCTCTGTACTGCACTAAATATTTAATGTATATAAATCTTTATTAAAATATTTACTGCTTGTTTCAACTTTTAAATATAGAACAGAGCCAAGCGTTCGACTGTAACTCTCATTTTGTTTGGCTGTTATCAGGTGTATTGCGATTTAATAAGTTAATCCTATATATTTTCATAGAAATCTGTAAGATTTTACGTAAGCAAAATCAAGGAAAATTTTGCAATTAACTCGTGCACATGTGAAAGATATTAAAATTATTTCTAGCTACGAATTCCTATTACAAATCATTTTTCTAAAAAATGATGTAGCTTAAAAATTCAAATGTAAAATTAAAAATAAAAGCTGAATTTTAATTATAAATATTTGCGAAAATAGTTTTTAATATTGAACTTTGTTTTAAATCTTTCAGTTGTTGTTATTAGGAAAATCTTTATTTGCACAGAAAGTTCCCCTATTAACATAAGCATTATGTCATTTTAGAAATATTTCGACTGAATAAAAAAAAAAGGGAGAAATTTATTTCCTTCTTTCTCCAGAACTGAAGTGGAAAAGGATTTATTTAGATACTATCAATGTGTAATTTTTTTTCTCTTAAAAATTTTAAACAAAAATCAAAATTAAAATTCTCATTATCTGAATTACTTATTTGAATAGATTTGTATTTATCTATGCTTCAGCTATTTACGCTTCCACTAGAGAGGCAGAGAGAATTAAAAAAAAAAAAAAAAATAGAAAAGTGATATTTCATGAACTTTTTTTTTTCCTTCATATTGACTTTAATGCACTCCGTTTTTAGTAATTGAGAATTAATCTTGATTTAATTCTGAAAGACAACTTTTTTGCATCCATTGATTATTATCTAGACTATGCTCGACTTGTATTGCTGTCACAAGGATAATTCAGAAGGATTCATTTAAATAATAAAAAAAAAATACTTTGTTTTTAAAAAATGCTCCAACACATCTATTATTTTTATTAAATTAAATTTTTCACGTACAAATATTTATTGAAATTAGCTTGCAAAAGAAAATTGCAATTATATCTTGTTAAGTTTATAACATTTCTTTTAAAGAAAATATGGATTAAAAAAAAAAAAAAAAAAAAAAAAAAAAAAACATGAAGCGTATCAAAAAGTGAATTAAGAAATTTGTTTTTAATTAAAAAGTGATAGAAATGCATATATATAATATGAAACACAATTCTAATGTTATAATTTATTTATTTATTTTTATTATATATTCTTAGTTCTTGTTTCTAATTCTTGCATCTATTTTTCTGCTAAATAAACTTTTTGGTTGTTATACATTAATGTGTGTGTATCATAAAAACCGTTTAAAATATGCGGGTCGTGTGTTTCAGCTGTTTTCTTTACGATCAATCTATTTAAGAATTAATTTATTTCTCACTGTCTCATGGTGGTAAAGAATTTTCCAAATATAATCAATCCTCTTTGTAAAAAAAAAAAAAAAAAAAAAAAAAAAAAGTTAACATTAGGACCTTTTTCCATGTAACTACCAGAGGTTGATCCAGGTAAAATTGGGGCCTTTTAGCTGTCTCTTCAAAAAATGATACATCATAAAAAATGCCACTTCACAAAATATAAATCCAGAAAATGTAATGAGAAAAGAATATAGACAATCATTTAGAACGAATAAGTAGTCATTTTCTGAAACCCTAAACTACAAATATAGATTTCTGAGTTCGGAGTATACGGTAAACAAGTAGTCTGTATAAAAGAAATGATCGAAATTTTTTAGTCTGCACTTTCTAGATAGTGAACCAATATTATGAATCCTTTGAATTGCTAGAAATTCTCCCATTATTTCCTAGAATTAGTTCTTAAAACGAAATTCAAGTTATTAAAACTCGCCTCCTGTTCTCTCATTTATTTTCAGAGGTTTTTGAATGAGATTGATTGAAATAATATAGGAAAACTCTCTAGAATTCTAACAGGGATCTTTAGAGCTCACTAGAGAAAGGAACTAGGATTTATAAAGATGAAATGGTACTATTTTTACTACAGTCACAAAATGTCAGTCATGGATTTTTTTTTTTTTTTTTTTTTTTCAATGTGGACTCTTTTACAAAATTTAAATTCATAAAAACGGACCTATTTCTTTTCATAAGAATCATCCTTTTTTAATTTTTTTTTTTTTTTTTTTTTTTTTCATTCTTTTGAATATTATTTCGAGTGAATGTCTGTACTTGATTCAACGAAACACTGTTAATTTGATAGTAAACACTATATTTTGTTCATGCATTCGAAATTTTTGAAATTTTATATTCGACTATTCATTCTATGGAAACATATTTATATACATATATATATATATATATATTATATACATACATATATATTTTAAGTATTTATAAAAATATATATGGTTTATTCTTTAATTTATAATTATTTTCTAACCCTATTTTTATTTATTTAACCCTTAAGCTTCCTTCAAACTCTGGCAACTTACAGAGCTTCAAAAGTCATAAATTAGCCATTGTCCGAAAGTGACCCTTGAAATTTTGCACACATTTACAATGAAGGACATTACTTTTTATTGCTCTTTTACAAAAGAGACCCCCTTCTCATGCATTTATCGCACTAGGAGGTTTGTGAGCTTCGATTCCAGCGAGCGTCGATCTCCTAAACCACATCAAAGAAATATCAATAGAGCCGCACTTAGTTGCCAGAGTTTGAAGGCAGCTTTATAACACATTTTCTCCTCAGGGCATCGTGAGAAGAAAAAGACACTCCCAGGATAAACTCCAGATATCTTGAGGAGACGATATTTTAAATGGGTATATATATTCAGTACTTGTGTTATACAGGGTTCAAAGCAAAGTCAAAGTAAAAGTTGACACTCATCCTAACAATTGGCCGAGATATTTAATTTCAAAGTGTGGGATTTTTCCGCATTTTTTCAGCTTTCATTCAGGGATCGGTTAAAAAATCTTTAATAAAGCCCATGAAAATGAGAACTTTGAAAATAAATATCTCAGTCAATTTTGGGCGCATAGAAGTGAACCTTTTTGTGTTATATTTGTTTGGATGAGTGTCAACATTTACTAAATATGACTTGGGCACCGTATAAAAAGTTAGTCTGAAAAAAAAAAAAAAAAAAAAAAAAAAAAAAGTAGATTTTTTTTTTTTATTTGAACATGCCATATCATAAATGTTTACATTTTTTAGAACATTTTGTAATTAGAAGTGTATATGTCTGCGATCAATTGTTATGATAAAGACCTCCTCGAGACTTTGATTTGCACCCTGTATAGTTTCATTTCTCATTGTTGACAGGAAAATTAAAAATCATTTGACGATACCTAAAGTTTCTTCTGCACCCTAATTTTTACCCCCCCCCCCCAAAAAAAAAAAAAAAAAAAAAAAAAGAAAAGAACTTTCTGAAAATATAAATTTTATTTTTCCATTTTTACTTATTAAGATGTGCTTGGTAAACATGATCCTGTTCATTATTAATCGAATTATTTGCTGTACCACTTCTTGTTATGACCATGTTATTTAAGCTACAGATTCTAGAAATACATTTCAATGTACTTTTACTTAAAAAAAGTAATAATAAAATAAGATAAAGTGTTATAATTCTCATTATATGACGTCTTGATGTATCTTTCATGTTATTAACAATCTCTTCCCACCGAAAAAAAGTTTTTATGTAGTTTTTAAATATATAGTTAATGGCAATGACTATAATTTTATTAAGGTTTTTTATATTTGCATATATTTTTGAACAAGTATTTTTAAAGTAAGTTAGAGAAAGAACCGTCAGATATTTTACGGTTTTTTTCTTTTCTTGCCGAAGTGATTATATAATGAGAGGTTACTGTATGGATCATGTACTGCATGTAATTATGAATCTCCTCTTTTTGGAAAAATATATATATGAGAATTACAATAGCTTCTCATTATATCACGTCTTGACATACGTTTCATGTTATTAACAACTCCGTCCCGAAAAAAGAAAAAAAAAAAAAAAAGTTTAGTTTTTAAATAAAATTAATAACAATAAGTATAACTTTATAAGATTTTTTTACACAGCTTGGAAAATTAAATAGCTTCAATTGTTTTTTGAATGTTAAAAAATACCTTTAATAGAGAGAGGTTTTTTTTTTCTTTATGTTATTGGAAATTATGTCATAAAGTGAAGTCTTTCTTTCAAATGTGAATGAATATGGAAGAGTTTATGTCTGCTTTCCAAATCTCTTTTAATTTCTAGAAACGAACATGACTCCTAGGACATTTTAGAAAGACCACGACAAAAGGATCCTAACCATGTCTAGATAACCCATGTCGATAGTTGGCACCAAATCTATTCTTTTTAATTCCATTTTCAATTTTTTTTTTGTTTTCATTGAGTCAGTTTTAACCTCTTTATTTCATCAACGAGGTATCTCTTTTTTTTTTTTTTTTTTTTTTTTTTTACATATATTTTTATTCCTATTTACTTTTTTATTTTTTATTTTAATATATTATTATTGTTATTAAATAGAATATGTGAAATTTTCTTATTAGCAATTTTGGTGAGGTTGAAAATCAAAAACCTCGATAATAACACTGAGGTTAAGGGAAATCGGCACTGTAAATAAATTCGAAAAGTGTGGAGATTATTAATTTGCATGAAAACTTTGTTAGCAAACATCATAAATTGAGTTACTCACATAAGTTTCTCTTTCTTCCCCGGTGTTATTTATGTTTTTTTACTTTATTTTATTAATACGTTTTAAAATTGTATTTTGTTTCATTTTACGTATTCCATTTAATTCATATCACACTAATGTATTTAAACAGCACTTTTTATTTTATTTTATCTAGCTAAATGCATGGTTTTTGTGCATCGCGTACCTTTCCGCCTAATGAATGGTCAAATTTAATTGGTTCGACCAAAATAAAAGCGTGTTTTTGTAATTTATGGTGTTATCTTACCAAGTTTTCATTAGTGCTCATTCGAAACGAGTATTTCCTTGAATTTCTCTAAAAAATTAGTAATAATAAGGTTATTGCATTAAAACTGCCCATATACTCAGAAGTGGAATTTACAAATCATACTCTAATCAAAGTAACAAGAAAGTTGTTTGGAATACTGGATGAAATTTTTATACCAATTTGTCTCAATTTTTAAGTCCCCTCTCCCCCTCTGTGTTACATTTCAAATGCTTGGGTGTTATCCAATTTCTTAAATTTAAAATAATATACAATATAATAATATAATATAAAGATCTAAACTTAAAAAAAAAAATAATAATGAAAAAGCCCAATATATTTGAGTTTCCTCTTTTTTAATTTTTGTAGGTAAAATAAAATTTAGAGATAATATAAACTTATATGAAACTCAGGAAAAGAATTCTGAGATTTTATTTTACTAGTAGTTAAAAAAAAAAAAAAAAAAAAAAAAAAAAATGTCCTGTTTTAAAGTTTTTAAAGTAATCCAGTTTCTTGGATGTATTATATTATTATATTGTATATTCTTTTATAGTGTTTTTTTTTTTAAACTAGAAACAAAATCTATAAAAAATTTACAAAATTTACATTATTATTACATTTTTAGAGCATTAAAATTATATATATATATATATATAAATTACTAATTTAAAAGAAAATTATAATACTATGTCAATTAAAGTATAAACTAAAAAAAAATGATAACAATTAAAAAATTAAAAATTTTCACAATTTTTGCTAAGATTGTCATGTGACAGCAATTTATTTAATTTTTCGAAATGTATACCATTAAAAAGCATTTTTTTTTTTTCTTTAACTACTATTAGTATAAAAACGTTGAAGATAATAATTTAGAAAAATAAAATGGCAATAATTACTTAATACTAAACAATTTATTTTGTTTTATTTATTTATTTGAGAAATTTGAATAAGTTTTTATATCAAATTATTTGTATTTAAATTTCATCAATGAAACTGATATATTTTTAAAAATATAATTATTAGTACATTGTTAATAAAAAATCTTTTTAATGGAGAGATGCCATGCGTAGAAGACTTTCAACAAAAATGAAAAAAAAAAAAAAAAATAGCTATTATTTTGTACAAATGTAAGTTGAAAATAAAATTCAATATATTTTATTTTATTTATTTTAATATATGAAACAAAATAAAATAAAATAAGTGATACTATATTTTATAAATATCAAGAAAAATAATTATTTGATGTCATTCTGAAAATTGTTAATTTTTTTATTTTTCTAGTATATACTAACCTGTCATTGTGTTTATTTATTTATTTATTGCTTATGTATGAAGATTTCCAACTGAAAATAGAGAAAATAGTATTCGTTGCATGAATTTCACAAAACTTACATTGGTTGTTTTTATCATATTATTATAATCAATAATATTTCATCCTTGGTTGAACTGCTGCAAACATTCATTAAAAATAACAAGTTTTCAATAGTTCTTATTTTTATTTATTTATTTTATTCATTTTCAATGATAAAAAATAAATAAATACTTTTTTTTAAACACAAAAAATAAGAAAGACACAAAGAAAAAGAAACAGACACTGAAGTGTTTCCAAAATTTTAATAAATAAATAACTACTTACATGTTATTCATGTTATTGGAATCATCAATGGACTGGTGAAATTTAATCTACTTAAAAAAATACATACCATTTTAAAGTTTTACAATATTTGTTTTGTGTATTTTTTCCGTACATGTGTATGCTAAATAGAGTATTTTGCTGTACACTGGTGAACTCTATCTAAGACAAATTTGCAATCTGCTATACTGTTTTAGTGCAGTGCAGCAGAATTGTGTTGAAAATGGCTGTTAAAAGTACAAATATTAAAATATTTTTTAAATAATTTCAGTTATTTTAAATTTAAAAGAAATTAATTAAGCTTGTATTATTATTCTTTTCAAACAAAACTTGCTATGTAATTGTTATCACAAAAATCTAATTCGGTATATATTATTATTAATTTTTTTTAAATTATAATACATAACATTTTTATAGAACAGTAAACTAAAACATGGCACGCGAACTGATACATACATTTAGTTAATCGTTAATAACAAACAAAATGATTAGTAAATAAACCAAAATGACTAGAGAGATTGAAAGCTAAAATGAAACGCGTTTAAAAATAATTTTACATAATTTTATTTATTTATTTTAATATTTAATATCCAAGATTTACTTGAAAGCATTATTACTATTTCAAGATATTTATTTAAAAAAATATTTTTTCTTAAATAAACAATTTGATATTTATTAAACTTTTATGTATAGATATATGCTATTAATTAGGATTTAGAATTACATGTATTCCATTATTACAGTAACGCAGTTTTCATACTATATTAAATATTTTTCTTCTTTTTTTTTACATTATTACAAGCTAAAGTGATTGTCTCAGCCATTTCCATCACAGTTTTGCGAAATTTTGACAAAATTTATACTAGAACTACTTTGCAAAGAAAACTATCAGAAGAAAAATTCAAAAACACTTAACCGTACAAAATATTTAATTTAAAAACACTTTGTCAGGTTAAGTTAATGTAATTTAAATGAAATTTCTGAAATAAAAACCACCTTTTCCAAATATATACAGTTTTATGAAACAAATCCTACCTATGTTAAAATATACACTGAATACCGAAAAAATAAAAAAAAAAATAAAAATAAAAACAATAAAAAAAAATAAATAAATAAATAATAAAAACAACTGAGGAACAAATGTGCAAAACAAAACTGAAAGTGCATTTTTTAAATTTTTAAACTTGGGAAAGTTTAGTAACTTTTTGCTAAAATATTGCAACTTTCAGTTCGTCTTAGGGAACGAAGTGAGACGAACTTACAAATTTCATTTTGAGATATATCTTAAAACCCGCGTTTCAGTGAAATGGTTTTTAAAAAACGATATATGCGTTAAAAATTTTGCACATATCCCTAAAGATTTGTAAAAGTACAATACATTTTTTAAGAAAAAAAAATAAAGTTTGCTAGAGATATATAACTTAGCAATCTCTTACAAAAAATAAAACCCACACCTTATAGTATAAACAAAAATCACATTTTTTTTTTTAGAGGAAATGTCTATTAATATCACATATACCTTTCCAAAGAAAAGTTTTCTCTGTTCAGTTTTCTATGCATAACCATTACGAAAAAGCGTCTTAATACATACCCACACTGTCAACTGGGGTGTAACCAGCTGTTAAAATTCTGGCGGGAGTAGACGCACTTTTTATAAAACAGTAATGATTGAAAAAAAATAATAAAACAAGAACAGAGTTACTTGCTTTTTAAGCAAATTTTCCTCCAAGATGCTTTGGCTGATTTTATATGTATAAGTTCTTAGTTTAAGCATTTTCAAAAAGAAAATGTCCAATTGTGGCAGTTCAAATCACATTAGCAAAATATGTACATAAGTTTTTATATGTGAACTGCTACGGAATGATCATTGGCATGACATCGTTCGGATTTCCGCTTAGTGATGTCAGGAAGAGCATACTTAAGTTTTTCCCAGAAATTTTTATCACCCCATGTAAGGACAGTGCTGGTTTTCATCCATATTCGCATATCAGGATCTAAATCCCTCATGGCCATACGACCGACCACGATGACAATCAGCCTGTGCTTAGAAGTCCGTAAACCTTCATGGTGAGCTGATTTAAACTCGTATCGGCACCACTCACTACGGATAAAATTCTCAGAGAGGATAATTATAGTTCTCCGGGAACTTTCCATGGATTGCATAATGGCATCAGTTAGATAACCTCCTGTAGGGAGATCTCTATGATGAAGGCACAATCGGAAATGGGGATTTCCACATTCTAACTCAGCAGAAAGGATTTGTATTACGAAAGCTTCATCCTTCTTGCTGTAGGACACAAAGGCATCATATATTTTATCATCATCTTCAATTGCTCTTCTTTCTGCACTAAAGATGCGAACACCATATTTTGAAAAGAACCAAATACCCATCTTTTTTCGATAAATAACAATAAGCACTATCACTAAAATAATAATAACAGATAGAGATGCAACTGCGATAAATACAGGCATATATTCATTTACATGGAAAGACTGAATGTAGCTTGGAGATGCAACACTGAAGTTGGTACAAGTAGTCATATTAAATTCCACAAGGGGTAAAGTAACACTCTCGTTGTATACACAATGAACACTATAAATGTCATGAACAAGATCTGTACGTAATTGCAGCCAGTGAGTGAAATCACCAACAAATTGACATTCACAGACCCAAGGATTATGGGAAAGTTGAATATCGACTAGTTTTAAGTTTTGGTTTAAATTCCACACTTGAAATTCTGCAATGTAATTATTATCTAAATGGAGAACTTCTAAGGAACGAAGTTGGGTGAAAGTAGTATTTCCAACTGAGGTGATTTGATTAAAAGATAAATAAAGCTCACGGAGATTTATGAGTCTCTCAAACTCAAATCCATGTAATATCGAAATGCGATTATGATGGAGATATAAAGTTTGTAGGGACTTAAGACCATTAAAAGTTCTATTGTTTATCACATGAACATTGCTGTTGTTCATATATAGCACCCTCATATTTTTTCTTCCGATGAAAGTGTGACTTGAAAGTGATGGAATATCATTTCCATCTAAATAAAGTTCAGTAACATCCATTGGAATACGACGGGGAACCGATATATGGTTTTGTGAACTACAATCTACAATATTAGTGTTCCAGCTCTGATCATAAAAGCATGTACAGTTTTCAGGACATACCATTTCACAATCACAAGCATCAAATTCACAACAATGACACAGGGCAAAACAGTGACTTTTATAGCGGCAAAGGAACTGGGAAGAGTGTGCATGAACAATGGATATTTCTGTCTTTTGTCTGTTAAATGACAGCTGACAGGCTATATCTTCAATATCAACCATTCGAGGATACTGCCTTGATTCATCCAGGGAGCCGATTCTTTGTATCCATTCCATATTGCAGTCACACAAATAAGGATTTTCAGAAATTGAAAATTCTGGTAATGGTTTCCGGGTTCGTACTTCAGTAAGTCTAAAAGCATTGACTTCAAGGTTTTCCAGACGATTTCTTGTTAAATCTACTCTGGTGAGATTTGGCTTTCCCATAAAAGTAAATGAATGAATTGTTTTTATACGATTATCATTCAAAAACACGATCTCGATACTATTTGGTAATGATGAGGCATCTATTTCGGAAATTTGATTGAAAGATGCATCCAGCGTACGAAGCTTTAAGATAGATTCCATTTCAAAATAATTGCCAAGCAACTCTATTTGATTGTCATGCAAATCAAGCCATTGCAATCCCAGTGGAACTAATGCGTAATCAAACCATTCTATTCGGTTGGCTGATATGTTGAGCATTAACAAATCATGAAGATTGCTAAATAATCCATTGACATCAGTAAGAAAGTTCGAATCTAATCTCAAAGCGTGCAAATATAAAATATCATCAAAAGTACTTTGCTCAATGAAGTAGATTTCATTATTGGCTAAAGTTAATATTCGTAAGGATGGCAGCTCTTCAAATGCTCCTTTGGATATATTTCCTATTTTATTTCCGCTCAAAACTAAACTGTAAAGATTTTCTAAACCTAAGTAACTGGCATTATGAATATCTGTGATTTCGTTGTTGGATAAATCCAAACTACGAAGAAGCTGCAATGGCTGGACGGCAGCTGGCACTGAGGTCAAACGGTTACTTGACAAATTAATTTCCATCAGGGCACTGTTATTTCGAAAGGCATCTGGGTGTACACTGGAAATTTCATTAAAATGTAAAGATAGCTGGTTCAATACATACAATCCACTAAAGGTAGCAGGAGTTATGCGTGTAAGTCTATTGTTATTCAAATGCAGCGTATGAAGTTTATACTGAGATGAAAAAGCATAATCTGAAATTATTTCTATCTCATTATCATTCAAGAATAACACTTGAAGACTGTATTGACTACGAAATATGCTTGAATCAATTTGTGTAAGTCGATTATGACTGAGATCCATGCGAGAAAGTCTGATTAAATCAGCGAAAGTATCTGAACCAAGCCAATGGCTAGTTATTTCGTTGTGACTTAAATCGAGTATTAACAGCTGTTGCAAACCAGTAAACAATCCAGGTGGCAACACACTAATTGAATTATTTTGAAGGTAAAGTTCATTCAGTTCTTCACATGGCCTAAGAACTGTAGGTGGTAGGGCAACCATTTGATTGCTAGATAAATCCAAAATTTTCAGTTTATTGAGGCCATTAAAAGCAGCTTCATCAGCACGTGATATAACATTGTGATCTAATCTTAGTTCTCTAAGTTGATTCACGGCAGCAAATCCTTTGTTAATTAGCACCTTAATCCTATTTTGGGATAAATGAACACGTTGAACATCAACTAAGCACAAAACATCATCGCGATTTCCTGTAGATAATCCTACATTAGATATGTCTGAAAAATCGTTCAAAGTCAGATTTAGAGTTTCTAACCTCCGTAAAGGACACAACAGAGTTTGAGGCAAATTGTTCAAATTATTTTCTCCAAGATCCAGTCTTTCAAGCAACTGAAGCTGAGAAAAAGTCTCAGCTGATAATATGAGGGCAAAATCACCTTGCTGTTGGTTTCGGGACCTCACAGTCAAATTTGTAAGCTGAGACATTCCACTAAAGGCCATAGGAGGGATAGTCACAAATTTACAATCTTCAATCACAAGATCACGCAAATTTCGTAAAAGTCCAAAGGTGCTATTCAATAAACTTTCAGAATCACTATTAAAGCTGTTAGAGTACCGGTTATTTCTTTGAATATTATTATCACAAGTAACACTTAATTTCACTATACGTTCAGGTTGAATTGATGAGAAATTTCGAAATATATCGTTGACATTTTGCACAATGCATTTCGCAGAGGCCTCTTCCGTGTTATCAGACGTTGGTTCACTGATGCAATTTTCATTTCCAAAATCATTTGCAGAATAAACACAAATAATCATCGATGAAACAAGAAAGAGTTGAAAAAGAACCGATAAGGTTCGCCGTAGTATAGAGATTTTCTGCATATTTATCACTGATAAATGAACTCAAATATGAGAAGGCACTAGTAAGATGCTCTATCGCAGCATGGTGTAATCCTCGTTACATTGGGACAGCAACAGAGCGGCCGGACTAGATCAGCTGCCGTCCGCAAGATACTGGAACGAGCAGGAGTAGGACTCTTATGTATCTCAAGTGGTTTACCATCACTGAATGACTGGTCGTACTCTCTTGATTCAACTCCTCGCGGAGACCACGTGGAATTTCACTCCGCCTACAGCCAGCCCTCAGCCAATGGGAAAAGGGGGGTAAAAGCCATTCGGACGAAAAGGGAAGATGCGGGTTCTGCTTGAAATCGCCGCTCTCTGACCCAGAGGGCTGATCGCTGCAGCTCTCTGATGTCTGCCTTTTCTCCGTCACCGGATCAAATCCTGAAAAGAGAAAGAAGAAAGAATAAATAACGAGTAGAAATAGGCGGAAAAATTACATCGCTCCCGTCTTCACGCTAAATTTTTACCACCTGGTGCTTTTATCGAATTCATGTACATATGATGTTAAAAGAAGATTTTATAGGATTAATAAGGATGAAAAAGGCAATATTTTCGACTTTTCAGGTTTCTTAAAAAGGATTTAAGATTCGGTCACGTGCTTCCTCATGAACACTTTTAAATATTGAACATTTCAGAAATAATTACACTACGTTTATATTTAGTGAAATTAAATATATTTATAAACAAATTTAAGGATATTCTAATTATTAAAAGCAGGTGTTTTAAAACTTTAGAATGAGATCTTAAGATAAAATATTTTTATGCTTAAAGATATTAAATAAATAACTCCATAAATGTATAATCATTTAATATTTATTTACATATTAATACATATACTTGGCATATTTAAAAAACATTTCCTTTAATAACTGTTTTCATTATTACATTTCATTTCTAACGCATAACTTGATGAATTGTTTTGGTAACATATAATAAATTATTACAAATTGCGTTTATATTCAGTGAAATTAAATATATATAAACAAATTTAAGAAAATTTAATTATTAATGTCAGACATTTAAAAATTTAGATTGAAATCTTAAAGTAAAATATTTTTATGTCTAAAAATATTAAACCAATTCCCTCCATAAATGAATAATTATTTGACATTTATGTATGCATATATATATATACACATACTTGATATATCAAAAAACATTTATTATAATACATATATATTATTATTATACAGATAACAATTTATTATAAAACACATAACAATATATTTTAACGTAGAAATTTATAAACATAAATTTTAATACAAGAATTTTTAAGGTTTTCGTAATGCAGAAAAGAATAATACTGTCTATTCACCATTGCGTTTCAGATTAGTTTTATGGAAAATAAATCAACCATTACTTGACGAAAGTTTTTATTTCTTTTACTTTTCGCTTTCTCAAAGATAAAGGATGGGGAGCAATCGATCGAAATAATAAGGTGTATTAATATACGGTATCAGTATACGTTAATTTTAAAACAATAATGGTTTTTAACCACTGACTGCAGCTTAGGGAATGTGTTGATTTAATTACTACTAATTACTTGTATAAGGATCTTCTAGATGATTTTTAAAATTATATTTTTGTTAAATATATTAAACATTGCGGCAGTGCGAGTTTCTGTAACAGCCACAGCGGTGAATGACGATTTGTTTTGAATTCAATGTTTTTTTTTTTTTTTTTTTTTTTTTTTTTTTTTTTTTTAATTAAAGCAATAATTTAAGAGGCAGCGCAGCACTATGAAAATGTTCCATGTGCATCAGGTTGTTTTTCGAGCAGATCTATGAGACCAATATTTGTCTTTTATGATTATTATTATTAATCATCAAATATATAATTTCCTACAGTGGGAGTCTTTTTAAGGGTTCTTAGCGCATATTCACGGGATATTCAGAGAAAACAATGGTAAACTTCGAACGGCAAGACAGACGATATCGACCTGCGATCGAATCCGGCAATTCCCGTCTATCGGCTTTGAGAGCATAAAAAAAAAAAAATCTAAATAAAATTAAAATCTGAATGGTTTATAGCTTAAATCAATTTTTGTAGTCGTTGTAAATTTATATATATAATAATAATTCATTATTATAGTGATCAAACACCAGGAAAGAAGACTTTAATTAGTCAATAAATAATTATAGAAACAAAGTATTATACAAAGCAAAATATACCGAAAAATTTAATATACATATGTAAATATATGTAGATATACGTGTTAGCTCTTAATGCGGATTTTACTGAAATGTCGAGCAAATTAATAGCGATATTTTAGATTTTCTTAATCCAGTACAATGATCAGAAACATTTTACTATTATTTTTCCCTCCGGCAGAATCATGTAACATACGATAAGAGAATAGAGTCACACATTATTAATGACAAATTCCTCCATAAAATTTTTATAAATATAAATTTTATGGGTATCAACAATGAAACATAGTAAAACTATTATCATCAAGAGAAGCGAGTGTTTACTCATAATGATATCCTTAACAAATAAAATGAACATTGGAATATATATATATGTATTTGATATAAGAAATGAATAATATATTTAATATATGAACTGAAGACTATGTGAAACAAAGCAATATTCAAACAAATGAAACTGAAATAACGATAAGAAGGAGCAGAGGCCTCCTAGGAAGCAGTTTAAGAATGGTGGAGCAGATTAAAGAAGTTTTATGGGCACCCAACTTTTCCAAAAACATATGATAAGAAAGAAAAAATTAGGATGAATTTTTTTAATTATTATTAAGTGAAAAAAAAATTATAATTATTAATAGTTATTAACCAATTTTATATGAACTAAATCAATCACATTATATTATGATTTAAAATAATGATTGATATTTATAATTCGATTTTATTTAAACCAAATCAAACAATTATATTATATTTTAACCCTTTGCGGCGCAAGACAATTCGGATCATTTAAATTATACTGCCACCGGAATTCATGAACTAAATTAAACTAAAAGAAATTTTAAATTTTAAGGTTTAAAAAACCGGCCTTTTCTGATATGTTATAAACGTAAACGTTTGCTAAAAAATTTCCGGGATGAATTTTTTTAGCTGGATCTTAAATTTTGCGTCCTCGCAGCAAGGACGCCGCGCGTTAAGGGGTTAAAATATATATTCGTATATAGGGTAATAAATCGTTCATCTTTCTGTCAAAACTTTTATATCAGCAACATAATATGGGGAAAAGATAGGTGTTGGCTTGGCAGCCGCGTGAATTTTAATCTTTTATATATAACAGTCTCAGTCAGGTGGGGGCGAGTGGTTAGATTACTGCTGCAGCTTCTACAACGAGCAGTCTCGCATTTTATATCCTTATAATAATAAGGGGTTTTTCTTTGTTAAATGCATTAATAAAATATATAGAGAGTAATTTGACTTTTTAATGAATTAATTATATGAATTCTTGTTACATATTTTAAAGGGTTTATGTTATATTTTATTATATACATATATGTGTGTGTGTGTGTAAACAGTTTGCATTCGCCCCTTTAAATTGGTCAGTTTGACGTGCGCATTCATGCAGCTTCATTGGGTATTAATCAAACATGTAAATTTTGGTTTTCGTATATATGCCGCATATCCGCATATCTCAGTACCACAAGCATGAAGATACTTCAAGAGAAAAATTATTTTCTAGAATTATTTTATGTGTCAGGTATAGAAGCATTTTCACTTAAATATTCGAAAAATTTTCGTTGTCACAAGCTCCCAAATGTGAACATATAGCTCAATATGTTGGAAACGTAAATGCGCGCATGCTTTTAGATTAACAGTACTGAGAACTATTTCGTATCCAAAAACAGTAAGAAAAATGGAAAAATCGATTTTAAAATCGTAACAATCTGAACTTCTTTTCTATAATCAAATCAACACATTTTTTTTTTTTTTTTTTATGTTTTAGATGAAATCTTAAAGAAAAAAAAAATCGAAATTTGAGTAAAGTTAGCTAAATGACTCACCCTCAAAAGAAAACAATTATGTTTCTTCTTTCGAGTTCTTAACATACACCTTTTTATATGTATAGTACTGATAAAATAATCTGGAACCACTATCGGTAATTAAACATCTATATTCTTTTCAAAGAAATTTTCATAACAAACTGGAATCGAGAACACGTAAAAATTAGGCTAATGGACGAAGTTTTTATTTAAATCTTTCTTTATCGCATATCAAATAGCTGAAAACATGTTTACCTCTTTCCATCTTAACCTCAACCTTGCCCTTGAAACAGATTTGTAAAAATTACAATGCGTATTTAGTCACAAACATTGAAAGTTTATCACATCCAAACTGTATTCATCTATAACGAACAAAAGTATGAAATAAAGTAAAATATGCACACTAAATATATGAAAACGCTTTTTCACTAAATTATATTTGCATTTAAATTTACACTTTTTTATAAGCACTAATTGTGCGATAAATAAAGTTTATTTAGAACTGAATTATAATAATAATTCTCTTTCCTTTTTATTCAAATTTCTAAAATGAACAACATAACACCCCACCCTTCTTTTAATTACTTAATTAACAATATATATATATATATATTCCTCTTCTTTCCTTTTTTTAATTATTTTTTTAAAACACGAAATAGGATTAGTTAGACCTCTTGATATTTGAAATAAGTCATTTAAAAACCGGATATATATAAAGAAAGAAAACGGGGAAATCAAAAGACAAGGCGCGTACTTTGAAGATTGATTGTATAAGAAATAAAAATCTCGGGCTAATGTAAAATGAATTTAAAAGCACACAAAGAAAAATCTGAAAGGATTTTACAGCTGGAGTTCGATTCATTTTTCTCACATGAAGCTTCTGATATTCACCAAGGAATTTAGCGGATATTTTATACACACTTGGAATTAATCCAAAATCCTTTTTGAAAACTATGAGAACTTAAAAGAGCTATGCCCGAAACTAAAACAAAAAGATTTGTAAAAGCAGTAAGTACATTTAAAAATCGACGGCACTATTTTTATTTCAAAGCTTTTGTCTCCTACTTCTCCTTTTTTTTTTTTTTTTTTTATTAATGGTTGTTTAACACGTTTCGTGCAAAATTGCCATAAGGGTGGGTGATTTGTATTTTCTTTCTTTTCCCCGCTTAAATTAATACTTGAATCAGATTTATTCAGCGCAACTATAATTAAGTAAAAATATTTTGTAGATAAATATAGTTGAAATATTTGTTATCGAATGAAAATGGTTTTTTATAACACATAGATTACGTTATAGTTTCCTATATGTAAATTATACATCCATTTAGTACACAAAGCAGTAATTACTTATAAAATTCTTGACACTCTATGCCACATTTTAATCTCATACAGTAAGGTAATTGTAACATAAGATTAAGTGAAGAAATATTTTGATTAAAATTATTATGGTTTTGCTGAAATTTAATCATAAATATTTATAGAGAGCATAAAAACTTTTGAAGGAAATATAAAATATATATAATAAATATTAAATAATATAAAATAAATGAAAAATAAATATAAATATAAAATAATAAAAAACATAAAATAAAAAATATATATAAAAAAAATATATAAAAAAAATATATATATCTGTAAGCATAAGTGTAGAAATCAAGGCAAATTATCTAAGCGTTAGACCTAAACCTGAGTTGATTACTCTTTCTGGGAGATCATAGTCCGTACTTATGCAAGTTTAGGAGAAAATCATGTGGCGAACTCTGAATAGCTATGCCGACGAGAGCGACCTGGATTCAACACCGGCACCTCCCGTCTACCAGATAGAACCTGTTGGCTCCAGGTGTGGCCATTAAAGATGTTTAATAAGTGATTTCATTGATAAAATATTCATATTTGTCAACTTTTCGAATTTTAATCGGACAAGACGCTGTGTTCGATCCCCGAAGTTCCGACGTATTAATTTTTGCAGATAATTAGTAGAAAAGGTGTCAATTGATAAAAGAAAATTTTTCGTTGACTACACAGTATCCTAAGAATTTTTGAATTTTTAAGAAGCTTTTTTTTCTTTTTCTTTTTAATAAAAAGTTTTAATTAAAAAATACATAAATGAGTATATACTTTTTTTTTTTTTTTTTTTTAAAGAAGCGTTTTATTAAAATTGGATTTTGTCATCGTGTTATCGTGTCACGCTGAAAAATTAAACGCCTCCACTTTAACGTAAATGTTAGCATCTTTTTTCGTCACTTGTTACCTTAATTGGATAGAGCGTCATGTTGATAACACGAAGGTTGTAAGTTCGAAGACCGATGTGTTACTTTACTGCATATAATTATTAGAAAAGATGTCAAATGATAAAATAAACATCCTTCGTTATCTACACACAATCCTAAAAATTTTTGATTAATTTTTTTAAGAAGCTTCTTTAGTTACGTAAACGCACACGAATAAAAATGTAATTAAAAAAAAGAAAAAAAAAATGGAAGATTTTCTTTTTTTGGTGTAGTCATAAAATGCATAAAAAATTGCTCTTGCAAGGACATGGTATAAAAAAATAAATAAAAGTACCAATAATAAGAAAATTGTTGAAGCACAAAAATATAAATATTTAAAGAAAAATATAAATATTTCACTTAGCAAGAGATAAAATTTTTTAAACATTCAAAATATTTTAAAAAGCATTCGAGAACAATATTCTTCTTGTATAAGTGTTTGTTGGCATCTTTTATCATGTTCTATGACTTTTCTTTACTTTTCTTTAATTTTTGGTTAGAGTTTGTCGTGGGTTCGATTCTCCATGAGCCGAAGTGTTAATTTTTGTAGATAATTAATAGAAAAGGTGTCAATTAGTAAAAGAAAATCTTTCAAAGTCTACACAGTATCTTAAGAACTTTTAATTTGTTTTTTTTAAAACCTTTTTTTATAACTAAAAAGCAGAAAATAAAAATTTATGTAAATAAATTTTGCTGCGTTGCCGCTTTGACTGCAGCACTCGTGCTTACTTTGTTCGCCTGATGAAGGGTCGTGTGTTTTTTCGACCCGAAACATTTGTTGCGAGTTTATTGCATTTTATGGTGTTTATTCAAAGTTTGTAAGTAATAAATAATAATAATAATAATAACAATAGAAGCTTTTTATTGTGGAGCCCTGAAAAGCATATAAAATAAAAATTTATCATTGCAAAGACATGCTATAAATAAATGAAAGTTTCAACACTAAGAGAATTTTAGAGAAAAATATAGATATTTCACTGTTGCAAGAGATGAAAATTTTTAAATATTTAAAATATTTTAAAAAGCTTTCGAGACATTTGAAATTTATGGTTTAACAAGTACTTATGTAAAAGCTAATGACTAAGAATATTGGTCTCAATAGCTTTTTAAAACATTTAAAAATTTTCATCTCTTACAAAAGTGAAATATCTATATTTTTCTCTCAAATTTTCTTGGTGTTAAAACTTGCATTTATTTATAGCATGTCTTTGCAAGATTAAATTTTTATTTTATTCTTTTCAGGATTCCACAAAAAAAAGCTTCTACTGTTAAAAAAGGTTTTTCTTTTTACTTAAATTTTTATTTTTACATCTAAAAAACCTAATGACGTGTTTCTTTCTTTCTTTTTTTTTTTTTTTTTTACTTAGTTCATTCAATAAGAAGCTAAAACACAACTCACATACTTTGAACTATATGATTTTTGATGCCCATATGTATGGAGCCTCTGAAAAATAAAAAAAATATATAAAGAATTAAGAAACATTTTGACTAGTTCGCGTGCATTTTCTTTTTCTTTTTTAGAGCCTCTTTTTCAGTCTCTTATTTACTAGTTATCTTTTATCTTAGAAGGGATAACTAGTACTAGTAGACAAGAGACTCTTCGGAAATTTTATAAAATTTCAGCAGACTTGTTCTATTGGAAGATTTTTTTTTTTATATTAGGTGTGGAAAAAGAGGATGGAATGCAAAGCTGCAGAAATAAATAAGAAAGTATGAAAAAAAAAACTGCATTATGTATAATTAAAATTAAAGCAGAAATTTGATTTTTCAGTCACTCTTCTTGGTTATAGGCACGTACAGCTTTGTATCCTTATTGCTTGACGGAAAGTGCGCAGACTTATAATTCTTGAGAAATTTCTTCGTCGTAAAAGGATTCCAGTTCCTGCAGAGGGTAATTGTGTAAATAAATGTAATTTAATGTCGACGCTTTAATTTTGTTAGTTATAGGAAAAAGTAGCTTTTTTTTACGGTAAAGATAACATTTCGTATACTCGAAGCAAAGTTCCTGAGTTATTATTTGGAGATGATCTTGCAGCAGGATTATACAAGTTGCATTATGTAAAGTTCGTTAATTTTTAAATGTAAATTTTCCATATTGGTACTTTGGACACTATTTTTTATTATGTATAGTGCACTAAGATACTAACAATACTAAAAAAGCCCAGAAGCTTAATGCTACATCGAAAGACGAATTCATCGGTTTTAAAAATATTTATTGCAAGCACGAATGCGAGATGGGATAAATTATCTTGATAATTTTATATATATTTTTTAAAGTAGAAATGAAATTTATAAATTCTGTTCAATAATAATAATAATAATTTGACGAAGATTACAATTTGCATATAGGAGTTGTAGCGTCCTTCTTTCTTAATACCCTTATTATTATTATTATTTTTTAAATACTATTATTTATTATTATTATTATTTTATTTATTTATTTAAGCACAGAAATTCTACTATAAATTAAAGCAAAATTTATTGATAAAAATACTGTTTAGAAAAAAAAAAAAAAAAAAAAAAATTCAAATTTTTGGTACATGTACTAGCAGCAATTGGACCAGTACATGTGCTCATACTGTAATTTTCATCGGTGGTGCATGCACCGTAAATTTTTAAAACAAAGCAGAAAGGTAGTTATATTTACTCATTGAAAACAAAGAAAAGCATTTATTTTAGTTTACTTCTCACACCACCACAAAATAAATAAATAAATAAGAAATGGTCAAGTCTAACTAGTTTTAATCGCTGATTTCTTTAGTAACTTAATCTAAAGATTAATGATTGATCAATAATTAATTGTATTTTCATGACTAATGATTGATCAATCATTACTTGTATTATTATGAATAACTGATCTTTAACTGCAAAATTTGCAGAAAATGATTTATTAATCGTCAATAGTAAAATTCGCGAATAACGATTGATTAATCGTTAACTGTCCAACTGATGGCATTTTACCCAATATTCCCGGTATATGTACCTTATATTTACGCGAATACCTTAATTTACGGTATAAATGTCGTTTACGAATGAAATGTTATCTATGCCGTAGTTTTAATGTGCCAGTACTGTAAAAATACTATGCTTATACCACAAAGGATTAAAATGGCTCAAGAACAGTAAAATTTACGGTATTTATGCTAGTATTTTGCTCTTTTTTATTTTATTATTATTATTATTATATATATATATATATATATATAAAGTGTAGGAAACTATGGCCTTGAGCTTACTGCAGAAGAAATCTTCCATACTGAGTTAATTTAATAAAATGTATTTATAAATTATTCAAAGAATAGAATAAATGTAATGCTCTAAATGTCTAAAAAAAAAGAATGAAAAAATGGTTTCCAAAGATAAACATCTACACCGAATACATGATATATAACTAGAGCTGAAATAGTTTATTTTCAAAGAAAATGCATTTCAATACAAAACTAACGCAAATGCTTTTAGTAGAAATCAAATTTCGGAAGAAAAATTAGTTATAATGTCTACATTTTAAGTAAGAAAATAGTTTTTTTTTTTTTTTTTTTTGTTCGAAGAATAATTTTTATCGTAGTTAAAGATTTTTTTAGATGCTGTAAAAATTTTTAACTTAAGAGCTTAAATATTTACCTTTTCTTCACATTCATGTATATATATTTATTATTTACTTGTTTATGCTTATATAATTTTTAGTGAAATTCTGGAACATTTGAGTAAATTTTGATGAAAGGAGTGCTCCTTTTTATTTTTTTCTTTCTTTCTCTGAATTACACATGTGTTGACGAAAAAAGGTAAAAGAAAAAAAAAGTGTTTTAATGTATAAGCTAATATACACAATTATTGATTCTAACGCTTGATTGATAATGATTATAAAATAATGTGACAGTAAAAGAAATGTTGCTGATTTATATGAAAAAAAAAAAAAAAAAAAAAAAAAAAAGAAGAAGAAGAAATGCATATGTATGTATATATATTTTTACTTTTTTAACATTTGTTATTATAGATATTATTTTAAGTTTTTATAGTTCGTTGGAAAAATGAAACTATAAATGAAGAGAGTAATATATGTACGCCTATTGTGCAGTCAGGACCTCAAGCTATTAATCGCAGAGCTACAAAACTTGGAAAAGGGGTGGCTTGGACAATGCAGGGGTTCACGTCGTCAAAATTTTCCGATTTCCGATTTATTATTATTACTATTACTATTTTCGATTTTTCCGATTGAGGTTGATTATTTTTCAAGTCGAAATATTTAAATAATCAATATCATTACTTTTCATTCTTTCGTAGTCATTCACTTTATTAAATATAGTTTGTATATATAATCTCTATTTTAATATGAAAATACTAATTTGATTTTTACTATAACGGTGCATTTCGATTGAGAAATTTTTTCAATCTGGTGATATCTTTTCCTAAGCAATGTGATCGTTAACTTTTTTTAAAAATAAATAAAATGTGATATTATATTTTAGTCTTTGCCTTTTGAAAACAATGGCTATGGAGACCCGGGCACTACATAGTGTGGGCGGGAAAGATGCTGCCGAAGGCAACGGGACACCAAAGTGAGGTTCTGAAAGATTTCAATTTTAGTTAAAGGTTTTATAAATAAAGTGATATAAAAACATTGGGATTATTATTATTATTTTTTTTTTTTAATATTCGTTTAAATATAGTGACTAACAAAGTGGATAAATCCTGCTAGCAATATAATAAAACTAGCGCATAAATTGCTCATACATAATACTGCTAGAAGCGAAAAACCTTAAATTAATATGCATTTTTCCCTTTTTTTTTTTTTTTTTTTTTTTTCATAAAAGATGCAAGTAAGAATTATGCCAACATATTTATCCATCAATAAAACCAAGTCTGGAGTAAGTAGTTGTTAACCAACAAATAAAACACAATGATTGGTTTATACAGTGTGTTACCGATGAAATGTATTTGGCTCGATTCCAAAATAGTCTTTTGACAAATAAGATAAATTCATTTTGATTCTTCTGAAACTGAGCCAACCACAACAGGAGTAGATTTGGTTAAAAGTGTGAAAAAAGCTTAAGAGGTAATATTCGAAAATTTTGAAGATAATCGCAAATAAAACTTGCATTATGTCATAAAACTAGCAACATGCATCTGCCGCCTGCATCTATAATATCGCTTTTTCAGATGTCATTTATTATATATATATATATATATATATATATTATATATCGGGAGGTATATATATTTTTATTTTATTTGACAGGTTTAGTTTTCCCCCGTGATACATACACAGTTTCTTAAAAAAAAAAAAAAAAAAAAAAAAAAAAGAGCTGAGTGTAGAAGGAAGAGCGAAATTGTATGCGCTGATGTTGATGAATATGCAAGCATCAGAAATAAACGGGGGGTCGAGAGAAGTTGCTCATTACTTAAATCTTTTTCTAAAAGCAAGACTAGTTTACTTTAAACCACGACTGTGTCAGATGTGCTTTAAAAGACATCTACTCCCACAAAATTTATATCTTATGAAAATTCCAATATTCTACTATAGTTAGAAGCTGCTGATAATCCAGACCAATTGTAGATTTTCGAATTTTGTTCATTTACGCAATTTATTAAAAATCACATCAGCTTCCAATAGCATGGGAGGCAGTGTGTGTCTATGTGTGTGTGTGTAAGTTGGTAGGAGGTGGGGGGTAGTCAAGCAATCTCAAGTTTGAGAAAGAGATAGGCAGTGGAATTCAAAGAAAGAAAGAGAGAGAGAGAGAGACAGGAAAATCTAGAAGGCAAATTGGAGTATGTACGCAAAGTGTATGAAAATGCGGAAAAGGTATTTACAGGTGAAACAATTCAATCGTCGTTCATGGCGCACGTTTTCCAGTCTATTATATGCATTACTTCTATATAATAAATATTTTAATATCAGCAAAAATAGTGACGAACACAGTAACTCGGGTCAATAGTGATTTTATAATTATAAAGCTAAAACACATCTATTATTAGTTTTTATTCTTTTATTTTCTCAGAACTATAACCCTTATCTAATTATTTGTCATAAAAAATGTTTGTCAAACGTTAAGTGTTTTATTTTACACACGTGTTATAATTCTTAATCTTCTCTCTCTCTCTCTCTCTCTCTCTTTCCTCTCAAATTCTTCCTTAAGAATTTCGATGACCTAAGTGCTTCATTAAGATATTTTTCTTCATTAGGTTTTAATTAAGCTTTAATAAAGTTTTATTTTGCGGAAACAATTGAAAATTAATTTTATATTTGAAAAATTACATTTTTTAAACAAATTATAAAGTTTTAAAGTTTCCCGCCTTAATAATTTGACGCGCAAGATAATTACGTTCCTTTAAATTAGATTGCCACCAGAATTTTGGAAAAACTTAAAATACAAGACTGGTTGGTTGACTGGTTGGTTTATTGGGTTTTACGTCGCACTAGTGATGCGCAATGGGCAACGGTCTGGGACTCATAATTTTGATCCTACACGGAGAGGATGGCTCCCCCGATTCGGTAACCCCCAGAAGTATAAAATACAAGGAATAAATGACTTTCGCTATGTTACAAAAGAAAAAAAAAAATCTAAAAAAAATTCCGGGATGAGTTCTTGTAAATGAGACGTAATAATTACACCCTCGCGGCGAGGACATCTCGCGTTAAGGGGTTAAATTGTTAAACGATCTTATTATTATTATTATTATTATTATTATTATTGGCTGTTTCAGAGTTCGGATTTTCAGTCTCTTGCAATATAAAATTGTCACTTCTTCTAAAATTTGTAATTTTATAAACTGCATGACTACAATCTTTTTCTTCATTTCCGTAACGATTCTAAATACCTTTTAATCTATACATTGAAATACGATTACGTTATAATGTGATCGAACACAATTACAGATATGCCAATATTATAATTTATTCCAGAGCATTGGTAGATACTCACCTTCTTTTGAGGCTACATTTTATGTAGAACAATATTCGCCAATATGTAATTACGATTAAATAAGAAGAAAATTACTCTGAAAAGAAAGTGGCGTGAAAAAAAAAAAAAAAAAAAAAAAAGGAAAGAAAAGAAAGAAAGAAAGAAAGAAAGTACTCACAATGTTCCAGAATAAATTAGAATTGTTGGCGTATCTGCAATTACAAGAAAGGACTATCCCAAGATCTTACAGATATCAGCGATACAATTTTTGAATACGAGAAATAAAAAATATCATAAAAATAATCATCAACTGTTCTCCCTCGGAATATATTTGCTGCATCTCATGATTGATTTCTCTGAGGATGAGAAATTTTTCTAAGTTGAAAAGTCATCGTATTCCATTTCAACACAATTTAGCAATTTCTTGAATGCTGAAATCCATAAATAAATCGGCCTGCCCTATTTAGCTATAAAATGTTAATGCAGGGAGCAGCAATGAAAAACATTAATACTTCCATAGCTCGTTTACACAAGCTAAAGGCAACTGAAATCACCCAAATAAGTCATTAATCTTCCGAATTATAAGCAGTATTTATTTGGCAAGTTTATAAATATTTGACAGGAAAATTCTTTATAACTAACTAGGAGTGAAAAATTGATCTAAACATACAGAAAAAAGTTGCAATAAGTGTCAACTGTGACACCATATTTTACAGCAGATAGAAAAAAAAAATTGCAGAAGATTAAACGTCTTAAAATTTATTATTGTTCCAATAAATCTTGGCAAAAATAAATCATGTTAAACTTAAGCCTTAATCGATAATTTTTACATTTAATATGCGCATGCATTATTATGATTTAGAAACAAAAAGAAAAAGTTAACTTTTCAATTACTATTTATAATATCAAAAGCATTTTTTTAAATGTTCAAAATTTAAAAATTATTTTATTTATACTGCCCTCAAGCACATTAACATTTATATAAAATTTCTTAAAACAAACATTATTTTTCAGTCATAAAATATCTTCCAGTAACCATATTTATGATTTAAAGGACTCATTTATAAACTCTGTTTTCCTCTTTTCTATAACAGGCAATCAGCATTAGGACTAACGATGTATATCTATGTTTTCGTGAGTTCAATAAACGGAATAAGGATTGTTCCCAAAAAACATTTCAAGGTTCTTCTCTCTAAGATGGTAGAAGACAGGTGCCGGATTCAAAATCAGGTTGCAATCGTCGGACAAGTAGTTTGTAGTTTTCCATGGTTTTCTTTGAAACCCACGTGAATACGAGCTAGGTCCTCTTAAGAAAGAACCCCGACGAATGGCATCCCATCCAGACCTAAAACCCTCACGTAGTCAACTTGTTTCAACTCTCACCCCTCGTCCCCTTTCCTTCTGTCTGTCTCTCTCTCACACACACAGACTTCCAATTTTCAAAATATTTAGATGAATATATCTTTTTTTTTTTTTTTTCCAGAAATTTTAACTGTTTTTCTCAAAATAACTATTTTGACCAATTAAATTTATTAAAACCCGTACACTTTTAGCATCATAAGTAACTCGAATATTTCCGTTCATTCAAAAGGGCCACGGTAGCCCAGTCGGTAGAGCGCCGGCCTCGTAATTGGAGATTGCGGTTTCGGTATTCGAGCCGGCCAAAGACCGTCGTGTACACTAATGGTGGCTGGTGCACGTAAAATCTGTCGTGGCCGCAATGTTCTCCATGTTCCCATCAAAAATTATACCTCTGGGGGTCACCGAAGCGGGAGAGCAATCCCTTCCGTAGAGGATCAAAATTGTGATGGCATGTCTCCGGACTACCTCTAGGGGTGTGTCCCAGACCGTCGCCAATTGCCCATCTGCGCAGCACTAGTGCGACGTAAAACCCAACCATCCATCCGTTCATTGAAAAAGCGACATTTTCTCCATTTGAAGAAACAAACAAACAAACAAAAATAATACCTAAAATGCTCAAAGTGTACGAATTTTATTAAATTTAATATATCACAATAGTCTTTTAGACAAATAATTTAAAATTTCTTAAAATGAAGGATATTTAATAAAGAATAATGAGAAAATTAGAATAGCAAAATTTTTGAAGAATGACTCGTGAAGATATGTAATGAGCTTTTCATTCGCGAACAATTTTTATTCAGCTAGTTTGTTTATATTTTGGAAGCAAACTTTTTGAGTAGGGACACAATTTAATAAACAAATGAAATGAAATTTTTTTATAATGATACATACTTATTTTCTCTAATTTATATTTTTTCACGGTAAACAACAGAAAGCAGACTATTGTTACAACAGATTAAGTCTTTTGTTCTGTTACAGTGAAAGCAGTTTTACAGGTAGAAAAAAAAAGCAGTAAAGTAAAAAAGCAGTTTCTTCACTTTCAGTAAGTTTAGCCTTGGCGATAAAGTTGGCGACTTGGTGACAAATTTGACGAAAAATAGCAGTTTAGGGTTCACTATTTTTCGAGGCTGTCCGACGCACAGGAGCCTAGATCTCGAACTTTCCATGAGATTCTTGATATATTTATCCCCAAGCCCCATCGCAAAAAACTATAAGTAGAAGTGAGTTGACTTCTACGAGAGACTGTTTAGTCATTGCGATTCAGAATTGTTCAGAGAACTATTCTGAACGATTGCACTTTAGAGATTGTGTTCCAAGCGACTGAATTTTTTTAGTAAGCTAGCAAAGATTTCTGCTCTGGAGTATTAGATGTTATTTGCATTACTTCTGCAGAACAAGTGATTGCTTTCTTGGACTGTTCCACTGCTCCAGAACTTTCGTTGAATAGAGATTTTTGCGGTACGAGTGACAGCTTCGCATTGGACTCATTCCAGAATATTGGAATAATTATCAGTACTATTTGACTGATTTCGAGAATATTCATTGCAATAACAGTTTTTTTTTTTTTTTTTTTTTTGCAGATTCGAGAAGTTACGCAGAATTATTAGGTCGTTGTAAAAGTTCGTGCGAACGCGGATCATTTTATTGCCTCCAAAGACGAGAGCTTCTATCGCCGTGATATACATTTGTTACCCGAAAAATGGGCAAAGGTTGTAGAAAGTAATGGAGAGTGTTTTGATTAAAAATTGTCATCTGATTTGATGTATTTTTATGAAATGAAGCAATAAAAAACCGCACGAATTTAGGCAAAGACCTAATAATTGCATTCATCGACTAGAACGGCGTGTTCCTTTACGAACTACGTTCTCACTCAAGAAAATTGACAAGTTTTTCGTTAAAAAAAAAAAAAAAAAGTAAAATAAAATAACAATAACAATAACAAAAAGCTTCTTGATAAAATTAAAAGGAACTTTTAATGGCAGGATTAATTTTTAAGCAATTTAACGATTTAAACACCACATTAATTATTTCATAAAACAACCATTTCTTATTTAACGATTTTGCGTAAAATAAAATAAATAAAATGCATAACCCTTTTATTTATTTATTTATTATTATTATTATTATTATTATTATTACTTTTTAAAAACATTTTTAATAGCTTTAGATGTGAAAAATCAATGTTGCTATTTGATAATAATAAAATTAAAATTACTGCAGATAGTTGCCAAATTTAGCCATTTTTGGCAAACGGAAAATTCTAATAAAAATTTTATTTTATTTAATCAGTGAAAACTGTGGGTGAAACATATATAAAAAATTTATATTAAAATTTTACGGTAGCCATAAAAGGGCTAATGTGGGGAACTCCGCTATTGCATGAAAATAATAATAATAATAATAATAATAATAATAATAAATAAATAGCATCGAATTAAAAAAAAATAATAATAATTATTATTATTATTTTAAAAATTGCAAAGAAAAAATATTTATTTATTCATTTTTAAATTTTTTATACATAGAATTAATTTTTACAAAAATTACCCTGCAGACTATCTTTTTTTGCCCCCCCCCCCAATAAATAAATAAATAATAAAATAAATAAATAAAAACCTTTATTGTTGGAGGGGGCTTTACTTTAAATATTCCCACAATACGTTAAAATAACGTTTAAAAGAAAGGGGAGACGATTCTGACGAAGCGTATTTTTATTTTATTTATTTATTCTGGGAGCAAAAAAATGCATTTAAATAACTTACTTTAAGAAGATTCACATAACCTAGGGAAAATAGGATTCTCTCTCCGTGGGAGTTTAGGTTTATTAAAATGTTCCCACGACATAACTAAATAATAGCATGACACTTGTTCACATAGGAAAGGGTTGTTTATCAGTTTTTAGACGAACATGCGGTCTGTTCTACCT
Organism: Salticus scenicus; assembly: GCA_963930645.1. Taxonomy (NCBI): domain Eukaryota; kingdom Metazoa; phylum Arthropoda; class Arachnida; order Araneae; family Salticidae; genus Salticus; species Salticus scenicus. Next base: position 250,358,567 of record OZ005651.1, on the reverse strand, counting down.
GCTTATTACAGGGCTGACGAGAAACACCTGTAACTCAGGATGCTTTAATTCATGGTTATGAACATAATTGCGGTGAGTACCACATGATAGTACCAAGATGAGATTTTCGGTCTATTTTCGTAAAATCCGACATCGGTCCGTTGGTACAGCCCAAAACAAGCAATGTACAATATAGTCCCCCCCTCACACACTTTTAATCCCTCTCCCACACACACACACAAGTCGGGAGAAGAGCGAGGTCTGCCCTCAAGAAATTTAATCATGGTTGTTTGCAAATTTAAGTGACATATTTCAAAAACATGCAAGTGACTGTAATAATAATAATAATAATAGTAATAAAAATAATGCTAAGGCTAAATCAAGTTTTGACATCCCTTTCTCACAGTATTATTTATTTATTTTTTATTCTGTAAGATTATTATCGCAGCACACAAGATTTTGATTAAGCATACAAAATTAAAGATACATGAGTCTACTGAACTCCGACGTCAACTTATAGGGTCCCCCCCCCCTGGTAATTTTAATTTCACTGTCTTTAATTACACCTATTTTAATATTTATATAAACACACATACACACACACACGCATATATATATATATATATATAGAGAGAGAGAGAGAGAGAGAGAGAGAGAGAAACAGAACGTTCAGTAGTAATATAATATTTATTATCAGTTCAAACATTTGAAATTTAAAGATGATTTAATTTCAGTATTCAAGCAATATATATACATATATATATATATACATACTTGAAAAAGTATTGATGTTGTATGTTTTCATTAAAAGGATCAGAAATCTTTTCAGAAATCTTTATTCATATTCTATCTAGTTCTTCATGTGATACTTGGTTTCATTTTTTGCAATGTTTGAAAAGGTTTTCAATATATATGTGTGTGTGTGCGTATCAACACATATTACTTTGAAACATTTAAAAATATTTAAAACATAATCAATCCTCTTTATCTAATAATAATAGCAAAAATTAATAATCTGCACAAAAATTAACAAAATATAAAAAAAATACCGATTTTAACTGCATTTAAACTATAAATGCAGATCGATTTAGAAAGATCTACAGTAAGGATTCCATCTTTCATAAAATGTTAGAAAATCGATTTTTTAAACGTAAAATTATACATGCTTTAAAAATGGATAATTTACCGATCCTAAAAAATATTTGTCGCATTTTAAGAATTTAATCAAAGAATTTAAAGAATATTCTTACGATCTGATTAAATGAATCGACTAGTGTTATGAATCGACTTTAAATGAATCGACTTATCTTGCTTGCTATCTTTTTGTCTTTCCTGATGTTTGCAAACGAAATTAAAGGTCTTGATAACATTTGTTTGTTATTTTCCCATTCTCTTATCAGAAATGAAATCAGAGGAAAAATGTAAGAAATAAGAAGAATGACATTTCTTTTTCTTCTTTTTCAAAGAGAATTAAATAAACCCTTCCAAACAACTTATTTGCGAGCCTAAATGTCTGAAAAAATGTCTGGTATCAACAATTTATTTAAAATACATTTTAATAAGATTAATCAGCACGTAAGAATGGAATAGAAAATTGGTGAAATATTAAGCTGTCTCGTAATATTCCGATCAATAAGAAAACTATTCGCGTTCGCGCAATTTATTTTTCTTCAGGCATAAGTTTACTAATTAGGCATCAGTTTACCAATTATTAAATTAAAAATAAAAATTTAAATTATGATCAGAAGTTGTTAAAGTCAACATAATTATCTTCGTCGAAAACTGAATCTATCTCCCCATCCGTCCTAATTAAAAAAGAAAAAACAAAAAAATATAATGATCCTATTATCTTTAAAAAAGAGAATATTAAATGAAAAAAAATGTAATATCATAAGTACAGAAAAAAAATGACATGCTTTGATTATTCGGTAATTAATTTCAATAGAATTCCGTTTTGTATTGAGTCAATTTGTTAGATTCAGTACCTGATTGTTATAGAAATAGAAAATGTAACAATTTTTGCAAGAGTTAAAAGAATTTAAAGTCGTGTATAGAACGGATAAAGTTATAATTTGGCTATTAGGAGAATCTAAAGGAAAGAAAATTTGTTTGATGCATTTTGTGTTAATAAAATCACAGGGATGTTATAGAAAAGTCATTTTAGTTTGATACAACTGTACATATTTCAGATTAATAAAATTTATTTATTATAATTCTTGATATTTTTTATGTTTTAATTGTCACTATAAAGGAAAATTTTCTTATCATTACAGCTATGCTGTCCATGCGAGTTGATCTAAAAATTTAAATTTTATGTGGCTTTCTAGTGGCCGGTTTCATTTAGCTTAGTCACCCACTTTTTCGCAGATTTTTCGGCTGATTACCAAATGTTTCGAATAAACGTTAAAACTCTGTCAAATGTTTATGAAGTATATACGTTTAAATTCGTCCATTTTTTTTTTTTTGAAGAGTTTGTTTCGAAGTTTGCTGTGTTTTAATGTAGGATTATTTTTATGTCCACTAATTTTTGTAAAAGTTCCATTTCACCGATTGACCTTGAAGACCTGAAATTTTATAAAAATACAGAACTCTTTCGATTATGATAACGTATGTTAAATTGCAGGTAATAGCTGATGCACACCCTTTATTATTACTATTATTATTATTTTGCCGACAAATGCTGAAGTTGGCAGTTATTTAACAGCAGAAAAAATTCGCACTTTTTTCAGAGTTGATTTCCGAAATATATAGACAGTCTGTTTTGAGAATATGGTAAATGTTTCGATAAAACATTCATATATTCAACAAAAAGTTATGTATAAAAAATGTGCATTTCTATATAATTGTCTATAGTTTTAAAATATAGCGTGCATAGAACATATATACAACTATTTATTACATAAGTACATAGAATAAAAGCATATATCAATGATCCTATATCGGGAATTGATTTATAGAATGAATTATTGAAAATTAACTAAAAAACTATTCCATTTAATAATAAATCAACGTAATAAAGCGTAAAATATGCGGAGAAAAAAAATAAAAATAAAAAGCTGTTTAAAGAGTGACAGTTATAATTATATCAAGTGATGAAAGTAAATCCTAATTCCTTTATTAAAACTAAGTGAATAAGTTTCAGAGAAATTTATATGCGCTTAATTTTACTCAGCTTTTTTAAATTTCCTTTCTCAGTCCTTTATTTGTTGAAAATGAATTATTAAATTTGTTTGAAAGAATTTGTTCTTTGTTTAATTATTACATATGCAGAAAAAAAAAGTTACATTTCTTTTTTTTTTTTTTTTTTTTTTTTTGAAATTGAACTATAAGATAAAATACTCAAAATAAACTGACCTCAGCATTCTTTGTAGCAACATAATATAACACATTAATAAATTAAACTTGTACAAAAAACTACTTAAAAAATTACGAAATTTGAATTGTTTCCTCTTTCCTCTACGTTTGTACGAATAATATTTTGTTTATTTTCCTTTATCTGAACTTTCATCGGAAATTGACTTAAAAGGCGTTACAGCAAATGAAAAAAATTCTTCATAAGAACAAAATAACGCATAATGTGTAAAATCTGTATCCAAAATTATTTAAAATTGATAATTACAATTATTTCAAGTAATAAAAGCATATTAAAATTCATTTAGTTCAAAAATAAAGTGAATGGCGTTTAAAGAAATTCTGTCATCATTAAACAGTCTAAAAGTCATCTACAATATAACTTTGAATTTTGAAACTGGAATCTTTTCCTCGCTCCTTTATGTATGTGGAAATAGTTTTTTGTTTATTTTCCATTATTTGACCTTTCATCAGAAACGACTTAAAAGATGAAAAATTGTAAATTAAAATATTCGTTTTCGGAACAAATTAACATACTCATGAATAAAATCTGCCTGAAAAATTATTAAAATTTATAATTACAATAATTTTAAGTAATAAAGGTATATCATAATTTCTTTATTTAAAAAAGAAAGGGAATAAACGCTAAAGATATTTTGTCATCGCTAAACAGTTTTAAAAGCACCTATACTTTATGCAAGAATTCCGAAAATTGAATCTTTCACTGTGTTCTACATATCATTTTCCTTTATTTGATTTTTCATCGAAATTTAATTTAAAAATTAAATGTATATACTGGGTTCGCCAAAAGTTCGTGAAAACTTTGAAAATTCATTAAAAAAGAACAAATGATGATAAAAAAGTGCAGTTTGCACGAATAACATCAGAAAGAGGGCGGATTTTTTTAAGAAAAAAAAAAGGTTCAAAAAATGACCGTCAGGTGGCGCTGATGTTGAATACGTTAAGCAAATTAATACAGATGAGTCATACATTAAAATATAATGAGCAGAAATACAATACCAATACAATTCTACGTTTTGAAAGATTTATTTAAGCTGAAGTTGTTCAAAATGACCTCCGCCACATTGTATGGAGCAAGTAAGACGAGTCACAATACATGTGACAGCTGAGTACAGCATGTCTGGATGAATCCCAGAAGAGTCCATGCGCATTCAGATGTTTTATTGACAACCTAATTTGCATAAATGAGCTTCGTGTATGCACTGCAGCGCCACCTGTCGGTCATTTTGTGAACTTTTTTTTCCTTAAAAAAAGTCCGTACTCTTTCTGATGCCATTCGTGCAAACCGCACTTTTTTGTCATCATTTGTTCTTTTTTAATGAATTTTTAAAGTTTTCACGAACTTTTGGCGCACCCGGTATAAAATTACATATTAATTATATATTAAAAACTTACAAATTAAATAGTCGTTGTAATATCGAAATAACATATTAATGATTAAAACCTGTATGAAAAAATATTTAAATTTAATATTTAGAACGACTTCAAGTGAAGTAGTAAAAATATATCATTGATGAAAGCACTTATACAGGATCTTCGAATTTCGAAATTTGAATCCTCTCTCTTCTACGCTTGTACGAATATCTTTTGTTTATTTTCCTTTATCTGACCTTTGATCAGAAATTGACTTAAAAACTTAAAGGACAAAACATTGTAATCTAACAAATAAAAGACTCGTTTTAAGACCAAAATAGCGTATTAATGAATAAAATATGTATGGAATACTATTAAAAATTAATAATTACAATTAATTCATATAATAAAAGTATGTCAGAGTTCATTTATTTCAAAAAATAAAGTGAATAAACATTAAAGAAGTTTTTTCATCGTTTAACAGCTTAAAAAACGCTTATTCATTTAATTCTGTATTTCCGAATTCCGAAGTTTGCATCGTTTTCACCCTCCTCTACCGTTTGTACGGATAATTGTTTATGTTATTTTATTTTTATGTTATCCTTTTTCGGAAATTAACTTAAAGACAAAACAGGGAAAAACTAACAAACAAATTTTTGTTGCAAGAACAAAATAACATCTTAATGAATAAAATCTGTATATAAAGCTATTTCAAATTACAAATCACAATAATTTGAAGTAATAAAAGTATACCATAATTCATATAGTGAATAAACGCTAAAGAAATGCTACATCGGTGAACAATATTAAAAGCATTTATTCAGTATCTCCGAATTCCGAAATTTTTTAATCTTTTCCTCTCTTCTTTGTATTTGTGCGATTATTATTATTGTTATTATTATTATTTTTTTTTTTTCCTTAACTGACCTTTCATCAGAAATTGACTTAAAAAACAAAACAATGAAATTTAACAAATAAAATAGTTGCTGTAAGAACAAAATAAGACACTAATGGATAAAATAGAAAACTATTTAAAAATAATAATAATTATAATTATTTCAAGTAATAAAAATATATTAAAATTCATTTATTTCAAAAAGGAAGTGATTAAACGCTAAAGAAATTCTGTCACCTCTAAATACTTTAAAAATCACCTATACTATAACTTTGAACTTCGAAATTTGAAACTTTTCCTCAATATTTTAGGTATCTGCGAATAATTTTTCGTTGATTTTCCCTTATTTGACCTTTCATCGGAAATAAATTAAAAGATGAAACATTGAAAAGTAGCAAATAAAACAGTTGTTGTAAGTCCAAAGAAAGTTATACTAATAGATAAAATTTGCATAGAAAACTATTTAAAGATAATAACTACAATTATTTCAAGTAATAAAAGTTTATCATAATTCATTTATTTCAAAAAGAAAGTGAATAAACGCTAAAGAAATTCTATCATTGGAGAACAGTTTAAAAAGCACTTATTCTGTATTTCCGTATTCCGAAATTTCAATCTTTCTCTTCTCATCTTCATTTGTTCGAAAGAGTGAATCGCTTAGGTTTTTTTTTTTTTTTTTTTTTTTTTGCTAGCTATAGATTATTTAAAGTTGTTCGTGAGCCATTGTGCTATTTAATACACCCTTTTTTAGAAATTTCGAATTCCTAACATTCTTTAATTAATTCTCTCTCTTATCTAACGTCCATGAATGAACATTCATTTCTATTTTTATGCGGTTTCGCTGAATTGTTTCTACAAGATAAACTAGAAGGACCATTTCTTATACTTTAAGATTACCATAATCACCGATAAAAAAATATGAAAATGTTCTTATTGAACATAGTGAAAGACTAGTGTACAAAATGAGAGATTTTGGAATGTCAGTAAAAGCTATTTGTTTATAATCGTAATAATTATAATTTTTGTCGTTTATTATCTTTAGTGATTACGTGCACATAGCATGCCCTCCAACATTTTAATTTCAGTTTTAACCAATTGATACAGGCAAATATGGTGAATTATTATTATTATTATTATTATTTTGATATATCGTGCTAGGTCCTGTATATGTACAAAGTAGAAAAATCAAAACTCAGTATAAGAACGTAATATAACTCAATCTAATAGTTGGTTCAAGCTGCACAGTTTCTTGACATCGTTTGAGGATAATTAAAAAATATATATAGCTTAAAAACGAAACATTTTATTATCCTTTTATGAAAAAAAAAAAAAAAAAAAAAAAAATGCTTATAATATTTCAAATATGCATTTTTAATAAATACTCGACATTTTAATATTCGTGAGTTCATAGTGTTTTTAGAAGAGAGTGTAAAGATTTGTGGGGCTTTTGATAACCAGAAATACTACTTAACTACTGTCAAATGCGGTTAATATTATATATATATTTATATATATCTGTAATCCATTTTTTTTTCCAGCAGATAAATGAGAACACAGAAACACTCATAAAAATAAAGTTATTCTTTAAAAATATTTTTTGACATAAAATGTACTTTCACAGAAAAGCCATTTTATTGAAATTATTATTATTATAATCCTCATTATCAATTAATTAATTTCTTTATTGTTATTTTTTATTATTTTTTATTTACTAATTTTAAAGCTTGATCATGATATTAGAGTTTGGAAAATGGTTTGAAAGGTACACATATAAATCTTATATTAACTACGAAAGACCAAAACCATTAATAATAATAATAATAATAATAATAATAATAATAATAACTTTTGTTACATTTTTCATAGCAGTAAACTAAAATTTTTCACGGTAACAAATACTTCTAATTGTTAGACATTGCACTAAGCCTTCATCTGATGAATTAATTAAAAAACTTCTCTATGAAATGAGTCTCTACTATTATAGCAATTGAAATGAATTGCTATTATTATGGCAAATATTACTAGAAAAACTATGAATTTATTTGTATTTCATTTATTTACTTTTCTTTTGCTTCTTTTCGTCTGATTTATTAAATTTATACACTTATAGATTGTCTATGATTCAACCATATGCATACTAACTGAAGTACTCTTCCCTTTTTTAGTGAATAAAAATTTGACAGGCAGACTTTTTTCAGTTTTAATGACATTACAATTATACATCGCCTGATGAATGCATTTAACAAATTCGCTCGAAACAAGTTTTATACATATATCATAAAAGGAAATTATTATTATTATTATTATTTTCTTACTTTTACTGTTATTTTCCAAATTTAGTTTGAGAAAACTGTACTGAACATGATTTTTAATATTTATTCAAAAACAAATAATTGACTTTTAATATTTATTCATGAACAAATAACTGTCCAACCATGTGTTCACGTGGACCCTAAAATTCTAATATTTTAAAATATTCTAAATTAAAAATATATATTTATTTACGATTTTTTTTTTTTTAATATGTATCATTATCTTCTTAGTTTGAAAAGGGCGATTATAGCATATTAATATTTTATGACTCTGGTTACTTAATAATGGGTTTGTCACTGGAGCTTTTCTGATGGAAAGAGAATAGTGTGTATGTGATGCTTGGGCTGTTTAAATCCTTGTCATCTGGATCTGACAGATTCATGATGGCAACACGAATGAGTAAGTAGCAAATAAGCCATGATAAGAATTATGCGTGATACACTATTCAAGCTAACAGCTGCAACTACTATTCCATGTCAATCATCATGAAAGGTATGTCATGTATATATTCAGGAGTCTACTTCGCTTATTGGACTTGATATGTCATAACTAGAGGAAACGTCTCTACGTTCAACATACAGAAAAAAATAAGATAAAAAAGAAAGAATCTGTCCATAATGTTCGGTTGTAAACAAAGAGATTACATTGGTAACGAAACTACGCCTTTTTCATCTAACATTCCACAGAGAACTGACATTTGTCATACGTTGAGGTATTTGCGTTTATATAAGTAACTCGCATTCCATCAGGATATAAGCTCGGCTGGTAAATTGCCGAGGTATATATATTTCAAAGGTTATGTTTGTGATTGGTATTTTATTTACTTACTTTTTTTTAAAGTAAAATATAACAAATAATATAAAAATTTTAAATATTATTGATCCATTTATGTAATATTAGACTAAACACTATATATATATATATATATTTAATTCTTCCAAAAACTACACACATTTTTATATATACAATATATATATATATAAATCATTTCATCACGACAATGCGATAAACCAGAAAACAGTTCATGATAAATATTATTAAGAATTTATAATACAACAATAACAACTAAATATACCAGAAATTAGATCCTGATAAATGTTATTAAGAATTTATAATGGAACCATAACAGCTAAATACATAACATACAACCATAACACTAAGATGTATATTAAGTACAAGTTGAGATGTAGTACAAGATTAAAATAGAAGTACAGAGTATAAGTAACTTAATAGAAATAAAAAATAAATTAATCTTGAAGATTTATTATTTTAAAGAAAAATTCAAATCAATATATTTATATAAATGATTTATAAAAGACATTACTAAATAATAGATTAAAAAATATACATAATGTTTAGACCAAAGCGGCCACTTCTATAGTAGTGCATATAAAGTAATTTAAAAAGCTTTCCTGTCAATTACATGTAATATAAAGCAAAGTATTCGACTGATTTTAAGTACACCGGTATATTGCCTATGTATCTGTATACAGCATACAGTGCATTAAAATTTTGTAAGTTAAAAAGGGTTTCATGACATAAATGAAGATAGATTTTCAAGTATTTCTGCTCATAGTCTGTAATATATTTGAATTCTTTTGTGCGACCCTGTACACAAAATATTAGTTTTTCTAGACTTAGGAGATCTTTGAACATTCAGAGATTTATTTGCTTGGAAAACAATCAGTTCAGTGGTTTTGTTGCTTAAACAAGCGTGACACTAAAACGTGTGAATTTATTTTAGTTAAGGACGAGATAAATATACTTTGAAGGATATGTGCGCCTAAGAATATTTCTCTCCAATATAAAACAACGATTAAATAATAAGAAAATTATTTTTCAAAATTTCTGGTATGAAAAAAAGGTGGGGCTAACAATGTTCCGGAATAAATTATAAAAGTTGGCAATTCTGCATATTTTTCAACTAGTGAAATTGTAATTGTCTCTAGTTTTCTAATAATAATTAAATAAAATCATTACAAATAATAGATATACATAAAAAAAATAAATAAATAGCTATACCAGTAACTATTAAACTACTAAATATATGAAATATATATTCAAAGAAAAATATGACGTCAGTTTTAAAAGAAGTTTTTCGTACACGCAAGTTTAACTTCCATTTTATTAATTATTTGCGTGTAATAAATTAATGTTTTGAGAAAACTTATCACATACTTTTCAAATATCAAAATTAATACAGAAACATACAGAAAAAAGAAAAGAAAATTACTGCAAAACTCTACCCTCTACGAAAGGTCTCATCTTTTTGCATCAAACCATAACTGTGATTCAGCATGTGAAAATATTTCAGTTAGAGAAAACCTTATGATTTTAACGGTTAATTCACCGTGAAAAATTACCTGTCACATTAAACTCATGCTTCATACATATTGAATAACGAACTTACCATTTCTTCTTCTAATCATGTATGTTTGCATTGCGTCCGAATCACGTACAGATAACTTGCCACACATCTTTTTAAAGAAATGTTCGTGGTCAAGCTACCGCTGTCATAATCTGACTACTTCAAGAAATCAGAGAAGGCTTAGATTACAGCACTTACGTGATTTGTCGGTCTAGATATGTCATTTAAAATGACACACGAAGATAACAAACTCCACAGTATCGTGCAAGGTTAAGGATAAATATCTACTGGTATCCATTCATAAATTTGCATTGAGTGAGAAATGTACATCCAAATTGGCTATCCAGACTGACCCGTGACATCAAAAACACTCACGCGATGTTGTCACGCATGATTTCCGCGCGAAATTATCGTAATATGTTATATCTGAATCTCTGCTTCACGAATAGTATGTAGACTTATCTGTTAAAAGTTACCAAAAGGGAAAACGAATATTAAGATAAATAGCGATTATAAAGCAGAGTACAAGAACATTGCATACGTGTAAAACTTTCGAATACGGATATTAAAAATAATTTCAACACACGCAAAATGATATCGTATTTAATTGAAGAAAGATTTGCAATTACAGTACAGTGCAAAAGGAAAACTAGTAATTTTGGCTTTAAAAAAAAAAAAAAAAAAAAAAAAAAAAAATGATAGTATTTAAAAACCGTTCGAAAAAGACGATGGTTATTAGAAGTGTCCATCACGATAATTTTCAGAAAATAACATTGATCTACTAAAGGTCGTAATTTTAAAAAAGAAAAGAGAAAGAAGAAGAAGATCATCAAACTACAGAGTGTGTGTGTGTGTGTGGGGGGGGTTAAATAATTGCCGGTTATATATACTGTAATTTAACTTAACGAGACAAAATTAAACGCAAATATCTCATTCACTTTCTTTAGAAACTGATAAGGAATATCCTAAATGGTCTTAATTATTAAAGAGAGCATGCTTCACAGTGCTTTTGTATAGTTCAGTAAGAATTATTTTTTTCTCATGTTTTCTTTTACTTACTTAACGAGGGGGGGGGGATGCCCTTAATAGATTCTGGGTTCGTTATTTTATAAATCATTTAATTCAGGTACTCATTATTAATATGTCTATAGCTATAAATATAAATAAATTTTATTTCTATTTTAATTTCTTTGAATACAATTTATTTTGGTTTAAATATATATATATTTATCTTAAATATTAATATTTCTGCAAATGCGCAATTACATAGTGAACTGCGTCAAAGAAGTAACATATAAATTTTGACGTTTTCTAATACAATTTAATTTTTATGAATACATGAGTAGATTAATGAAAGAGAATTTTTTGCAAGTATTGCCAAATGTCAAAAATATTTTTTTTTCCGGCAGTTGAAGGGTAAAAATAAAATAAAATAAAATAAAATAAAATAAAATAAAACTTAATAATTATAATTTTTAGTATTAAGAGTCGCCATACCTTAAATATTTTATTAATAAAACAAATATGCACGTTTACAATAAACTAAATTTATCATAACTAGTAATATCGCAATTTACTCAAACTATAATAAAGATTTACTAACTATCCTTGGGAAAAAAGGTTTTCTTCACCACACCAATACATGCGATATACATTTATATAATGGTTAATTATTTTAAAATTTATTGAAGCCAAAATATTTATAATAGCTTTCTTACTACATCTTTAGTAAACTGATTTCAACATCTGTTAAGCGAATATAGATTCGTCTGTTTTTAATTAATGTAAAGTATTTTTTACCTCTCCCCCCCCCCTTTTTTTTTTTCATTGTACTTGGAAAAAGTTTTTTGGTGTGTAGCTAATTACTGTAAATTTAAATCCATTGTCAATAAATGGATATTACATTTCATATCAACCCACGAAATGCAATATATTTGTAATTAATAGTAACTTAATTATATATTATTTTAATGTTTAATAAAATGAAGTGTTTTTACAATTCATTCAATATGGAATTAAAGTCTTTGCAATTGATACATTGTAAAAAACAATGTGCGAACACAGTTTGTTTGCTAAACGGAGTACTTTCGGAACCGAAAATCACTAAGAAATTAAAAGAAAACAAAAACAGAAATTTGTCTTTTTTAAAGAAAGTTTAATATTTAAAAATTACGCCGAACATTATAAGAGTATGTCCACGAGTTTTATTCCTGCAGGATTTACTGTATCTTTAATTGGTTAAAGTCACTAAATCAATTGATAACAGAAACATATGTACGAAGCCTTGAACCCCAAATAATCCCTATTCATACCTCTTACATCCATTTTTTATTGTTATGAAGAAAAATCAACATATATTTCAATAATATATATATTTTTTATTTTGAGCAATTTTTAAAAACTCAGTTATACTGTAAAAGAAAGAAAAAATAAAGGTAGAAATTCCTTTTTAACACGCTTTTATTAGCTTCACCTGTATGTATGTTTGTAAGCATCAATGTATGTTTGTAACCGCTGTGGGAACAAACAAAAAATCTATATTGTAAAAAAAAAAACTTTCCCTACGTGAACGCTGTGGCTATGAGGTAAAGCTCCGCGCTACGAACCTAATGGTCTAGCGTTCGAGCCCAGTCAGGGGAGATTTTTTAAAAAGGGTTTTTGTTTAATTCTAAATTATTTTAATTAAAGATTTAAATGTATGTAAATAGTATGGTGTGTCACTCACACGATTTTCTCTTACCCTGCATTTTAATACTAAGATAGATATTTTGTGCTTTTTAGTTCACATTTCTATAAAAGCGTGTTCTTTAATTTTTTAAAACTATAATATTATTTTAACGGAAAATTACCAATTCAGCATCAGTGACCGAAAGGTAGTGCTCTGAAAGTTGGTGGACTGGCGGTGCCATGTTCGAACCCTGGTCCTAAATAGTCCCTATTCATACCTATCGTATTAGTTTCCTACTTTTACAAAGAAAAATTAACATAATATATTTTTTATTTTTATTTTAAACTATTTAAAAACTCAATTATACTTCAAATAAAAGAGGAGGTTCCCCCCTCTCCCCATTTTATTTTTGTTATTGTTTAATAACGGAAAATTACCAATTCTTCGTAGCCCAGCAGTGACCGAAACATTTTGCTTTCAAAGTTGGTAGACGGGATGTGCCATGTTCAAACGCAATGTCCCACTCGTCTGCTTAGCATATTAGAAATTTTCGCTGTTCTCTACAAATCTCGCGTGAATACGTCACCTAATTTGCTTCAGTCCAGCTGCATGGTGAAAACTGACAGAAAATTAGAAATCATGCATCACCTGTTGAAACACAAGCGTAAGGAAATATATATAATAGCAATTAAATTGATGACACTTCTTCAAATTTATTTAATAAGACAAAAATTTTAATTTTAATTGTAAGAAACGACTGTCAAGTCCAAGTGAATGAAGTTGTACTTCTTCGTTTTATTTTGTGTCACCTGTCTTATTATTTCATCGTAATTCATGAAAATTATACTTCAAAATTAAAAAAGAAAAAAAAAAATCACGTGTTTTATTGCTTTGTTTCGCATTTTTATTCGGTCTGTAAGAATGTAAATTTTGGTTTATTTATCATTTTACATATTTTATCTCGTTTTAATTCTTGCGCATGTGATTATCTTAGTATAGTGATCACAATTACACAGAAAAACGCATGCCTTGCTTAGAGTTATTCCAATTACGTCCTGAAGAAATTTTGAGTATTGTAAGCTTTGGCTTCATTTATGTGAAATGTTGTTTCAGTTTTTCATTTGATCTTTTTCTATCATAGCAATTTAGTATAAGTTTGCATATATATTTATAATATATATATAGAGAGAGGGAGAGGAACGGTGGGGAATTTGGAATAGTCAGGTAAAATGGAATACCGTTATATCTCACCTGCACGGTGCTGCAACTTAGCAGAAGCGTATCAAACGTCTTCGTAGGGCCTCACATTTGAATATTTGTCTACCTTGTGTCAGTGAGAAGATCAGTTTCTGTGTCATAAAACTTGTTTGGTTTATCAATATTCACATTTTTTGGAGCTAAGTATCATTATTTCAGTAATCTATTTACAAGCAGTACTGCTGAATAGAAAACTAGTGTCATTTCTGGAGAGGGGGTTAAGTTAGTTAGCAGTCTGATTCCCATGAATTTATTTCTACCAACAGGTGGTTGAGGTTGATTTGTTCTTCAAGATGGCGATTACGGCAATATAGAATACCAACTATCGCATATTATTTACGATTTTTAATAAAACTTGAATGCTGATAATTTTTCAATTCTGTTTATTTTCAATAATAATTTCAAAATAAAACGTTTGCATTGCAATTATTCATGATTTTCTATAAAACGTACTACTCTATTCCATATTGTCCCTTAAGAGCGCACAATATCTAATCCCGCCGACAGTCGTGGTCCATGTTATTCTATGGGAAAATTTGTTTCCATAATTACTCATCCCCTAATGAATATTTTTCAGTTCTGTTTTCATATTCAGAAAATTCATAAGCATTGAATTACTACTTATTTTCCAAAAATTGATTTTTAAAATTTTTAGTAGGGTAAGTAAGTGCTTGACACTTTTAGAGCAATCTCTGATGTTTTTAATGCTCTAGTCATCAGGAAATATTTTTAGAAATCTTAAGTTAGTACATATGGTATGAAACACATTCAGAACCACATATATGTTAAAATATATACATTTGATAACAATTATCATTATTTTTTTTTTATGAATTTTTATTTGACACCCACGCAATGTTCCAGTAATTGACACTGCCAGTTTTTCCTTTTATTAGTAATTGGCACCCTATGTTCCAGTGTTTGACACTGCTAGTTATTCATTTTACCAGTTATTAGCACCCCATGCTCCAGTGTTTGACATAAAATGTTAAAATTCTTATATGTAAAATATATGATTTTATTATTTTTTCTTATTTATTAATTATTTCGGGATAGATGTCAATTACTGGAGCATGCCAATCACTAGAGCACCTACCTTATTTCATTTTGCTACTAAAAAATGAGAAAATGCACTTTGTGAAAAATAACATTTTCAGCCTCAAAATTAAAATGTAAAAATTAAAAAAAAAAATCTGGAGTGACTCCACTCGACTTTCCGAGCATTGAGTAATTAACAGTTTTGTACATAAAATAAAGAAAGATGAGTTGTTAAACAAGCAAAATAGAGAAAACCATAATAGAGTGTTTGAGTACATTTCTCCATATATTACACGATGTTTTATTTAACGCTACTGAAATTTGAGCCCATAGATCATAATGATAAAGAATTTTTCGTTGTGTCCCTGTAAAAACCTATAAATACTAGATTCACCAAAATGCTTATAGTTAGTGCAACAGTGATTTATAATATTCATATAAATTTTAAGCTAAATTGAATAAGGCTTTTCGATGCTATCGAACTTTTAAAAATTTGGTCCTATAGGCCATAATGATAAAGAATTTTTCTTTGTGTCCCTGTAAAAGAACTGTAAGTGCTAGATTTACCAAAATCTATACAGTTGGTGCAACTGTGACCTATAACATGTGTACAAATTTTTTGCTCAGATTAATAAGGCGTTTAGACACTATCACACTTTTAATAATTTGGCCCCATAGGCCATAATGATAAGAATTTTTCTTTGTGTCCCTGTAAAAAACTATAAATGCTAGATTCTCCAAAATCTATACAGATTGAGTATCTGTGACTTATAATATGTGTATAAATTTTTTGCTCAATTGAATGAGGCGTTTAGATGCTATTGCACTTTTAAGATTTTGGTCCCATAGGACATAATGATAAAGAATTTTTCTTTGTGTCCCTGTAAAAAAACTATAAGTGCTAGATTCACCAAAATCTATAGGGTTCGTACTATGGTGACTTACAATATACGCACCAATTTTCAGCTTATTTGAACAAAGCGTTTAGACGCTAGCGTGTTAACTCACAGACATACACACATACATACACACATACATCATCGCAAAAATAGTGAAAACGAACTCATTGGACCTCGAAACGTATAGAAACATCAAAATCTCGAATTCGGATTTTTGACATGATTACAATACTTACCTCACTATAGTGTTCGGAAAGTAAAAAAAAAAAAAAAAAAAAAATCAATTTTTCGAAAATAAGTACTAATTTAACGGTTATGAATTTTCTGACTGTGAAAACGGGATTTAAAAATATACATTAGGTAATGAGAAATTGTGGGAAGAAATTTCCCTATAGAATAAGATTGGCAACAGCTGTCCGCAGGATTAGGTATTGTTCCCTCTTAAGGGGCCTCTTCAATCACCGGCGCCTTAAGCCGATGCTAATGTTATTCTACGGGAAATTTTTCTTTACAAATAACTTATTAACTAATACATATTTTTAAATTCTGTTTTCACATTCAGAAAATTCCCAGCTATTAAATTGACGGACCTTTTTCAAAAAAATATTTTTTAATTTTTTTAAATTTTATTTTGAAGCTGCAAAATACGAATTTTCAATACGTGGATTTTTTTCATTTTGCAGTTTCAGAATAAAATATTAATATATATATCTATATATATATACATTTTTAAAAAAGGTCCGTCAATTTAACAGTTGGGAATTTTCTGAATGTGAAAACCGAATTTAAAAATATGTATTAGTTAATAAGTTATTTGTAAAGAAAATTTCTCCATAGAATAACATTGGCTCGGGCTTCCGGCGACGGTAAGTGAAGAGGGCCGTTAAGGAATGATTGTTCTATATCTACCTTTATAACTATTCTATATTACCCACTTGGTCTATAT